>OY829543.1:38907896-39507896 GCA_963691705.1 Viola odorata | reverse complement strand
AGTAAGTTATTGCTCACAAGTGTGTATACCGCAAAATGTTTTCACAACCCACCTCTTAGTAGCCCCATTTACACTGCACAAGATTTTCCATACACAATCTGAGTCTCTACAAACAGCCTTGCATCTATATTTTTCGTCTTTCTCAAAGTTAACATCTCTCTTCCCTAACACAGCATGCTTTACAACTGCCTTTTTAAATTATTTCTTACTCAAAAATATCATGTGATTGTCAAAATGTGGTTCTACAGTATTTGGATCATACCTCTTTAAACTAGGATTGGTTACCCTTTTCACATTATCCTCATCCTCACTACCAGTTTCAAACTCCTCATCACTAGAAAACACAAACTCCTTACTTGACATATTATCTTCCCCCCCAACATGTTTAGAATTGAAATTTCCCTCCCCATTAGTTGGGCTGTTGTGAAATCCACATCTTTTCTTTTCTTTAATATCCCTGACTTCCTCTCTTATCCTTTGTAATTCATCATCATCATTGTCACTAGCCCCTTCCACATGAACCCAGTAAGGCCCAACTTCATCATCTTCTTCGTGCTCCTCATCCCCATCATTACCAATTTCAGGCCACCCTGCTGCCTCATCCCCATCACTATCAATTTCAGACCCACCTGCTACTCCCTCACCATCAACTACCCCATCAATATCAGGATCAATTGCACCTGCTATCATTTGAACGTAAATCCTACATTTTTTTCCAATAAAATACATAAGCAAAATAATTGCAGCACCAACAAACCAACAATTATAGACAAAAAATTCAGCAATTATAGACCTAAATAACCAGCAATTTCAGCCCTAAAATACCAACAATTGCAGCAGCAACAAACTAGCAATTCCATACCAGAAACCAACAATTACACCACAAAAAAATAACAATTCTTGTAACCGAGTAAGGGAGAGGCTATTTGGTTTGTTGAGGTTTTTTTACAAACATGTGGCTGTTATATGCATATATGTATCTGCTACTTGTATTTTTATCATCAACCACAAAAAAAACCACCAAACTTAACCCTAGGAATGTTGTTGGAGACATGGCCGCTTAACCAAAATAAGTAAATGACGATTACAACAACAAAACAGTAGCTGAAACCCATAAAGCAATGACAGTGAAAAGGAGTACCTGAAACAGAACAGAGGCTTTTGGAATAGCAGCTCTCTTCTTTGAGAGAAGCAAAAACAGCTCTCTTCTCTTCGTAGAATACCAAGAAGATGCGAAGAAGAAGAAGAAGAAGAAGAAGCGTTTTGGAATAAGCGAAGAAGAAGAAGAAGAACAATCATTTTGAGAATAATCGAAGAAGAAGCAAAGAAGAAGAACAACTATTTTAAGAATAAGCGAAGAAGAAGAAGAAGAAGAAGAAGAAGAAGAAGAAGAAGAAGAAGAAGAATCAGGACGCGCAAAGAGGAAATCATAATCCCTAAAATACCTGCAAAACTACGACATTTTGGAATAATCAAAACGACATCGTGTTGACGTGGTAATGACACGTATTTTTGGAAGTAAAAAATAAAAAAAATAAATCCACGTCAGCACTTAACTGCCACGTATTGACGGAGGGTCTAAAAGGGCAATTTGCACTTTTTTCCGTTAGAGGTCCATTAGGGCAATTTCAGCCGAGTATAGAGTCCAAAAGGGCATTGGCCCAATTGAGATCTACTCATCTGAGACGCCCACTTGGAGAATTTCAGGCGATCATTTTCCTGTATATTCTAATATATCTTTCAAGAAAGGTGTTTTTTACAATGGTGCTCTTTATTGGATTAGTACGTGGGGAAATGACTTGTATTTCAACGTAGATAGAGAGCAGCTTCAAGAGATGCCAAAGCTTCCAAAACCTGATGATTGGGATAAGAGGAGGTGAAACTACTTTGGGGAGTCTCGGGGGCATCTGCATCTCGTCGAGGATAAGAGGAGGTGAAACTACTTCGAGGAGTCTCAGGGGCATCTACATCTCGTCGAGATCTATTGAGAACCTGCAACACATTTTGATGTTTACGAGATAGGAAAGGACTACGCGGGGTGGTTCGTGAAGTATCGAGTCAATCTTGATTCAGTAAAATCTGCATTTCCAGATATGATTTGTAGCATATCTGACCCATATGATGTGTTTTGTTACTTATTTGAAATACTTTGCATTGTTCGGGGAGTGAATGATGAAGAGCCGACACACATGGTGTTGCATTTTCCTGGTAAGATCATACTCCATAATCTTAAGGATAAGAGTTTCAGGAAGATTAGTGATACCGAGTACAAAGTGGTGGATAGACAAGGGAATCAAACCGAGGCTTCTGTCCAAAAAATTTAGCCGGGAGAAGCTTACAAGTTTGTTGAATCATTATGTCTTGTTTGACTCTAGTGATCCTCGATCTGGGGTAAGGGTGATTCTATAATCTGGCGTGCTGATGTACATTGTCTCACTGGTCCTATGCCACCTGCAAAGCGCCAGAGGGGCTCTCCGGCGTAGAAGCTCTAACGATCAAGTCAGTAAGAATGATGAAAATAGGTAGTAAGGGAGAACTATCGGGTGTAGGTAGGTAGTTGGGCAGAGCTTCAGTATGCGTGCGTGTGTATATATATGTGTCCCTATGAAGGGGTGATAGGGGGGTATTTATAGCCTCGCCCTGTGGGTCACCCTGGATATATGTCGTTTGGGCTTGGTCAGCCATTAACGATACCTGTCTCTTTTCCCGATAGTTTCCCTAGCATCTTGTACCAGTAGTATACTTACCTGGTAGGGTCGGTATGTGTAGTCTTGGCTACTGTTGATGATATATACCGGGAGGTACATATATCGGGACCCTGTTGATGATGAAAAGTCAAAAATATCCTTGAGGTGCCTTGCTTGCATTATCACCTAGGGACTGCGGTTACTGGTGCTGTCTGTATTTACCGGTAACTCCTTGATCGTCCTGTTAGGAAAGTGCGTGCCCGGTAACCCTCTCGGACCGCTACGATCGCTCTTAGTAGGAGATGATGTGTGTATCATAAAGTTACCAGGACCTCATTGAGCTAGTCCACGTGGCATACACCTCGCCATTTACCGGAATCTAGGTTACTAGTTCCATTAAATGTCAGGAATACCCTTGGTGTAATTTGATGTATTATCATATGCCCAACCGAAAACTAGCCCGAGTGTTTACCAAGGGCTTCCGTTATTCTTCTGGAATACTATTTATTGATTGACCGTGCATTCAATGTTCTAAAATCTTCCATAAATATAGCGCAGGAGGTGATGATTATCCTCGGCATGCGCTAGCCCATATGGCCTCTTCTCATCCATTCAAGACCGAAGTAGTCGTTGGGAGTTAGTGTGACATACTGCAAAAGTTGCGGTACAAATTTGAAGAGTTTGTACAGCAGACGCAGGCTGATTAAAATAAATAAATATATGCCACCACGTGCTAGATTCCTATTGGCTACATGCCACATGTCATCCTCCGATAAGATGTTCATACAGTAATAACGCGTTATGGGATATATATAAATAATCCTCTCTTTCTTCCTTTCCCAATTTTCACTCAATTCAACTTCTCATACGCTTCTTTTTCGCCTTCCTCACCTACACTCTCTCCACTTCTGGAAACTTCACCACCGATCAAACTCCGGCCAAATCCGTATCCTCAAGCGTTCGTCTTCTTTGCCAGGTATTCACTAGTAACCATTCCCTTTTTGCTTTGCTGTGTTAGTGTTTTCTCCTTGCAATCGACCAACAACCATGCCTCGCGCCAGACCTTTGATTAAACCAAAGGGTCAGGCTGAGAAGGAAATAGATAAGACACCCTTAGTGATTACTGATATTGGAGAGTTATGGGTGGAATTAACCAATTTTGGAGGTTCCTTCTCCAATCAGTATACTATCCATTTAGCAGACAGGGATGTTAGGTTAAACAACACTTTAAGGGGGAATCGAAGAGTGTTGTATACCCTAATGTTTCAATATTATTTCCATCTGCCTCTCCACCCCATGATTTCTAATATGCTGAACCAATATAATTTAGACCTTGCTCAAATCACCCATAATTCCAGGTCTGGAATATACGCTTTTCTATAAATCTGTGAATTTAACGGTATCCCTTTCCTATCTGTTAGACTCTTCAAAATGTTTTTCCAATTGTTCTATAGGAGAAGCATGATTACAATTTTTCCCCATTGGAAAGATGAATCCATTAGACCCTTCTTATGGAACTTTCAAAACTTTGAGTCATTTGTGCACGATTGGAGGGATCGCTTTTTTGTCATCGAGCTGCCAACCCCTCAATGGAGATCGGGATTCAACCGGGTTGTTATTGAGAAGGACTTGAAAAAACCGAGTGATGTTTCGGATGAGGAGCGAGCCCTATCCGATAGATTACTATGCGTGAACACACATTTCCATACTTGGAAGCTCACCACCGGTGTTCGGTTATCGGAATGCCGATCTGGTGAGTTTCCATTACTTCTTTTGAAATTTCATTTTTTTCTAACTCTGATGTTATTTTTTATTTTGCTGTGATACCGAAAGATTGGTTACCGAAGTACTTGAGGAAGAAGAAAACTACTCCAGTGATACCCATAGACTGAATTTGAAAGACTTGGGTTATCAGGGTTGTCGATCTTTAGGATTACCGGAACCTAGTGCTCACGATGTGCCTATGGCCTCTCTACTATCAGAAATGATCACCGTTCTAGCTAATAGAGAGGTATTCCATCGGATGCCACTTGGTGCTCAACACTCGCAGGTTCGAAGCAGCATCTTTTCCTCCCTTTGTCAATTCCAGTATATGAGGGAATACAGTGCCGAGAAGTTTTAGAAAGCTATAGGTGATCTGGAGAGGGAAAAAAATACTACATGCCCGCACCAAAGAGGAGTACAAAAGCTACCGGGATGAGACTCGCAGCATTTCCGAGCTACATAAGCAAACCCAAATGGCATTGGAGGAGTGAAAAGTGGACTTGATAGCCGCCTGCCAAGAGAGGGATGCCGGAAGGTCAAGGTGGGGGAGCTATCGATGCTGAATGAGAGACTACAATCAGAGCTAGCAGCCGAAAAAGAGAAGTCTTCTGCATTACACCAGAAGCTGCTTGAAAGGAAAGCGGAGTTTGAGAGGGTTCTAGGAAAAATCAACTAGTGGCGAAAGAAGAAGATGGATGCACTTCAGGATGGGTTCCTGAAGTGCTACGAGGAAGCGAACTTGAATGCAGTCACTATCGCGCCTTATGTTACTAAAAGGCTTGAAGCGATTGATGAAAGTGACTTTGGACTTCCAACTTCTGATGATGAGGATATGGATGAAAATGAAGCACCTCTTCCTCCAGAGCCGGAAGTTCTTCCTTCGTTACTTCCAACTCCTCCAGACTTGTAGTTTTCTTTTCCTTGTGTATTTTTTTTATGTTGTAGATGTCGTATGGCTTTTTTGTGAATGGACACTTTTTCAAAAAAATTGCAAGTATTTGAACTCCGTTTGAATTCCCTGTATCATTAGCTATCATAACGATGTAAAGAATAATAGTTATATACACAAACGGAGAAATGAAGAATAGAGAAAAAAGTAAAATCAAATCCTGGCCACGTTACTTATCCCCGTTTGATTTCCCAAAGATGTTGAGGATAACAATATTTGTTGCACCGTTAGTCTTGACAACATTTTTGCCAAACAAGTGTCTTTCCCGTTATCGGTAATGGTAGGATAATAGTCCAATGACTGAAGGAGACTGAAGTCCTTGCCATTTACTTCCCGTTTGATTTCTTGAAGATGTTAGGAATGATATCAAGGAAAAAATCTTTTGTAATCCATTTTATTACTTATAACGGTATAGCTTTTATATTTCTTTGAAAGCCTTTTTGGCTTGCTAGAGTTCCTAACCCGTACCACCATTTGATTACCACTAGAATGGGCTTAAGAAGCTTTGCTGGACTTATCAGGCTCTCGCTGATGAAGCTGTTAGCATACCCAGGCAGCACCTGAGTAGCCCAATAGGTTTATCGGGTTGTCGCCGATAAAGTTGTTCACCCCTAAGTTATGCCACCGTCTGATTACCACCAGAATGGGTTTAGGCAGCTTTCTTGGGTTTATCAGGTTCTCGCTGATAAAGCCGTTAGTGTACCCAGGTAGCACCTGAGTAACCCAATAGGTTTATCGAGTTGTCGCCGATAAAGCTATTCACCCTTAAGCCTTGCCACTGTCTGATTACCACCGAAATGGGCTTAGGCGACTTTCTTGTGTTTATCAGGCTCTCGCTGATAAAGCCACTAGCATACCCAGGTAGCACCTGAGTAGCCCAATAGGTTTATTGGGCTGTCGCCAAGAAAGTTGTCAGTATCCACTACTATTCATCCCCTTGTTGAAAAGACAGAGATGGGTTATGGTAGATATCCCCTTCCAGTTTATCAAGATCCGCTACCATTCACGTCTGCTAGAAAGACGCTAATGGATTATAGTGGGTTGATTATCAGAATCCGCTACCATTCACATGTATGTTGGAAAGACGCCGATGGATTATGGCGGATTCTTGATTTTTTATTGCGCATGTCATAATCTGCACAAAATAAAGAACACTTGCATGTTTTTTAATGTGGTTCGGTGATACGTCCACAGTGTTATTATTCATATAGAGGATACAAGTAATACATCTGCTCTCGAATGATACAATTTTAAGTTTGCAATATTCCAAGAATTAGGTAAGGGAGTCCCGTTAAGCTCCTCTAAGTGATAAGCTCCTTTTTCGATAACTCTAGTCACCTGATAGGCGCCTTCCTAGTTGGGACTGAGCTTCCTCATGCGCTGACCGGTGGCTTTCTTATTGCGTATTACCAAGTCTCCCACTTTTAGCAATCGTTCTTATATACGTCGATTGTGGTACTTGGCCATCTTACTCTTGTAGTAGATTGTTTTGAGGATTGCTTGTTCTCATAGTTCCAGTAATATGTCAAGTTATACTCATAGTCTATCTTTATTCTGTTCCTCATTGAAATGCTCAATTCGGAGGCTCAAAGCTCTAATTTCTACCTGGGTGACAGGTTCAGTGCCATAGGTCATCGCAAATGGAGTTTCGCCAGTACTTATCTTGGTGGTCATCCGGTAAACCCACATAACGTATGGTAATTCTTCAACCCATTTCTTCCGGGCTCCTTCTACATTCTTCTTGATCCCGCTTAGGATGGTTCTATTGGTGACTTCCGTCTGGCTGTTTGTTTGATGGTGAGCAATAGAGGAGAACCTTTGCTCAATCATCAGTTCCCGACAGCGTTCCTAGAAATAGGCACTAGTGAGCTGTGTTTCGTTATCACTGATGAGGATCCGAGAAATACCGAATTGTATGATAACGTATCGCAATCCTTCCGGATCGTAGGCCAATAGAACCCAATTCGCAGCACTTGTGCCACCATTGTACACCTAGAAACATGCATTCCATAAATGCCTTCATGAATTTCTCGAAGAGTGTAGAGGCCTTCTACCTCCGATATACATTTAGCTGCTGGATGGGAGAAACATCGGCGAATGAGCTCACCATCGTAAAATATACATTTGTTGGCCCGTTTGAGTACTTTTTCCTTTTCAACAATATCTTTTGGTAACACACCATGCTTGAGATAATTGATTACCGGAGCTCGCCAATCATCCGCTACTTCGCTTACGCATAGAGTAAGTTGTTCTTCCATGAAAGAAGGCACCGTAATTTCTTCCACCATGACATCAACCGACATAACAACGTTGAAATCAGCGACCAACTTAGCAATCTCATCTACTTCTGTGTTTTCTTCTCTTGGTATGTGCTCAATCTTGACTTGGATTCCTCTCTTCTTAATCTACGATAGTTTCTTTTGTATCTTCTCAAGATACCGTAACATCGTTAGGTTTTTAGCTTGGGAATGACCGTTAACCTGGTCCACAATTAACTTTGAATCACTGTATATTACCAGGTGTAGAACTTCTAATATTCCATGGTCATGGATTCCCTCAGCACTCAGATTTCTTTTGATGCGCAAACTAGTTAAGAGTGCTTCATACTCAGTCGCATTGTTGGACAAGGGCTTCAGGATTCTTAGGGTGTAGCGCATCTTGATCTCGTCGGGTCCTGAAATAATGATACGAGTAGTGTTTTCAGAACCGGACCGGACAGAGAACCGGAAATGGAAATTTGGTGGTTCAACCGGGTTGAACCGGGTTCGACCGGATTGTAGTTGCTGGTCCGTCCGGAACCGTTCACACATTAAACCGGTAAATCTTAGACTATTAAACCGGATTGAACCGGCTGGTTTTTTTACTGTAGCATTTTATAATATATCAAAATAAAGTTATAATATATCAAAATAAAATATATCAAGTAGATCAAAAGTTGAAAATAAAGAAACTATCTAACATTCAAATGACACTTAAATATTCCAATTACAAAATAAAGAAACAATCCAACATTCAAACACTTAAATATTCATACACACTTAATTATCCAAATTACAAAATAAAGAAACAAGCCAACATTCAAATGAAATCATTCTCAAAGTTTAAACACCTAAATATTCAAATTACAACAAAATTAATTCCATGGATTGGTTTCAGGTTGAGAGGTCGAGCCACTAGTGTTGTCGAAAATGTCTTGAACAAAAAATCCGCTTTCATTTCCTTCATCTTCATCATTGTCATCATCAAGCACATTTTGTAGGTTCAACTCTAGTATTATCAAATAAAACATAAAAACAAAGAATCAATAAATTAACAATAATAGTTTCATTTCAACAATTTTTAAAATAAATAGGTAGTTACCAACTTACCATCATCAGGGACATCTTCTTGAATATTGCATGCTTCCATCTCATTTCGAAAAGTCTCTAATTCAACACTTGTTAGATTTGACGGTTCATCCTCTAATATCCAAACATCATTATCTCGAAAGTCCTCAAAGTTTATAGGGTCATAATTCCTACCCTTTAAACCCCTACATTAATTAACCAAAATATTAGCCAAACAATTTAATCCAAACACAACTACAAACAAAATTGAAAATTATAGATTGTTTGTTAATAAATAAAAAGTAAAAAGTATAGAAACTTACTTTTGTTGTAGCCTTAAATTATAATGAACATATACCAAATCATTAAGTCTTTGATGCTCCAATCTATTTCTTTTCTTTGAATGAACATGCTCAAATATGCTCCAATTTCGCTCACAACCAGAAGCACTACATGTTTGGCTTAAAACTCGGATAGCTAGCTTTTGCAACTCTGGTGCATCACTCTCATAGTTCATCCACCATTCATCTACACATAAAATTAAAAATATTAGTTTTCTATATTTTTAGTAAACCAAAAAATATTAATGAAAAATATATATGAATACATTTAAAAAAAACTACCTGGAGGCATCACAAAACGATCATCTACTGCACTAGGACGACCAAAGTTCCTCTCTGCACCTCGGAATAACTTCACCTCACTTGTCAACTTACTTCTGAGAGTGTTGTTTCCATAAGCATACCTCTCTAGGACGTCAAACAACCCAGAAGTAATGCGTCTAAGCTTGTCTGTCTCACTAGGTTTGTACTGGATTTGAGGATTCAGCCAAAACCCAGCAGCATGGAGGTTTTTATGCAATTGCTGGTCCCATCGATCATCAACAATCTTAATATAAGAATCAACCCTCTTCTTCCTTTTACGAAATCTTCTCAACATCTCATCTCTAGCCGTGTGAATAGCCTTATATATGTACGACATTGCTGGTCGATCATCACCATCAACAAGACGCAAAACACGAACTAGTGGTTCAGTGAGCTTAACAATGACAACACATTCCTTCCAAAAACAAGGATCCAAGACATCATTCTCAAACTTTTTCCCCTTGATTTCCTTAGCATAAGAGGAAGTAACCCACTCTCTAGATGTAGCCATGGCTCTCAAAGCATCCTTTTGACTTAATATACTTTGCAAAGCAATAAAGTTAGTAGCAAATCGAGTAGGTACAGGACGCAATATCTCCCTTCCTCCAGTAAATTGTCGCATCAAATGCAAGGGAAAACAATGATTGTAGACATACTTAGTTATCCTAGAAGCATGAGCTACAATATCACCAACTTCATCTAACTTTCCAATATCATGCAGCATTAAATTAATGCAATGAGCAGCACATGGAGACCAAAACATTGTCCTAAATTCATCTTCTAATTTTCTTCCTCCTGCAACATAATTTGCAGCATTGTCCGTGACAAAGTGCACAACATTTTCAGCCTCAACAAATAGCACAACTTCTCTAAACAAACTATACAACATATCAGCAGTTTTGGAAGCATCAGAGGCATCTACAGATTTGAGGAAAACAGTACCTTTGGGAGAATAAACCAGGAAGTTGATGAGAGTCCTTCTAGATTGATCTGTCCACCCATCAGCCATTATGGTGCATCCAGTTTCTCTCCATGACGGACGAAAACTCTCAACATAATTGCACACCTCCTCAACATTTCTCTTCAATAAGAAACCGCGGAGGCTATGCAAATGTGGAGCTTTATAACGAGGACCATACCCAGCAATTGCATCAACCATGTGCTGAAAATAGATGGAATTGACAGCATTGAAAGGAATGGATGCATCAATCATCCATTTTGAAACTGCTAAATCACACTGTTCTTTACTCTCCTGACTCTGCATCGCACTTATGATTGTTGGTTGATCTCCAGGTTCTGTTCTTGAGAGAAAATAAGTTCCGATTGTTCTATTACATTTTCTTCCTTTCCGAACTTGTACACCACTACCACTACCCAATCCTCTAGTAGGCACTTGTACACCACTACCACTATCACCACTACCCGATGCTCTAGTAGGTACTTGTACACCACCACCCAATGGTATAGGAGGAACTTGAACATTAGTTTGTTGAGTAAGAAAGAGATTTTGTTCTGCAAGTAATTCTTGTTCTCTCATTTTCTTTGAAGCAAAATCATCTAAAGTTGTCCTTATTTGTACTCTAACTTCTTCAGGAGCATCCTTACAAGACACCGCATCACCCCTAATACCGGCTAAATGTTGTTTGAATCGGAAGATACCCCCACCACTAAACACCTTATTGCAAAAATTGCAAATAAGTTTTTTCCTCTTACTTCCCACAAAATCAGCAACTTCTATACAGAAATTCCATGCAATATCAGTTTTTCCTCTTACAGGTACAAAGGCACTTGAAGGAGCAGACGTTGAATCAGAATTAGAACAAGTCCCGGATGATTGCATTGAAGCCATATAAAATGAAACCTGAAAAATCAATGTATGCAATTCGGCCATGACAACCAAGAAAACCAGCATTTACTTATATTATCAATTCCCAACAGCAATTCTAAGAAAAAAAACCATGTAATTCCAGCAATATTCGGCAAGAAAACCAACATTTACTTAATTAGCAATTCCCAACAGTAATTCTAAAAACCATGTAAAACAGCAATATGTATGTACAACCAGAATCGGCCAAAGTTTACACTTTACAGTGATTCTAAAAATAGAAATTTAATTTAATTAGCAAAACCTAATTAGCAAAACCCCATGACAAAATCATATAGAAAACATCAGAATCAAAACCTAATTAGCAAAACCTACTAGAGCATATAATTAAATTTAATTCATTGCATATATATATTTTACGACAACAATAAAAAAACAAGGAAAAAGAAATAAATTCGCTAAAGAGAACGGAGTCAACGGACCTGTCGCCGCTCGCCGTCGCCGTCGCCTGCAGCCGCTCGCCGCTCGCCGCCTGTCGCCGCTCACCGCCTGTCGCCGCCTGCCGCCGCCGCTCTAGGGTTTGGGTAATTAGTTTGTGTTCGTGGTTGCTGCTGCTGTTTTCAAGTTTCAAAAGAGAGGAATTAGGGAAGGAAAAGAAAGAAAATCGCGGAAGAGAAGAGGGATTTAAGTGCCTTGCAAAACGA
Organism: Viola odorata; assembly: GCA_963691705.1. Lineage (NCBI taxonomy): Eukaryota > Viridiplantae > Streptophyta > Magnoliopsida > Malpighiales > Violaceae > Viola > Viola odorata. The sequence goes on along the minus strand of OY829543.1, from coordinate 39,495,997 downwards.
CAGCGTTTTCTAGCCACTAAGCAAACCGAACACTTTGGCATAAAACCGGCCGGTTCGCCGGTTGGCTAAAAATCGGCCGGTTTGTCCGGTCCGACCCGGGTCAGTGGGCAATCCGGTCCGAAAGGTGAATCGGACCGAAAACGTGAAAATGACCGGTTGAACCGGACTGACCGGCCGGTCCGGTCCGGTTCTGAAAACATGGGATACGAGCACCAGCAGATTCCTAGTTCTTGGCACCATCAATAAATATGACCCACTTATCGTCGTAGGTCTCGTGATAAGGTAGATCTACCTCTTCCATTTCTACCGCTGATATTTCAAGTAATGGCTCATCTGTGAAGGTACATTCGGCTATGAAGTCAGCTAAGGCTTGCGCCTTGATTGATGGTCGAGACCGATACTGCAATCCATGTTGCTCAAGCTCAATGGCCCATGTTACCATTCTTTCGAAAGTTTCAGGCCTCTTAAAAATCCTTCTAAGCGGCTGGTTCATCAGGACGACTATCAGGTGCGCCTGAAAATACCGCGTTATCTTCCGGGTTGCCTGTACCAAGGCAAATGCCACTTTTTCAATGCGGTAGTACCTCAGCTCTGCATCTTTAAGAATGTGACTGACGAAGTAAACTAACCTATGTACACCGTCTTCATCACGTACCAGAACAACACTCACTACCTCGTCAGCAACCCCCATATACAAAAATAAAGTATCTCTATCTTTCGGTTGAGTTAGCAATAAATCGAAAGTGAGATATTCCTTCAGCATAACAAAGGCTTCTTCACATTCAATTTTCTAACCAAATGGGGCTTTCTTCCGAATTAACTTAAAAAATGAAAGGCACCGCTCGCCTTGTTTGGAAATGAACCGGCTCAAAGCAATAATTCTGCCAGTAAGGCTTTGCACTTCTTTGACATTTCTTGGTGAAATCATATCATAAATCACCTTCAACTTAGCAGGGTTGGGTTGAATTCCCCTTCGACTGACAATATATCTAAGAAATTTTCCCGTCTGAAACGCGAACATGCATTTCTTGGGATTAACTTTCATGCCATATCGTCGCATGACTCCAAATACTTCCTCCAAATCCGTTAGATGGCACTCGAAGCTCTTGATTTTCACCAACATGTCGTCCATATACACTTCTAGATTTCTGCCAATTTGAACCTCAAATGTTTTTTTGGCGGTTCTCTGAAATGTGGCTCCAGCGTTCTTAAATACGAATGGCATAACCCGATAGCAATACGTGGCTTTCAAAGTGATAAAAGTCATCTTCTCCTCATCTTCCACCGCCATGGGTATTTGATGATATCCCAAATTTGCATCAAGTGAACTCAAGTATTCGTATCCTGCCGTTTGATCAACCAACTGCTCTATCCGGGGGAGTGGGTAGCAATCCTTTGGGTATGTTTCATTAAGGTCTGTGAAGTCAATGCATATCCTCCACTCTCCATTAGGCTTGGGGACCACTACCAGATTTGCTAGCCATGGCAGATATTTCACTTCTTAGATGAAGTTTGCCTTTAAGAGCTTGGCCACCTCTTTTTCAATTGCATCCCCCTTCTCCTTCGAAAAGGCCCGACGTTTCTGCTAGACTGGCTTGGCTTTCGGATTGACATTCAGCTGGTGTTTGACTACTTCCCTCGGGATACCAGGCATATTAGACGGTATACAAGCAAATTCTCCATTAAATTTGTTGCTACCCGAATTTTGACTTACGTCACAATTTTTTTTTATTACTTATTACTTAATATTAGGTATTCTCGGTTTACGTCGTACATTTACATATTTTTTACGCTTATCACATTTAATAGCTCATATAGGTCAAATTTCTGTCGATTCTTGGTCCTAGGATAGTTTGTTTAATATTCCGTGTCATTTCGTGCCTTTTTAATTTTTTTCATTTTTTAACTGTCTTTTCGCTTGAACCTCTATCAGTCCCGAGCAATTTTTCTCGGACTGTAGATCAAATACTTTATTTCTTTAATTGACAATTACGTACTATTTTTTTCTTTCACGTCATCTAGTTTGGTTTCGTTCAATTTTAGTCGTAAAGATATTTATTTTGCGTTCGGACGTTTGACATTTTCAAACGAGAAAATGAATGCGCTAAATCGAACTTTCTATTTATTTGTTGTATACTATTTATTTCATGTTATTTTTCTGCACCTTTTAGTCATTTCGGTTCGAATTTATTTTCAGTTCAAGCTAGTCCGTAGATCGGACCGAAAATATCCCATTCGTGCCACAATTAATATGCATTAATGCATAAAATTGCAGCATCATCACAGCCGTGGATCATCATCTTGGACTCCTCTTTATGCATGATCAACGACTCTCCTTCTCCCTCAAGCATTCCCATCACATTAATTCATTTTCATCATCACGTACCCCTCTTTTCTTCATGGATTCAATACCCCTTCTCCTTCACGTTTGCCACCAGTTGCTTCCTTTCACTTCAGCTAAAGCTTCCCTTTCTTCCCAGCCACAGAACACAAGACTTGCTCACCACTCTGGACTGCCCAAGCCACTCGTCGTTGAAGCCCGTGCCCACGACCACGCGCATCAAATTCACCACATACTCCTCTGAGCTCTTGCCTATAAATAGCCTTGCTATTTACCCTTAAAAGGACACGAGTTGACACACTCTCACCCCCTAACTTCCATTCAAAATGAAGGAAGCAAGCACTGTAAGTTTTTTTCTCTAGTTTTGAATCAATATTCGTTTGTGCACTTATCAACTCAATCAATTGCTTAAACTTGCTTTAAATGTTTTATTTTCTAGTCATATTTGTTGTTCTTACTTCAATTTGAACACATGCTGCTTCGGTCAATTAATTGCTCATCTTTTCATGCAAAAAACACAAGCTTCTCCCTCTTAAAATCCTTATTATTAGTTCACTGTTTTTGTTGGGTTTTGTCACTATGGGGTAGAGGGAATTATTGGGGCTGTTTGGGGATTGAGGCTTCCTTGGTCGCCAGCCATGGCGCCGACGACGCAAGGAAGAAGATGAACATTACCATGCTGGGTTGGGCGTGGGAATAAGAAGAAAGGAAAGGTGACGGGCCTTGGCTTAGCCAAGCCCGTTTGCTTTTTTTTAAGTGATGGGCTTTGGCTTGGCCAAGCCCATCTGTCCCCATTTTTTTAAATTTCAGCATGCATGGGCCCAGCCTATCTAAATTTCATCAATTGTTCGTTCATTTCATTTTCGTGTTTATTTAATTAATAATTCGTATGCCATATTTTGTTAATAACTCGTATGCCATATTAAATTAATGCTCGTATGCCGTATTTAATTAATGCTCGTATGCCATATTTAATTAATAATTCGTATGCCATATTTAATTAATAACTCGTATGCCTTATTTAATTAATACTCGTATATCGTATTTAATTAATAACTCGTATGCCATATTTAATTAATAACTCGTATGCCGTATTTAAATTAATTGCTAGTATGTTTTTTTTTACAATTACGCCATGTTTTAAAATCGTATGAAATATTCGTATGCTATTTTCATACTTTGTGTCGTGACTAATTGTCGTAAATTATCCGTATGCCATGTGTATTTAATTAATTGCTTGCTTGTTAGAAATTAATTAAATGTTCGTGATAAGATTAGGACTTCTGAGAAAGCGGGGTAAAGATTATGGCCGTCCGGAGTCACTGTAGAGGCGGCTCGTCGTACCTGCAAAGCGCCGGAGGGGGGGGGGGGCATAGACACTCCAATGCTTAAGTTAGTATGGCTGTGTAATTTGGCAGAGATTTTGGTAGCAATTCTGGCCTTACCTTTGATCTAAAAAGGGTGGTATTTATAGGCAAAAAGAGAGGGTGTTACCCATGGGGGTAAGGTTTATCGGGTGAAGATAACGCCCAAGATGACGTCAGCAGGTGTCAGCTGGTTGAGATATCGCCAGTGAGGCATGTCGCCAGTGAGGTATCACCAATGAGGTATATCGCCAGTGAGGTATCGCCAATGAGGTATATCGCCAGTGAGGTATCGCCAATGAGGTGTTGCCAAGGCTGTCTGGGATGGGAGGATGCTGTGTGCGGAAACGGATGCCGCGTAGGTCCCCCCGCCGCTGATGTCGACCATCCCAGGATTCCTCGACCAGCACGGGGCGGTAGTCGGGTGGCTGTCGCCAGTCAAGGTCCGGCTTTGACTTGGGGTGAAAAGATGAATGTACCCTCGGTGTTTCATCAATTGTTATCATAAGCCCAACTGAAAACGAGCCCGAGTGTTTACTAAGGGCTTCTTTCTCGGCTTCTAGAGGAGTGTTACTTCTTTCGCATTGTGGCAGGTTCATGAGGGTCTTTGAGTTTCTCTGACTCTTTTGTCATTCAAACCATGCCTTTCCATTCCTGGTATCAGTCAAAACTCAGTATCTTTGTACTAGATACACGATAGCAAAGCAGGTAACGCGAACCGAACGCTGGCGAGAACTTTAGGCCACAGAGAGGATACCGACCAAGTTGATAGTGGTGAGGTTGTAGCGATAACGCTGGTCATAAACAAGAACTGATAACGCTAGCGATATATCCAGACTGATAACGTTGGTGTTTTCCATGACATGTTTTAAATGATCGATATCGGCAAGGCCGAACGTTACGACGTTACGTCCTCGCAGCTTAGAATATCATTCTGAAGGCGATATTTTATCATTTTTCCTGCACATTCTCAAATGTGGCTTTGTCATGTTAGTAAAAATAACATGCAATGATAAACATTAGTTACCTTTAGAGGCTTTCACCCGCACATATCGGGGTGTCGCTGATGTCGCTTTTTCTGTCCAAGCTCATTGAATCCGTCCTTGCTGTAGCCGCCCGCAATATTGACGTGGTTTTACGCCATAAGCTACCTATAATTTGTGAGGTTTAATGCTGTAGCTACCCGTAATATTGACGCAGTTTTACGCTGTAGGCCACCTACAAATCGTGCGGTCTTATGCCGTAGCCACCCGCAATATTGGCGCGGGTTACGTTCTTCTGGATTTTGGTCTGTACTCCACTTGAGCATTTCGGGTGTTCACCAAGGGTTCCGCTTTGTCCTATCTCCCTGGCTACTGTGGGATAACGGGACGGCCCAATTTTCGAGGGACATGCCCTGGTGAGTATCTACTACTTCGGATCTATAAATGCGATCCTTTTTTCGGTGCAGATTCTTCACATTCTCTCTGCATCTCATTTATCATTTCTTCATGGACGATCTTACTAGAAACTTTCTGACTTCCAAAGCCATAACCCTAAAAAATCTCACTAAGGGTGACGTCAGCTTCTTAGAGAACATGCTGACGAAGACTGGTGAAGATGTGCTGGAGCTTCGGGGAATGATGGCCCCCATTCAGTCCAGGATCGGGGCTGCTTCCATGGAGGACTTCAACCCCATAGGAAACGTCTCTAAGTTGGCCATTGCAGCCTGCCGCATCGAGGTAGCGATCGCCATCCTGCAGTAGAGGAAGGATCTGCTGAACTGCTGCCTGAAGAGCATGAGGGGCACCTCTTCTGAGCTGACCTCTATGGTGGAGGCCTTGAGAGATATCCCCACTCTGCTGGTGGATGATGACAATGATGCCGGGTCTCGAGCTTGAGTGCTTGCCGCTGCGCTTTCTTTTTTGTTTTTCCTTTGTAGGTATCATGTATGCGGATGTATGTTTAGGCCGTTAGGCCGTAATAAAGACTTCTTTCGGTTATCGGGCTTGCGATTTCTTTCCTTTTTTAGGGCGTTAGCCCTTGCTTCGGTTGAGGGCCGTGTCAACCCAACTGAAAATGAGTCTGCCATTGGTCAGACTTCTGCAACATTTATTCTTCTTTATCTGCCAGGTGGCGACGGTTGTTCTGGCGAACCGTTTTGCATTAATCATGCTCCGCCTCTCCAGTATTAACTGATTGGGTGGTTTTTCGGCGTTTCTTGATTATTGAGAAGTCCCAGCAGGCATGATCAAAGGATTTGATTCTGCCATTATGGTTGATCTTCTCGAGATGCATTAAATTATCCTCCAATCACGTGTGGGAAAAATCTGAAGAGTCTCACCACTTTGACTATTTATGGGGAGTTCTTCTTCTTTTTCCTGTTCATCTTCTTCTTTGTATTCTTCTGTTACTACTAATTTCCATTTCTCATGGATGATTCATATGAACAGGTCTCTGATGAGCGAGAATCTTATCCGACCCCCTCGACTACACCGGATTCTGACAATCCTCCTTCGCCGTCGTGCTTGAAGAGGCGATTACCTCGCCGCAAAGGTTAGAAAAGGTCAAAGAAGAGAGTAAATTCGAAGAGCACTGACTGGTTTTCTTCCTTTTCTGCTCCTCCCGTTTGTAAGGGCAAGGAATTATTTCCTCTTGCTGACTGGTTCGAAGAGGAGGTTCCTCCAGGCGATACCATCGTAAATGCGACATCTTCCGCCGTGAAGGGGGAATCCAACCCGTTAGTGCCGAGTATGGAGCGAAAGGTTGACAAATGTCTTCTTTTCGTTAATGAGGAGCTTCCGTCCTCGGATGGGGAATACTGCTACTGGTCCTCTTACTGGCCTGACGATGATTGATTCCGCCCCTGGCAATCCTTTGTAGATGCCGTATGGCTATTATTAAACTAAATGAAATGATGCTTATGCTTTTTTAGTCTTTCATGCTCATGCGTTAGCTCCTCCTTTGATGGATAGCTATCGCCGAGAGATTAACTGTCGCTTCAATGTAACCGTTTTCGACTAATTATCAGTAACTGCCCCCTTCAGAAGATATAAATGCTTAGACATAAATATCCCTCTGAGGTTTTTCCCACGTGTCACTTTTGCTTTGGGGCGTGTCCCGTTTTTACAGGCTGTTTAATTTTCGAACTTAGCCTTTAAAAGGGAGCAACTACTTTCTTTTAATACTCTTTGTTTGCGCTTTGTAATTTTTCTCCTTCTCTCTCTGAGTTTCATTTTTGTTTCAAAGGAAGTTACGATCACCGTTCGCCGGCGCCGACGGTTTTGCTCACCGCCTTCTATTCAAGGTACTTTACTTCTTCTTCCTCAGATTTTCTTCTTGCTGATTCATTATGAGCACGTCTAGGATACCCAAGGATACTTAGTGGACTATGGCCACAAATAGGTCTTCGAAGGGTCTCCACCGGCCCATAGATTTAGAAATTGAGATAACACCTTGATAACAATCGAGATAGTCCTAACGGTCCTACTGCACGAACGGTTCTTATCGGAACGGATCCCCCTGAGCTCCATAAGGATATCCCTATATCGCCTACGGATCAACGAAGGATTCCTAGGATGGTCGACTTCAACGGGGGGGGGGGGGGGGGGGGGGACTCACGCAATTCTATACGCACGACGTCATCCCATCCTAGGGACCCACAAGGTTATCGCTCCCGGAAGCCCCATCAGACATCGCCCGTGACGTCATCCACTGATATCGCCTGTGACGTCATCATCAAACGACGCCCTCTTTGATATCGCAAGGTATCGCTGTCCAGATCTATAAATACCCCACCATTTTTCACAATCAAGGTAAGGTCAGGCTCACCTAAATTAACCTCTACTACTCTTAAAACCTAAACTAACTTAAGCATCGGAGTGTCTACGCCGGAGCTCCCCCTCCGGCACCTTGCAGGTACACTCGCCGCCATTCACCACCGTTCCGATCGCACACGACGCAGAATCTCGCAAGATTGACATTAAATCTTATCAAATGGTGCTTTCATTGAGAGTCTTGGTGTATTAAGTGAGCGTCCTTAATCGCCAAGCTCCGTTTAGTCGGAAGATTGGAACGGTCATGATCACAGAATCGGAGCCGATCCGATCATCATCCTCTAGTATCCCTTTCCACATCCGCAGGCGACTTTTTCCCTTTGCTACTGCTGATCTCTCTATGATGACACAACCAATTATTTCAGGACCTCTGGACCATTCGGCTGGAATTGCTGGTGGGATCCGACTTCTCCACTCCTCTTTCGAGAGAATATACACTCAACCGTGAACATCCTTTTGCAATGGAAATAGCGACTCTTCGTTCTCGGCTGGAATATTTGACTGAAATGGCCGCAAGAGGCACTCCCTGTGCTTCTGGATCTGGTCACCCTCCTCGCATCATGTTTACTCCGTCTATCGTCGCTGATCGACCCGTGTCACCATTGTTTTCAGAAAACCTTCAGATGCTTTTACCTGATGGAAATCCTCTGAGTAGTGCTGGGCAGCTTGCTCAAGGAAGAGTAGAGGCTTATGTACCGCGAACGCTGCAAGGTCTCCCCCTATAAGGAGACAGGCAACTTGAGGGGGTTAGGAACCGGTGGGATGGACGGAGGGAAGGAGTCCACAGGAGTCTGTCTCCCGAATACAATGATAGGTCCAGTAGCCGGAGGTATCGAAGTCGTTCACGCAGGAGTCGCAGTCGATCTCCTAGGCGACATCTTACGCCAGAACCGCAAGATAGAGGGCGTCAAACTGATATATCTCCCCCGCGTCAAGCGCGTGAAATTCTTGATAATACATCGGGCCACCCATTTAGCCGTCGCATAAGGCGTCACCGAGTCAGTCGACGTGTAAAGCTTCCCACTGACACTTATGATGGTACGAAAGATCCCATCTCACATATCAATAAAGTGAAAGATTTTGTTCAGTTCCAGACCCACAGCGATGCGGCACTATGCCAAATATTTGTTATGACGCTATCAGGCGTTGCGCGTCTCTGGTTTGAAGGTCTCCCTGGTGGATCCATTAGTAACTTTTCACAGTTAGAATCTAAATTTCGGAGCAGATTTAGCACCGCAATTCCAATCAGAAAATCTGCCGCCGCGTTATTTGACATACAACGAATGCCTCAAGAATCCTTGAAGGATTTTCTCAGCCGCTTCGATCTGGAAATGTCCTTAACGTCGGGCGTTACTATCGATTTTTCTATAGAAGCTTTGAAAAGAAATTGCCGTTATGGGAAGCTGAAAGACGCACTTATGGTGGACCCCCCAGTGACTTTAGACGCGTTGAGACTTAAAGCTCACAATTACGCGAAAATGGAAGAAGAAGAAAACAGAGATCGAACATATAGTCTACCACAGGGGGCAACTCAAATCACTGCTGCTCCTGCGAAGCCTCTACCCGATGACCATTTTATCGATGATTACGCTAGGCGGAAGGATCATATCCCCAAGACCTCTGACAGACAAAGGGGTAATTTTCTGAAGGGAAAAACCAGTGGCTCCCCCACTCGGCGGCGCGGGGATTCTTATAAAAATCGAACGTATGACCCAGATTTTCCTTCCCTCAATGTGCCAAGGGTCGAAATTTTAGCGATAGCAGAACAGTGAAACCTTCCCATCCGCTACCCCGCGCCTGTAAAACCAGGAGTGTTTTTAGGGAGAAGAGAAAATGCTTATTGTAAATTCCACAAAGCCAGGGGCCATTTCACGGAGGCGTGTAGAGACTTAAAAGCGGTGATAGAACGATTGGTTGAAGAAGGATATTTGGGAGAATTTGCCACCAAGATAAGAGAAGATGCTCGCAATAATCTCAGGAAAAGGACGGCGGATGAACGACCCGTTCCTCCTTACGACCCGCAAAAGGATAATATTCCCGGAGGGAAAGATAGGGAAGCTCTTACGGTTGATGAAGAGTATATCCCCATGATTAATATCATTGCGGGAGGAACTCCCTATATGGACGAGTCAGAGCCGCTGACGTTCCCGAAAGGGGACAAACGCGCACGAGATGACACGAGGAAAAAAGGGGATGCGATAGGCATTTTAGATCGAATGGTATTGTCCTTTTCTGAAGAAGATGAGAAAGGTGTCGTCTACCCACACAATGATGCTTTGGTAGTTACGCCCATCATCGCTAGCCATAGAATCAGAAGAACTCTCATTGATAATGGGAGTGCGGTGAATCTCTTTTCGCTGGAAGCCTACAACCTCATGAAACGCCCTACTAATGAGCTAACACCTAGTAAACGGCCTATAGTCGGCGTTGATGGAGTTCCAATCCCTGTTACGGGGGTGATTACCCTGCCTATATATTTCCGAGAAGACACCTACAAGCGATCAGAGAACTTGTTATTCCTTGTCGTGGATCTGAATTTGCCCTACAATGTCGTACTCGGACGACCTTTCCTTAACCGCTTTGCCGCAGTGATATCTCAGAAGCATCTGAAAATGAAGTATCCCTCCTGGGATGGGGTGGTAACCATAAAGGGTGATCAAAAACTAGCAGCTGAATGCTATTCGCTCATGACCCAAAGAAGCTGCGATAGGTACGTGTGTATAGCGGCAGACCCCTATGAACAAAGCGATGAGAAGCGTGCCCAACCTCTGGACAAGATGGTACCCGTTCCAGCGATCGGAATAGAGGAGGCAAGTTTCCTGATTAGTGAAAAACTTAGCCTAGCGGAAAACCTCCAACTGGCCCGGCTACTGAACAAATGCCAAGGAGACTTCGCATGGAAACCCGCGGATATGCCAGGAATATCGCGTGAAATAGCCGAACATCGGTTCAATGTGGACCCAGAGGTCAGGCCAGTACAGCAAAAGCGGCGTATGTTCTCTAATGAAAAGGCGTTGCCCGTGGATAAAGAGGTAACGAAGCTCCTCGATGCAGGATTCATTCGTGAAGTTCAATACCCCACCTGGCTAGAGAACCCCGTTCTTGTTCCTAAGCCCAATGGGGATTGGCGCATGTGCATCGACTTTACTGACTTAAATGATGCCTGCCCTAAAGATTGTTACCCGCTTCCTCGAATAGATCAGTTGGTTGATCAGACTGCTGGATACGCTTATTTAAGCTCACTAAATGCCAACTCCGGATACCATCAAATTCCCATGGCCCGGGAAGATGAAGAAAAAACTGCGTTTCTCACTCCAAAGGCCACATACTGTTACACGGCGATGCCGTTCGGATTGAAAAATGTCGGGGCAACGTTCCAACGAATGGCAAACAAAATATTTGAAGAACAAATTAGGAGGAACGTAGAGGCGTACGTCGATGATATACTGGTAAAAAGTATGAGTTTCCAGGATCACCTACAAGACTTAAAGGAAGTCTTTGATGTAATGAAAAGGTATCGCATGAAGCTGAACCCCCGAAAATGCATGTTCGCATTCCAAACGGGAAAATTCTTAGGCTACGTCGTTAGCCAAGAGGGTATTCTGCCTAACCCTTTGAAGATCAAAGCGATACAAGACATGATCTCGCCCAGGACCGTCAAAGAAGTACAAAGACTCACAGGGCGGGTCATCGCCCTTGGAAGATTCATCTCTAAGCAAGGAGAGAAGTGTCTCCCTTTTTTCAAAATTATACGGAAAAAAGCTTCGTTCGGGTGGACCCTTGACTGTGAGGAAGCATTTATCGGCCTGAAAAATCATCTATCGTCTGACTTATTATTGACAAGGCCCGAGGCAGGCGATACCTTATATTTGTATCTTTGCGCTGCAGACGAAGTGGTCAGTGCCGTCCTTGTTCGCGACGACAACCACTCTCATCGCCCTGTCTATTTTGTGAGCCACGTTCTTAAAGATGCGGAATTGCGGTATGCGCGAATCGAAAAGATAGCGTTCGCCCTTATACAAGCCACCCGCAAAATGAACCGATACTTTCAGTCTTATTCCGTCATCGTACTCACAGACCAGCCTTTAAAAAGGATCTTTCGAAAGCCTGAATTTTCCGGAAGGATGTTGATCTGGGCACTCGAATTGGAACAGTATGGATTGAGGTATCAGTCTAGACCGTCTGTAAAGGCTCAGATCCTGGCTGATTTCATAGCGGAATGCACCTTTACAGAGGATCCTTTAGAAGGCGTACCTGAAGCGGAATGGGGCGATATGGATCTCCCATTCCCGGAAACCTATACGGATCTCTGGATCGTCCATGTAGATGGGGCTAAAAACCAAGAGCTGGCTGGAGCTGAAATCTTTATAAATGGGCCGCATGATATGCAAATACGATATGCCATCCGAATCCTACAGCCGTTATCTAATAACGCGGCAGAGTATGAGGCGTTGCTAGCCGGACTTAGAATTGGAAAGGAGCTTTCTTCTAAAGGAAGGCATGATACTGGAAGAACAGGAGACCTGCGTCTAAAAATCTGTGGTGATTCCAAGTTAATAATAGACCAGGTCTTGGGGCACTCTCAGGCCCGAGAACCCATCATGATTCAATATCTCGCCAAAGTGAAGCGGGAACTGTTGGAAATAAAGAAAGAGGGCATGCAAGTCAGCTTTGAGCATATTCCCCGGGAGGAAAACGCTGAAGCAGACAACCTAGCGAAATTGGCCGCAAACCCGGAAGCGTTCGTACCCAAGGACATATATTATCGTGAGCTATCGGTACCATCCTTCATGGAGGAGCAAGCGTCTTTATGTGTGGAGGAACGTGATAGCGACTGGCGAATTCCCGTAATCAATTACTTGAAACACGAGGAACTGCCTGAGGGTACCGTTGAGAAGAAGAAAGTACTGAAACAGGCAGCCCGCTGTACGTACTATGACGGGGATTTGGTTCGGAGATGTTTCTCTTACCCTGCCACCAAATGTATAACTGGGCAAGAGGGTCTTCACACCTTGCGTGAAATCCATGAAGGAGTGTGTGGTATGCACGTGTCAGGTGATACCCTGGCAGCACAAGTCTTCCGGTCCGGATTCTATTGGCCCACCATCCGAAGAGATTGCCACAATTATGTACAAGCCTGCCCTAAGTGCCAGGAGTTTGCTAAAATTCCTCGGCGACCTGCCACCGAAATATCTGAAATTATCGCCCCTTGTCCTTTCGCCAAATGGGGGATCGATATCTTAGGTCCATTTCCGAAGGCAAGGTCCCAACTGAAATTTGTGATAGTGGCGGTAGACTATTTCACTAAGTGGGCAGAGGCTGAAGCGGTCACCACAATCACGGCAGAAAAAACTTGGCGTTTCTTTAAACATCAAGTTATCATGAGATTTGGCGTACCCCGTGTCCTCAACAGCGACAATGGGACGCAGCTCACCAGCCAATTCTTTCAAGACCAATGCTCAGAATTCGGAATCGAGCAACGTTTTTCCTCCGTAGCTCACCCGCAAACTAATGGGCAAGCGGAAGTGACCAATCGGAGCATCCTCAGCGGTATTAAGAAAAATCTAGAAGGGTCTAAAAAGAAATGAGCCGATGAGCTACCATACGTGATGTGGGCATACCGCATGACCGTTAAGACTAGTACCGGGGAGACGCCCTTCGCGTTGGCCTTCGGAACCGAAGCCGTCACACCAGTAGAAATTGGAACCATGAGCCTACGGGTGGCCCACTTTCGTGAGGAACTAAATGAGGAAAGGTTACGAGCTAACCTGGATGCGTTACCAGAAGTCCGAGAAGAAATCCTTCTGAAAACACAACATTATAAACGAAAGATGGCCCGATATCATAACAGGCGCATTAAAGAGCGATTGCTGAAAGCTGGTGACCTGGTGCTCAGAGACAAGCGAGCGGCAGGACAACGAATGGGGAAACTCAGTCCGAACTGGGAAGGACCATATCGTGTCACCCACGTTGTCGGGAAATGAGCCTATCATCTGGAGACACTCGATGGTACATCCCTATCCAACTCTTGGAATATCGCTCGCTTGAAACTATATTATGCTAGAATTTAATTTTATCTGCACCTTTGATTTATGCCGACCCTAACCATGACTAACGCTCGATTAGAGAGCTTTCGTGGGATGTTGTGGTTGCTCTTGTGCAGATAAAAAGGGGGTATCTTGGGGAAGTGAAAAGTCCTATCCTTGTGATGGCCGGTCTTGATCAGATGGCCCATTAAGTGAGGGCACCACCCGGTATCTTTGGGAGTGAAAAATCTTTTCCTTGTACGGACCGTTCTCGTGGAGACGGCCTATCAAGAAGAGACACGCCCCAAAAAATAGAAACTCCGTCTAGAAACAAGACTCCTATCTTAATGGCTGGGCTGCTGCAGCCAGGCCATTAAGGAAGGACATGGTTCTAGATGCGAGGGCAATGCCCAAAAGTGAAAATTCCCTAGCCTTGTGATAGCCGTCCCGATCCGACAGCTCACTAAGACGAGGCACTTAAGGGCCGATCGTGAAAATAGGGAAACGTGGAGAATCGTGAAATCCCGGCTAGTAACCAGATGTGTAATCCCTGGTGAAGTATAGAGCTGATAGCGAAAGCGATTCTCCACGGGTTCCAAAGTGACGCCCTATGATGGCAGCGGAAAAGCTCCTACGGGTAATTACTGTCTCTCGTAACATGTTGTTGTTACTGATAATTTATAATTTAGAATGCGCAGAATGCTTTCTGGGCAGCTGAAAGAGCGAGGATCTCATGAGAAGAGATACCATCAGACTCACTGGCAAAGCTAGCCCAAGGCCGAGTTCCGTAATTTTGACAGGAACGCTAAGGGTATGCTCGGGAAAGAAAGCGCATGGAATAAATATGGCGAAGATAACGCCAAAGGAGTTCGCAAACAAACAACTAGACATAAAGAAAGTTAGCGATAAAGTTTTTCGAACATATCAAAATATTTAAGGGGAGCTACAAACGGTGATGGTCAAAATAATAGCAAAAACTTAATGACGATTGGTCACTAAGGGAAAAGCGATAAAGCCTCAAAGCGCATCAACCTTCGGGGTTCCTCCTTTTCCAGCCTGCCGCTTTAGCCTGGCGAAAGCCTTCCTCATTAATGTGCCCTGATCTTCATTTAAAGGCGGCAGAGACCTCATCGGGTTTGTACGCGTCGACCCCGTGGACTTCTTCAAAACAATCAACTAAAGTGATGGCGGTCTGTTCGACATGCCACATGCTCTTATCGGCTGACTCTTCCTCTAGGGCAACTTTCTCCTTGATCAGAGACGATCTCTCAGTCTCCCAGGATAATTTCTCATTCTCCAAAGCGACGACTTTGGCCTTTTCCGCTGCTAAGGCGGCAGATTGCTCTTTTTCTTGCTCCCGATGAGCCAACAATAAATTTGTTTGCTCCTCCAGCCATTTTTTCTTCTCATCCCGCTCCCGCTCCAATTCCTTCAAAGCGGAGGAGAGGGAAGCGGCTTGACTTCGCGCTTCCTCCGCCCAGTAATGGAAAGACATCATGTCGTTAAAAAGAGAAGAGCGTATGGAGTTTTCCCTGTCCAGCACAGACCTCGAAAGAAAAGCTGCCCGTTCTGACGCAGACGCCAATAATTGAGAAACTAGAAAAGCCGTAACCTCATCAGAGCCGTCACCCCCTAACGCGGTCAAAGTAGTATTCCGGAGATCGAATAATCCAATTTGATGAGTCACCGCAGCGGGCCCACTCAACGGACCGAGATCTACAACACAGTTAAAAGTGGCTCCTCCTTCACCAAAACGGTCCCGGAGGGGGATACGCGAAGGAAGAAAACCCAAGGAAAAGGGAGCGCGGACCTGTGACGATGAACCTCCTGAAGCGATATAAACGCCATGAGGCTGATAACCGGAGAAATCCTGTGAGACATCCTGGTATCCCATATTGGACGGATACACATGAGCGGAACCGCCGAAAGAATGGGGAGAAGCCTCCAAGGTATCGCTAGTGCCCAGATTCCCCAAAAATCCTGAAGGATTCTCTCCCTGAGGAGCGGCCGTCGAGTCAAACCCATCCACAGACCTATTCTCTACCCCGGTAGTAAAGGAAGAGGGGTTTCCGCCCTCGTCTCCCGAGCGCTGTCTCTTCTTGGAACCGGTCAGCGCATAACTCAGCTCCATGTTATCTGACGGAGGAGCGAAGGTAGCAACAACGATAGTGTCCTGCCAAGAATATAATTCAAAATACAGAAAGAAAAGAAGAAAGAAATTAAACAACAACAGAAATAGAAATGTAGCCTAGGACGGCTAGAAGGTACCCTTACCGCGGCAGTGTTGGAAGGAGGCGCTTCTGAAGAGCCTGCCGCGTCCGGATAAGGTGTGAGAGCGGCAACGCTTCTTGTTTTTCTCTTCTTTTTTCCTTTGGCAATGGCCTTAGAGGCTTGGGAAGAAGAAGAAGTCTGAGCAGGAGGGGCAGCGACGGTCACGAGGGGAATGCCCGAAGGAATGTCGGCCGAAGAGGACACTTGGGCAACGCTCGCGGAAGCGGCCGAAAGTTTGGTGGGATTATCAGTTGCTTCCGTGGAAGCGTCTCTCTCTTTTTCCTCTCTCTCTTGGGCCCTCCTCAAACGTCTCCTTACGCTCTCGGGTTTATAGTTGGGATCCGTCGCTGCGAAAGCACAAAATAACGTCAGCGTTAGTAACAGTAACAACAAAGAAGGGAGTAACGCAACACTCACATTTAACACAACCACGAATGTCCATTCGACAAGCCACTTGGCGAATGTGAACGCTGATTTCCAGTTCGAGTAATTTGTTTAACCAGTCTTGTTCACGTTGCGGAAGGGTCTCTGGCTGGCTCCAAGCGGTGTCATCCACGTTTTGGTTAAACCCAGATCGCCACCAGGAACAAAGATCTTCAGGAATATCTACCACAAAAAATTCCTTTTTCCACCCATCAATGGAAGACTCGATATGGAGGAGTTTCCAAGTAAAGGACTTGAGAGAATCATTGTCGAAGTGGGGCGATATCGTTATCACTCCCCGGCATTTCATCAGCTTAAAAACAGATTTAAGCAGCAGAAGGGAAGGGGAAGTAATCTTTTTTGTATTTACAGAGCTCCAAAAAAGCATAAACACAACAATATGCATTTGGGGACAATTGGGCCGGAGACAGATCGCCGGCAACAAGCAATTCCTGGACAAAAGGGTCAATGGGAAGGCGAAAACCATAACGGAACATCTGCGCATACATGACCCTACGAGTGCCCGTCAAAACGCTGTTCAAACGTAGAGACTCGGGGGCAACACTGGCCTTATAATCATCAGGGATGATAGCATTATGGGCGGCCAAATGCTCAAGAAGAGCGGCCTCAGAAGTGATAACACTGGCCGTAATATCCATCCTTTTTTCATCGGCAGATTTCGACTCAGAGCGGCGAGTCTTAGCCATGGCAGAATTAAAAAGCTAAAAGACGAAGAAGACGATGGAGGAGAAAGAAAATACCTTCAGAGAAAAGCAGTTCGAAGAGCCCTGGATAGTGGGGAAAAAATGAGACGGCTGAAAGAAAATATGGAAAAAAGGATGATAAAAGAAAACGAAAAGAATAAATATTTGGTTTTATAACCCTAATAATTAAACGAAACGACGGATGCCACAGTCGTTGCGTGGAAGCGGCACATGGAACAGACTCAGGTAATGAGTACAATCCTAGAAAAGCGCTACAACGCCTCGATCTAGGCAAAGTTATGAAGCACGCTAGCTCGTAGCACCAGAAGAAATGGACACGTGTGTCTGTACAATCGTGAATTTTCTTATGAAAGAAGGGCAAGCATTAAATGCTCTGAAAAGTGGGCACCGCCTCTTGGAAAAAACAAGCATTATATCGCGAGAAAGGAGATAACGCAAGAAGACCTTAATTAAAATGGCAGCATTGAATCAACGTGGAAGGGCGGAATGAAGTTCAAAAAGCAATAAAAAGCAAATGTATTGCCGCATAACAGGGCATTATTACAAGACAAAAGAAATGAATAAATAGAAAGTCTTCTAAATGAAACTATCCCGATCAATCATGGGTCCTTGCAAGCATCGCGGTCATCATCCCTTTGTCCTCCCACAGAAGAAGAAAGATTTCCCTCACTTTCCTTCAAGTCCTTCAATCTTGTGGAAGCATTATCGGCCAACACTGACGGGTTGACGTTTCCCTGACGATAGAGATCCATAAACTCGGAGAGGCAGATATCCATGGTCTTGTTTATCTTCGAGGGTATTTTGGCCAAATCTGCATCGCGAGACGCTATCTCTTCTCGAAGGAAGACATTCTTCCTATCAGCCACCACCAATTCCGCCTCTAGAAGGTCTATCTTAGCCTTCCCCTTTGATTTTTCTCGAGCAAGCTCAGCACGACAGTCGTCCAATTCCGCCCGGGTTCGCTCTTGAAGCTGCGATAGCTCCGTCACCTTCATCAAGGCGGCGTCCAGTTCCCCTTTTAAATCAGAAGAAGGGGGAACCTTACCCCGCTGATCATCGAAAAAATAATTCAGCTCACGAAAGCAGGCCAACATATTGGTCAGAAGACGTGAATGCCGTACGTCAGGAGAATGCCGCAAGAACTCTTCCTTGTTTTTCGAAGAAGCAAACATTTGTCCCACTATCGGGCCCACTGGCTCTTCTCTTGAGGAGGGATCCGATATTCCTAAAGCACGAAGACCATCGGTGCCAAGGGAAGACAAGTTCAACTGATATGCCGCAGGGCCTTGAAAGCCTTGAGGGGATAGATTGGCGATATAAGGGGGACGACAATTTTTCACGGAATTACCAACGCCCGAAATCGAAGAAAATACAAAAACTCAGGCTTCTGCGGGAGATGGGTAGGAGGAGCAATCGGATTGGGAAGTGGTAAACTCACATTCGGAATAAAGGAGCGAATTGGAGAAGTAGAACCGCCAGACGCCAGAGATGGCCCCATCGCTGCTGAAGCCTCATGAACTTTGGGCGGAATGGCAGAGGACACCTCGGTAACTTCCGTCGTCGGCAAAGGACCCGTAAAGCTCGGAGCGTTAACCTCCTCGGTGGGAACCCCGTTGACTTCCTCCGTGGAAGGAATCGGCGGGTCAGACTTCTCTTTGCGAACTCTCTTCACGAGACGCTCGGTTTCGGCAGCAATCTCGTCGCAGGACCATTTTTTCTTGACCTAAGCCTCCTCCGCTGGGCAAGAGTAGCATGACGCAGCTCGGGACCGGCATCCATGCTTCCGCTATCGCTGTCGACCTCTTCAACCACAGGGTTATTCGGGGCCGCTCCCTTACCGCGAGGCGGCAGCCAATTCTCCAAAAAACGAGAAGATCGAGTGGAGGCGCTGCGCGTCACGACAGTCTTGTTTCTCTTTCCTCGCGGCGGAACAGGCGGACGACTGAAGCCTTCCGGGGGAGGAGAAGGAGGTAACGTCTGAAACGGCACTACGTTCAAAGGTGCGCCATTTTCTCCAAAGGAGCGTCCCTCAGCGTTACCTGCCGATAAAATGTTTTAAATATAACAAGAAAGTCAGGGCGATAAGGCGATAAAAGAAAAAACTCACCAACGGCACACTCTGACAGAGGCCTGAACCGAGCAAATTCTCGAATACGGAAAGGCCCTTCTATCTCTAATAGAGCGTTAACATTAGATACATCCATACTAGACATTACATCTGGTTTTTGCCAAGCAGCACCAGTGATCACTCAGTTGAACCCACCGCACCAGTACCGAGAGGGTAAGCGAAGGGTGAAGAAGCCGTTTTTCCAGTTGGCCACGTTCTCTTCGAAGCCTTGAAAGTTCCGCCAGAAGAACGGAATGACGTCCTCATCCCATCTAGGGGTAATATCTATCAAGCAGCCGCGGCACCTTAAGACAAAAAATGTATGAAACAGATCGAGCGATGGAGCGAAAATACGCTTCATCTCACACGAACGAAGAAAGGCGTAAAGCCCACACCAGGAGGGGGGAGTTATTTGAACGGGATTAAGATCATGATGATTGAGCAGCTTCATCAGAGAAGTATGAAGTGGAAGACGAAACCCATAGGTAAACATCTTGAAATAAACCAGCCGGAACGTCCCCCACATGGCATCCGTAAGCCGGGTATCCTTCAGAAAGATAAAGGGGCGATATCCCGTAGGAAAAGTGATACCATGTTCCTCTAACTCAGCCCTCAAAACTTCATTACAATCAAAGATACTACGAGATTTTCTAACCTCGGGATCTAAGGGATTCTCAATGGTTGCATAGGATGTAGTATAAGACATAATGGACTGGAAAAGTAAAACTACGGCGATAGAAGAACAAAATACCTGGAGCAGAGAACCAGCGAATCGGCCGTCAGCACCGGCGAGCAATTGTAGAAAAATCTCTCGGGAAGAAAGAAGCATAGAAGAAAGGAAATACGAAGAATTTGAAATATCAGCAGAAAAGTGTTAAAATAGAAGAGAGAATTCCTTTTAAAGGAAAAACCTAAAAGAGGAACAGCCTATAAAAGCAAAGCACGTGCAAAGTGAAAAAGGACGCGTGGACAGTCATCAATGCCTTTTGGAAGAAGACAGTTGCTGACCGAAAACCGAAAAGCGGTTGCGTACCAGCGAAAGGCTTACTCCCGCGATAATCCTAGAAACACAAAAGAGGAAAGCAACGGAAGAACGAAAGAAAATAAAAGCTTTATTATTTTAAGAAGCCATACGGCATCTACAAAAAAGGCGCGCTACGCCCATCTATTCCCCATCAGACCAGGAGATGCCGTAGCAGTAGACCACATCATCCTCGTCCTCACCAGCGAAAGGAAAAGGTTCTTCAACCTTCTCCCCCACGAGAGCAGACGACTGATTTGACTTCTCTTCAGCAGGCGGTGGCATCGTCCCCACAGCCAAACAGGCAGAAGGAGCCGAACAGACAGGATGTTTCCTTCCCCTTCGAAGAAAAAGTGGCCAGAGCATCATAGAATGATTTAGAAGCCTCCGTAACCTCCTTCCTCCGCTTCTTGCGACACCGTCGGCGAACGGACGACCTCTAGGGGGGCGACGGAGGAGGGTTATCCGAATCAGGAGAGGTCGGAGGAGTTGGTGGAGAATCTCATGCAAACGTATCTAAGAAATGAGAATCAGCCATGAAATTAATACTGATTGGAAAGAAAAATGACGAGAAGATAAATGATAATGAAGGAAGGAAGATCCCCTTTTAAATAGCCAGAAAACGGGGGAAAAAAGGATCTTTTAATCTTCCAACCCGACTCTTGAGAAAAGACACGTGTACATCCTAAAGTACAAAGGTGGGTTTGCAGTCACGCCTGTTGAGATTTTCCCCTAATCGAGGAAAACCGCAAATTCGCCCAATCAGTTGCCAGGGCAACAACAACTTGGATTTAATGCAGAGCAGCCAAATAATAAGAACCCAGTGGATGAACCGTTTTCAGTTGGTCTGAGAATATCTTCATTGGAAAATGACAAAGAGAGTAATAAAGAAGAAGAAGAAGAAGAACAGTCACAAGACGACATGATAAGTACTGTTTATTCATTATGGCCTAATGGCCGGAAGGTACAGGAACAAGAGGGAAAAGAAAAGGGTACAAAGGGAGCCACCGCTATCAGGCATCAGAGCCAGCGTCCTCGGGCACTTCGGGAAGGTCCCTCAAGGAATTCATGACCAAGAGCAGATCATGGGAAGTGGCTCTCATTCCCTTCAGGCAGCACCCTAGCATATCTTTGCGCTGCTGCAGCATGGCGATCACCACTTGGATCCGAGCGATGGAGGCAGACAGTTTTGATACGCTCTCCAAAGGACTGAAATCCTCCAGAGAGGTGGCCCCCAGCCTAGAGTGAAGCGGAGTCAGCATCCCTTGTAACTCCAGGATGTCCTCAGAAGTCTTGACCAGCATGTTCTCCAGGAATCCGACGTCACCATCATTAAGATTCTTGAGAGAATGGCCCTTGGAAAGGAGGAAATTCTTAGTCAGATGATCCATGATGCGTGTTGGAAAAGATGAGAAGAACGTGGGTGGAAAAAACTCCCTAATTTATAGGCTCCAAGAGGGAGGTTTCGGAGGAAAGGACAATGGGGTCCTCAAAATACGAGCCGACCCGATAACCGCAAGGGCTGATGCGCCCAAAGCGGAAGGAAAAGGCAATGTTCGTTTATTGTCCGTAATACTGATATCGGCAGAAATGCGAGACAAGGCCTGGAAAAATGCCGAAAGACACGATATCACGGGTGGCCATCACGTAAAGGCCATATAGTTACCGGTATCCACAGTGTAAGGCCGCGTTGACGTCACAGGTAGCCCTAGATGCGTAAAACCGCGCTGGCATCGCAGGCATCTGGTGGTATAAAGCCGCGCTAATCATAGGCAGCTGATGGCGTAAAGCCGCGTTGATACCGCTGTTTCCTTGAGCGTAAAAGAAAGATTGGCCTCGTATTAACCTCAAACCTCTGTAAGTACACAAGTTTGCTAACCTTTATATACGAATATATCTCCTTCCTATGTTTGCAGAACACTTGGGAGGACAATAGACCTGGAATATGTGCCAGTCCCCGGTGCAACTTGGTCGAATATCCTAGACGATATTATCGGTGACCCGACGACAACTCTTTCACAACTCGAATAAGCTGAGGCTTCTTAAGTCCCCCCGAGGGGCCAATCAGAGTAATACCGCCAGACGGAGAGTAATGACCTCGCAACTGCAAGGGTGATAGGGGTATCCCGCCAGGACGAATCTTTAGTTAAGGGCGAAAACCGGAGTCAGCTTGCCCAGTATCCTCAGGCTCAATCTCCAGCTCAGCACTTGAGTCTCATCGACGATTGAATAATACAAGAAGCTCGGAGACCCTGCGAACTTATCACCTCGTGACAGAAACCTTCATTCAAGATGACAGACATGGACAACCCTTGGTAAACACTCGGGCTCGTTTTCAGTTGGGCTTATGATAACAATCGAGATAGTCCTAACAGTCCTACTGTACGAACGGTTCTTATCGGAACGGATCCCCCTGAGCTCCATAAGGATATCCCTATATCGCCTACGGATCAACGAAGGATTCCTAGGATGGTCGACTTCAACGGGGGGGGGGGGGGACTCATGCAATTCTATACGCACGGTGTCATCCCATCCTAGGGACCCACAAGGTTATCGCTCCCGGCAGCCCCATCAGACATCGCCCGTGACGTCATCCACTGATATCGCCTGTGACGCCATCATTAAACGACGCCCTCTTTGATATCGCCAGGTATCGCTGTCCAGATCTATAAATACCCCACCATTTTTCACAATCAAGGTAAGGTCAGGCTCACCTAGAGAAACCTCTACTACTCTTAAAACCCGAACTAACTTAAGCATCGGAGTGTCTACGCCGGAGCTCCCCCTCCGGCACCTTGCAGGTACACTCGCCACCATTCACCACCGTTCCGATCGCACACGACGCAGAATCTCGCAAGATTGACATTAAATCTTATCACACCTAGTGTTTTCATTGATCAAACGATATTGGAGGCTGAGTTGGAGGAAAATGTTATCTTTTCCCTCCTAGTTACTCCGTCAAAATTCCTGATGCTGGTCATCGGCTTCATGACCCTCTATCGAGGAGCGATAGGATGGTATATTTTAATATGCTCCTTTATGGTTTTTGGTTTCCCATTCACGAAGCGGTGAAAGGATTACTGCGTCGTTATGACATTAACCCAGCTCAGATTAATCCTTCCTCCTGGTGCGGGATTCATGCCTTCATTCGTGCTTGTGAGTTGCGGGGTATCTTTATCCCATTTGTCAATTTATTTTGCAAGTTTTTTAGCTTCAAGTGTCGCGACTGTGTGGTAGATATCACTCCAAGGTGGAATGATGCGTTAGTGCAGTCGTTCTGGCATAAATTCCAGGGCTTTGAAGAGACTGTGGCTGATTAGAAGAGTGGTTTCTTCATTGTGAAACTTCCTTTCCGCCCGTGGCCTAGGAGCTTCAATCGGTGTCTTATTGACTCCATTTGGGCAAACCCGTCAATACTGTCCAAGGAAGAGCTTCGCCAAACGAACACGCTGTTAGAACCGAGTTCGTCCTTCCGCATTCGAGAGTTTTCCTTGTACAGGCTTATAGAAGAGTGTACTATAAGTAAGTTTCTTTCCTTCCGTTACCACTTTGGCTTATTCAATGTTTTGATACACCTTGTTGATAGGTGACGCTGAAAATCAACCGTCGGGTAATAAGGATGTTCCTTTGAACGTGAAACCGCTTCAATCACTGCCGCCTTCTCCTCCGCCTGAGAATTCCAGTCACCCTGCCGCTCCACCGAAGAGAAAAAGAATCAAGACAGTTGCCAGGCGCGACATTTCCACCGAACCTCCCGCTTCCTTGAGAGGTGGTTACTCATTCGTAACAGAGGAGTGACTCCGAGCTGTCCCAAGATTGAAGTAACTGACAGTGGTAGCAAGGACATGGATACCGACTCTGGGCTTCGTCATGCTTTCGCGGCTCAACGGAAGAAGCTAAGAACAGGAAATAGCAACCCAGTCGCTGAGGCTGCTTTAAAGAAGGTTAACAGGACTCCTGCTGTTGGAGCTGACACCCTTGGTGGTGCGAGTACCTCCAAAATGGCGACAGTGGTTGAAGCGTCAACCAACGTTCCTCCAGACACTTTCGAGGTTCCGCCAGTGGTCAACTTTCCTCCTTCAACTGCCGCTCCTAACTCTCCTATTTCCTCTTTCATTCCTGATATCACTGCACCAAACCTTGAGCCTTCCGCTACCCCTGATCCTCTGCCGAATGGCCTTCTGCCATTATTCTGCACTTCTATTTCAGGAGTTGGTGGTTCCGCTAAAAATTTCCCTCCTCCCTTTACCGCCAATCTTTCCTCTCAAGGTCCTCAAGGAGCCACTTCCTACTGCCTGGATCTGTCCACCTTTGGTACCAGCGGACTTCGCGCACTAGGAATATCAGATCTACTATCACGAGATGATCCGGTAGGCTCTATAGTGAGTGCAATATTTGGCTCTCCTGAAGATAGGGAGGAGATGTCGAAGCTTCCTCTGGAGGTTCATCGTAAATGCGCTCTGAATGACGTGCTGGCCAGCTTCCGCATGCTGAATTACTTCCTCGATATCCATGGCGACAAGATTCGAGGTTCCCCTGACAAGGTGGCGGAGTTGACACAACTCCAGAGTGATACCCAGGCAGAGCTGAACGACTGTCGTGCTGAATTGGCTAGAGAGAAGTCGATAGGGAAGGAAAAGATAGAGCTTTTGGAGGCGGAATTTGTGGCTACTGACAGAAGAAACTCTCTCCTTCGTGAAGAGATATCGGCCCGTGATGTGGAGCTGGCGAAGGTACCTACTGAGATGTCCCAGTAGAAAGACAAGGCAATACGAGCCTTTGCTGCCGGATTCCCAGACTATTACCGTAGCGGGGCTTTCGATCCTGCCAAGATAGCTGATTACGCCTTTGAGAAATTAAAGGAGGTAGATGGGGGCGATAAAGGAGCTCTTCCGTGATTGGCATAAGGCAACGCTTGAGAGTGTTTTATTTTTCTTCAAACATTGGTTTCGTTTGGCTTGTAATAATTGATAACGCTTGCGTAATAATGATTGTCCTTCCGCTCTGAATAACGATTAATTTGCTTCTTGGCGTCATCCTGCCAGCTGATAACTCGGCTATCACTGAGTCGTATCATCTCGATTGTTACATCATCATGCTTGTCTTCTTTTTGATAAAGTGATTCTACTTTTTGGAGCATTTAATGCTCAGGATCCCCTCATTAATGTGAGCGAGGGATCAGGATGGTTCAGAGACACGTGTCTGTTCATCAGGATGCTAGGGCTAGCGTGATTTGATAGGATCAAAGCGCCTTCTCACTTTTCTAGGGTTGTACTCATTGCTCACGCCTGTCACGCGCACAACGACTGTTCCAGCGGTCGTTTCTCTTGGCCTCTTAGGGTTATAAAACCCAACACTTATTTCTTTTTCCCACTTTTGATAATCTGCTTTCTCTGTATTTTCTCGAATCATCTCGCATTTCTGTTTTTCATCTCCTGGGTGCTTCAATTTCCTTCTTAGAAAGGTATTTCTTTATTTCCCTTTGCTGTCTTCTTCATCTTTTTGTTTTCTTTTCCACCATGGGTAAAAGTAAAACTCGTGCTTCTGGGTCTAAATCAGTCGATGAGGAGAAAATAGATAATAGAGCCAGTACTATTACTTCTCCGGCCATCCTCCATAAGCATTTAACCAATCACTGTGCCAACATCCCCGAGGGCTTCAAGGTTTCTGTTGCCCCTGAGTCTCTACGCTTGAACATCGTTCTGACCGACAAACGTAGAATCTTGTATGCCCAGATGTTCCGCTATGGTTTTCGGTTTCCGGTTGACTATTTTATCCAAGAGTTGCTTACTTCTCTTGATCTGAGCCCCGTTCAGTTAGCTCCAAATGCATACTGTGGCGTTTATGCATTTTTAGAACTCTGTAAGTACAAGGGAATTACCTCTCCTTCCCTTGCATTACTCAAATCTTTGTTTCGAAAGTACAACCGTCGGGGTGTGATAGCGATATCACCTCGTTATGACGATGATTCCCTTAAGAACTTCACCTGGAAACTCCTTCATTTAGAGTCTTCCATTGATGGGTGGAAAGAACAATTTTTTGTTATCAAAACTCCCGAGGTTCCGAGCCCATGGTGGCGGTCTGGTTTCAACTAAGATGTCAAGGACAGTGCTTGGCACCGGGAGGCTCTTAAGGAGACAAAGCAAAACTAGTTTTACAAGTTACTCAAACTGGAAATCAGCGTTCACACCCGTGTTCTGGCCTGCGGGGCCGATATCCGTTCTTGCGTTAAACGCGAGTATCGCGTCATTTTTTGATTTTCGGCATTGATACTAACGCTAATGTTGTCTTGTGCTTTTGCAGCGACTGATCCCAAATACATTCCTGAGAGTGTTAGGAGGCGCTTAAAAAGGCTTCGACAAAGAGAGGAGGTTGAGCGAATGGCCGTGGCTGCCGATACCACCACCACTTCAGTTGTTCCACCTGTTACTATTTCGATTCCTCCCCAAGCATCTTCTACTTCGGTTGACAAGGAAACCGCGACCATTCCTATCGGTATTCCTGTCATATCAGTTGTTGCTCTTCCTGTTCAGCCAGTCGCTTCTAAGGCTTCCACAAAGGGAAAAAGGAAAAGGAAGGCAAGGAGCGTTGCTGCCCTCCCGCCTTCTTCGGACGCAGCAACCTCTTCAGAAGCACCTATCGCTGAAACAGTAACTGCAAATGTTCCATGATATCTCTTGTACTGTTTTTTAATGCCTTCCTGTATTTCTTTTGCTTTTCATGTCTGGTGATTGTTTTTCTTCATAGGACACTTCTGCCGCTTCCACCCATACACTACCGTCGGGCAATATAGATTTGAGGCATGTGCTGAACCAATCAAGGAAGAGGTAGAGACCTGACAGAGAAGGCACAAGCTTGTCGTCGAGTCAAGTTGATGTCGGGAAAAAGCATCAGACCACTCTTGACTCTTCGCTACCTCCCTAGAACCAGACCGCTAACATTTTTGGGAACATGACCGTTCCTGGGCCTTTCGAGACTTCTCCACCCTCGTTTAGCTCGGAGGTTCCTCATTTTTCTTCCAACTTGGGCTATAATGACGACTTATTAGGTTTCTCCTCCTATCAACCCCATGACCCTTTCGGGCTTCAGGGGGGTTCCTCTACCAACCAACCTCTCTCTCCCCCTACTGTGGTCTTTGTTCCTTCTGATGCTTCAGCGCTTAAGCGCTTCGGGGAGGGAGTGGTTGTGTCCAATCTCCTGGCCGATGTGAGTTTAGTTAACATTGCCGGGCTTGTTACCCATCAACTGGACCTGGCTATGATGCATAGTTCAGGAATTGCGGCCATCGGGGGTGATAACTCTGCTGTCACTGCTTCATTCTTAGCCGCTCATATGCTAACGTCTTCCGAAGAACAAAGCACTTTTGCTGCTGAGGGAGATAGAGAGCAAGTTGACTTGCTGCGTGCTAATCTGTTTACCGGTCTCCTCCGGTTTCATCATTATACAGAGCGCATGTCGCAAAAGACGACTGCCCTTGTCGCTTTCGCGAACAAACTTCCACAGGAGCAGGAAGAGAAGCAGAGGTTGCTAGGAGAGCGACAAGAATGCATAAAGGCCATGGAAGTGGCCAAAGAGGAGGCAAAAGAGGCAAAGCAACAGTTAGCCGATTCTAACGCTGCTCTGTCAGCTGAACAGTTGAAGAGTATCGCTCTTGAGGGAGAGAAGGCGGCTCTGGCGGAAGAGAGGGCCGGCTTGGCAGGAGAGAAGGCGGCACTTGAGAGAGAGACGACAATCAAGTGTCAGTGGTATGTTGAAAGAACTGCTGCCATCATGGCTGACTGCTTCGTGGAGGTTCACGGAGAAGAATTTTACAGAGGTGACGCCATTTCTGAAGCCTTTTTACAAAATTCCGCTGATCTTAATGATGAAGGCTTCCGCATAGCTAGGTCAAAGGGCTACCCAGGACGGGAGAGCTCGGGGAATCAGTCGTAGGCAGAGTATTGTCGCCATATTTTTGTGAGGATTAAGTGTCATCCTCTTTTTGTCCATCTTTTTTGTATACTTTTGCGACCCTTTGTGGGTGCTTTAAACAACAACACTTTTATGATATTGGATTCCTTTGTTGTTGATTTTCTTTTCTGTACTTCTTTTTCTTCGAATTTTACTTAGCACGACCATCGCGCCATTATCATCCTGATTATGCTGACGGGCTTTGCCAGGTTCATCTTAACCACTGCTCGGCATCATTAGAAATGATATTCCATAGAAAATAAATATCTTTCCCACGATCAAAAGAGATAACGAGCAGGGTCTTTAGGCCCTATTCCTTGAATCATGTAGGAATCAATGCGGTTGGCCTCACGTCAATTTCGTTGACGGGTAGAACAACTCCGTTGTCATCTCGAGCGTCGATATCTCCGTTAGTCAGAAATATCCTGCACACTCTCAATTAATGTTTATTAGTAAGAGATATGCGATAACGGACACGGGTTACCCGTAGGAGCCAATCCGCTGCCATTTTAGGGTGCAGGTGTCGCTCGTTATCGCTTTCTCAACCAGCTCACTTCACCAGGGATTCCGCATCTGGTTACTCGCTGGGATTTCACGATTCTTCGTGTTTTCACGTTACCACGATCGGCCAGAAAGTGCCTCTTCTTGGTGAGCCGTCTGATCAGGACAGGCCGTCACAAGGTTAGGACTTTTCACTTTCAGGAGTTGTCCTCGCATCTCGGAATCATGCCCTCACTTAATGAGCCATCTATATTAGCCCGGTTACAAGGATAGGATTTTCACTTCCAAGATGGAGTTAATATTTCCCTAGGGCGTGCCTTTCCTTAATGAGCCGTCTCCACGAGAACGGTCGGTATAAGGATTGGACTTTTCACTCCCAGGGATACCGGGGTGTGCCTCGTCTTAGTGGGCCGCCTATATTCGGTTTACCAAAAGGAAAGGACTTTTCACCCCCGGGGGCGTCGGGACGTGCCTCGTCTCATGGGCCACACGTGGCTACCACAAGGATAGGACTTTTCACTCCCAACACTAAATATTAGGTGTGCCAGGGCGTGCCCTCACTTAGTGAGTCGTCTGATCAAGACCGACCATCACAAGGATAGGACTTTTCACTCCTGGCAACCCCTTTTCATCATCTGCACACACACACAGCCGCAAAACACAAGGAAGCTCACTATTCGAGCGTTAGCACAGGTTAGGGTTGGCGTTAGTAAAACGTGCAGAGATAAATCAAAGTCTAGTATGATATAATTTCAAACGAGCAATATTCCAAGAGTTAGGTAAGGGGGTACCGTCGAGTGTCTCCAGATGATATGCTCCCCTCCCGACAATACGGGTAACGCGGTATGGCCCTTCCCAGTTCGGGCTGAGCTTTCCCCGGCATTGACCGGTTGCTCGCTTATCTCTGAGTACTAAGTCGCCTACTTTCAGCAGTCGTTCTTTGACGCGCCTATTGTGATAACGCGCCATCTTTTGTTTGTAATGTAACATTTTCAAAAGAGCTTACTCTTGCAATTCTGGCAGCGCGTTAAGGTTAGCTCGTAACCTTTCCTCATTCAGCTCTTCTCTAAAATAGGCCACTCGTAGGCTCATAGTACCAATCTCCACGGGCGTGAGGGCCTTAGTACCGAAAGCCAGTGCGAATGGTATTTCTCCCGTGCTGGTTTTCGTGGTCATGCGGTATGCCCACATCACATACGGTAGCTCGTCTGCCCATTTCTTTTTGGATCCTTCGAGGTTCTTCTTAACACCGTTAAGGATGCTCCGGTTTGTCACCTCTACCTGACCATTGGTTTGCGGATGAGCCACGGAAGAGAACCTCTGCTCGATTCCGAACTCCACGCATTGGTCTATGAAGAATTGGCTGGTGAATTGCATTCCGTTATCACTGACTAGCACACGGGGTACACTGAATCGCATGATAACTTGATGTTTGAAGAAACGCCAGATTTTCTCTGTCGTGATGTTGGCAACCGCCTCAGCTTCCGCCCATTTGGTAAAGTAGTCTACCGCCACGACCACAAACTTTAACTGAGACCTCGCATTTGGGAACGGTTCTAAGATATCAATCCTCCATTTCACAAAAGGACAAGGAGCCATGATGTCATAAATTTGTGTGGCGGGTTGTCGAGGAATCTTAGAGAATTCCTGACACTTTCGGCAAGTTCGCACGTAATTATGGCAGTCTTTCTAGATAGTAGGCCAGTAGAACCCCGATCTAAAGACCTGCGCAGCTAGGGTGCCACCGGATGCATGCATGCCGCAAATTTCTTCATGGATTTCGCGGAGGTTATGAAGACCCTCTTGTTCCGTTATGCACCTGGCAGCTGGGTGAGAGAAACATCTCTGCATTAGTTCCCCGTTAAAGTACGTGCACCGTGCCGCTTGTTTTAGTACTTTCTTTTTCTCAGCGTTATCTGCTGGTAGCTCATCATGTTTCAAGTATTTTATGACGGGAATTCTCCAGTCATTTTAACTTTCTTCCACGCAGAGCGTCGCCTGTTCTTCCATGAAGGAAGGTACGGGTATCTCTCGGTAGTACACCCTTTTAGGTATGGACGCTTTCGGGTTTGCCGCGAGTTTGGCGAGGTTATCCGCTTCAGCGTTATCCTCTCGAGGAATATGCTCGAAGCTGACTTGTATGTCGCTTTTCTTTATTTCTATCAACTCGCGTTTTACTTTGGTAAGGTATTGCACCATGATGGGCTCCCTGGCTTGAGAGTGTCCCAAGAGTTGGTCTATTATCAGTTTCGAGTCTCCACAGATTTTCAACCGCAGGTCTCCCAACCTCCCTGAGTCATGTATGCCTTTTATGGAGAAGTTTTTCCCTATCCTGAGCCCAGCTAACAACACTTCGTATTCCGCGGCATTGTTAGATAATGGCTGCAGGATTCGGATGATATATCGCACATGGATGCCGTGAGGCCCACTCATGAAGATTCCGGCTCCGGCAAGCTCTTAATTTTTGGCACGATCCACGTGGATGACCCACAGGTCGGTGTAGATTTCAGGGAATGGGAGGTCCAACTCCTCTTTTTCTTTTTCGGTCAATTCCGTCATTGGATCTGGCGTAAAGGTGCATTCCACGATAAAGTCTGCCAGAATTTGAGCCTTCACAGATAGTTAGAATCTGCAGTGTAACCCATATTGTTCAAGCTCGATGGCCCAAATCAGCATTCTCTTAGAGGACTCGGGCTTTCGGAATATTCTCTTTAAAGGTTGATCCGTAAGCACAATGACAGTATGAGCCTAAAAATATCGGCCCATCTTTCACGTTACTTGTATTAATGCGAACGCTATTTTCTCAATACGAGCATATCTCAGCTCGACATCTTTCAAGATGTGACTTACGAAGTATATCGGACGGTGCGTGTCATTGTCATCTCGCACAAGGACCGCACTGACCACTTCGTCAGCAACCCCAAGGTATAAATACATGATATCGCCAGGTTCAGGTCTTGTCAGCACCAAGTCAGACGATAGGTAGGCCTTCAGGCCTACAAATGCCTCTTCGCATTCTGTCGTCCATCCGAAAACGGCTTTCTTGCGTATAACTTTGAAAAAGGGGAGGCATCTCTCGCCTTGCTTAGAAATAAACCATCCCAGAGTGATAACACGCCCCATTAGTTTCTGTATCTCCTTCACGGTTTGAGGAGATATCATGTCTTGGATGACTTTGATTTTTGAAGGGTTGGGTTGGATACCCTTTTGACTGACCACGTAACCTAAAAATTTACCCGTTTGGAAGGCAAACATGCACTTTCTAGTGTTCAGCTTCATTTGATATCGTTTCATTACTTCAAAGATTTCCGCCAGGTCGGATAAGTGGTCTTTGAAGCTTCAACTTTTGACCAGTATGTCATCGACATACGCCTCTACATTTCGCCCAATCTGTTTTTCGAAGACTTGATTTGCCATTCGCTGGAAGGTGGCTCCAGCATTTTTCAACCCAAATGGCATAGTCGTGTAGCAATAAGTAGCCTTGGGAGTGATGAAAGCAGTTTTCTCTTCATCCTTATTGGCCATGGGGATTTGGTGGTACCCCGAGTTGGTGTCTAGCGAGATCAGATAAGCATACCCGGCAGCCTGATCTACTAGCTGATCAATCTGGGGGAGCGGGTAACAATCTTTGGGACATGCATCGTTCAAGTCAGTAAAGTCGATGCACATACGCCATTCTCCATTAGGCTTGGGAACCAGGACTGGGTTAGCTAACTAGGTAGGATATTGTACTTCTCGGATAAAGCCAGCATCGAGAAGCTTTGCAACTTCTTTGTCAATAGCTATAACTTTTTTCTGTAGAGAAGGCACGTCGTTTCTGCTGAACTGGCTTTGTGTCAGGGTTGATGTTAAGTTGATGCTCCGCTAGCTCCCGTGAGATACCAGGCATATCGGCTACTGGGATGGGGACTCCGTCTACTCCGATAATGGGTTTTTTCAGGGCGTAAGCTCGTTGTTAGGACGCTTCATGAGATTGTAAGCTTCTAGCGAAAATAGGTTCACCGCACTTCCGTTGTCAACAAGAGTTCTTCTAACTCCATGGCTAGTGATCGCGCGTCGAACACGTCAAATATAATAGTGAAATAGGTATGAAATTGGGGGTAGAAATACAACTTATCACTGTCTACAAGAGTTTGTAGATGATGGTAAGAGGATCGTCCACAGAGACCTCTAGGAGATGTAGTTCTTGGTTTGACTTCCTCGTCACTGGATTTGGTTTGGTAGTATTTGAAAATAAAGACAAAACAGAAAGAAGTAAAAATAGTTAAAAATAGTATTGGCCAAAGGCTAGGCCAAGACAGGGGTCAAGATTGAAATAAATCTAGTAAAAGGAAATTCCAGGTAAGGGTGATATGAGAGCTTGCGTTCTTATGCTTCGAACATAGATTCAAGTATATTCATCTCTTCGTTCATAGTACTTCTATAGAGTGGAGGTACTCCTGTTCACTCCTGTCTTCCCTCCTCTTCAAATTACCTGGCGGGTACTCCCTTTCCTGATAATCCTAGCCAAGGGACACCTTGCTGGTTAAAGGGTTTATCCGTTTGACTGCTGTCTTGAATGGTTGTTCGCTTCCTCAATGGTATAGGGGAAGACAGTACCTAGGTCAAGGTGTTTCCCTGTGGAAACCCTAGATTGTCAATCTGGTCTTGACCAAGATTACTTATTTCTTCTAGTCTGGCGCGAGACTAGTCACCTGCTTTGTCTAGCCGACGGGTACTCCCTTTCCTTCTAGACCGGCTGCAACTCTTCTCTACTAGAGCACAAGGGTGATCAAACCTTGTCTTTAGTGAGTAAGCGATAGATTAAGTTCAAGAAATAAATAAATACAAGAGAAGAGATTATTAAGTACGAATTGATCTCACAAATACATAAGAACTTCAGCTCATCAACCCTTACCAAGAATGGGTGTTTAGTTACTCATACTGATAGATAAAAAGTAAGAATACTTGATTGCATATAAGTATGGAATTGGGGGTAGAAATACAACTTATCACTGTCTACAAGAGTTTGTAGATGATGGTAAGAGGATCGTCCACAGAAACCTCTAGAAGATGTAGTTCTTGGTTTGACTTCCTCGTCACTGGATTTGGTTTGGTAGTATCAGAAAATAAAGACAAAACAGAAAGAAGTAAAAATAGTTCAAAATAGTATTGGCCAAAGGCTAGGCCAAGACAGGTGTCAAGATTGAAATAAATCTAGTAAAAGGGAATTCCAGGTAAGGGTGATATGAGAGCTTGCGTTCTTATGCTTCGATCATAGATTCAAGTATATTCATCTCTTCGTTCATAGTACTGCTATAGAGTGGAGGTACTCCTGTTCACTCCTGTCTTCCCTCCTCTTCAAATTACCTGGCGGGTACTCCCTTTCCTGATAATCCTAGCCAAGGGACACCTTGCTGGTTAAAGGGTTTATCCGTTTGACTGCTGTCTTGAATGGCTGTTCGCTTCCTCAATGGTATAGGGGAAGACAGTACCTAGGTCAAGGTGTTTCCCTGTGGAAACCCTAGATTGTCAATCTGGTCTTGACCTAGATTACTTATTTCTTCTAGTCTGGCGCGAGACTAGTCACCTGCTTTGTCTAGCCGACGGGTACTCCCTTTCCTTCTAGACCGACTGCAACTCTTCTCTGCTAGAGCACAAGGGTGATCAAACCTTGTCTCTAGTGAGTAAGCGATAGATTAAGTTCAAGAAATTAATAAATACATGAGAAGAGATTATTAAGTACGAATTGATCTCACGAATACATAAGAACTTCAGCTCATCAACCCTTACCAAGAATGGGTGTTTAGTTACTCATACTCATAGATAAAAAGTAAGAATACTTGATTGCATATATAGATTAAATCGGAGCAAATTGTTTCGAAGAAGAAAGAGAAGAAAAGTTCCGATCTGACGATGGATGGGTGATGATCGATGCGGACAGAGGTGAACAATGTTTGGCTAATTAGCCCTAAAACTCCTCTGTCCTACTCCAACTCTCATTCCTAGAAAATCTCTAAAAGATTGCTATAATAAATTGTTCTAATAATGGGAAGTAAATCACAATTACAAAAGAGGGAGATCCCATGCGGGATTCTTCAAGAGATATGCTTCAGATCCCTCTAGATTTGCATTCCAGCTGCGACATGCTAGCTGCAAAGCCCAATGCGGGAAGTGGTCCAAACGATCCATGCTT
Source organism: Viola odorata (assembly GCA_963691705.1). Classification (NCBI taxonomy): domain Eukaryota; kingdom Viridiplantae; phylum Streptophyta; class Magnoliopsida; order Malpighiales; family Violaceae; genus Viola; species Viola odorata. Next base: position 39,461,278 of record OY829543.1, on the reverse strand, counting down.
CTTCCTTTATCGCGAAAGCGTCTTGGCCGCAGGCTTGGCTAAGATGACTCTGGTGCGCGCTGCTTTGGACGCGGAAATGTCTAGGCCAAGATCCAGTCCAAGACTCAAGAAAATGGCTTCAGAGCTCCATAAATTAGATCTTTAATAATTCATCTCCAGACCAGAGCTGCTAAGATATGGGAAATACAAGGATAAATCAATAGGTTTACTATCCAAATAAACAAGTAAATGGACAATAAAACGTGATGAAATGCAATGCAATTAGCTAGCGATAATGGGTGTAACCACTAATGCATCATTGTGTGGATATATCACGCCCTTCTCATCCTCTTCAGAAAAGGATAATACCATGTGATCTAAGGCACTTATCGCCTCACTTTTGATTGACACGTCCGCTCGTTTTTGCTTGTCCCCTATCGCAGGTGTCAGCTGTGCGAACTCGTTCAAATAGGGTGTGCCTCCAGCGATGATGTTAATAATGGGGATGTCTTCGTCATCAACCGTGAGCATTTCCCTACCCCTTCCTGCAAGACCAGCGTAGTTGCCTGGGGTGCGGGAGGGTGCCGATCTATTGTCGGCTACTCTATTTGTCGGGTTACTCTTGGCTTCTTCTCGTGTTTTAACGGTGAATTCTCCCAGATAGCCTTCTTCTACCAGGCGCTCTATCACCAGCTTAAGTTCTCTACACACTTCTGTAGAGTGCCCCTTAGCTTTGTGAAATTTACAGTAGGCGTTTTCCCTTCCTCCCAAAGTTACCCCCGGTCTCACAGGGACCGGATAACGGATGGGCAGGTGTCGCTGTTCTGCTATTGCTAGTATTTTTGCTCTGGGCAAGATGAGGGAAGGAAGGTCTGGGTCATGAACTCGTCCCATAGGGGGATCTCCTTGTCGCTGCGTCGAGGAGTCACCAGTCTTTCCCTTTGAGGAGTTTCCTTTTCGCCGATTAGAGGTCTTGGGGATGTGGTCCTTTCGCTGAGCGTAATCGTCGATGAAACGATCCTCAGAAGTAGTAGTAATGGGAGCGTTAGGGACTGGAGGCATGATTGGCGACATGTTTCAAATTCTGTCCCTATTCTCTTCCTCTTCCATCCTCGCATTATTGTGGGCTTTCAATCTTAACGCATCTAAGGTTGCTGGAGGGTCAACCATTAAAGCAACTCTAAGTTTTCCATAACAACAGTTCCGCTTTAAGGCTTCTATAATGAAATCAACTGTTACACCTGGTGTGAGCGACATCTCGGTGTCGAAATAATTAAGGAAACTCCTCAGGGATTCCTAAGGTTTTCTGTGTATATCAAACAAGGCGGCAACAAATTTCCTGATGGGGACCGCAGTACTGAATCGACTCCTGAATTTAGATTCTAGCTGTGAGAAGCTGTCAATAGACCCATCCGGAAGACCTTCGAACCATATGCGTGCAACCCCTGACAGGGTCATTACAAATATCTGACACAACGCTGCGTCATTGTGAGTCTGAAATTGTACAAAGTCCTTCACCTTGTTAAGGTGGGAAATGGGATCTCTAGTGCCATCATATGACTCTGAGGGGAGTTTCATATATCGGTTGACTCTGTGACGCCTTATGCGTGGGCTAAAGGGGTGGCCAGATGTGTCATCAAGAATTTCACGTGCATATCGAGGTGGGGATACCTCTAAATGGCGTCTATGATTCCGCGGGTCTCTAGTATGATGTCGCCTTAGAGACGGGCTGCGACTCCTTGGAGAGTGAGCTCGATGTCTCCTACTGCTTGATCTTTCACTCCCTCCAGGAGATATGTCTCTATCATTTTCGTCCCTCCTACCATTCCAACGACCTTTGTCCTCGTCACGCCATTGCCGTTCCTCTTGGGAAATAGGAAGTAGAGGCACCTGTGGCACGTACGGCTCCACTGTCCTATGAGCAAATTGTACAAGACTGACTGGCGTATTCAACGCAGGCAGCGTCAGAGAGACATTCGCATGCAATGGGGACGATAATGGTCATTCTGTGATGATAGGTGGAGTAAAAACAAACTGAGATGGAGCGTCTAATCCAGAAGCACTAGGCATGAATCTAGTGGCCAACTCCGTTAAGTGGTCTAGTTGGGCACGAAGGGCGGAAATCGAGCTCGCGAAAGGGTTATTCGCACTGTCTATCACAGATCCCATGGGAGAGGGAGTAGAATAACTAGGCCCTGCCATATGAGACGCGGGGGCGCTCATCTGAGGAGATAATGCGCTCATAGTCGATCCAAAGAGAAAGTCTGTCTATGCAGAGGAATATGCGTGTGTTGCCGTGAAGATGTCGGGATAAGTGGTAGGGAAGAGTTCCCTACAGACGTCACCATCGTGAGAGTGTGGAGGAATGGATTCTGAATTAGAAGCCATAATCTTCCGATTTTCAGAAGAATAGAGCTTGGCTATTTAGGATGCTCACTTAATTAAAGCCAAAGCTCTCAATGAAAGTACCAATTTGATAAGATTAGGACTTCTGAGAAAGCGGGGTAAAAATTATGGCCGTCCGAAGTCACTGTAGAGGCGGCTCGCCATACCTGCAAAGTGCCGGAGGGAGGGGGGCCTGACGTAGACACTCCAATGCTTAAGTTAGTATGGCTGTGTAATTTGGCAGAGATTTGGGTAGCAATTCTGGCCTTACCTTTGATCTAAAAAGGGTGGTATTTATAGGCAAAAAGAGAGGGTGTTACCCATGGGGGTAGGCGTTATCGAGTGAAGATAACACCCAAGATGACGTCAGTAGGTCTCAGCTGGTTGAGATATCGCCAATGAGATATCGCCAATGAGATATCGCCAGTGAGGCATGTCGCCAGTGAGGTATCGCCAGTGAGGTATCGCCAATGAGGTATATCGCCAGTGAGGTATCGCCAATGAGGTGTTGCCAAGGCTGTCTGGAATGGGAGGATGCTGTGTGCAGAAGCGAATGCCGCGTGGCCCCCCCGTTGATGTCGACCATCCCAGGATTCCTCGGCCAACACGGGGCGTTAGTCGGGTGGCTGTCGCTAGTCAAGGTCCGACTTTGACTTGGGGCGAAAAGACGAATATACCCTCGGTGTTTCATCTATTGTTATCAGTTCGTATGTACTTTTATTTTTTTAAACTATTACTAGGACTCTCGCTTTGTAGGATAAAATTTCAGTTCACGCAACACAAGTACGCTTTCTACCCCTCTTATTTTATTCAATATTTTTTGCAAATATTATTCGTATGCTTGTTTATTTAGAAATATTAAACTAGGACTCGTACATTCGTATGCATGACTTTTAAAAATTGCTGAAAATACCCACATGTACAACTTGTTTAAAAGACTCACTTTTCATGCCATGAAATTAATTGTTATGCATTGATACATGAGCATGGTGGCTTCTATCCCACACGGTTATATGCATTCATTAAATCGGTATTATGCTAGTTTTATCCTTGATAAGACCACGTAGTAATTAAGTAATCATGCATGGCCCGATGATAAAAATGGGGGAACGTCCGCTCTAGCATACGAACAAATGGTAACCCCATCCTTCGGTCCCGATCGGAAATAATAATGTCCCAACGAAAAATGCTAAGATGTAACGTCACCTTTGAGGGCCCTAGTCACTTGTGAAAAATGTTTGAATAATCGGAAAGTGGCCTAATTTTTGTAACAGGATTTCGGTTGACGCTCTACGATCGTTTACCTTATAAATGATTGGAAAGTTGCCCATTTTCGTGCGCGAGATTGGTTGACATGCTTCGATGGTTTATTCATTTTTTGTGTTAAAAATAATCGAAAAGTGGCCCAATTTTCGTAACAGGATTTCGGTTGACGCTCTACGATCGTTTACCTTTGTAAATGATTGAAAAGTGGCCCGTTTCTGTGCGCGAGATTGGTTGGCATGCTGCGATTATTTATTTTTCGTGTCAAAAATTAAACATAGCAACACCTCTCAACTTTATAATCGGTAACCTTTTTAAAGGATGTGGCTTGGGTGCCTAACACCTTCCCGAGTCCATAATAACGACCTCGAACCCTTGTTCTTTGGTTTAGACCACATGTGCCTTAGTTTTTTTTTATTTTTTATGCCATGACGATTATGTTCCCTAAACCTTAGAAAATAGGGTGGCGACTTCATTTGCATTATGCGAGGCATCCATCTATGCCCCGCATCCGTCCCGAACCTAAACTCATTTTCAACGAAAAAGGGGGTGCGATAGTTTGGCGACTTCACTAGGGACTTTAGGGTCGAAGCCAGTTTTGTAAGGTGTTTGTTTTTTTGTTTACTTGCTTTAATAAACTGTTTTCATGATTATTTGTTATACGCTTTGATCAATTGTCATACTCATGCATAGTGCCCTACACCCAAGGGACAATTACCAAATAGGCTTAGGAGGGTAGTAGTGACGCCTTGGGACACGTGTCCTGGGTAGTGTTCACCAATCCCACTCGGACGAACCCCTAAAATTAGTCGAAAGGTTGCCTGGTTCCACAAGGAATCAGTTGACATTGGCTGACATTTTAGGGAACATTCTATGGTATTGTCCGGGAACTTTGGGGCCGTTAGAAATTAGTCGATGTCAAAGCCTTGCATATGCATCATTTTGTTTGTTAATAGCTTTGATTATCCTGTTTTTACGTTCTTATTTTTTCTCACATGTGAATAATAATAAAAAAAAAATCTAGTAAAATAATTTATTCATTTTATTGACACTTGAACTCTGTTTTTATTTTTCTAAGGACCCATTCTGCTTATTCAAAATGGTAGTACCTACTTTGCTTTCACTTGACACTTTTAGTGGACGAAGTTTTGAGAACCAAGCAGCACGAGGAGATGTGATAAAACCTGGTTTCATCCCTGACATCATGACCAAGGTTAAGGTAGAGGCTATAGACTTTGACGTAATCAAGGTCAGGAGGTTAAGGAATGAATTGACCCAGAATGAGGATGCTCAATTTGAACGTAGCTACAAGAAATTATTAACAATGATCGATGTGAGGATCGATTGGGGTTGCATCCGGGCGGCCCTGAAATTCTGGGACCTCTACTACCGCTGCTTCTTTTTCGATGGAGGGGTGGATTTGACCCCTACTTTAGAGGAATACTCCGCTCTGATGTGCTTCGCCTCTCCCATTTCAACCATATATCAGAACGTCCGCCTTGATTCCTCTAGCGTCAAAGTTAGGCTTGATCATGAGTTAGGAATCATCAATCGCGTAAGGGAAGGAGACTACGTGTGGTGTTGGTCCGACATCAAAAAATAGTTTCAAAGGTCCCAAGGGAAAAAGCGCTTAAAGATTCTAATATATGGTTGAAATGGGAGAGACGAAGCACATCAGAGCGGAGTATTCCTCTAAAGTAGGGGTCCCAGAATTTCTAGCCTTTACGATAGTAGGATTCGTCTTGTTTCCTAAGGGGAAGGACGTGATTGATTTTGAGGCAGCCAACATTTTCTACGAAATGGAGGCAAACACCATCAACCCTACGGAGGCCATTCTGGCCGAGACCTTCCGTTCCTTAGACCTTTGCCGAAGAAAAGGGAAAGGAAAGCTTACCTGTTGCATATAATTGCTGACCGTATGGTTGATAAGTCACTTCAAGCAGACTCCCGATCAATCCTTGTTCTCGATGAACTACTTGGGTTCGACTCCTTTTGCCAAAGTCATTGACGTAATGGCCACAAACATTTGGAAGACGGAGGATAAAGATGTTTTGGTCGACAGATTTGTGAACCTTTCAGAAGAGGACTTCAATTGGCATGCCAAGTGGTTACGAGCCGCCAATCCCATAATTTGCTGTGGACCTTTACCGTGGTTCCTTTGATTGGGGCTCGAGGATGTGTCCACTATTGTCCCGCGCTCACCTTGAGACAATTTTGCATCATGCAAATAATCCCCGCAACATTTGGCATGACGGATTCAAGTCTACCACATACTACTGAGGATCTGAATCATCTCCAATATGCTCATGATTGGACTCATCCCTATTGCCTCGAAGGGTATGTTGTCCCCACCTTACCAATGTTAGAATACCCACAGTGGAGGAAGAATCGGGCCAACGGTAATATTTTTCCCCGCCCAGAAAACCACAAGCCTATGAAAGAGAAGGTGAATCCCGTATCAACGAAGGACTTGGTGTCATAGCCCGCTCCCAGTTAGCAAATCAGCTGCACATGATAACAGGAGAGCGAGATCAGATTACGGTGGAAAGAGAGACCTTGAGGGCGGAAAAATTAGATCTAGAACTCAAGGTGTGTGAATGGGAAACCAAAAGTTGGCTTTCGACGACTTGAAGAAATGTTTGGGCGGGGAAATCCGCAAGAGGGAAGTATCTAGTGCAGTGATCAAAGATAAATACGCGGTGATAAAGGTTTTGACGACTCACGCCGATGGGAAAAATGAGGAAAACCGAACCTTGCAAGCCCGAGTGGCTGCCTTGGAGGCCGAGGTCGTAATGCAAAGAGGAGAGATGGCATCGTTAGAATACTTTTGGAATAAGCAAATGGATCCCAATTTCCAAGGTTGACGCCTTCAAAAGAAAAAGAATCGTGCATCTGCTACCTTAAATTTTGTCTTTTTGCCCAATGTAATAATATTTCTAGACTTTGTCTACTACCTTTTATTCGGTTAAGCTTATGTTGGTTGTAACCCCCTTTTTGACCGAAAAAAATCAATGACAAAGTTCGTAGTTGATAAGAGTCCGAGGGGTACTGAGCAGGATTGGCTTGATCTGGGGCGGTCGGGAACACTGTACTGGGGCCTTCGTCACCTGCAATGCGCCGGAGGGGGTCTCCGGCGTAAACACTCCGATGCCAAAGTCAGTGTGAGTAGTAAAAGTTGTAGGGGTTCAGTACGCTATCTTAAGCTTACCCTCTTGTCTAAAAAGATGAGGGTATTTATAGACAAAGGGAAGAGTGTACCGACAGGGGTAGGAATAGTCCCTGGTAGGTGTCGCTGGTGTGGTATATGCCGCTGGAGTGGCCTTGAGTGATGTCACACGGGTGACGTCACGCGGAGTGACGTCACGGATGACCTGGGATGGGATGCCGTCGTGCGAATGCCGCATGAGAGCCCCCCGCTGAAGTCGACCATCCCAGGGCCGGTCGCCAGGCTAAGGGCGGCATGAACAGGGCCTTGTCTCCCGCGACAGGTACAGTATGCTCGCCGGGTCACCCCGCGGGGTAGTGGAGATGCCGCTTCTGTGGTATCGATAGTTATCATATGCCCAAATGAAAACTAGCCCGAGTGTTTACTAAGGGCTATCACAGCGTCTCCGGTCTTGCCCCTTCAGAGGTTTCTTCCCCAATGTGGGCTCGACGATCGATAAAGGTATATCTTCGAAATGCCTTTTTCTGAAGTCTATAAATAGGCCTTTCATTTTGCACTTGCTTCATAACTCTCACAACCTTTTCACCTCTCTCTTCGAATTTCCTCATCTCTCTTTTCCTTATAGACGAAGTCACCAAAAACTTCCTGCTCTCCAAAACCCATGCCCTGAGGAACCTGACTCAGGCCGATACTGATTTCCTGGGTTCGCTGAGCATCAAGAACTCGGAGGATATGCTGGAGCTCCAGGGGATGCTAACTCCCCTGCAAGCTAGACAGACCGCTGTCACCATGGAGGATTTCAGTCCCGTGGAGAAAGTGGTGAAGCTGTCGTTGGCTATTTCTCAAATCCAGCTATTGATGTCAACGCTGCAGCACAGGAAGGACTTACTGGGATGCTGCCTGAAGAGCATGAGGGCTTACTCTTCTGAACTGACAACCCTGGCGGACGCCCTTAGGCAAATTCCTTTCCTAGAATGGGACGATGATGACGCTGGGTCGAATGCTTAACCTGCGACGGGGGTCCTCCTGGCGTGTCTTTCTGCGGTCCTCTGGGGCCATCTTCTGTAACTTTGGGCCACTAGGCCTTTTGTAATCTCGGGTTGTTAGGCCCTTTAAGTAAATAAATATGCCTTTCCTTGTTCGCTTGCCGCGCTATCAATGTTTTTCTTTTTTCTCATTTCGTCTTTCTTAGAAAACCGCTTCTATTTTTACTAATTGCGGGCTTGGTGTCCCTTGGGATCCCCTGACTTTATTTGCCTATCTGGCTCATAATGATAATTCTTTCACGCCACGTCCGTTTAGAATATATTTCACGCCGCTTTTTTTTTTAGAGCCAGCGGATTGGACGACGATTTCGGTGCCTTCTGGTTGGTGCAGATTTTTGACAGTTGCGGAGTCAGATCTTTCCTACTAACAGACGCTACCCTTGATAGCTTTAAATGTCCTCGATAATACGCGGAGAGGCAGGCACACTTCCTCCTCTTGGCTATATAAGGGGGCTCTTTCTTTCCTTTTCGTTCATCTTTTTCCTTCTTGCTTCTCACTCTTACTGACATTTCCATGGCTGACTCCCGTTTTTTATATACTGTCGCCCGCGATTCTCCTCCGACCCCTCCGACTTCTCCCGACTCTGACAATCCTCTGCCAACGCCTCCTTGGAGGCCTGCCAGACGTTCCGTGAAACGCCGGGGTCGCAAGAGATTGAAGAAAACAAAGAAACAATCTTTCGAATCCTTCTTTGCCGACTTCGAGCCTCACTATCTCTTACTGCAGCAAAAAGATGAAGCGTCTCCGTCCGCTCCTTGTCCTTTTCCCAAGGATAAAATTTCTGTGCCAGATGCCGCTCCAGAACTGGTCGCCCCGACCCCGGAAGAAGGCTCCCACGCCGTTTCGAAGTAGGACACTGCCCCTACGACATGTCCTGTAACTAGGCCTGGCAAAAGGCCTTTCAGGATGGACGAGCCCTTCCCTTTCTATAATAACGAGTCGCCATCGCCTCCAGAGGACTATGATTATGTCTTTGAGGTTGACTGGATGGATGAAGACTGAATATGCCACACTTGTTGTAGATGCCGCTGGCTTTCTTTTTAATAAATAAAAATGTTGTGAAGTAAAATGCCTCTTGCCTTTTTCCTTTTTTGCTTTTAGTATATCGTTGCTCTTATGGGTTAATCGCCGCTGGACAAGCCGACTACCGCTTCATAGGATCCCTTTTCTAGGGTTTCTTGTAATTAGAGGGCCTTTCTTTTGCGAAATTCGAGGCGAGCGCTTGACTTTAAGTCTCTGTCAGGGTCTTCCCACGTGCCCTGTTTGCCTCATACGTGTCTTGCTATAATAGGTTGCCCTTCTGTCTGACTCTTCCACCGTCTCTTTTAAAAGGAAACACGTTTCTTCCATGTACCTTTTTGCTCCTTTTTATACTTCAGAACTCTCTTCATTTTTCGCTCGCTCCGAGGAAATTCACTAGTTCGCATCCAGGCGATTCACTTATCAATTTCAGCCTTCTCTCTCTCAAGGTATTTTGCTCGATCTTGTTTTTGATTTTCCTTTGCTGCTTTATCTATCATGCCTCGCACGAGATCTCAATCTAGTTCTTTAACTACCCCTAGGCCAATTTCTCGATATCCCGAGCTTGAAAATACTCCTAGCATCTTTACTTGCCCTACTGTCTTACGTCTTGAACTGGAAATCAATAATATTACCTTCCCCTGCGGCTATCGCCCCACTATTCCTTCTGACACCATGAGGTTTCATAGCCGGCTCTGGAAAACTCATAGGATTCTTTATTTTAAGATGTTTCAATACGGGTTCCGCCCCCAGTTCATGACACGTTAGAGCGTGTGCTGCACGAGCACGGGCTTAACCCTGCGCAGATTACCCCTCCCTCATGGAGCTGCATCTACGCCTTTCTTCGTGCCTGCGAATTAAAAGATATTCTTACTCCCTCTGTCTCTTTATTCCGCAAGTTCTTGACTCTGGTTTTTCGCGACGGCTTCATTAATATTATTCCAAGATGGGATGCGTTGATAACTGGAAGAGCGGTTTCTTCGTCGTCGAATTACCCTCTCGCCTGTGGCGTCCTGATTTCAACCTGGAGGTGGTTGATTGGGCGAGGCCAGCGCCTCTGTCTAGGGAAGAGTTGGATCAGGCCAACACCTTGCTGGAGATGGAGTCCTCTTTCCAGATCCGAAACTTTACCTTGTACATGCCTGTAACTGAGTGTGCCATAGGTGAGCTTTTGAGCTTCGCCGCTGCCTTGCTTCCCCCTTACTTACTAACATTACTTTTTCGTAGGGGAAACTATCGCTCGTCCGCTCTCTGAGGGTGACGCTCCTCACAAGGTTGTCGCCCCTTCAACAACTGCTTCTTCTATTTCCGCTGAGGTTCGAACTGATCACCGTATGCCCATAAAGAAAAGAGCTTTAGACGAAATTCTTTCCAGGGAAAGCGGTTTCTCTCTCCGCCCTTCCCGCTTCGTGGAGAACTGGTTACCCAGCCGGAAGAAGAGGTCCGGATCTGGTTTGCCAGTGACTGAGACAAAGATTTTCTCCTACGGAGTTGAGGACATGGAGGACATGGACACAGAGTTGAGCCTCCACTCGGCTTCCTCAGCTCAACGGAAGAAGCTAAGGGAAGCAAGCGAAGCTCAGGTGACAAGGGTGGCGACTCAGTCTCCCCCTGCCAATACCGCAAATACCGTCACTTCTGAGACTACCATTTCTCCTGGCGCGACAAAGGAGGGCGCGGCTTCTCTGGGTGGCGCTTCCTCGCCTCTAGGATTGGTCGCTCCCGATAAAACCTCTACCGCCGAGACGATGCCATCGTCCCCTGCAGACTCCACTCCTGTCATGGAGCCTCCACACTCGCCCATTGGCCGCTGTATTCCTGATGTGCCTTCCTCCGTCCCCGCTGGACCTGGCTCTTCTCACTCTCCTCCCAAGTCCCCTTGTCCGTTGTTCATTACTTCAATTCGAGACGTTGGGGGCTCTGGCGGTATCTCCGCCCCTTCCTTTGTCGCTGATCTTTCCCGTGACGGGCCTCAAGGGGCCCCTTCTCACCGACTAAATCTGTCAAAGTTTGGGACTGACGGGTTCCATGCCCTGGGTATATCAGACCCCTTATCGCAAGATCAGCCCATGGCTATCTTGGCCTGTGAAATGTTTCGCGCCTCCGAGGAGGAAAGTAGGCTGCTGCAACTTCCTCCCGAGGTTCACTACATGCGCGTCATGAACAACTGCCTTGCTGCCTTTCGACAACTTCATTCTTCATCAAGGCGCGTGGTACACAATCTCAAAACTCCGGTGCGCTAGCAAAGGTAGAGGAGCTGTCGCGACTTCACAAGCGCGCTCAAGCCGAACTGCGCGAGTGCCGCGCTGACCTTTCTCGAGAAAGATCTAAAGGAAAAGCCCAGGTCGAAGCTTTGGAGGCTGAGCTGGTGGCTGAGAGAAAGAAGAACTCATTCCTTCTTGAGGAGGTATCATCCCGCGATGCCGACCTGTCGAAAGCTTTCAAGAAAGTGGCATGGTGGAAGAAGAAAACTGAACAGGCCTTTGTCGCCGGGGTGGCAGATCAAATAATGTGTGTTTTGGACGATGTCGCTCTTTATCATATGCCGCTTCATTACTTTTTCTCGCGCTTTTGCCTTTTGCATGCTGTGCCATTACGGCTTGCCGCTCCTTTCCACCGGGTTTGACTGTGCCCTTTTCAGAGCATTTAATGCTCTGACTCTCTTTGTTCGATACGGAGAAGACAGTCATGATGCTCTGAGCCCACGTGTCATCAAAGGGGAGCGCTAATGGGACTGGCGGACTGAACATGTCTTTTCGCTCCTCAGGAGTTGTACCCGCTTCCCGCGCTTCACTGCCCTTGACACGTCATACGCCACGATTGCTTGACCCGCCGTCCCCTTTAGTTCCTAGGGTTTATATATAAAAACCCCACGTGCTTTCTTCTTATCTTTTATTACCTCTCTCTGTTAAAGAAACGAAAAAGAAGGAAAACAATTCCTCTTCTTCCTCCTACAATCCGCCGCCGCCTGGGTGCTTCAATCTTCTTTTCACCACAGGTACCTTCCTTTCTATTCTTTTCTTAACCTTGCTCATGGCTCCTAATCGCCGTTATTCCCGCCCCATTGGGGAGGGGGATGTTAATACCACTGTTTCCACCATTACTTCCACAGCCGTCCTTCGACGGCGCCTGCAGAGCTATAATGCCACCGTGGACCAGTTGGAGGGGTACTCTACTAAAGTTGCCCCGAAATCCCTTCGTCTTAATAGCGAATTACCCGGCAACAGTAGGGTTCTTTATGCCAAGATATTCCATTATGGTTTTCGGCTGCCTCTGGATCCTTTGATTGCTGAATTACTCTCTGAATTTGATTTAAACGCTGCCCAACTGAGTCCAAACGCCTATTGTGGCATTTACGCTTTTATAGCCCTCTGTAGACATATAGGGAATGAATCTCCTTCCTTGTTGTTGCTTCGCTCCTTCTTTCAATTGTACCATTATAATAACGGCATCATAGCGATATCGGCCCGCTATGATGTTGAAGCTTTAAACCCTTTTACCTGGAAGCTGTTATTCCTTGAATCTTCTATTGATGCTTGGAAAAAGGGATTGTTCATCATCAATCTGCCCCAGCCTTTGTGGCGGACCAGTTTTAATCTTGCCATCAGAGATGCTGCCTGGGGTGGCAGGCTGGAGTTAGGGCCAGCTGACCAAGACTGGCTGAACAAACTACTCAATCTGCCTGAGATCCCTGGTGTTCGCACTCGCGAACTCGCGTGCGGAGCCAACATCCAGGATTGCATTCAAAGTTAGCTTCACACCTCTGATCGCTATTCCACGTCAATACTAACTCTAACATTCTTTTCTTATTTCTACAGATCCTCCCGCCGGGTGGAAGCCTGATTGTATCAAGAAAAGAGAGAAGAGGGCTCAACAGAAGAGAGAAAAAAGGACTCTTTCCGCCACCTCGGCCGACGCCGCTACTGATACCACGCGCGCGTTCACTTCCGCGCCTGAGTCTTCCTCTCTTCCCCAAGCGGAGGCTACTGCCACATCGACCACTGTTCCAATTTCTTCCCCCGGCGTTGCTCCTACACAAGCGTCGCCTTCTCATCCTCCTCTTGCTAGAAAAAGGAAAAGGACTCTCCGCCTTCGCGTTATCGCTCCTACACTCCTCCTGCTCAGGTGGTTTTTATAAATTTTTTCCTTGTCCATGTATTTTTATTTGTTTCTTAATTCCCCTTTGTCTTTTGCGCGTAGGATACCGCTGCTGTTGCCTCTTCCGCTACTCCTTCGCGCGACGGTATGGATTTATCGAGCGTTCTTGACCCCAAGCGTCCCCGTCTTAATGAAGACGTTCCTTCAGCGGACAACTCTATCACTTGTCAGGGTAGGCAGGACGGCATTGCCAATACCGGTCCCTTGGCAGGCGAGCAAAGCTCTGGCCCGGTAGGGAGCGGGGCTACCTCTGCGCCGCTTCATTCCTCTTTCGCCGCATCATCTCCTCCTCCAGGCAATCCCTTGGACTTTCTGGAGGTTCTTGCAGAGGAGCACTTTCCAAACTTAACGACCAGGGGCTTCAATATTGACGTTGGGCCGTCCAATCGTTCCCCTCCGTCCCCTCCAGATGTCTTCTTCATCCCCACTGCTGCTCAGACAATCTGTCCCTCTCTTCCCCCAATAGAAACCCCGCGCATGGTGGCTGAGTTAAGTACTATACTCTCTAGCGGAGCCGCCACACATCAAGTTGATTTAAGCAACATTCGCCAGCGCGGGTTCCCAGCGTTAGGAGGCGACCTAGCGACATCCGCCTTACTGGCAGGACATCTGCTCTCAGTTGAGGAGGAAGAGCGAGGCTTCCTCTCCGTTGCCGAGGGTGAATAATTGCAGCAGATAAGGACTCATCTGTTCTCTAGCTTTCAAGGTTTCCATTACTGGTCTACAAATGTGATGAGACGAATGAGCTCTCTCCAATCCTCCTCCCAGGAATGGCGCAACACTAACCATCAGCTCTCAGAAGAAATTAGCAAGTACCAAAGGGAACTTCATGAAGCTCAAGAGGAGCTGCGGAAGAGTGTTGAGGAGCGACAATGTGTGGAAAATAGTTTGGGAGCCGCGAGGAAAGAGTTGGAAGAGGCCAAAGGACTCCGGGCCGCGGGAGATGCTGCCCTTCGAGCGGAGCGGAGCAAGAATGCCGCGCTTAAGGAGGAAACGACGGACAGGTGCAAGTGGTTTTCGGAACAAGCGGCAGGCCTCATGGCCGATTGCTTCATTGAGCATCACGGCAGTCATTTCTTTGATGCTGACGCCATCATCCGCCTCTTCAAGCAAAAGTCCAGCTTCCTCACAGAAGAGGGCTACCACCAGGCGAAAAGGCCACGACCTGACGAGGGGAACAACAGCGTACCCGGGCCGTGAATGTCACTTCTCTTTTGTCCATCGGGTGCTCTGACTTCTTTGCCCCTTTTTGTGTTTTTTAGGGCCTTTTGTTTGAGCAAGCATCCCTTCGTGTGTAAACAGTTCGCACAATTTTCTTGGGGCATTGTCGCGCGATCTCCTTTCTTACTTAGCACGATCCCCCAAAGATGTCGCTTGTGCTGAATTTTCTGCACCTTTTCACTTATCACTTGTTAATAGTGACATATTATCAAAACATCTTAATTACCTTGGGGCATTGCCGCGCGCGCTCCTTTCTTACTTAGCACGATCCCCCAAAGATGTCGCTTGTGCCGAATTTTCTGCACCCTTTCACTTATCACTTATTAATAGCGACATATTATCAAAAAATCTTAATTACCTTGGGGCATTGCCGCGCGCGCTCCTTTCTTACTTAGCATGAACCCCCAAAGATGTCGCTTGTGCCGAATTTTCTGCACCTTTTCACTTATCACTTGTTAATAGCGACATATTATCAAAAACTCTTAATTACCTTGGGGCATTGCCGCGCGCGCTCCCCCGATGTCGCTCGTGTCCCGTACTCTTCCAGCCAAACTTCAGCGGGTTTGTCCCTTTCGGCTACTAGCTGTGGTACCGGTGACCTTTCTTATTTCTTCAATCGGTCGGGAAGTGCCCTCTCTCAGTGCGCCGCCTGATCAAGGCCAGCCATCACGAGGATAGGACTTTTCACTTCCTCAGCATTGCCCTCACACCTCGGAACGTGCCCTCGCTTAACGAGGTGACTATGTTAGCGCTACCATCGTAAGGATAGGATTTTCACTTGCGAGGTGGAGTTTTTATCTTCCCTGGGGTCGTGCCTCACTTAATGATCATCCGCCTATATGAGCACGGGCTGTCACAAGGATAGGACTTTACACCCCAGGGGAGTCGGGGCGTGCCCTCTCTGGGTTTCCCCAGGATAGGATTTTTCACTCCCGACAGTGCTGGAAAGTGTCTCCTCTTGGCGAGCCGCCTGATCAGAGCTGGCCTCCCAAGGCCAGAATTTTTCACTTCCAGCACCATATATTAGGATCACCAGGGCGTGCCTCATCTTGCCGATCCGTCCGCATTAGCCCATTCCGCACCCAAGGCTAGGACTTTTCAACCCCGACATCCTCTTTTCCTTGTTATTTGCACATTACACAGACAACCAACAAGGAGCAAGAAATATTTCCACAACAATTGTTAGACCATGCCCACGACATGTCGGTATTTCAATTTCAAAGACCATGCCCACGGCATGTCAAAATTTCAATGTCAAAGACCATGCCCACGGCATGTCGGTATTTCAATTTCAAAGACCATGCCCACGGCATGTCAAAATTTCAATTTCAAAGACCATGCCCACGGCATGTCAAAATTTCAATTTTAAAGACCATGCCCACGGCATGTCAAAATTTCAATTTCAAAGACCATGCCCACGGTATGTCGATATTTCAATTTCAAAGACCATGCCCATGGCATGTCAAAATTTCAATTTCAAAGACCATGCCCGCGGCATGTCCAAATTTCAATTTCAAAGACCATGCCCACGGCATGTCGATATTTCAATTTCAAAGACCATGCCCACGGCATGTCAAAATTTCAATTTCAAAGACCATGCCCGCGGCATGTCAAAATTTCAATTTCAAAGACCATGCCCACGGCATGTCAAATTTCACAAATTTTAAAACCATGCTCAACGGCATGTCGAATTTCACAAATTTCAAAACCATGCCCAACGGCATGCCATATTTCACAAATCTCAAAACCATGCCCAACGGCATGTCGAATTTCACAAATTTTAAAACCATGCTCAACGGCATGTCGAATTTCACAAATTTCAAAACCATACCCAACGGCATGTCATATTTCACAAATCTCAAAACCATGCCCAACGGTATGTCATATTTCACAAATTTCAAAACCATGCCCAACGGCATGTCGAATTTCACAAATTTCAAAACCATGCCGAACGGCATGTCATATTTCACAAATTTTAAAACCATGCCCAACGGCATGTCATATTCTAGCATGATACAATTTTAATCTAGCAATATTCCAAGAGTTAGGTAAGGGAGTACCGTCAACCGTTTCGTGGTGATACGCCCCCTTTCCGATAACACGAGTGACGCGGTACGGGCCTTCCCAGTTTGAGCTGAGCTTCCACATTCGTTGGCCCGCCGCCCGTTTATCCCTGAGCACGAGGTCTCCCGCTTTGAGCAGCCGCTCCTTAACATGTCTTTTGTGATACCGCGCCATTCTTCTTTTGTAGTGCATTATTTTCAAGAGAGCTTCCTCGCGTGCCTCAGGGAGCATGTCAAGGTTAGCTCGTAACCTCTCCTCATTTAATTCCTCCTTGAAATATTCCACCCTCAAGCTTAGGGTGCCAATTTCGACAGGCGTTACCGCTTCAGTACCAAAAGCCATCGCAAAGGGCGTCTCACCCGTACTTGTTTTGACGGTCATGCGGTAAGCCCACATTACATAGGGTAACTCATCTGGCCACTTCTTTTTCGACCCCTCTAGATTTTTCTTGATGCCGCTCAGAATACTTCGGTTGGTCACCTCCGCCTGGCCATTAGTCTGGGGATGCGCCACAGAGGAGAACCTCTGTTCAATCTGAAATTCTTCGCATTGCTCCTTGAAGAAGCGGCTGGTGAATTGCGCCCCGTTGTCACTAACTAGCACGCGGGGTACCTCGAAGCGCATGATCACTTGGTGCTTAAAGAAGTGCCATACCTTTTCCGTTGTAATAGTAGCTACTGCTTCTGCTTCTGCCCATTTAGTAAAATAATCCACTGCCACAATTACAAATTTCAGTTGGGACCTTGCCTTAGGAAAAGGGCCTAAAATATCGATTCCCCACTTAGCAAAAGGACAAGGTGCCACGATCTGAGATATTTCAGTGGCAGGTCGTCGAGGGATTTTGGTAAATTCTTGACATCTATGGCACGACTACACAAAGTTGTTACAATCCCTGCGAATAGTGGGCCAATAGAATCCTGACCGAAACACCTGCGCGGCCATGGTACCACCCGACACATGCATGCCTCAGATGCCCTCATGGATCTCACACAGGGTATGGAGGCCTTCTTGTTCGGTTATGCATTTTGCGGCCGGGTGCGAGAAGCATCTCCGAATTAGCGCCCCATCATAGTAAGTGCACCTCGCCGCTTGCTTCAATACTTTTTCTTTTCTACACTGTCGCTTGGGAGCTCGTCATGCTTCAAAAATTTTATCACAGGGATCCTCCAATCCTTTTCGATCTCCTCTACACATAGCGACAGTTGTTCCTCCATGAAGGACGGCAATGACCTTTCTTCATTGTACACATCCTCTGGAATAGCGGCCTCCTGATTGGCTGCCGTCTTGGCGAGACTATCCGCCTCGGTATTATCCTCTCGCGAGATGTGTTCGAAAGCGACACACACACCGCTTTGTTCCATTTCTGCTAATTCCCTTTTCACTTTCGAGAGGTATTGCGCCATGATCGGTTCTCTAGCTTGGGAATGTCCCAAGACTTGATCAATTATCAACTTGGAGTCCCTCGCATTATCAACCGTGGGGCTCCAGCTACCCGGTCGTTCTCAGTTTTGGCGAAGAGATTCCTTCCTACTCTAAGCCCCGCGAATAACTCTTCATACTCTGCTGCGTTGTTGGACAGTGGTTGTAGGATTCTAATGGCGTGCCGCACCTGCACATCGTGTGGCCCGACCATGTATATTCCAGCTCCTGCCAGCTCCTGATTTTTGGCGCCATCTACATAGATGACCCATATGTCCGCTGGGACCTCTGAGAGTGGGACCTTTGCATCACTTTCTTTCTTCTCTAGCGGCTCTGCCGCCTTGTCCCCAGTAAATATGCACTCGGCTATGAAATCCGCCAAAACCTGAGCTTTTACGGATGGTCGAGCTTTGTACTGTAATCCATATTGCTCTAGCTCAATTGACCAGATCAACATCCTCCCCGAGGATTCTGGTTTCCTGAAAATCCTTCTCAAAGGCTGGTCCGTGAGCACGATGATCGGATGGGCCTGAAAATATCTGTCCATCTTTCGTGTAGACTGTATCGGGCGAACACCACCTTCTCAAGGTGGGTGTACCGCACCTCGGCATCTTTTAACACATGACTGACGAAGAAGACGAGTCGGTGGGCGTAATTATCCTCCCGAACCAGAACAACACTAACCACTTCGTCCGCGACGCCAAGGTACAAAAATAAAGTGTCGCCCGGCTCTGGTCGTGTTAGTACCAAGTTGGATGACAAGTAAGCTTTCAAACTCATGAACGCCTCCTCGCATTCTTGTGTCCACCCAAAAGGAGCTTTCTTGCGTATAACTTTGAAGAACGACAGGCACTTCTCGCCCTGCTTAGAGATGAACCGTCCTAGAGCAATGTCGCCTCCTGTTAATCTCTGTACCTCCTAAAGGGTTCGCGGCGATACCATATCATGGATAGCCTTAATCTTTGACGGGTTCGGTTGGATGCCCTTTTGGCTTACCACATACCCGAGAAATTTTCCCGTCTGAAATGCAAACGAGCACTTGCGGGGGTTCAACTTTATCTGGTTCTTCCTTAACGTATCAAACACTTTCTGCAAATCGGCCAGATGGTCACTGAAACTTCTGCTCTTGGCCAGTACATCGTCTACGTATGCTTCTACATTTCTCCCAATTTGCTTTTCAAACACTCTATTGGCCATACGCTGGAAGGTCGCCCCTGCGTTCTTTAAACCGAACGACATTGCCATGTAGCAATAAGTGGCCTTCGAGGTTATAAATGCCGTCTTTTCCTCATCCTCCTTGGCCATAGAAATTTGATGGTATCCAGAATTGGCGTCCAGAGAACTCAAATACGCGTACCCTGCCGCTTGATCGACCAACTGATCAATCCGAGGGAGCGGATAGCAGTCCTTAGGGCAACCGTCGTTCAAGTTGGTGAAATCAATGCACATGCGCCAGTCTCCGTTGGGCTTACGGATTAAGACGGGGTTGGCCAGCCAAGTGGGATATTGAACTTCTTGGATGAATCCCGCATCTGACAATTTCGCTATCTCCTTATCAATCACCACAGCCTTTTCCGCGGAGAATGCTCGCCGCTTCTATTGAACTGGCGTGGCGTGTGGGTCGACATTGAGTCGATGCTCAGCCACTTCCCTGGACACGCCAGGCATGTCCGCTGGTTTCCACGCGAACTCTCCTTTGCACTTGTTCAACAGCCGAGCCAATTGTGCTCTCTCCTCAAGGGTCAGCTTGTCGCTAGCCTGGAAGCTCGCCTTATCATTGCCTTGGATAGGGATGGGTACCATCGCATCTACTGGCTGGGTTCGCCTTTCATCCCTTTGCTCGTAGGGGTCCGCTGCCACACACACATATTGATCATAGCTTTTTTGAATCATGAGCGAGTAGCACTCGACGGCTAGCTTTTGGTCGCCCTTGATCGATACTACCCCTTCCCACGAGGGGTATTTCATCCTGAGATGTTTCTGAGATACCGCGGCCCTAAAACGATTGAGGAATGGCCGCTATAGAATGGCATTATTCGGTAGGATGAGATCTACGACCAAGAACATCAATTCTTCTGATCGTTTCGACGCGTCTTCTCTGAAATACACAGGCAGCGCTGTGATTCCAATTACAGGTATAGGGATGCCGTCCACTCCAATAATTGGTTTCTTGCAGGGCACCAGTTCATTGGCAGGGCGTTTCATGAGATTATATGCTTCCAACGAGAATAGATTTACCGCACTGCCATTATCAATGAGGGTCCTTCGCACCCCATGGCTCCCAATAACCGGTGTGACTACTAGCGCATCATTATGAGGGAAGACGACGCCCTTCTCATCCTCTTCCGAAAAAGATATTACCATCCTGTCCAGCGCATCAATCGCTCCCTTTTTTGTCGACTGGCCTTCCCGTTTTCGCTTCTCTCCTGTCAGGAGCGTTGTTGGGGTAATCTCGTCCAGGAACGACGCGCCACCAGCAATAATGTTGATGATGGGAATGTCCTCATCATGCATCATCAGCAACTCTTTCCCCCTTGTGCCAGAAGTTCCGCCACTCCCAGGGGGAGGAGGCAATTGATGGTCGCCTAGTTCTCCGCGCGGGGGGTCACTCCTGGTTTCTTCTCTCATTCGAGTGGCAAACTCTCCAAGGTACCCTTCTTCCAACAGTCACTTTATTGCCAACTTTAACTCCCTGCATGCCTCTGTAGAATGCCCCTTAACCTTATGGAATTTACAAAAAGCATTTTCCCTTCCTCCCATGACCACCCCTGGCTTCACAGGGGCGGGATAGCGGATCAGGAGGTTCCGCTGCTGAATGATGGCTAAGATTTCCACTCGTAGGAGTGTAAGAGGAGGAAGGTCGGGATCGTATGTTCGACCCTTATGGGGATCCGCCTGTCGCTGAACATTAAGACCGCCGCCCCTTCCTCTAGAGAAGTTACCCTTCTGGCGGCTCGACGCCTTGGGAATGTAATCTTTCCGCTGGGTGTACTCATCACCTGGACGGGTATCGTGGGCCATACTGGCTTGAGCCGCAGGAGCGGGAGGGGCGCTCTAGGGCGTATCTCGCATTCTGCTTCTATACTCCTCCTCTTCCATTCTCGCATAATTATGGGCCTTCAACCTTAACGCATCTAAGGTCGTTGGGGGGTCCACCATCAACGTATCTCTTAGCTTCCTATATCCACAATTCCGCTTCAAAGCTTCTATAGTAAAATCAATAGTGATACCGGGGGTCAACGACATTTCCGTATCAAAGCGACCCAGATAGCTATTCAAAGACTCCTCTGGCTTTCTACATATATCAAACAAGGCTGCCGCGGATTTCCGAATAGGGATAGCTGTGCTGAAGCGGCTCTTAAATTTGGCCTCTAGTTGCTGGAAATTGTCAATTGATCGAGCGGGAAGCCCTTCAAACCAGAGGCGAGCCACTCCTGACAATATCATGATGAATATCTGACACAACGCCACATCACTGTGCGTCTGAAACTGAACGAAATCCTTCACCTTGTTGAGATGTGAAATGGGGTCTCTGGTGCCGTCGTACGACTCCGTGGGGAGCTTGACATGTCGGCCGACCCTGTGGTGCCTTATACGATGGGGAAAGGATGAACAGCGATGTCATCTAAGATCTCACGATCAGGACGGGGAGGAGACGCGTTCAGGTGTCGCCTGTGCCCTCGAGGCTCCGAGGTGTGATGCTGCCGGAGAGACCGGGTGCGACTCCTGGGCGAACGGGATCGACGCCTCCTACTGCCTGATCTCTCACTCTGCTCCATAGATACCTCTCTACCGACTCCCTCTCTTCTACCGTCCCAACGCTCTCCGTATTCATCTAGCGGCCGCTCTACTTGAGAGACAGGAATCCGCGGTATCCGCGGTATGTAGTGCTCCTCCTGTCCGCCTGCCAGTTGCGCGAAGCCGAATGGTGTGCTTATCGCAGGTGAGGTCAGAGGGACACTCATCTGGTGTCGAGGTGAGACTGGTCGATCAGCAACGATAGATGGAGTAAAAATAACTCTAGGAGGCACACCTGATGCCGCGGTACTAGAAGTGGGGTCTGCGGCCATCCCAATCAAATAATCCAAGTGGGCACGAAGAGCTAACATTGAGCTTACCGAGGGGGTATCGAGGTTATCCCTCCCAGAACTTACAAGTAGAGGGACGGAGTTACTGGATCCGCCCACGTAAGAAAATGGGGCGCCCATTGAGGAAGCAAGGGAACCCATTTTCAAAAATGGAGTACTCGTTTGGGAAAACGGGGTACCCGGTTGAGAAAATGATGTGCCAGTTGTCAGTCCAAAAAGAAAGTCTGTCTGCGCAGAGGAGGTTTCAGGTGATGTGACATACGTACTGGACGATGACGTGGAAAAAAGTGTCCTACGCGCGTGACCGCCACGAGTATGAGGGGGCGTGGATTCTGAATCCGAAGCCATGATCCTTCGACTCTCAGAAAGAAAAAACAGAGCTTGGTTACTAAGGAAAACTCACTTAATCAACCAAAGCTCTCAATGAAAGCACCATTTGATAAGAGTCCGAGGGGTACTGAGCAGGATTGGCTTGATCTGGGGCGGTCGGGAACACTATACTGGGGGCCTTCATCACCTGCAATGCACCAGAGGGGGTCTCCAGCGTAAACACTCCGATGCCAAAGTTAGTGTGAGTAGTAAAAGTTGCAGGGTTCAGTACGCTATCTTAAGCTTACGCTCTTGTCAGAAAAGGTGAGGGTATTTATAGACAAAGGGAAGAGTGTACCGACAGGGGTAGGAATAGTCCCTGGTAGGTGTCGCTGGTGTGGTATATGCTGCTGGAGTGGCCTTGAGTGATGTCACACGGGTGACGTCACGCGGAGTGACGTCATGGATGACCTGGGATGGGATGCCGCTTCTGTGGTATCGATAGTTATCAGTAGTTATTTGGATAATTATAAAATGCGTGTTTTCCTTTTTTCGCACATCCAAAAGATATCAAACGACTATCGCCTACAATCAAAACAACCTACCCCCTAAAATAAACCACATACAAAGCCCACATGAAAATAAAAACAAAAGGCTAACCCTTGAAATGAAAACACACACAAAAAATAAATATATAGACCAAATGATGATAAACGCAGAGATAACCGTTTCTTCTTGGTCTCAGCTGCGCGCTCTTTTATTTTGGCCAAAATAAAAGTGATTTGCTCAGAATTTCCACTCAGCTAAAAAACGAAAGACGTAGATAACAGGTTGAAGTATGCCCACACCAAATTTCAAAATTTTCTGGGTGGTACATCTCTCACAAAAAATTCAAAATGCAAGGAAGTTCTTTAGCTCGAGGAGTAGAGCGATGAAAGTTACGCAATGGATTTGGAGCTATGAGGGGGAAAGACCCATCTTTTGGTGAAGGATGGGTCTTGATGATGGCTTCAAAATCCTGGTGTGAGGAGAAGCAATACATCGCATTTCTTGACAATACTGCGTGTTTTTAGTTATCCTCGCGCTTTCACCGTTCGTGAGAGATGTGCTGCCTAGAAAAATCTGATTTTTGGTATGGGAAAACTCCACCGTTGACATTCCTGAAACTCACAAAAAGCAAATAGAAAATGTAAAATTGCACTAAACCTAGCACTCCCTCACATTTCTCTTGTGTTTAAAGCTCTATTAATCTCACAAAATTGCTCACACTTCCTTGCAATTTTTCACGTGCAAACGTCAATGACTCAAGTATTTCAAAGGAAAGCTTCCAAAGAGAGACACAAAGACAACTAGCTTCGAAAGGAATTTAGATGCTCAACAAATAAATTTGTTGCAAAGATCAATCAACTAAATACTTGTTAGGATGGAGTAGAAGGTCTAATGTAGGTGGCATCGAAAGCTTGTATAGTTCTAGGTGCATATGGGTCAGATGATTGTGAGGATGATGAGGATGTAGAAGGACGTACAAAAGACGGTCTAATGGAGGCTGGTCTTTGTCTAATGATGTAAGAATGTTGACTGGTTCTATATACTGCAGGAGTAGTATTATTAGAAGGTCGTGGTCTAAGCGGTTCGACATGAATTAAATTATCACTGAGAATTTGTTTTCTATTGATAGTTTTAAATACTGTATCTATGGTTTTATTGGTTGCTATAATCATATTTCTTAATAATTCTATTTTAATTAAATCTTCATTCCATAATGGAGTCCTTTCGGAAGACCTAGGAACAACATTATCATATTCATCATTTGCTGCATCATTAATATTTTGGATGTATGCTCGTTGAAGGAAATTAGCATGTGATAATAATTCTGATCTAAGTTGTTCTAAGTCCATTAATCTATCAGTTCTTAATAATGCAAGACAATCTGCTAGTTTATTGAAAGTAGTCATGATGTTGCATGTAATGAAATTAATTTGAAAAGCAAAGTTTTAAAATAGTAATGAAAGCTTTTAAATGAAAGCGTTTAAAACTTACAAAGTATTGAAATCCCTGGAAATCGTTGCTTGAGATTGTAGATTTTGAGAGAGTTTTTATAAAGCTGATTTTTTATTTCTTTTTCGCTCTGTCTCTAAACTGAGACTTTTACATTCTTATATAGGGGCATACAGGCTAATGAATCCAAACGGATTTCAAAAGAAATTACATTTTCTAAGAATAAAAGATAAGATGTCTATTTTTTCTTTTTCTCTCTTCCACTGAAGATGTCTGCCATGATAGTCTTGTTTCTTGGTCGTATTCTACATTCTTTTTGGTTTGGTGCGTCTGATCGTCCTTGCATACTTCATTCTTGTCTGCCACGTTTTCCATCTCTTGATTGCATACTGTCTTCTTTTTGGTCTGGTGCGTCTGGTCGTCATTGCATACGTCATTCCTTGTCTAGTCGTCATTGCATATGTCATTTTTCTTGAGATTTTTCTGGTAAAGGAAAAACTCTGAATTCTTTTTCTTTTTAAACATTTTGGTCGGTCTTTAGCATTGTTTATGATAGGAGTCATGTTTGCAGTATTTTGCATATTTTTTATTTTATTATTATTATTAATTTTTATTTTTATTTTTATCTGAGCTCAGGGTAGAGCTCTGACATCATGCCTTCGTCATATTCTGGGTCCGAGTTTGCCTGTGTGTATCCATCTCCTTCGTCTTCTTCATCTTCAAGCTTGGTCAGTTCTTCCATAAGCTTTTTCCTATATTCACTTTTGGAAGAGGATGATGAGGCCATACTGGAATTAGCTCGAGGTATCTGCATTTTAGTTGGAGTGGTATTGTTGATGGTATTTTCAGAGAGTATTTTGAGAACAGAGGATTTTGATCCTTTTTCCTGGGGGAAACCCTTCCACCATTTCATTTTCCACCTTCTAGCTAGTATTAGAGGTTCTGTCTTAGTACTATCTCTAATCTCAAATTCCCAATAGATTATCCATGGGAGATTGAGCATTAGTGCAAAAGATAGCGTCTTTGGATAATGGTTGGTTTGCTTGTATGTTTGTTCAAAGGCTTCAAATCCTCCTTTGATAGTGTCTGGGAATGCTAATGTAGAGGCTCCGAAGTGTTGCCACCACCATAAGAACCAATGGGGAAATACGCCTGAAATGTATCTGTCGAAATGAAAGAACCATGAATGTTTGCCTTCTTCATACAGAAAAGCATTGTGCCACGCCTTCAAGTAGTCATGATAATTGTAGCCTTCTGGGACGAATGGTTGGGAAAAAGTCCTTTGGGAATACAGATTCATTTTCCAGTCAGCTGGAGTCAATACCTTTAGTATCCTGCATTTTGAGTATAGGTATTTTTCTGGGTATTCGGGTCTGGTGTGATGGGTGATTTCGACGAATATTTGGTCTAGTAGTTATTGATGATGAGGCCTTACTGGGCTGGACTTATAGTGCTTGGACATAATTTGAGGGTGTTCTTGGGCCTGGAGTTCTAGGTAAGAATAGTGAAGATGGGCTTACTGGCCTAGGAGTTCTTGGGCTTGGTAATGCAAATGGGTTTGGTGAGGTAGGTATGTTGGGTATACTCATTGCATACGAGGCCTTAGTCTTTTTCTTTGGATCCTCCTTGCTGGTCATCCTTTTGTCCCTGTAAGAATTCTCTGGATAAAAAGTCTGGTAGGGAATTGCTTTCTCCTTTGATGTGTTCAATACTGAAATCAAAGCTTGAAAGTATAGCCTGCCATCTGGCAAAAATTTGCTTTGAAACAAGATTTTCAACATCCTTTTCTAAAATGTATTTTGCGCTTTGACAATCAATACGAAGTAAAAACCTTTTGTTGAATAAATCATCTTGAAATTTTGTTATGCATAGAACAATGGCTAAAATTTCCTTTTTTATAGTAGAATAATTCTTTTGAGCTCCGATCCATAATCCTTAACAGTACCTTATTAATTGTTCATTATTAGTGATTTGTTGTTTAAGAATACCACCGTATCCTAAGTCTGAAGCATCTGTTTCTACAATTAGTTTTGCTGTGGGATCTGGAATGCCTAAACATGGTAGATTTTTTACCTTTTCTTTTATCATTCTTACTACAGAAGAGCGTTCTTCTGTCCATTCCTTTGGTTTCTTTTTAAGCCTATCGTATAATAGTGAGCACATTGATCTTAGATTTTGTATAAAATCTGAGACATAGTTTAAGCATCCTAGAAATCAATGCAATTGTTTTTTATCCTTGATTTCATTTGGGAATTTCGTAGCAAATTCTATTGATCTACTGATTGGTTTAAATGTTCCTTGATAGATATCAAATCCTAAAAATCTTATCTTGGTTTGGCATAGTTTTAATTTTTGGGACGAAACTACTAATCCATTTTCTTTTAGAATTCTAAGGAATTTGCTTAAATGGCTGAAATGTTCTGTTATTGTTTTTGAGAATACTAATACATCATCAATATATACTATGGTAAACTTAGTATACGGGTTTAGTATGTCATTCATCATTTTTTGAAATTCTGATGGTGCATTTTTTAATCCGAAGGGCATAACGTTCCATTCATAATGACCAAAGGGGACTGTGAAAGCCGTTTTATAACGATCTTTCTCAGTAATTTGTATTTGCCAAAAACTTGATTTCATATCAAATTTTGAAAATATAGTGGCTCCGTGAAGTCTTTTGATTAGGTCTCTTTTGTTGGGGATTGGATACCTAATCCATTGCAAAGCCTTGTTTAGAGGTTTATAATTTATTACTAGCCTTGGTGCTCCTCTTTCTAATTCAGCATGGTTTTGAACATAAAAGGCTGCACATGACCAGGGTGACCTACTGGGTCTGATTAGTCCTTTATCTAATAAACCTTTTATTTCCTTTTTACAATATTCTAACAATTCTTCATTCATTTGTATTGGCCTAGCTTTGGTTGGAACCTGTTGGTCATTGAATCCTTTTTCATATGGTAGTTCTACTATGTACTTTTTTCTATTCCAAAATGCATTTGGTACATCTACTACATACTTCTTTCTCAAAAAGATTCTGGTATTCTATTATCTTGTTTTTATTATAAGTATTTTTTAAATCTTCTTCTATCTTCCTGAAATTTACTTCTCTGGTTAGAGAGTGTAAATGTTTTTTCTTTTGTATAAGCATTATGTTTTGAGTTATGGAATAATTTTTCATAATATTTATATTCTTTTGTTTTGGTTTATGAAGAAATTTAAAACATATTTCTGTTTCTAAGACTTTAGTCCAAATTCCCTCGTAGTCAATCCTAAAGGGGATTAGTTGTGTTATGAAGGGGGTACCTAATATAACATTTTCACTGATATCTTTTGCTAGTATAAAAGAATTCTTGAAACAAAATCCTTTAATACAAATATAAGCATTGGATATTTTATAATTTATGTCTAATTTTGTCATATTTGCTCCATATAGGTTCTCCTTAGTTTTTTCATAATATTGTGTTGGTATTAGTCCTTCTTGTATGCAATTTTGGTCTGCCCCTGAGTCAACTAGGGCTGTTACGGTGATATGGAAATTCTTTCCGATTTTTAAATCTATTTTGAAATACCTTTTTTGATATACAACCTTTGAAATTACATTGAGATAGCCTTCTTCTGTTATTCCTAGGGCTTCATTATTGATATCATGATTTATATCCTCGTATTCCGGATTTTCATCTTCTTTAGTCCCTAGCATGTCAAGTCTAAAATTAACCTTTGCATATTCTAATTGTAGGGTCTTTATATCTAATTTTATTTGTTTAATTTCTTCTCTTAGATCTTGCGTAGTTACTGCATTTTCCTTTTTTGAAAATCTACTTAACACTTCTTTTAAGGTATAGGGTTCTACTTCTTTTTTCTTCTTGTCTTGATTTATCACATTTTTAAGCTTCTCTAAATATTCTCTCTGTGTTTCTGGATTTTCTATTTCCCTAATGAGTTTCATCAAAAGTTCTGTTTCTTGAGTTATTACATTTATTTTTTTATCATAATTTTCATAGATACATGAACATAGTAAATCATCTTCTTCCTCTTCTAAATTACTAACCTCTTCTGAAGAAGATTCTTGTATTCTATAGACTTCTTCATTTTCACTACTGTATTCTGATTCATCTTCTGATGGTAAATTATCATATAACTGTAATAACTGGTTTTTCATATCGTCGTCACAACTTAGTGTTTTTATATTATCTCTCATTTTACATTCATTTCTATAGTGTCCTACTTGTTTACATTTGTAGCAAACAGGTTGTCTTTTGTTTTGAGTATTGTTTTTGTATTTCTTTTTGTAATATGGCTTCTTATAGGGTTTTCTATAATTCTGTGATTTTTCCATTGGTCTAGTTTGCCTATCTAGATATTTTTCCTGATACTTCTGCCTATATTTATTTTTTGGTGGTTTTCTCTGCTTTTTGTATTTTCTAGATGGTGCCATAACTGTTTCGTATCTATATTGTGCACAAAAAGATCCTAATTCTTTTCTATGTTCTAAATTATCATTTTTTAATTTTGCTTTAAGCTTTAGGTCAGTACATAAAGTTAATCCTACATTATTGATAAATGCGACTAGTTCTCCATAAGTTAAATCTTGATATGGGATTATCCCCTTATGAGTATCTTTTATCTTTGCCTTGACCTTTTCAACGAATAATTTTGGTAATCCCGCAATAAACTTTTCTTTCCAAAATGGGAGATTACAGTCTTCTTTTAAATACACTTTGGTTAAATACATATCTTTATACCATCTAAAGTCTTGTAGTTTTGGGCAAGTTAAATTCATAAGTATTTCTGTTGTTTTTTCTTGAAGTTGCTCTAGGTCTCCTACAAAATGTTTAAATATAGTAAATACTAATACAGTTGTTGCATCTTCTATGATTTCTTCTCCTTCTATTTTTACTGCTTCCAATATAGCTATTTTCTCATTTGTAGTGAGATAATTATCCCACCATCCTTTTAGTGCTCCTGAAAAACTTGCTATAAGGATATATGCAGCTTGTTTATCCGTACTCCCTTTTGTTCTATGGGTTGTTGCAGCCATACACATGGCTACTAACATGGCTATTGTATTATGTTCGCTTTGACCATCTAAGTTCCATTCATCTATGCTTTGACCATCGTATCTAGCCTGTGCTCTAGTATTATTCTCTTCAGATTGTATATCTGGAAAAGAGGGTCTTGGATAATAATTTTTTACTCTTTGTGGCTGATAGTTATTTCTTAGTTTGTTGATTTGTGAATCCTCGAATTGTTCAGCCAATTCTTCATTATCTTCTGTTAGTATTTTAATTTCATTTTTTGTTGTGCCTTTTAATGAATCTAGTTGTCTTTCAATATTACTTAATAGTTGGTGTTGTGACATTCCAAGCTTTATTTCAAAACTTGGCATGGAGTTGGGTTTGAATACTGGTTGAGTAATTTTTATGGGTTTTTTCTCTTCATTTTTCTTGCTATTCTCTCCTATAGTAGTGCTCTTGTAGTGAACTATAGGAGGTGTGTTATCTTCTATTATGCTTATTTGATGAGCCATTTTATTTAGTAAAATATTTGTATAATTATTTTGGGACTGAATATTTTTTATATCTTTTATACTTATATCCTTATTCTCATCTCGTATTTCTTTTATTGGTGAAGCTGTAATATTTTGTTCCATATGTTTTATGGTGATTTCTTCTAAGGGTGGATATACTAATTTTATCTCTTCGTTTCTAGTGGTTTTCCATGAACTTACTGGAGTTTTTATTACATTTATTTTTGAATAATTCTTTCCAAGCCATTTGAAAAAAGGTGTATGAATTTTAGTTTTCTCTATATAGATATAATATTCCTTTTGAATTTCAGTTCTTTCTTCCTTGGAAAAACTCTTAAAGAATGCCTCTCTTAATTTCCCTTTATTTGGACTATAAAAATCTTTTCTTAGTAATTCTTTGTTTATCTTGAATTCTTGTTTTATCATATTTATTTGGTTATTGGTATATCGCATATCACTTTCTGTGGGTGATGGTGATCTAAGGGTTTCTTGTTCACCAGTTTGAAAACTTTCTTGGTCTGCATAAAAAGGCTGAGGAATATTTCTATTAAAGTCTACTCCAGTTAATACTGAGTTAGATTGACTTCTTAGTAGTCTGGCTCTTGGTATTTCCATTGTGCTTGTAGATCTTCTTGAATTTATTATACTAGGTGTATTTGATGGTTTAAGGCTAGTGACACTTACACTTCTTCTTGGTGGTTCAAAAACTAATTTTATATTTCCTTGATCGTCTTCTTCTATAATAGTGGGTTGTATTCTAGGGACAGTAGTTTGTGCTTCATTTAAACCTGGTAAAATCCATTGTTTTGGGAAGGTTACTTCACTCCATTTTATGACTCTAGGTATTTGGATAGATGCGTGCTCAGTATTTACTTCTATTAAAAGTGTTTCTTGCTTTGGAGATTTTCTTAAAGCATTTGGATTTATATTAGTAGACATCATGATATTGGATTTGGATTTTCTTAAAGTGTATAAGCATTTGGATTTTCTTAAAGTGTATAAGCATTTGGATATAAATCATGATATCAATAATGAAGCCCTAGGAATAACAGAAGATGGCTATCTCAATGTAATTTCAAAGGTTGTATATCAAAAATGGTATTTCAAAATAGATTTAAAAATCGGAAAGAATTTCCATATCACCGTAACAGCCCTAGTTGACTCAGGGGCAGACCAAAATTGCATACAAGAAGGACTAATACCAACACAATATTATGAAAAAACTAAGGAGAACCTATATGGAGCAAATATGACAAAATTAGACATAAATTATAAAATATCCAATGCTTATATTTGTAATAAAGGATTTTGTTTCAAGAATTCTTTTATATTAGCAAAAGATATCAGTGAAAATGTTATATTAGGTACCCCCTTCATAACACAACTAATCCCCTTTAGGATTGACTACGAGGGAATTTGGACTAAAGTCTTAGAAACAGAAATATGTTTTAAATTTCTTCATAAACCAAAACAAAAGAATATAAATATTATGAAAAATTATTCCATAACTCAAAACATAATGCTTATACAAAAGAAAAAACATTTACACTCTCTAACCAGAGAAGTAAATTTCAGGAAGATAGAAGAAGATTTAAAAAATACTTATAATAAAAACAAGATAATAGAATACCAGAATCTTTTTGAGAAAGAAGTATGTGCAGATGTACCAAATGCATTTTGGAATAGAAAAAAAGTACATAGTAGAACTACCATATGAAAAAGGATTCAATGACCAACAGATTCCAACCAAAGCTAGGCCAATACAAATGAATGAAGAATTGTTAGAATATTGTAAAAAGGAAATAAAAGGTTTATTAGATAAAGGACTAATCAGACCCAGTAGGTCACCCTGGTCATGTGCAGCCTTTTATGTTCAAAACCATGCTGAATTAGAAAGAGGAGCACCAAGGCTAGTAATAAATTATAAACCTCTAAACAAGGCTTTGCAATGGATTAGGTATCCAATCCCCAACAAAAGAGACCTAATCAAAAGACTTCACGGAGCCACTATATTTTCAAAATTTGATATGAAATCAGGTTTTTGGCAAATACAAATTACTGAGAAAGATTGTTATAAAATGGCTTTCACAGTCCCCTTTGGTCATTATGAATGGAACGTTATGCCCTTCGGATTAAAAAATGCACCATCAGAATTTCAAAAAATGATGAATGACATACTAAACCCGTATACTAAGTTTACCATAGTATATATTGATGATGTATTAGTATTCTCAAAAACAATAACAGAACATTTCAACCATTTACGCAAATTCCTTAGAATTCTAAAAGAAAATGGATTAGTAGTTTCGGCCCAAAAATTAAAACTATGCCAAACCAAGATAAGATTTTTAGGATTTGATATCTATCAAGGAACATTTAAACCAATCAGTAGATCAATAGAATTTGCTACGAAATTCCCAAATGAAATCAAGGATAAAAAACAATTGCAAAGATTTCTAGGATGCTTAAACTATGTCTCAGATTTTATACAAAATCTAAGATCAATGTGCTCACTATTATACGATAGGCTTAAAAAGAAACCAAAGGAATGGATAGAAGAACACTCTTCTGTAGTAAGAATGATAAAAGAAAAGGTAAAAAATCTACCATGTTTAGGCATTCCAGATCCCACAGCAAAACTAATTGTAGAAATAGATGCTTCAGACTTAGGATACGGTGGTATTCTTAAACAACAAATCACTAATAATGAACAATTAATAAGGTACTGTTAAGGATTATGGATCGAAGCTCAAAAGAATTATTCTACTATAAAAAAGGAAATTTTAGCCATTGTTCTATGCATAACAAAATTTCAAGATGATTTATTCAACAAAAGGTTTTTACTTCGTATTGATTGTCAAAGCGCAAAATACATTTTAGAAAAGGATGTTGAAAATCTTATTTCAAAGCAAATTTTTGCCAGATGGCAGGCTATACTTTCAAGCTTTGATTTCAGTATTGAACACATCAAAGGAGAAAGCAATTCCCTACCAGACTTTTTATCCAGAGAATTCTTACAGGGACAAAAGGATGACCAGCAAGGAGGATCCAAAGAAAAAGACTAAGGCCTCGTATGCAATGAGTATACCCAACATACCTACCTCACCAAACCCATTTGCATTACCAAGCCCAAGAACTCCTAGGCCAGTAAGCCCATCTTCACTATTCTTACCTAGAACTCCAGGCCCAAGAACACCCTCAAATTATGTCCAAGCACTACAAGTCCAGCCCAATAAGGCCCCATCATCAATAACTACTAGACCAAATATTCTAGGAACCATACCAAGACAACAAATTCAAACCAGACCCATAATGTATTACCCAATCATCAAACCATTCGTCCAAAATATAGCATTCATAGAACCAGAATTCGGATTTGATCTCAGGTCAGTACTTTCACATGTATTTCCAAACGACTTCACGTATATACCAGAATCACTAGAAAAACCAGAGTATTCTATGAATTTGTCTTAGTAGACTCTGATTCAGTCGAAATCACCCATCACACCAGACCCGAATACCCAGAAAAATACCTATACTCAAAATGCAGGATACTAAAGGTATTGACTCCAGCTGACTGGAAAATAAATCTGTATACCCAAAGGAATTTTTCCCAACCATTCGTCCCAGAAGGCTACAATTATCATGACTACCTGAAGGCGTGGCACAATGCTTTTCTGTATGAAGAAGGACAAACATTCATGGTTCTTTCATTTCGACAGATACATTTCAGGCGTATTTCCCCATTGGTTCTTAAGGTGGTGGCAACACTTCGGAGCCTCTGCATTAGCATTCCCAAACACTGTCAAAGGAGGATTTGAAGCCTTTGAACAAACATACAAGCAAACCAACCATTATCCAAAGACGCTATCTTTTGCACTAATGCTCAATCTCCCATGGATAATCTATTGGGAATTTGAGATTAGAGATAGTACTGAGACAGAACCTCCAATACTAGCTAGAAGGTGGAAAATTAAATGGTGGAAGGGTTTCCCCCAGGGAAAAGGATCAAAATCCTCTATTCTCAAAATACTCTCTGAAAATACCATCAACAATACCACTCCAACTAAAATGCAGATACCTCGAGCTAATTCCAGTATGGCCTCATCATCCTCTTCCAAAAGTGAATATAGGAAAAAGCTTATGGAAGAACTGACCAAGCTTGAAGATGAAGAAGACGAAGGAGAAGGATACACACAGGCAAACTCGGACCCAGAATATGACGAAGGCATGATGTCAGAGCTCTACCCTAAGCTCAGATAAAGGTTTTGACGACTCACGCTGATGGAAAAAATGAGGAAAACCGAACCTTGCAAGCTCGAGTGGCTGCCTTGGAGGCCGAGGTCGTAATGCAAAGAGGAGAGATGGCATCGTTAGAATACTTTTGGAATAAGCAAATGGATCCCAATTTCCAAGGTTGACGCCTTCAAAAGAAAAAGAATCGTGAATCCGCTACCTTAAATTTTGTCTTTTTGCCTAATGTAATAATATTTCTAGACTTTGTCTACTACCTTTTATTCGGTTACGCTTATGTTGGTTGTAACCCCCTTTTTGACCCAAAAAAAATCAATGACAAAGTTCGTAGTTATTCGGATAATTATAAAATGCGTGTTTTCATTTTTTCGCACATCCAAAAGATATCAAACGACTATCGCCTACAATCAAAACAACCTCCCCCCAAAATAAACCACATACAAAGCCCACACAAAAATAAAAACAAAAGGCTAACCCTTGAAATGAAAACACACACAAAAAATAAATATATAGACCAAATGATGATAAACGCAGAGATAACCGTTTCTTCTCAGTCTCAGCTACGCGCTCTTTTATTTTGGCCAAAATAAAAATGATTTGCTCGGAATTTCCACTCGGCTAAAAAATGAAAGACGTAGATAACAGGTTGAAGTATGCCCACACCACATTTCAAAATTTTCTGGGTGGTACATCTCTCACAAAAAATTCAAAATGCAAGGATAGCTGTTTCTTCTTGGTCTCAGCTGCGCGCTCTTTTATTTTGGCCAAAATGAAAGCGATTTGCTCTGAATTTACTCTCAGATAAAACACGAAAAACGTTGATGATAGGTTGGAGTTTTCCCATACCAAAAATCAGATTTTTCTGGGCAGCGCATCTCTCACGAACGGTGAAAGCGCGAGGATAACTAAAAACACGCAGTATTGTCAAGAAACGCGATGTATTGCTTCTCCTCGCACCAGGATTTTGAAGCCATCATCAAGACCCATCCTTCACCAAAAGATGGGTCTTTCCCCCTCATAGCTCCAAATCCATTGCGTAACTTTCATCGCTCTACTCCTCGAGCTAAAGAACTTCGACACAAGGCCTCGCTCCTCAATTGATGATATGCAAAACACATCACGAAAAAAAGATTTTCCAAGCATGATAACATTAGCTACTTGCACGGGTTGGCTTCAAGGGTTTTGGTTGTAGCATCCAAGACCACGTTATGACGTCGGAATGAATAAAAACCTCCTTCATATTTTCACCAAAGACGCCAATCCAAGATGTGTCGTCGTTACCCTAAAAGTGTCAAGTGAAAGTGTAGCGGAAAGAATGAATAAGCAGCGTGGAGGCCTCGGGATCGCTCATCACATGCATGTTATCACTTATGCTTATTTTTTTTCTCACTTCCTATTTTTTCTTCTCTGGTTGACAATAGCTCCTCGAAAGTGAACTACTCCGCCCAGGCTCCCCATAACTAGACTTCAATCGTGAAAAATGGCCGAACAAGCTAAAATGGAAGAAGCATGGGCAGTTAGAATAACCGAATTAGAGGAACAAGTTAGGGTTGCTACGGAAAGAGCCGCCCAGGCCAAAAAAGAATGAGATAAGGCCACTGCTGAGTTTCCACCTGGTTTCTATCCCGCTCAAGCCTTAGTACCTACCTCTTCGTCCGCCATCGTGAGCTCTTCAATGCCCCAGTCATTTTCTGGTCTTGGGGGTCAATAGAAGTGGGTTGATCCCTTCGTTGTACCTACCACCACGAACCCTGTAGCCAACACAGGTGAAGGAGTTGATACACCTCTCTAGCGCCCTTTGGCTAATCTCACCTTGGACTTTGGTAAAAATCAGACTCGTCAGGAATCCTAGCATCTCCACCCACCTCAAGGCCACCTTTCTACCCAAACCTTGATTCCTAAATCTTCGAGAATTCGGCCTCCTTTTCTCAATCCGACGCAACCACCTTTCACATCGGAACCACTATTGCCTCTTGGTCCTAGCACTATCATCACAGAGAGACCAAGTATGGATAGATTGAGCCTACTAGACGAAAGGCTCATAGCTATTGAAGGAACAAACCCCTTTGACCCCACAAGCCCCGCTGATATGTGCATGGTCCCGGGGATCATAATGCCTCCAAAATATAAGGTTCCTGATTTTGAGAAGTATACAGGGGTCGAGTGCCCAAAGACTCATCTTAAGGCCTATTGCAACAAAATGGCCGAAATGATACACAATGAGCCTCTGCTGATCCATCTGTTCAGGGAAAACTTGGTCAAGCATGCGTTAACTTGGTACATGTGCCTAGATAGAGCCAAGATCAAGACTTGGAGGGATTTATCCAATGTTTTCTTCAAGCAATACAAGTTCAACATGGAGGTAGCACCGGACCAATCAGATCTTCAAGATCTAGAAAAGAAAATCGGGGAATCAGTGAAGACCTACGCTCAAAGATAGAGGGAGCTAGCAGCCAGGATTTCTCCTCCATTAAGCGACAAAGAGCTCATAGCCATCTTGGTGAACACTTTCAAGGCCCCTTACTACACCTACCTTATATCCAATCCATCGAACAATTTTTTCGACATTGTTCTAATAGCGGAAAGAGTCGAACAAGGAATAAAGACAGGGAGAATCATTGTTCCCACTCTCGAGACATCACTTAAGAAAGTGCCTCTCGTGAAGAAAGAGGTCGACTTTATATCCAACCAGTCCAACTATAGACAACCCTTCGCACCACCACCATATCACCCACCATCGCCCTATTCATCGCCTTTTTTTCCTTCACCAATGCCCATTGTTAATGTGGCTCTGCAATATCCCGCGCCATTTCTACCTTACCCATATCCTCCACCACAAATGTCGCAACCTACGCAACCTAGACCATATAACCCACCAAAGAACCCTATCAACCAAACCGCCCAAGCTAACCGTTGGAATAGGGAACCACCACTACCTCTTCCCCTTCCCGCGGGAGAAATTTACAAGCACCTCTTGGTAGCTGGGCAGATTATGCCCATTCCTCTCCAACCTATGTTACCACCTTACCCAAAGTGGTACGACCCCAACGCAAAGTGTGAGTACCATGCAGGGGCTCCAGGTCACTCGATGGATATTTGCTTCGCCTTCAAAATGAAGGTGCAACAATTGATCAAAAGTGGATGGGTCTCCTTTGAAGGAATGATCAAAGGACCCAACACCACCACCAACCCCCTCCCGAACCACGCTCAAGCAAGCGGAGGGGTAAGCGCCATCTCAGTGAAAGAGATTGAAGATCCTCTCCCTCTCATATTAGGATTGCCAAAGGAAAGACTTTTTACCGCGTTAGTTGAAAGTGGCTATCTATCGCTCTCGGACGAAGGTTTGAGCACTTGCTTATTTTGCCAAGTGGAAAGTAGTCACGAAATCTGAAATTGTGGATTTTTTTAGGAAAAAGTAAAACAACTTACGGATTTCGGGGCTATACAAGTTGAGAAGAAAACCCGAAGGGTAGAGGGAGTTAGCGCCATAGGGGATGGACATCCCGCCCCATATACGTTCAAATGTGTGGCCCAAGCTGAGGCTCCCATCACAACGCCACTTAAGCTAGTTTTCAAGTTCGCTCAGAACACTCCTGGCCAAGACTTGCACACCGTCCCATTCAACTACGGATACACGGTCATCACAACTCCTCCTTTTGCTACATCAACGGCCGAAACCTTTAATATTGGGGGTATGACTTGCACCGGGAGGTGTTACATCTCGGAGGAGGTGGAGAAACAAAGGCTAGCCAAGTGAAAAGGCCCATTGATTCCCAAAGAGGTAGTAGAGAAAACTCAAGGGGTGAATGAACCCGTAATGGAAGGTGATGCGGCCGAATTCCTGCGAATAATGAATAGAAGCGAGTTCAACGTCATTGAACAACTAAAGAAAACCCTGGCTAACATCTCCATCATGGAACTAATTCTCACGTTGGAGCCTCATCGCCGGTCTCTATTGAAAGTCTTGAATGAGGCTTTTGTAACCAAGGACATCACCATTGAAGGGGTGGAAAACCTCGTGGGAAGGATCCAAGCATTGAGCACCATCACCTTCTCTGAGGGAGAAATCGACCCCGTAGGGACAAGTCACAACAAAGCCCTCTACATAACGGTAGAATGCAAAGGCCACATCATAGCGAAGGCCCTGATTGACAATGGGTCCGCATTGAAAGTCATGCCCAAGCATGTCCTCGAGCAACTGCCAGTCGACATGGCTCTTTTGAAGCCGAGTGGAATGATGGCCCGAGCCTTCGACGGAACTATTCGGGAGATCATCGGGAACCTTTAATTGTACATGGTAATCGGGCCCCATACATTCACCTTGACATTCCAAGTCATGGAAATCTAGCCCGCATACAACATGCTCTTAGGGCGACCTTGGATCCACGCGGCAGGGGCCGTTCCCTCTTCTTTACATCAATGCATCAAATATGTAAAGGACGACGTCCTTATCACGATAAGAGCAGAGGAAGCTTTGATCTTAGCAAAGCATTCTTCTGTACCCTACATCGAAGCTACCGAAACATTGGAGAGCTCGTTCCAAGCCTTCGAAATCGTGAACGCGGAATGGATAGAGGAGGGATCTGCCATCCCTAAAACCCAAATTCTTGAGAAGGCCGTGATAGCTACCCATGTAACGTCAAAAGATGGCTCTCGACTAGGGAAAAGGCTAGGAGCCATGCTACAGGGAGCAGATAGCCTAGCCTCGCCTAAGAACTTTAGAGACCGCTTTGGATTGGGATATCAACCAAGCAAGGCCGATTTTGTCCAGGTCGCTAAAGAAAATAAAGAGAGGCAGCTAGCCAAGTTATTTGGGCGCCCGACGCCTCTTTACGACATGAGTATCCCTCATATCAAAACCACTTTCCCTTCAACTTGGATTCAACCATGGTTGGTATAGCTCCGAATTTCCATATTTGCACTCTCGGAGAAGAAGCGTCGTCTCAAGGTTTGGCCATTTTCGTGAAGAAGTCTGGGGGCCTATACGTAACTGGACCGCCACCATGCTTCCTGATGTCTCTCTGTAATTTCTTTTTCGAAAAAAAAAATATATATGCATGCTTTGTAGTTTTTTTTTTCTTTTCTTTTTTTCTTCTCTTTCTAAGGGTTTAATAAACTCTTTTTGTAAGAACTCACGTTCCTTTAAATAAATAATAAATATACGCAAGCCTTTTTCCAAACTACTTTTACTGTTCTTGTTTTACTTTCAGGGTGAATGTTAATTCAGTTGGTCTTGATAAACCCTATGTTAATTCAGTTGGTCTTGATAAACCCTATGTTAATTCAGGGTGAAAGTATCACCGCAACTGAAAATGAAGATGGGGTTCCCCGCGAATTGGATCGTTTAGTCAAGAGTTCAGAGAAAGAGATAGTCCCTCATCAAAAGGAATTGGAAGAAATAAACTTGGGGGCAAGTAATGAAAATTGAAAAATCGTTAAGATTGGAACGACCTTAGACTCTAGTCGGAGAGAAAGGATAGTCTCCCTCCTCAAGGAATACTCGGACGTGTTCGCTTGGTCATACGATGACATGCCTGGTCTTGACCCCAACATAGTCGAGCACCACATCCCATTAAAACCCGAATTCAAACCCATAAAACAAAAACTTCGAAGAATGCATCCCGACATCCTTTTGAAAATAAAAGAAGAGGTTACAAAACAACTAGCGGCGAGTTTCTTAAGAGTCACAAAATACCCCGAGTGGGTTGCCAATATTGTGCCCGTGCCAAAGAAAGACAGGAAAGTCCGCATGTGTGTGGATTTTCGAGACCTTAATTGAGCAAGTCCCAAACCTCACATTGACATCCTAGTAGACAGCGCCGCAGGCAATGACATGTTCTCCTTCATGGATGGGTTTTCAGGATACAATCAGATTAAAATGGCCCCTGAAGATAGCCAAAAAACCACCTTCATCACGCCTTGGGGAACCTTTTGCTACAAGGTGATGCTTTTCGAGTTAAAAAATGCAGGTGCCACGTACCAGCGTGCCGCCGACACCCTTTTTCACTACATGATGCATAAGGAGGTCAAAATTTACTTCGACGATATGATCGCCAACTCTCGTGGAGAAAAGGATCATGTAGACGTCCTAAGAAAAGTCTTCGATAGATTGCGGCAATTTCAAGTACGTTTGAACCCCGCCAAGTGCACCTTTAGAGTAACATCCTAAAAATTACTAGGGTTCATCGTCAGCAACAGAGGCATAGAGGTAGACCCTGACAAAGTGAAAGCTATCCGAGAGCTACCTTCTCCCAAGACTGAATAGGAGGTACGGAGCTTCCTGGGGCGCATCAACTATATCGCCCGCTTTATCAGTCAGTAAACACTCACCTGCGAGCCGATGTTAAAAATGTTAAGAAAAAATGGAGATGCCGAATGGGATGAAGATTGTCAGAAGGCTTTTGAAAAGATCAAGACGTATCTACAAAGCCCACCAGTGTTGGTCCCTCCGACGCCAGGGCGCCCTTTACTTATTTACTTGACAGCCACGGCTAGCGCCATGGGGTGTGTCTTGGGACAACATAATGAGTCCAGGAGATGAGACCAAGCTATCTACTATTTAAGCAAGAAGTTTAACGAATGCGAGATGCGCTGTTCTGCACTAGAACAAACTTGTTGCGCTTTAGCATGGAGCGCCCGAAGACTCAGA
Organism: Viola odorata; assembly: GCA_963691705.1. NCBI lineage: Eukaryota > Viridiplantae > Streptophyta > Magnoliopsida > Malpighiales > Violaceae > Viola > Viola odorata. The sequence goes on along the minus strand of OY829543.1, from coordinate 39,420,731 downwards.
CAATACATGTTGTATTACACGACGTGGCTGATTTCGTGCATGGATCCTTTGAAGTATATCTTCAAGAATTCATACTTATCAAGCCGAATACGAGATCGTATATGTGACGCGAAAGACGGTCAAGGTAAGTGCGCTCGCCGATCACTTGGCCGATCATGCCATGGACGAGTACGAGCCTATAAAATTTGATTTTCCCGACGAAGATATAGTAGTAATCGATGATGAAACCACGGAGGATCTAGAAGAAGATTGGTGGACTATGTTCTTCGATGGTGCAGTGAAACTCTCAGGAAAAGGAGTAGGTGTCGTGGTCATAGCCCCGGATGGACGTCAATTCCTAGTAGCATGCAAGCTGAATTTTCCATGTACCAACAACATCGCCGAGTATGAAGCATGCGTTAGCGGCTTGATGGCGGCAATTGACCTAAAGATGAAGAAGTTAAAAAATTTCAAAGACTCGGCCCTCATCATTTATCAAGCTCAAGACTTGTGGCAAACCTGGGATTCCAAGCTAATACCATACCAAAGGTTGCTCACCCAACTCGTGAGAGAATTTGAAGAAACCAAGTTTGATCAAATTGATCGGGATAAAAATCGCTTCGCGGACGCATTGGCCACGTTGGCCTCAATGTTCAAACTAGAATGTGGAGTGATGCTTCAACCATTGAGGGTGGAAGTAAGGGAAATGCCAGCATGCTGTGCTATGTTAGAAGATGAACCCAACGGGGAACCATGGTTCTACGACTTAGTACGATTTATCAAAAATCGGGAGTATCCGCTAGGGGCAAGCCAAGGTACTAAGAAAACCCTTCAACGTTTGGCCTTAGATTTCTACCTCGATGGTGAGGTTTCGTATAAAAGAAGGGCGGATGGAGTCTTACTTCATTGTATCACCATCCCCGAGGCTAAAAAGATCATGACCGAGATTCATGAAAGGGTTTGCTCCACACATGCTAGTGGGCACATGATGGCGAGACAAATAATGAGACAAGGTTATTTTTGGCTCATCGTTGAACGGGATTGCATCGACTATTTCCGAAAGTGTCACAAATGCCAAATTTACGTGGACCACCTCCATGTCCCTCCGGCTCCTCTTTTTAGCATGACGTCACCTTGACCCTTCGCGATGTGGGGAATTGACATCATTGGCCAAATTCATCTGAAAGCCTCTAACGGCCATCGCTTCATCCTTGTAGCAATTGACTACTTCACCAAGTGGGTGGAGGCCACCTCTTACTCAAGCATCACTCAAAAGAAAACCATGCAGTTTATCGAGAAGAACATGATTTGCCGCTATGGAGTCCCCGAAATGATCATTACCGACAACGGTACCAATCTGAATGGAAAGATGATCAACGATCTTTGCCAACAATGGAAAATGAAACACCGTAACTCCTCACCTTACCGCCCAAAGATGAATATCGCGGTTGAAGCCGTAAACAACAACTTAAAGAAAATCATCCAGAAAATGGTAGTCACTTACAAAGATTGGCATGACATGCTCTCTTTCGCTCTACACGCTTATCGGATTGTGATTCGTACTTCTACGGGAATGACCCCTTACTCTTTGGTCTACGACATGGAAGTGGTGATACCACTTGAGGTAGAAATTCCCTCCCTTAGAGTCTTGGCCGAATCGGGAGTAGAAGAATCAGATTGGGCGAGGGTGAGATATGAGCAACTGAATCTCATCTCGGAGAAACATTTGGCCGCTATGTGTCATGCACAATTATATCAACAGAGGATGGCTAACGCTCATAACAAGAAGGTGTGGCCTCGTAAGTTCAAAACTGGGGATTTGGTGTTGCAAAAAATCCTTCCTCATCAGGAGTAGAGTCAAGGAAAGTGGGCCCCAAGATATGAAGGTCCATATGTAGTCAAGAGCGTATTCTCGGGAGCTGCTCTAATGCTAACCAAAATGGATGGAGATGATCTACCAAGCCCGATGAACGTAGATGCCGTAAAGATGTATTTTGCGTAGTAATCTGTAAGCCGTATCTCATCAATTAAAAAGACAGGGTTCTTCTCAACTAAACTACTTAATGTTTATTTCCAATCAATAAAATGAGAACTTTTTCGTAAAACTTGCGTATCAAATCTTTTAAGTTTTTAACGGCAAAAGGAAGCGTGGTGTCAGCGGCACCTGGGATTAGTTAAGGTTGCAAGAACCACGTTTGAACTAACCCCACTGATGAAATGCTAAGTTTTACAGGTACATAACAATGATAGATGTGTGTTCTCATGCATAATTTAACATGTAATGTTTTCTCCATACACCCGAACGATGATTATGAAGTACATCTGAAACACTATTCAAGAACTTAAGGGTTATCCTTCAAGATACTATGATGGAACTGTTAGAAATGTTTGCAGCAATACTATTATCCAGTTTGAGTAAAGACTGAATACTAGCTCCGCACAAAACTTGCTCCGCATAGATAATTGGCTCTTCGCGCGCCTTAGGGAAGTTATCCTTTACATCTTTGCAATTTCCCTTTCCAATTTATTGCTTTCACAACTTACGTTACCGCAATTTTAAAATTCCTACGATTTACACTGTTACAAATATGTGTACGTAATGTTTGCTAAAGTTCTTAGCTTTTACAATTTTTTTATACATATACTACTTGGGCTAAAAAAAAGGGAAAAGAAAAAGAAAAAGAAGAAAATCCTACGTCTTTTTGTGAACATTCCTTAGGTCAAGCATGTTCATCATTTTATCACGTCACGAATAACTTGTGCGTTCATTAGAAATTATATAACCATACATAATCTTGTTTGTTAACTCTTATATCCATGACATGTTCTAGACGTAAGCAGTCGTAAACATATCCCTACAAGCATTTTGGGCCTTCACGCCTTATTTCTTTCATGAGTGTAAATGTTAAGCTAAGTGCTAGTTAGATTTGCATAATATCCAGGGTACATGAACCATCAGACATGGGATAACAGTAAGATGATATTGGACTTTACTTTTGCTCTTCTTCCACATTTTCATTTTTAACTTTTTGCCCTCAAAACACATATTTTTTACACCATATATGACTCTATCAAACACCCCAAAAGCCTCTTATTTTCTCCTAACCAAGTGGTTAGTGCTCGACTGGGGCCGCTAAACTAGATTTGAAAATGCACATCAAGCAAGGGAACGACAAGAAAACCCTTAGGGGATCGCTGACAAATTAACGTTAGAAGAAGGGCGAATAAATCATGACTTAAAAGCCTTTGCCGAAGACCAAAATGAGAACGGACCAGACAAAAAAGAGAGATTGTACTTGCTTTGCTTGAAAAAAAAATTGAAAAAAATGAAAAAAAATGAAAAAAATGAAAAAAAATGAAAAAAAGTAAAAGAAAAAAAGGGGGGGGGGGGGAGTGCTTAAGGAACACCATCAACAAAACAACAGAAGAAGCAAGTACATACAAAAAAAACTATCAAACATCAAACAACAAAAATGATCTCAAAAGGAAAGGAGATCATTCCCTATGAATATCACAAAACTTGGGCATAGTGCCCTCAAAACAATCCTGAAGGAACATCTCCAATGAAGATTCAAGAATTTTTGCACTTTGCCCTCGCCACAATCAAATCGTCGAGTATCGTTCACCACAATTTGTCATCATTGCAATCAGTCGTCGAGCACAAACACATTAAAATCTTTCGCAAAAAAATAACGCAACACTTTTCCTTTTCTTCTACAAAATCTTCCTTTTTTTCTCCCTCGCAAAGTCCTCTTGATTATTATCAGGCCCATGCATGTGCATGTTTCACTCGAATCGACATTGCAAATTTAATTTTTGTGCTATGCTTGTTGCATTTTTAGGAGCGTAAACACATAGCCTTGTTTTCTGAGCGTGAGCGTAAACAATAAATATCTGGTGAGGATTGCTTACAGCTGCATGTCATGGGAAAGTCTTGTTCTTGAGGTCGTTATTTCTAGAACAAGACGCAGACGTTATCTAGACTTATATCAATCATCCTTATATAACGAAAATTTGAACGAACATTTTTAAAGAATATGCTTGAATTGATTTTTCCCTTAAATAAAGAGGTCATTTTCATTCCAACAAAAGGCTTGGGGGGCAAGCCAAGGTTTAAATATAGGAATACACAATGTTTCGCACATTATCATTTGCTCTCTCTTTTTCCATCTGTTGCTGCTTTCGTGTTTGCTTCTCTCCTATTTGCAGGATACAACTACGCTTTGATGGAATCACGCCTCAATCATGGGTCTTCGATGAAGAAATCGTTGTAATGCCCTTGTCTTGGATTTTTGTCAAAATCCAATCAAAATTCGAATGGAGTACGTTACCACTCCCCAAACAACTTCGTGTAGTGGATCACGCTCCCTCACGGTCAAAACATCAAATGTGGTGGCTTCCAACCACTCAAAAAGCGGTGGCTTCCAACCATTCAGATACATTTCCCTTAATATCCGACCAAATGTACGTTGCTTTGAACCCCAGGTACGTTCCAAACTCTCATTTAAATTTCTGTCAAACGTATGGACTGCGAGTGCTACCCTCGCCCTATGTAATTCTACATTTCTGCATAATTACTATCTCCTCCTTGAGCGACTACTTTTCTGCATATCTAAATACTCCTCCTTGAGTGACTATATTTTTCAATTCCTGCATATCTAAATACTCCTCCTTGAGCGACTATATCTTTACATTCCTGTCTATCTACTACTCCTCCTTGAGCGACTATATCTTTAAATTCATGTCTATCTACTACTCCTCCTTGAGCGACTATATCTTTAAATTCCTATCTATCTACTACTCCTCCTTGAGCGACTATGTTTTTTCAGAATTCTACATTTCTGCATAATTATTACTCCTCCTTGAGCGACTATTTTACATTTCTTGCATGATTCCACATCTCAATCGGTTATGATGTATTCAAAACATGGTAAATACTTGGGGCAACCGTCTTTACTGCTAATTAAAAATCTCAGTTACACTGCATTTTTTATTAGACAGTAAAGAGGGGGCAATTGTTGCTACCCGAATTTTGACTTATGTCACAACTTTTTTTTATTATTTTTTATTACTTATTACGTCTAATAGCCCGTTTACGTCAAATTTCAATCGATTTTTGATCATAGGCTATTTGTTTTAATATTTCACGTCTTTTTAGTTTTTTGTATTTTTCTCGTATTTTCGACTAAACCGTATTCTCGGTTTACGTCGTACATTTACATATTTTTTACTCCTATCACATTTAATAGCTCATCTAGGTCAAATTTCTATCGATTCTTGGTCCTAGGATAGTCTGTTTAATATTCCATGTCATTTCGTGCCTTTTTAATTTTTTTCATTTTCTAACTGTCTTTTCGCTCGAACCTCTATCGGTCCCGACCAATTTTTCTCGGACCATAGATCGAATACTTTACTTCTTTAATTGACAATTACGTACTATTTTTTCTTTCACGCCATCTAGTTTGGTTTCATTCAATTTTTGTCGTAAAGACATTTAATTTGCGTCCGAACGTTTCACATTTTCAAATGAGAAAATAAATGTGTTAAATCAAACTTTCTATTTATTCACTATATACTATTTATTTCTTCTTATTTTTCTACACCTTTCAGTCTTTTCGGTTCGAATTTATTTTCAGTTCAAGCGAGTCCGTAGATCGAACCGAAAATATCCCGTTAATGGCATAATTAATTTGCATTAATGCATAAAATTGCAGCATCATCACAGTCGTTGATCATCATCTTGGAATCCTCTTTATGCAAGATCAACGACTCTCCTTCTTCTTCAAGCATTCCCAATATTAAATCATTTTCATCATCACGTACCCCTCTTTTCTTTATGGATTCAATGCCCATTCTCCTTCACATTTGCCACCAGTCTGTCTTATTTTCTGCACCTTTTAGTCTTTTCGGTTCGAATTTATTTTCAGTTCAAGCGAGTCCATAGATCGAACCGAAAATATCCCGTTCGTGGCATAATTAATATGCATTAATGCATAAAATTGCAGCATCATCACAGCCGTTGATCATCATCTTAGACTCCTCTTTATGCAAGATCAACGACTCTCCTTCTTCCTCAAGCATTCCCATCACATTAAATCATTTTCATCATCACATACCCCTCTTTTCTTTATAGATTCAATGCCCCTTCTCCTTCACGTTTGCCACCAGTCGCTTCCTTTCACTTCAGCCGAAGCTTCCCTTTCTTCCCAGCCACAGAACACAAGACTTGCTCACCACTCTGGACTGCCCAAGCCACTCGCCGTTGAAGCCCGTGCCCACAACCATGGGCATCAAATTCACCACATACTCCTCTGAGCTCTTGCCTATAAATAGCCTAGCTCTTCACCCTTAAAAGGACACGAGTTGACGCACTCTCACCCCCTAACCGCCATTCAAAACGAAGGAAGCAAGCACTGTAAGTATTTTTCTCTAGTTTCAATCAATATTCGTTTAGGTCGAGTTCGGTTTGTAGTGATTGGTGATTTCGTTCTTCTTCAAAATATTGTACCCTCAAGCTAATAGCTCCAAGCTCTACCGGTGTTACCGCTTCAGTGCCATAAGTCATTGCAAACGGTGTCTCTCCAGTGCTTGTTTTTTCTGTCATGCGATAAGCCCACATAACGTTAGGTAGCTCATCTACCCACTTCTTGCTAGCTCCTTCTAAGTTCTTCTTGATTCCCCTAAGTATGGTACGGTTAGTGACTTCCATTTGACCATTTGTCTAGGGATGTGCAACAGATGTGAACTGTTGCTCGATTGATAAGGACTGGCACTTCCTTCGAAAATAAGCGCTTGTGAACTGCGCTCCATTGTCACTCACCAAGATTCTGGGAATGCCAAACCGGTAAATTACCTGAGTTTGGAAAAAAATGCCATGCCTTCTCTACTGTAATCTTTGGGACTGCCTTAGCCTCAGCCCATGTGGTGAAATAATCCACTACAACGATTACAAAGCTAAGCTGTGAACGAGCTTCTGGGAAGGGCCCTAAGATATCAATTCCCCACTGAGCAAATGGGCAAGGGCTAAGCATTGTCGTTATATCCGTTGTCGGTTGCCGAGGAATCCTTGCATATTCTTGGCAAGATTTACAGGTTCGCACAAATTGATCACAGTCTCCCCTGATTGTAGGCCAATAAAATCCCATTCGCAAGACTTGTGCTGCCATCGTTCCTCCAGCAATATGCATTCCACAAACTCCTTCATGAATCTCGCGAAGCACATATCGACCCTCTACTTCAAAAATGCATTTGGCCGCAGGATGGGAGAAGCACCGACGAATAAGTTCTTCGTCGTATAAGGAACACTTATCTGTCCTTTTTAGAATTTTCATCTTCTCTTTGGGATCCTCCGGTAATGTTCCATGTTTAAGGTAGTTGACGACCGGTACTCTCCAATCGCCTTCAATTTCATTTAAACACAGAACCATCTACTCTTTGGGCATAACAGCCGTTGGATCAGCAGCTAACTTGGCAATTTCATCTGCCTCTGAATTTTCTTCTCGAGGGATCTGCTCAATCTCTAGCTGTATTCCTTGATCCTTCACAATGGCTAACTCTCGTTGCACTTTTTCTAGATACCGGATCATCATGGGATTCCGGGCTTGAGACAGGCCGTTAACTTGATCGGCAATTAGCTTGGAATCCCCATGAATCACCAGGCGTAACTCACTTGAATCCCCGTTCATGCGGGTGTCTCCTGTACTCAATTCTTTTCCAATACGGAGCCCTGTCAGCAGCGCTTCATACTCTGCTACATTGTTAGATAGTGGTTTCAAAATTTGGTGCGCGTATCTCATCTTAATTCCGTCTGGACCGGAGATGATGATACCAGCTCCTGTAAATTCTTGATTCTTTGCTCCACCCACATGGATTATCCATGTTTCCCGGTAAGCTTCCGGCTACTATAAGTTATTATCACTGATTGCACCATTTTCACCTTCTTGTGAATCTATAAATGTACATTCTGCTATAAAATCAGCTAAAATCTGAGCTTTGATTGACGGGCGTGCCTGGTACTGCAGCCCGTATTGCTCCAACTCGATGGCCCACGTAACCATTCTCCCTGAAGTTTCTGGTTTTTTGAATATCCGTCTTAACGGTTGATCTGTCAGCACGATTACCGGGTATGCTTGGAAGTACCTTGGCATCTTTCTAGTAGCCTGTATTAGGGCATAAGTGACTTTTTCTACTTTGCCATATCGGAGCTCTGCATCTTTCAAAATTCGACTGATAAAGCAAACGGGTCTGTGAAGACCGTCCTCATCTCGTACCAACACAGCACTCACTACTTCTTCAGCGACTCCCAGATATAGATACAAGGTATCACCCTCTACCGGGCGCGTCAACAATAGATCTGATGACAAGTACTCTTTCATTTTGATAAAAGCTTGCTCGCATTCCTCCGTCCAGCCGAATGGGGCTTTCTTTCTGATCAATTTAAAGAAAGGGAGGTATCTCTCTCCCTGCTTGGAAATAAAATGGCTTAACGCGTTAAGCCTCCCGGTAAGCCGCTGGACCTCTTTGACATTACGAGGCGATATCATGCTATGTACCGCCTGAAGCTTTGAGGGGTTGGGTTGAATCCCTCTTCTACTGACTGTATACCCCAGAAACTTTCCTGTTTGGAAGGCAAACATACATTTCTTGGGGTTTACCTTCATTCCATACTGCCGCATGACCGTAAATGCTTCTTCCAGATCGTCCAGGTGTGTTTCAAAGCTTTTGCTTTTTACTAACATGTCATCAATATAAACTTCCATGTTCCGACCAATCTGTGCCTCAAAGATCTTATTGGCTGTTCTCTGGAAGGTTGCTCCGGCATTCTTCAATCCAAATGGCATTGCTTTGTAGCAATAAGTAGCTTTTGGGGTTATGAAGGCCGTTTTCTCTTCATCTTCAATTGCCATAGGGATCTGATGGTACCCGGAATTGGCATCCAATGAGCTCAGATATTCATAGCCCACTGTTTGGTCAACCAGCTGTTCTATCCTAGGAAGTGGGTAACAATCCTTTGGACAGGCTTCATTCAAGTCCGTGAAGTCTATACACATTCTCCAGTCCCTGTTAGGCTTGGGAACTACCACCGGGTTGGCCAACCACGGTGGGTATTGCACTTCCCGAATGAAGCCTGCTTTTAGCAACTTAGCCACCTCTTTCTCGATAGCTTCTGCCTTTTCCTTTGAGAATGAACGCCGCTTCTGCTGTACCGGTTTAAACGTTGGGTCTATGTTCAAACAGTGTTCTTCCACTTCCCTAGGAATTCCCCGCATGTCTGATGAAGCCCAGGCGAATTCCCCCACATATTTCTGCAACAAACGACTTAACTGTGTCTGCTCCTCTGCACTCAATTTTTCACTGATTAGGAAATTTTCCCCTTTTATGCCTTCAACCAGTACTGGGACCATCTTTTCCATTGGCTGGGTTCGCCTCTCATCTTGGCCGTCAAAAGAATCGGTTGCTACGCATACGTATCGGTCACATGCGCCGCTAGTCATGACCATGTAACATTCTGCTGCCAACTTCTGATCACCCTTAACGGTGGCCACTCCATCCCAAGAAGGATATTTGATCTTCAAGTGGCGCTGTGAAATTACAGCCCCGAAGGCGTTCAAAAACGGTTGTCCCAAGATGCCGTTATAAGGCAAATTAAGGTCAACTATCATGAATAACTGTTGAGTTGTTCTCTTCCCGTTATCCTCCAAAAAGAAAACAGGAAAGAAAGTTACCCAAACGATTGGTATTGGGACCCCGTCCACCCCAATGATGGGTTTTCCACACGAAATTAGTTCCCTTTCTGGGCGGTTCATCAATTTATACGCCTTGTAAGACAAAAGATTAATGGCACTCCCGTTATCGATCAAAGTTCTGGCAATCCGGTAGCCTCCAACCACCGTTGTTACCACCATTGCATCATTTTGAGGATAAATGATTCCCTGCTCGTCTTCTTCTGAGAATGAAATAATCATTCTATCCAGCACACTGATTCCCATATCTTCTCTCAAAGGATTCTCTCATTTCCTCTTTTCTCCGACCGAAGATATATCTGGGTCCTCGACCGATGCAGTAGAGGATCCTTCCAGATTCTCAGCGCCTCCTCTATCAAAGATATTAAAGGGAACTCCCCCATGGCTACAGTCATGACCTCTTTGGCCTTATCTTTCCGTTTGTCCCCCAAGGGGACTTCATTAGGCCTTAACCCTGACCTTTACATACCTTAAAATGACGGAACATATCTCCAAAGATGATCCAGTTTAGAAATGGTAGTGGAGCCAAGTAGCTCTCTTTCTGGAGGGGGTAAGGGTAAGGAGGTTTTGACTCTTCCCAACTCTCACCACAGGAGATTTTAGGTAACGTTCGGCGTTGGTTAGCCGTTAAATCCATTGGTTTAGCCGTAAAGCCCAGTGAGGTAGGTGGTCCCGACGAATTTACCTAAAAACTACTGTAGTAAGAGGAAAGGAAGATAATAAATAATTTTACCTTTGTCTCCAAGAGAAAGATAGTTATTAATCTTTGATATCATGGAAAGATTCGGTAATATCTTTGGAAGTTCCAGTCATAATAATCAAGAGGAAATAAATGATGAATTAGAGGAATATAACAGACAAGAATTGCATATAGCAGAAATAGAACAACATTTAAGAAATTGGACTATTCCAAAAGAAAGTATAAAGAATATATACGAAATTGGATCTTTTAGATTATTTCATGATTATGTAATAGAAACTACAGAGAGAACAATCCCAATAAGTTCCGAACAAAAAATGATTCAGATAATGGAAAAAAGACAGATTGAAAGATTTAGAAAGAAATATAGATTTATGCATATTGGATTAATTCAGATAGCAACTAAACCACTTTATAGACTTGGTATGGATTCACCAATCCTCATGTGTTTAAGAGATGCAAGATTTAAAAGATTTGATGACTCCTTATTAGCAATTTTTCAGAAAAATCTAACTAGAGGACCAGTTTACCTAAACTGTTATCCAAATTTCACAATTTCCTTGATAGACCTAAATATACTAAAAGCTTTAACTCTCAATTTAAACGTTCTAGATAATATGCTTGAAGGATCAAAAGGAATAGCGATAATATACAGAGTTTATTACAAAGTAATGTCGACCAATATAAATCCAAAAGCTTTAAGACATTCTCCAAAAGATGAGTCACTTTTGATAGAGGCCAACACAGAACACGCGATGATTCAGACACCAAAATTATTAAAATGGGATCAGGTAACCTTTCCAGATGAATGGATTCTATCTGGAATTAACGAATCACAATCCATAGTACCTAGAACTCAACCTACAAGAGCAGAAGAAGACGACAATGGAAATATTAGATTAATATTTGAACCACACCGAAGAAGCATAAATATAACTGATTTTCAACCCTCAGAAACTACTAATATAATTAACTCTAGAGGAACAGCAAGTAGTCGTAGACTAAGTAGAAGCCAATCGAACTCTATTTTAACAGGATTAAATTTAACAGGAGTCGATTTTGATAGAACAATACCTAGACCAATTTATACAGATCAAAATAGTTTTCAGACTTGTGAACAAGAACCAGCAAGGACACCATCACCAACAGAAAGTGATATGAGATATACAAATCAGATAAATATGATTACTAGAAAATATGAGATCGACAAAGAAAGATTAAGAAAAGAAGTTGATCATCCTTCCAATGATAATATAAGAACTCACTTTTTTAATTATTATACAAAAGAACAAAAAGACAGTATAAGAGAACAATTTTATACATATCTAAATGAAGTAAAAATACATATACCTTTCTTTACCTGGTTCAAAAGACACAAGGAATTATTAGATACGAGTAATATAAATGTTATAAAAACACCAGTACAGACATGGAAAACCGCTACAAACGATGAAGTTAAGGCAGTATATCCACCGCTCGAAGAGATTAAGATAAGACACCACAGTTATGATATTTTAGCATCGCCCTTAAAAGATGTGAAAGAAGAAAATAGAGATGTTAAGATAAAAGACATAAAAAATATACAATCCCAGAATAATTATACAAATATCTTATTAAATACCATGGCACAACAACTTAATACGATAGAAGAAAATACTCCCCCTAAAGTACATTATACAGCACATACATACGTAGGAGAAGGAAGTAAGACTCCAATAGAAAAACCCTTAAAGATAAGCAATCCGTTAATCAGACCTAATACCATGCCAGGGTTTAAAGAAAACTTCAAACTCTCAAGAGAAGACGCACTCTTACAAAAGATTAGTCAAGAATTAGATAAAATAAACACAAAAGCAAAGAACCAAATCTCGGTTTTAACCAAAGAAAATCTAGAAACAGTATCAGATCAATTCAAAGAACTAGAAATAAATAGAATAAAAGGAACAAATTATCAGAGACCTGATATTAAACATTTTTATCCAAGACCCTCTTTTCCCGATATGCAATCGGAAAACAAAAGCACAAGACAGCAGAATAAATATAATGGTTTAAGTATAGATGAATGGAATTTAGATGGACAAAGTAAACATGAAATTATGAGTATGTTAGTAGCTATGTTGATGGCAGCTACAGCCCACAGAACCAGAAGTAACACTGACAAACAAGTAGTTTATATACTAATGGCTGCATTTTCTAGAATGCTTAAAGGATGGTGGGATAATTATCTCACTCCAGCAGAAAAATTAGCCATAATGAACGCTACTAGAATGGAAGAAAATGAAGAAGTAGAAGATGCCACAAATGTTTTAATATTTTCTATTTTAAAACATTTTATTGGAAAACCTGAACAAATTCAAGAAGAAACAACAGAGATACTAATGAACTTAACCTGTCCTAAATTACAGGACTTTTCATGGTATAAAGACATTTTTATCTAAAGTATTCTTATAGGACGACTGTAGTCTTCCTTTTTGGAAAGAGAAATTTATATCAGGACTACCTAGGTTGTTTGCAGAAAAAGTTAAGACTAAAATAAAAAAAGCCAATCAAGGAATAATACCCTATGAAGATTTAACATATGGGGAACTAATAACCCATATAAATACGGTAGGACTATCCCTCTGTACAGACCTGAAATTGAAAGCAAAACTAAAGAGTGATAAGCTATTGGGCAGAAAAGAATTGGGATCTTTCTGCTCTCAATACGGTTACGAAACCATTAGAGCCTCATCAAGAAGTGATAACAATTGGAATGCTCCTGACGGCAACATTGGGGCCACGGCATCAGTCCCGGACAAGTTTCTATACGCTTCCCTGAAATGCCAACCTATCGCCTGGGCCAGCGGAAATTTCCTAGGATGGTCGACTTCAGCGGGGGGGATCTCACGCACCTTTATGCGCACGGCGTCATCCCATCCTAGGGGACCAAGGAGGATATCGCTCCCGATAGACCCTACATGATTATCGCCCCAATGACGGAACTGATATCGCCCGAAGCGATGGTTACAAACGTTGCCTACCCCTATCGCTGTAAGGTATCGCCATCTTAAGCCTATAAATACCCCCACGAATTCCAAACAGAAAAAAAGATCGAGATCATCTTAGAGAACCTCTACCATTCTGAAAACTCGAACTGACTTAAGCATCGGAGTGTCTACGCCGGAGTCCCCCTCCGGCGCTTTGCAGGTACCTCCGACGCCGATCGCTTCCCATCCGACTAGCTGCAGCAGCCGTTTCCGACCAGAAGAGATCTCGGATCTTATCAAATGGTGCTTTCATTGAGAGCTTTGGTGTATTAAGTGAGCGTCCTTAATAGCCAAGCTCCGTTTAGTTGGGAGATCGGAACGGTTATGACAGTCAGATCGGAGCCAGACCGGTCTACATTTTCTAATATTCCTTTCTCAACTCGCAGGCGGTTATTTCCTTTTGCTACTGCTGACCTCTCTATGACGACGCAATCGACTATCTCGGGACCTCTGGACCTCTCGGTCGGGATCGCCGGAGGATCTATCTCCTCACAGACGGTCATTTCTTCATCACAGACGGTGGGATCTGATCTTTATACTCCTCTTTTGGAAGGATCTGTGCTTAACAATGAAAATCCCTTTGCTATGAAAATAGCGGCCCTTCGTTCCCGCTTGGAATATTTGACTGAAATGGCCACTAGAGTCACGCCTGGTGCTTCTGGATCTAGCGTTCCTCCTCGCGTCATATTCACACCATCTATTGTTGCTGATCGACCTTTGCCCCCGTTGTTTCCAGAGAACCCCCAAGTGCCTTTATCCGCAGGAAATCCCCCGGTTGGTCATGTACAGCTCACTCAAGGAGGAGTAGAGGCTTATGTACCACAAATGCCGCAAAGACTTCTTCTGCAGGAAGACAGGCAGCTTGAGGCGTTGAGGAACCGTTGGGCCGGACGGAGGGAAGGAACAAACAGGAGTTTATCTCCCGTGTACAGTGAAAGATCCAGTAGCAGAAGATATCGAAGTCGTTCTCCCAGGAGTCGCAGCCGGTCTCCCAGGCGACATCATATACCTGAACCAAGGGAAGGAGGGCGACAAGGAGACATATCTCCCCTACGTCATGCGCGTGAGATTCTTGATGATACCTCAGGTCACCCTTTCAGTCGTCGTGTAAGACGTCACAGGGTCAGCAGGCGAGTGAAGCTTCCCGCTGATACTTATGATGGTACTAAAGATCCTATTTCGCACATCAACAAAGTGAAGGATTTCGTCCAGTTTCAAACCCACAGTGATGCGGCTTTATGTCAGATATTTGTTATGACCTTATCGGGAGTTGCCCGTCTTTGGTTTGAAGGTCTTCCTGGCGGATCCATTAGTAATTTCGCACAGTTGGAATCCAAATTTCGGAGCAGATTTAGTACAGCAATTCCAATTCGGAAATCTGCCGCAGCATTATTTGACATACAGCGGAAGCCCCAAGAGACATTGAAAGAATTTCTCAGCCGATTCGATCTGGAAATGTCATTAACGCCGGGCGTTACCGTGGATTTCGCCATAGAAGCTCTGAAAAGAAACTGCCATTATGGAAAACTGAAAGATGCATTGATGGTGGATCCTCCAATATCCTTGGACGCACTAAGACTTAAAGCCCATAATTATGCGAAAATGGAAGAAGAAGAAAATAGAAATAGAACATTTAATATGCCGCCTGGGGCACCTCACATCCCTGCCGCTCCCGCAAATCCTCTGGTTGACGATCATTACACTGATGATTACGCTCGACGGAAAGATTACATCCCAAAGACCTACGATAAGCAAAAAGGAAATTCCTCGAAAGGAAAACAAGGTAGTTCCCCTCATCAGCGTCAAGGGAACGCTAACAAAAATCGGGCGTATGATCCGGATTTTCCCTCCTTGAATGTACCAAGAGCGGAGATCTTGGCGATAGCGGAACAGCGAGATCTTCCTATCCGTTATCCTGCACCCACGAAACCTGGAGTGCTTTTAGGCAGAAGAGAAAATGCTTACTGTAAATTCCATAAAGCCAGAGGACATTCCACAGAGGCTTACAGAGAATTAAAGTGGGCGATAGAACGCTTGGTGGAGGAAGGATATCTGGGAGAATTTGCGACTCAAGTAAGGGAAGATGCCCGAAACAATCCGATAAGAAGAGCGGCAGACGAACGACCAAGGCCCCCTCCAGTCCCACAGCCGGATAACGCTCCCAAAGGAAAGGGTGGGGAAACCTTCGCGATAGATGGCGACGACATCTCCATAATCAATATCATAGCGGGAGGGATCCCCTACGCAGATGAATCAGAACAGTCGATGGTGGCGAAAGGGGAAAAGCGTACGCGAGACGGTATGACAAAGAAAGGTGGAGCGATAGACATACTTGATCGCATGATCTTATCCTTTTCAGAAGAGGATGAAAAAGGCGTTATCTATCCCTATAATGATGCCTTGGTAGTCACACCTGTCATCGCCAGTCATGGTATAAGAAGGACTCTTGTGGACAACGGGAGTGCCGTGAACCTTTTTTCGCTGGAAGCTTACAACCTCATGAAACGCCCCCACGATGAGTTAACGCCTAGTAAGAGACCCATAGTCGGAGTGGATGGGACCTCTATCCCTGTTACGGGAGTAATCACCTTACCCGTATACTTCCGAGAAGACACTTACAAACGGTCAGAGAATTTGTTGTTCCTTGTTGTGGATCTGAATCTGCCCTATAACGTCATACTCGGACGGCCTTTCCTCAATCGCTTCGGAGCGGCAATATCACAAAAACATCTAAAGATGAAATACCCCTCCTGGGACGGGGTGATATCGATAAAAGGTGATCAGAAACTGGCGGCAGAATGCTATTCGCTCATGACTCAGACGAGCTGCGATAGATACGTGTGTATAGCGGCAGACCCCTACGAGCAGGGTGATGAAAAGCGCGCTCAACCCCTTGACAAGATGGTACCCGTATCAGTGATAGGCAAAGAGGGAGCCAGCTTCCTGGTCAGCGATAAGCTCAACCCAGCGGAAAATCTTCAACTGGCACGGCTGCTGAACAAATGCCAAGGAAATTTCGCATGGAAGCCCGCCGATATGCCAGGTATATCACGAGAAATAGCCGAGCACAGGCTTAACGTTGACCCTGACGCCAAGTCAGTTCAGCAAAAACGACGGGCGTTCTCCACCGAAAAAGCGTCGGCTGTGGAAAAGGAGGTTGTGAAGCTCCTTGACGCGGGTTTCATTCGCGAAGTACAGTATCCCACTTGGTTAGCCAACCCGGTTCTTGTTCCTAAACCCAATGGAGACTGGCGTATGTGCATTGACTTCACCGATTTGAACGATGCTTGTCCTAAGGATTGCTACCCGCTTCCTCGCATAGATCAGTTGGTTGATCAAACCGCTGGGTACGCATATCTAAGCTCATTGGACGCCAATTCCGGATATCATCAAATCCCTATGGCCCTAGAGGATGAGGAGAAGACCGCCTTCCTTACTCCTAAAGCCACGTATTGTTACACAGCGATGCCATTTGGACTAAAGAACGCGGGGGCCACGTTTCAGCGAATGGCAAATAAGATTTTTGAGGAACAAATAGGGAGAAATGTGGAAGCATATGTTGACGACATACTGGTGAAGAGTGCGAATTTTCATGATCACCTGCAGGATCTAAAGGAAGTTTTTGATGTGATGAAAAGGTATCGCATGAAGCTAAACCCCCGGAAGTGCATGTTTTCATTCTAGACGGGTAAGTTCTTGGGCTACGTAGTTAGCCAGAAAGGTATCCAGCCTAATCCTTCCAAGGTTAAAGCTATACATGATATGATATCGCCGAGAACCGTTAAGGAAGTGCAAAGGCTAACGGGGCGCGTTATCGCTCTGGGACGATTCGTCTCCAAGCAAGGAGAAAAGTGCCTCCCTTTTTTCAAAGTCATACGACGGAAAGCCACGTTCGGGTGGACCCCAGAATGTGAGCAAGCATTTGTGGACTTAAAGGACTATTTATCATCTGATTTATTATTGACAAGGCCCGAGTCCGGCGATACCCTGTACTTGTACTTGGGCGCGGCGGACGAAGTGGTCAGCGCCGTCCTTGTTCGTGACGATAACCACACTCATCGCCCAGTTTACTTCGTGAGTCATGTCTTAAAGGACGCGGAACTGCGATATGCTCGTATTGAGAAAATAGCGTTCGCCCTTATACAAGCCGCCCGCAAGATGGACCCATACTTCCAGTCTTATCCTATCGTTGTACTTACAGACCAACCCTTGAAGAGGATATTTCGAAAGCCTGAATCTTCAGGAAGAATGCTGATCTGGGCCCTAGAACTCGAACAATATGGTTTGAGGTACCAGTCCCGGCCATCCGTAAAGGCTCAGGTCCTTGCTGATTTTATAGCGGAGTGTACTTTCACAGAGGACCCTTTGAGTGGTGTACCTGAAGCGGAATGGAACGATATGGATCTCCCATTCCCAGAAACATATACGGATCTTTGGATCGTTCATGTGGACGGAGCCAAAAACCAAGAACTGGCGGGGGCCGGAGTCTTCATAAACGGGCCGCACGATATGCATATACGATATGCTATTCGAATCTTGCAGCCTTTGTCCAATAACGCAGCCGAATATGAGGCGTTGCTAGCTGGACTCAGAATAGGAAGAGAGTTTTCTTCAAAGGGAAGGCGCGATACCGGCCAAACAGGAGATCTGCGTCTAAAAATTTGTGGAGACTCCAAACTGATAATTGACCAGGTCTCAGGACACTCTCAGGCTCGAGAACCTATTATGGTGCAATACCTCTCTAAGGTAACGCGAGAACTAGTGGAAATGAAGAAAGAGGGCATGCAAGTCAGCTTCGAGCACGTTCCCCGAGAGGAAAATGCTGAAGCCGATTACCTTGCCAAGCTGGCCGCGAATCCTGAAGCATCTATACCTAAAGATGTGTATTATCGTGAGCTATTGGTGCCGTCCTTCATGGAGGAACAAGCCTCTTTGTGTGTGAATGAGCTCGAGAATGATTGGCGGATTCCGGTAATAAAATACCTGATGCACGAAGAGCTGCCTGACGGTAACGCTGAAAAGATGAAAGTGCTAAAACAGGCTGCTCGTTGCACGTACTATAACGGGGATCTAATTCGAAGATGTTTTTCTCACCCCGCCGCCAAATGTATAACCGAACAAGAGGGCCTTCACACCTTACGCGAAATCCACGAAGGGATATGCGGAATGCACGTGTCAGGCGGCACCATGGCGGCACAAGTTTTCAGATCAGGATTCTACTGGCCCACCATACGAAGGGATTGCCACGATTATGTACAAGCTTGCCCCAAATGTCAGGAATTTGCTAAAATTCCTCGACGTCCAGCCACGGAAATATCGGAAATCATCGCCCCTTGCCCTTTTGCCAAATGGGGGATTGACATCCTGGGTCCATTTCCAAAGGCAAGGTCCCAACTGAAATTTGTGATAGTGGCTGTGGACTATTTTACGAAGTGGGCGGAAGCTGAAGCGGTTGCCACAATCACGGCAGAAAAAACATGGCGTTTTTTCAAACATCAAGTTATCATGAGATTCGGGGTACCTCGTATCCTTGTCAGCGATAACGGTACCCAGTTCACCAGCCAATTCTTCAAAGACCAATGCTCAGAATTCGGGATTGAGCAGAGATTCTCTTTCGTGGCTCACCCACAAACCAACGGACAGGCAGAGGTAACTAATAGGAGCATCCTCAGCGGTATTAAGAAAAACATAGAGGGGTCTAAGAAGAAGTGGGCTGATGAATTGCCATACGTGATGTGGGCATACCGCATGACCGTAAAACTTAGCACTGGAGAAACGCCTTTCGCGTTGGCTTTTGGAACTGAAGCCGTTACGCCAGTGGAAATTGGGGCCATGAGCTTACGGGTGGCTCACTTTCGTGAGGAACGGAACGAGGAACGGTTACGTGCTAACCTGGACGCGTTACCAGAGGTTCGAGAAGAAGTCCTACTGAAAACGCAACACTACAAAAGAAAAATGGCCCGTTATCATAACAGGCAGGTCAAAGAGCGATTGTTGAAAAACGGTGACCTGGTGCTCCGAGACAGGCGAGCAACCGGACAACGTATGGGAAAGCTTAGTCCTAACTGGGAAGGACCATATCGCGTAACCCACGTTGTCGGAAGAAGGGCCTATCGCCTGGAGACACTTGACGGTACGCCCTTATCCAACTCCTGGAATATCGCTCGTTTGAAGTTATATTATCCTAGAGTTTAATTTTATCTGCACTATTTGGATTATAAGGACCCTAACCATGGCTAACGCTCAATAGGAGAGTTTTCGTGGGTTTGTGGTTGCTTTTGTGCAGGTAAAAAGGGGGGTACCCTGGGAGTGAAAAGTCCTATCCTTGTGATGGTCGGTCTTGATCAGATGGCCCACTAAGTGAGGGCACGACCCCAGTGTATCCTTGATTAGCGTCGGATTGAAAGATCCTTGACGCCCCCGGGGGTGAAAAGTCCTATCCTTGTGATGACCGATCTTGATCAGATGGCTCACTAAGTGAGGGCACTGCCCGGTATCTTTGGGAGTGAAAAGTTCTTTAATGATGACCGATCTCGTGGAGACGGTACATCAAGACAAGACACGCCCCAAAGAGTTAGAAACTCTGTTTAGAAACAAGAATCCTATCTTAACGGTCGGGCTGGTGCAGCTAAACCATTAAGTAAGGACACGGTTCTAAACGAGAGGACAACGCCTATAAAAGTGAAAATTCCCTAGCCTTGTGATAGCCGTCCCGATCCGACAGCTCACGAGATGAGGCACTTAGAAAGGCCGAACGAGAGATAAGGGAAATGTGAAGGATCGCGTAATCCCAGCTAGTAACCGGATGAGTAATCCCTGGCGAAGTATAGAGCTGAGGGAAAACACGATTCGAAATGGGTTCCGTGATAAAGCCTAATGATGGCAGCGAACAGGCTCCTACGGGTAATCACTATCTCTCAAATCTCGTTTTGTTACTGATAATCTACAATTAGAAATGTGCAGAATACTTCTGAGCAGCGGAAGGAGCGGTGGTCATGATACCGATAGGCTTATCGAAAGGCCAACCCGACATAGATCTTGGTCATCTTGGTATAAATACCAAGGATCTGCTCAAGAAAGTAAACGCACCGGGAGGATAAGGCAACCTCAGTGACGAGAGAAGTCTCGCGATGAGAAAAATAAAAGAGGAATATCGATAAAGGGATGTCCAGAAATATTAAAGGCATCTCAAGCGATATTTGATCGCTGGAGGGAACGGCAAAATATCGTGACACATCAGCTCTCGGGGTCTTTTCGTTTCCAGCCCGCTGCCTTGGCTTGGCGATAGCCTGCCTCGTTGATATGGGCAGAACTCTGTAGAAAGGCTTTCGCGACATCTTCGCCCTTGTACGCATCCACCCCATGAATTTCTTCGAAACACTTAACTAGAACACGGGCGGTCTGTTCCGCATGCCACCAGCCCACATCGACTGACTCTTCCGCCAAAGCTGCCTTCTCCTTTTCTAAAGAGGACTTCTCATTCTCCAAAGCAGTCACTTTGGCCCGTTCCTCTGACAAAGCTGTTTCCAGAGCGGAATGCTATTTCTGTAAATCGTGGTGAGCCAGCAGTATCTTGGAACGATCTGCCAACACCTTTTTCCTTTCATCTTGCTCCTTGGACAGCTCCGCCGAAACAGAACGGAGGGAAACAGTCCGATGCTTCACCTCCTCCGCCCAGTAGTGAAATTTCATCATATTGGAGAAAAGGCTAGCACGGAAGGAGTTCACTTGGTCATCTTCCGCCAGGGAAAGGAAAGTTTCCCGTTCTGCAGATGAGGCCAGAATTTGAGAAGCCAGCAGGGCAGAAACCTCATCTGAACCATCGCCCCCGATGGCTGCCAAACCACGGGTATGGAAGTCGAACAACTCAACCTGATGGGTCACTTCGCCGAGCCCGTTTAATGGACAAAGATCCGCCATAAAATTGAAAGAGGTTCCGACTTCATTATAGCGTTGCCGCCAAGGAACGCTAGAGGGAACGAAAGCCAGAGGACCAGGGGCGCAAACCTGTGAAGAAGAACTGCCCGGGGGCAGGAAGGTACCATGAGGCTGATAGCCCGAAAGGTCCTGCAAGACGTCTTGATAGCCTAAAGAAGAGGAATAATGATGCACAGGCCCACCAAAGGAACTAGGCGAAGCACCAAAGGGGTCCGCACCGCCTAGGTTCCCCAAAACTTCCGCGGAATGTCCACCTGGAGGAACCACTGCGGAATTAGGAATGTTAACGAAACCACCTTCCCCCGCGATGTTAGAGGAGGGTATGTTCTCATCCTCGCCTTCTATCCGGGCCCTCTTCTCGGAACCCCTCAGCACATAAGTGAGATTCATATCGCCTGAAGGAGCGGAAGCAGTAACTACAACGACCTCCTGCAAGGAGTACAAATTGAGAAAAAAGAAAAATAGATCAAATGACGACAGATATTGAGGCACAATATATCGCACCAAAAAAAAAATAAAAATAAAAATAAAAATAAAAATTAAAAAATAAAAAAAAAAAAATAAATTAAAAATTAAAAAAAAACACGCTTACGGTAGCAGTGTTGAGGGAAGGTGGTGCCTCAGAAGAACCCGCAGCGTCGGGAGAAGGAGTAAGAGTGGCGATACTCCGTGTTCTTTTCTTCTTTTTTCCTCTGGCAATGGCCTTAGGGGCCTGAGAAGACGAGGGAGCAGCAACGGTCACGATGGGAACACCTTCAGGGATGTCAGTATCCCCTTCGCCAACTGAGGAGGAGGATACTTGAGCGAGATTCGTGGAAGTAGCCGGAAGCTCAGAAGTATTATCAGTGGCCTCTGAATCGAGCTTTTCCCTTTCTTCTCTATTATGAGCTCTCCTTAAGCGTCTTCTTACGCTTTCGGGTTTATAATCAGGATCCGTCGCTGCAAAATCACAAAATAACGTCAGCGTTAGTATCAGTGATGAAAGGGAAAGGTAGCGCGATACTCACGTCTAACGCACTCCTGAATGGCCATTCTGCAGGCCGTGAGTCGAATATGAACGCTGATCTCCAGTTGGAGTAAGGTGTTTAACCATCCTTGTTCACGAGCGGGAAGTGTCCCTGGTCGACTCCAAACGCCATCTTGGACATCCTGGTTGAACCCAGAACGCCACTCGGGACCAGGAGCGTCAGGAAGATTTATCAGACAGAACTCCTTTTTCCAAGCCTCAACAGAAGACTCAATATGGAGCAACTTCCAAGTAAAAGACTTGAGAGAATCATCGTCAAAGCGAGGCGATATGGTTATCACACCCCGGCACTTCATCAATTTAAAAAGGGATCTAAGCAACAAAAGAGAAGGGGAAGTGATCCCCTTATATCTACAGAGTTCCAAAAAAGCATAAACACAGCAATATGCATTTGGGGCTAACTGGGCAGGATTGAAATTGCCAGCAATAAGCAAACCCTTGACGAAAGAATCGATAGGGAGCCGGAAACCGTAGCGAAACATCTGGGCATATAACACCCTTTGATTGCCGGTCAGAACGCTGTTTAAACGAACTGACCTAGGGGCAACAACAACTTGGCAACCGTCAGGAATAACGGCACCGTGAGTAGCCAAATGCTCCTGGAGAATGGCCTCCGTGGTAATAACACTGACCGTGGTATCCATTTTCTTCTCATCGATGGATTTTGACTCAGAACGGCGAGTCTTTGCCATGACAGGACTAAGGAAATAGAAATGAAGAAGACGAGGGAAAGGAAGGGAAATACCTTTGAAAGGAAAGAACTTTGAAAGCCTTGAATGGAGGTGAGAAGGACAAGACGGCCGAGAGATAATATGAAAAAGTGGAGTGAAAAAGAAAAGGGAAGAAATAAAGAGGGTTTATAACCCTAGTAATTAAAAGGAAACGACGGATGCTGCAGTCGTTGTGTCGAAGCGGCATGAGGGATAAGACTCAAGCAATGAGTACGACTCTTGAAGAAGCGCGACAAACGCTTCGATCTTGTTAAAATTTCTAAACACGCTAAGGTGAAGCGGCAGAAGAAACGAACACGTGTGTCTGCACCATCATGACTTTTCCCGCGCACCGACGGAAGGGTCGCGAGCATTAAATGCTCTGAAAAGTAGATGTGACTTTGTGAGAAAAAGCAAAAGCGATATTACAAGAAAGGAAATAATGCAAATTGGCGTTGAATAAAAGAACAGTTCTCAAGACAGTACAAGAGAGCGAAATAAAATAAGATATCGCCCGAAGAGCAAGGTACCGATATCGCCGCGAGATAGGACGTTATTACAAGACATGGAAAACAAATAGCAATGTTCTTCAATGGATCAATTAAGAGTCATCGCATGCCTCGCCATCATCATTCCCTTGCTTTTCCCCAGAAGAAGGAAAACCCCTTTCGCCTTCACTAAGATCTTTAATTTTTTGGGAGGCGTAATCGGCCAGCATGGATGAATCGACGGCGCCTCGGATATGGAGATCCATAAATCCTGCGATACAAACCTCGATGGTCTTATTCTTCCACCAGGCTATCCTCGAAGGAACTTTGGCCAAATCGGCATCACGAGATGACAACTCTTCACGGAGGAGGACGTTCTTTTTATCAGCCACCACCAGTTCCGCCTCCATTAGCTCTGCTCTCGCTTTCCCCTTCGACTTCTCCCGAGAAAGTTCAGCGCGACAATCCTCCAACTCCGCCCGAGTTCGTTCTTGCAACTGCGATAGCTCCTTCGCCTTCGCCAAGGCCGCGTCTAATTGTTCCTGCAAATCCGAAAAGGGTCGAGTTTTGTTACGCTGGTCTTCAAGAAAATAATGAAATTTCCGAAAGCTAGCCAGCATGTCGTTCATGAGGTGTGACTGTCGTGTCTCGGGAGCATGCTGTAAAAACTCTTCCCTGTCCTTGGAAGAAGTAAACATCTGTCCCACTATGGGACCCACGGGCTCTTCTCGCGATAACGGATCCGATATTCCTAAGGCACGAAGCCCGTCAGTGCCAAAAGAGGACAAATCCAGCTGATATCCAGTGGGGCCCTGGGACCTCTGAGGAGAAAGGTTGGCGATATAAGGAGGGGAACAACTTTTTGCGCAATCACCAACGCCCGAAATTGAAGACAGAAACAAAAGATGAGGCTTCCGTGGGAGAAATTCAGGAGGAACGCTTAAATTCGAAACCGGTAGGGTTGCCTCTGGGACAAAAGAACCTATCGGGGAAGCAGGATGGCCCGACGACAAAGGAGAGGTCGCGGCTGCCGAGGTCTCATTGTTTTCGATAGAAACGGCGGAAGGCACCCTGATAGCTTTGATATTTTTCACCACTTGCGAAGTACTCGCGGCATGAGAAGCGTTAATATTCTCGGGGGGGACCGCGTTAACTCCCTTCAAAGGGGGAACTGGGGGGTTAGTTTTCTCTGTGCGAACCTTCTTTACGAGACGCTCCGTCTCTTCTGCAATTTCTTCGCTATCGTCCTCAGCCGATTCCGCCGTGTCATCATTCCTCCTCGACCTAAGTTTCATCCTTTGGGCAATAGTAGCATGACGTAATTCAGGACCAGTGTCCATGCTCTCGCTATCGCTGTCGATTTTCTCAAACACAGGATCGCCTTGAGCTACCCTCTTGCCGCGGGACGGAAGCCAATTTTCAAGGAAACAAGAAGGTCGAGTAGAGGCTCTGCGAGTTGTGACGGTTTTAGTCCCTTCCCTTCCAGGCGGAATGGGTGGGCGGCGGGAATTTTCAGGCGAAGGAGAAGGAGGCAGCGACTGGAGAGGTGTTACGTTCAAAGGGGCGTCACTTCCCCCAGAAGAACTACTCTCAGCGTTACCTGCCAACAAAACATATTAGCAAATTAAGAAGATTGAAGCGATAAAGAAGAAAAAGGGAACTCACCCACAACGCACTCTGACAAGGGCCTGAACTGAGCAAACTCCCGGATACGGAAAGACCCTTCTATTTCTAACAAGGCGCTAACGTTGGAAACATCCTGGCTTGACAGCGCGTCCGGTCTTTTCCAAACGCCACTATTGATTTTTCAATTGAAACCCCCGCGCCAGAGTCGTGACGGCAAACGGAGGGTGAAAAAGCCAGACTTCCAGTCATCTACGTGTTCCTCAAAACCTTGAAAGTTCCGCCAGAACAGTTGCACAATGACATCATCCCATCTGGGGGTAATATCTACCAGGCAGTTGCGACAACTCAAGATAAAGAACGTGCGGAATAGATCAAGCGATGGAGCAAATATACGCTTCATCTCGCACGAACGAAGGAAAGTGTAAATACCACACCAAGAGGGTGGAGTAATCTAGATGAGATTAAGGTCATAATGATCTAGCAGTTTCAACAGAGAAGTATGGAGTGGGAAACGGAATCCGTAAGTAAACATCTTGAAATAAACTAACCGGAATGTTCCCCACATGGCGTCAGGCAGCCGAGTGTCCTTCAAAGAGACAAAAGGGCGATAGCCCGTGGGAAACGTAATACCACTCTCCTCTAATTCAACCCTCAAAACCTCATTACAATTGAATATGCTGCGAGTTCTCCTAGCTTCGGGATCTATGGGGTTTTCAGCAGTTGAAGACATAAGGGACAGGGAAAGTAAATCTACGGCGGTAGAAGGAGTAAATACCTGGAGCAAAAAGCCAGTGAGCCGGTCGCCGGCACCAGTGAGCGGTCGCGGTAAAACCTCTCGAAGAAAAGAAGTGCAGAAGAGAGAGAAAATGTGCAAAAACTCAAAATATTAGCAAAAGCAGTAAAAGAGAGAGATGATTTCCTTATAAAGGAAAAGCCTAAAGAGGAGACAGCCTGTAAAAATGAAACACGTGCAGAACAGAAAAAGACACGTGGATAGTCATTTGTGCCTTCTGAAAGAAGACAGTTACCGATTAGAAGTTGAAGGCAGTTACCCGTAGCGAAAGGGACGCTTCCGCGATAACCCGGAACGCTCAGAAAGAAACAATAAGTAAGCGATGAGAAGCGAAAAGGAAGTAAAACCATCATTCATTATTATGAGGAAGGCCATACGGCATCTACAAAAAGAAGGGTTAGGCCCTACTCTTCACCGTCGGACCAAGTAATGCCGTAGCAATAGACTACGTCCTCTTCGTCATCGCCACCCCAGAATGGTGAATCCACAACAGCAGGGGGAGAAGACTCACCGACCCTCTTTCTAGCAGCAGTAGTCGACCCGGTTGTTTTCTCATTAACGCTTGGCGATACTGCCTCAACGGCTGAACCAGCAGAAGGAACCCACGGAGGCGAATCACTCAAAGGAGGAAACGATTTTTTCTCCTCCCTAGCCAGAGAAGCCAGAGAGTCGAAAAATGACTTAGAGGCCTTGGCAGCCTCCTTCCTTTGTTGTTCAACTTCCTTCCTCCGTCTCTTGCGACCTCGCCGGCGGACAACCGGCCTCCAAGGAGGCGATGGGGGAGGATTATCTGTGTCAGGGGTAGTCGGGGGAGTTGGCGGTGAATTCCCCGAAGCCGTACCTAGCAAATAAGAATCAGCCATGAGACTCGCAGAGGATCGATAACGAAGAAAAATGAAGGAGAAAGAAATGGATAAGAATGAAGGAGGAAAAGCCTCATTAAATAGCCGGGAAAAGAAGAAAAAAGACTCTTCGATCCTCCAACCCGACTCTTGAAGATTGGCACGTGTACAGTCTGAAGTGCAAATGTAGATTTACAGTCATGCCTGTTGAAATCTCGCGCAAATCAAGAATAATGCTAATATCTGCCGATCAGTTGTTATAATGAGGACGGCGCGGAGTTAAGGCAGAACGATCAACAGAAAAACCGCCCAATGGCAAGACTGTTTTCAGTTGGGCTAAGAATATTCCTTGGAAAATGACAAAGAGTGCAGTAAAGAAGAAGAACAGTTACAAGGCGGAATGATTGAAACGATTTATTTATTATGGCCTACCGGCCGAAAGATACATTTACAAGGCAAGAGGAAAAGAAAAAGGCCCAAAGGGAGCCACCGTTATCAGGCGTCAGAACCAGCATCCTCGGGCACCTCAGGAAGGTCCCTCAAGGAATCCATGACCAGGACAAGATCATGGGAAGTGGCCCTCATCCCCTTCAGGCAGCACCCCAACCTGTCCTTAGCGATCACCACTTGAATCCGAGAGATGGAGGCAGACAGCTTTGAAACACTCTCCAAAGGACTGAAGTCCTCCAGAGAGATGGCTCCCAGCCGGGAATAGAGCGGAGTCAGCATCCCCTGCAGCTCCAGAATATCCTCAGAAGTCTTGACCAGCATGTTCTCCAGGAAACCGACGTCACCGTCGTTGAGATTCCTGAGTGAATGACCCTTGGAGAGAAGAAAATTCTTGGTCAAATGATCCATGATGCTGACTGATAGAGATGAGGAGAACGTGGATGGAGAAAGTTCTCCGATTTATAGGCTCCACTGAAGGGAGGCCTTGGAAAAAGAAATTGAGGTCCTCAAAAGACGAGCCGTCCCGATATCCTCAAGGACTGATAAGCCTAGAACGGAAGAAAGGGGTAACGGTCGCGATATAGATACTGGAAGGAGTACGAGGCAGAGTCTGAAAAAACGCCGAAAGACACGATGTCACTGGTAGCCCTGACGCTAAAACCATAAGGTTACCGGTATCCACAGTATAAGGCCGCGTTGATGTCACCGGTGGCCCTAGATGCGTAAAACCGCATTGGCATCACAGGCGTCTGGTGGTATGAAGCCGCGATAACCATAAGGTAGCTGATGGCGTAAAGCCGCGATGATACCGCTACTCTATCGGGCGTAAAGAATAAATCGGGGCTCGTGTGACCTCAGACCTCTGTAAGTATAAGGTTTGCTAACCTCTGTATAAGTATCTATCTCCTCTGTGTCTTTGCAGTACACTCGAAAGGACGATAGCCCCGAATATATGCCAGCCTAGGGCACGGCCTGGTTGAATATCCGTAATGACGCCGCACGTAACCCAACAACGGTCCTTCTATGACTTAAACGAAGTGGAGACTTCATAAGCCCTATCGAGAGGCCAAGAAGATTAATATCGCCTCATGACCAAGCAGATCCCTATTCTAAGATATCAGACGTGGATAGCCCTTGGTGAACACTCGGGCTAGTTTTCAGTTGGGCTTATGATAACAATTGGAATGCTCCTGACGGCAACATTGGGGCCACGGCATCAATCCCGGACAAGTTTCTATACGCTTCCCTGAAATGCCAACCTATCGCCTGGGCCAGCGGAAATTTCCTAGGATGGTCGACTTCAGCGGGGGGGATCTCACGCACCTTTATGCGCACGGCGTCATCCCATCCTAGGGGACCAAGGAGGATATCGCTCCCGATAGACCCTACATGATTATCGCCCCAATGACGGAACTGATATCGCCCGAAGCGATGGTTACAAACGTTGCCTACCCCTATCGCTGTAAGGTATCGCCATCTTAAGCCTATAAATACCCCCACGAATTCCAAACAGAAAAAAAGATAGAGATCATCTTGGAGAACCTATACCATTCTGAAAACTCGAACTGACTTAAGCATCGGAGTGTCTACGCCGGAGTCCCCCTCCGGCGCTTTGCAGGTACCTCCGACGCCGATCGCTTCCCATCCGACTAGCTGCAGCAGCCGTTTCCGACCAGAAGAGATCTCGGATCTTATCAAGAAGTTATAAAAAACATAGTAAGCAATACAGGAGACCCTATAAACCTAAATATACGGGAAAGCACAAAGAAAGGCCCTTTAAACCATACAAAAAGACATCACAGAAAAAAAATATAATAATTATAAAGGAAAGAGAAGAACAAATACTGGACAACCCACTTGTTATAAATGCGGAAAAACAGGTCATTACAAAAATGAATGTAAAATGAAAGAAAAGATACAAGCTTTAGAATGTGAAGAAGAGTTCAAGGAAGAACTTGTACAATTATTAAATGAAACAGAAACTGATGAAGAAATTATAAGTAGTAATAATGAAGTAATATACGGAACACAAGAAAATACTTCTGAAGAAGAGATAAACTCAGAAGAGGAAGAAGAAGAAGATAACATATGTGTTTGCTCTTACAAGCAAATCAATGTTATTACTAAAGAAACAGACTTACTAATGGAATTAATTGGTAAAGTCAATGAAGCAGAAACACAAAGAGAATATTTAGAAAAACTTCAAGAGGTTATTAATAGTGACAAAAAGGCAAAATCTATACAACCTTATACTATGAAAAATATAATAAGTAGATTCTCTAAACAACAATCAGTAGTAACAATCCAAGACTTAAAAGAAGAAATTAGAAAAATCAAAGCTGAAATAAGAACTTTGCAAACGGAATTTATTCAATTAAATCTAAGAATGGATATGATAGAAAATAAGAACACTGAAGAATTTGTAGAAGAAAATTGAGAGAAATAAGTAGATTTAAACCAAGAGATTAAAAATGAGGCTTTAGGAATAGTTGATGAAGAACACTACCTAAATGTAATATCTAGAGTAGAATTCCAAAAATGGCATGTTAATATAGAGTTAAAATTAGACAATGATTTTCACATCAATGTGGTAGCCCTAGTAGACTCTGGTGCAGACCAGAACTGCATACAAGAAGGGTTAATACCAACACAGTACTATGAAAAAACCAGAGAACGTTTATACGCAGCAAATTGGGAAAAATTAGACATCAAGTATAAACTGTCAAAAGCATACATCTGTAAAGAAGGATTCTGTTTTAGACAATCCTTCATATTAGCTAAAGACCTAGGACAAAAGGTAATATTAGGAACACCTTTTTTAACACAGATTTGCCCATTCAGAGTAGAATATGATGGAATCTGGACTAAAGCCAAAGGAACAGAAATCTGTTTTAAGTTTATAGAAAAACCTAGACGAAAAGACCTAAATGTTATAAAAGATTATTCTATAACACAGAATATCATGCTTATACAAAAAAGAAGACATACATTTTCTCACCAAAGAAATAAACTATAAAAGGGTAGAAGAAATTCAAACACCCTTTAATCAGAAAAAAGTCAAAGAATTTCAAGAAAGATTTGAAAAAGAAGTTTGCGCAGAAGTTCCAAATGCATTTTGGAACAGAAAGAAATATGTGATAGATTTACCATATGAAAAAGACTTTAATGAGAAAAATATACCTACTAGAGCTAGACCCATTCAAATGAACAAAGAATTAATGGAATACTGTAAAGAAGAAATACAATCCGTATTAAACAAGAAATTAATAAGACCTAGTAAATCTCCATGGTCGTGTGCAGCTTTTTATGTACAGAACCATGCTGAGCTTGAAAGAGGAGCGCCTAGACTTGTAATAAATTACAAACCTTTAAACAAAGCCCTTAGATGGATTAGGTATCCTATACCTAATAAAAGAGATCTAATAAAAAGACTACATGGAGCAACAATATTCTCTAAGTTTGACATGAAATCTGGATTTTGGCAAATCCAAATCAAAGAAGAAGATAGATATAAGACAACATTCACAGTTCTATTAGGACATTACGAATGGAATGTAATGCCTTTTGGTCTAAAAAATGCACCTTCAGAGTTTCAAAAAATGATGAATGAGATTTTGAACCCATACACCAAATTTACTATAGTATACATTGATGATGTGCTAGTCTTCTCAAAGTTAGTAGCAGAGCACTTCCATCATCTTAACAAATTCTGAAAAATATTAAGAGAAAATGGACTTGTAGTATCAGCATCAAAACTGAAACTATGTCAGACTAATATAAGATTTTTAGGATTCAACATTCATCAAGGAATGTTTAGTCCTATAAGTAGATCAATAGAATTTGCTAGTAAATTCCCAGACGAGATAAAAGATAAAACTCAACTACAAAGATTTCTTGGATGTTTAAATTATGTTTCAGACTTTATAAAGGACCTTAGATCAACTTGTTCAATTTTATATTCAAGATTAAAAAAGACTCCTACTGAGTGGACAGAGGAACACACTGCAGTAGTAAAACTTATCAAAGAAAAGGTTAAAAACCTTCCATGTTTAGGTATTCCAGATACTTTAGCAAAACTAATAGTAGAAACAGACGCCTCAGGTATAGGATACGGAGGAATACTAAAACAAGAGATTGAAGGAAAAGAACAATTAATCAGATACTGTTCAGGATTATGGATAGAATCTCAAAAGAATTATTCAACTATAAAGAAAGAAATTTTAGCCATTGTTTTATGCATCAACAAATTTCAAGATGATGTTTTCAACAAAAATATTCTTTTAAGAATTGATTGTCAAAGTGCGAAATTTGTTTTAGAAAAGGATGTTAAAAACCTTGTTGCAAAATAGATTTTTGCCAGATGGCAAGCTTTACTTTCAAATTTTGATTTTGAAATATAATACATGTTAGGAAAAGACAACTCTTTACCAGACTTTCTTTCAAGAGAATTCCTACAGGGTAAGAAGAATGATGACCAAGGAGGATCCAAAGAGAAAGACAAAAGCATCTTATGCAATGACAATCCCAGACATCCCAAACTCTCCAAATAGATTTGACAATCTAAGACCTCAGACATCAAAGACACTAGACCCAAAACTATTTCTTCTAGGAAATTCAGGCCCAAAGACTCCATCCAGACTTATACCAGCCCTACAAGTCCAACCACCAAGATCACCAGCCTCAATAACTCAAAGACCAACCGTTTTAGGAAACATACCAAGACCACTATTTCAGACACAAGCCTAGACAAGAGCCCAAGACAAAACAGGCCCAATACTTAAGCCTTTAATCAAGAACATTGGTTATATAGAACCAGAATACGGATCAGACCTACGGTCCATCACATCCAACATGTTCCCCAAAGACTTTCACTACATTCCGACATCTCCAGATAAAAACAGAACCTTTTACGAATTTATCCTTGTAGACACCGACTCAGTAGAGATCACTCATGAAACCACCATAGCAAGACCAGATAGATACTCCTATTCGAAGTGCAGAATTCTCAGAGTATTGACTCCAACAGATTGGGGGATGAACTTGTATACACAGAAGACATTTTCACAGCCCTTCCTCCCAAGAGGATTTGACTATCATGACTATCAGATGACATGGCACTATGCATTTTTATACTCAACTGGAGGACATTCATGGTTCTTCCACTTCGACAGAAATATTTCTGGAAACCTTCCCTTATGATTTCATAGATGGTGGCATCATTTTGGTGCTCATGAAGTAGCTTTCCCAGACACAATCTTAGAAGGATATGGAGCCTTTACTCAGAAATACACGGCTTCAAATCTACCCAAGACGATGAGTTTCATTCTCATGTTTCATATCCCTTGGATCATCTACTGGGAATATGAAATCATTGACCGAACAAAATACGAGCCTCTTATACTCACCAGAAGATTCAAAGTGAAATGGTGGAAAAGATTTCCACAAGAACTAGCATCGAAGTTCGCGGTTCTAAAGACGCTATCAGAGTCAACCATTAATAATCCTCCTCCAGCCAGAGGACAATCAAGATTTCAGACAGGATCAACTTCCAAGGCAGCTAGACGAGAGATGAAGAAAGAACTCCTAGAAAAATTATCACAATTTTCAGATGATGAAGAAGATGGAGAATCATACACTCCGCCCAATTCTGACCCAGACTAGGACAATGACATGATGGCTGAGCTCTATCCAGAGCTAGGAAAAAGATTAAAAAAAAAAGAAAAAGAAAAAGAGAGAAGAGATAAAATTGTTACAGCAAACATGACTTCTTACCAGACAGATGTATCAGAGATTCCAAAAGACGACCAAAGAAAAGGGCAAAAGAGGAAAAGATATCATTATTTCACCTTCAACAAAGTCAAGCCTATTAGTCCCACAGAAAGAAAGATAATAATTATTAAAAGGAGACAAGAGGCACCAGTTATCCAGACAGCTAGACGCGCAATAAACATTACAAGACAATGGAGATTCAGACTATCAAGACGATTAAAGACTCCAGCTGTACAGACAAGACGGACATGGCATACATTAATGATCAGAAGAAGACAAAGGACTTTACAGACACCAGATGGCAAATCATCAAGACAATTGTGGCCGACAACTTTTAAAAAGGAAAGAAGAATTGTAAAAGAGATAGATTCCTTATCTCTTAGTTTGAAGAATTGTAATTTAATTTGAAATTCGTTCAGACTTTTCTACGAATGTAATCCCTATATAAAGGGAAGAAGTCCTCAGTGATGAGGCAGAATCAGAAATAAAATTTCAGAAAAAATTATCACAAAAACCTTTGAGAAAAGCTTTCAAACATCTTGAGCAACATCACTGTAAGTTTTAATACGCTTTAAGTTTTATACAACATTTTCATTATACTTCAAAGCTTTCTTAAATGTTTAAATTTCTACTTTCTCATTATACATGCATCATGTCTATTTGGGATAAATTAGCTACATGTGTAGCTGTATTAAGAACTAATAGACTTTCAGATTTAGAACACCTTAGACAAGAATTAGTATCACACTTGACTTTTATGCATCAAGCTTATATTGAAGACCTTAACCCTGATAATAATGATAAAAATGATAACGCCGTTCCATTATCATCAGACAGAACTCCGTTATGGAATGAAGATTTAATCAAAATAGAACTTTTAAGAAATATGGTTATAGCAACAAACAAAACCATAAATAAAGTTTATAAAACCATAAATAGAAATCAAAATACACCTTCATCTAGTCATACTCCAGCTTATAGAACTAATTAGCACCAATACGCTTTTAGACCAAGAGCACGAGGAGCAGCAGTTAGACCATCCTTTAACCAATCACCCAACTTTAGACCTACTATCACAAGACCTTCAACTTCTTCTTCTAGAAATACTACTCAATCATTACCTACAAGACCAATGAGCCTAGGATTTCCCAACATCTTCGAAATGAATAGATCCAGACCAACATCATCGCCAATTTCTACAAGACCGTCTTCATCCACAAGACCATCTTCTTTTTCAAGATCCTATCTGAAACCAGACCCAAATACCCCTGGACAAATCTATACTGCACATGCATTAGCCGGAACTGAAGGCCTTAACCCTGACCTTTACATACCTCAAAATGACGAAATATATCTCCGAAGACGATCCGGTTTAGAAATGGTAGCGGAGTCAAGTAGCTCTCTTTCTGGAGGGGGTAAGGGTAAGGAGGTTTTGACTCTTACCAACTCTCACAACAAGAGATTTTAGGTAACGTTCGACGTTGGTCAGCTGTTAAATCCGTTGGTTTAGCCGTAAAGCCCAGTGAGTTAAGTGGTCCCGACGAATTTACCTAAAAACTACTGTAGTAAGAGGAAAGGAAGATAATAAAGAATTTTACCTTTGTCTTCAAGAGAAAGATAGTTATTAATCTTTGATATCATGGAAAGATTCGGTAATATCTTTGGAAGTTCCAGTCATAATAATCAAGAGGAAATAAATGATGACTTAGAGGATTATAACAGACAAGAATTGCATATAGTAGAAAGAGAACAACATTTAAAAAATTGGACTATTCCAAAAGAAAGTATAAAGAATATATAAGAAATTGGATCTTTTAAATTATTTCATGATTATGTAATAGAAACTACAGAGAGAACAATCCCAATAAGTTTTTGATAAGAATTTGTCTACTGTCGAAGGGTAGAAGGGGAAAGGGCTTCTTCAGTTCAGGATCCGCGGTGGTCCGTTGTACCTGCAAGACGCCGGAGGGGGTCTCCGGCGGAAACACTCCGATGCTTAAGTTAGTATTTGTGGTAAAATTGGCAGAGCTTGGGCCAGTAAATTCCGCTTACCTTCCTCCTTCGTGGTGGAGGTATTTATAGATGAAATGAGCATTTCTGCGCGAGTGGGATTATTAGGGGGCAACCGTTCCCGTCAGGGGGTCATGGTTTGCCCATGTTATGATATGTGGTCATGGCGGTTGGTGTGGGGGTAGTTGTTACCCAGGCAAGGTAACGGCTAGTGCGTTCCTCCCAACGCGTGGTTTTCAATCCGGTGAGATAGCTCCTCTGGTCATCTAGAAGTTTCGTGTGGGGGCCTCCTATGTGACGTCAACCCTCCGGGTGTCAGTCTCCTGGGGGGAGACGACTGCCTCGACCCTACCGCAGTGGTAGGAACAGTGATCATTTTCTTTCCATATGGGGTAAGAGGCGAAAATGCCCTTGCCGTTAGGTGGATTGTTATCATAAGCCCAACTGAAAATGAGCCCGAGTGTTTACCAAGGGCTAACGCCCTCTCTTCGAGCGCGTCGGTCTTCCATATACTGGAGCGACTCTTTGTCAGGAGGTGGGCTTGCCCTGACCGTAGTTGTTCAGAGTCTATAAATTGAAGTTTTCCTTCGTGTAAGGTTTCTCACATCTTTTCATCCTTTATTTTCATATTTCACCATGGATGAGCTGACCAGGAATTTCCTGATCTCCAAAGCTCTAACCCTGAAGAACCTTACTGAAGGTGACATCGACTTCCTAGAGAGGATGATCACCAAGACTGCGGAAGATGTCCTGGAGCTACAAGAAATGTCGACCCCCATTCTGTCGAGGCAACTAGGGATGTCCTTGGAGGATTTCAATCCTTTGGAGAGCTTGGCGAAGCTCGCTACCACCACTTCCCGCATTGAGGTGGTTGCTTCTATGCTGCAGCAGAAGAAAGACTTACTGGCCTGCTACTTGAAGGGTATGAGGGTTGTTCTGCCGAACTGACCGCCGTTGTTGATGCCTTGAGGGAAGTTCTCGTCATGCCAGGGGAGGATGATGTTGGGTCTCATGCTTGACCGCTATCTTCGCTTCCTCTTGTTTCTTTTTCTTATGCTTTCTTGTACATATCTAGACGCTAAGGCTGCTCAGGCCATAAATAAATGGTTGTTTCTATTATCAAGTCTTTTCTTCCCTTGTTTGATTTCTTGGTGCGTTAGTTGGAGGTATTCGTTATGAGCCCAACTGAAA
This sequence comes from Viola odorata, assembly GCA_963691705.1. NCBI lineage: Eukaryota > Viridiplantae > Streptophyta > Magnoliopsida > Malpighiales > Violaceae > Viola > Viola odorata. The sequence goes on along the minus strand of OY829543.1, from coordinate 39,384,439 downwards.
ATGAGTCGTCCTCGGGACATAGCATTGTAGTGGTTATGTTCCGGGAACCGGTAATGAATGTTCTGCCTCAACTATTTTCCTGAGCCACTTTCCCAAGGGTAGGTGGTTGGGCGGTTATTAGGTGCCTTTTGATTGGCGCATTTAACGAGCGGGTATGCCTGTGCCGGATCGGATTCTGCAATTACGGTTACTTTTCCCAGGCACCTTAATTGTTTTCAGGGGCATGTGCGAGGATCGGAGCGCTTCCTTGGCTATTTAAGGGAGTTGCTTTCCCCTTTTCCTGTTCATCTTCATCCTCCTCTTTCTCTTTTACTTTTTTGCAGGTCACATGGCAGATTTTTATTTTTTGAGTACCGCAGATCACGACTCCTTGCCAACCCCTCCGACTTCGCCGGACTCAGATCACCCTCCTCCGTCGCCACCATGGAGGCCTCCGGTCCGACGAAAGGGCCGCAAGATGCAAAGGGAGAAGACTTCCAAGGTGTCCGTCACGACTTTAGATTCTTCTGGCTCCACTACCCGAGAGGGTAGCAAACGCTTTCCTCTATCTGACCGCTTGCTGGAGAAAACTTCCTCCCTCAACGCTGGTGCTGGATCGGTAGGATCAGGCGCCAAGGGAAAGTCAGGCCCGTCAAACCCCTGTCTAGGGAGGGGGGTGGATGAACCCTCTCCATCTGCTGACGAGAAGATGCCCTTCCTAGATGACGACGGGGTTTATCACTATGGCATTTATTGGCCCGATGATGATTAGTGCCCTTACGTTAGGCATATTGTACATGCCTTTTGGCATCTTATGAATAAAGTGATGCTTTCTATCTTTCCTTTTTGTGATTATCTTTCCGTCAGCATGTTGGTCTTGTTGATGGCTAACGCGAGGGGTTAGCCTTATCGGGGCAACCGCTTCGCAGTTATTTTGACTAGGTCAACTTTGTCACCCTTTGGGGAATCACGACGAATAACTTCTCTTTTCAAATTCCTTTAATGCGTTTCCACGTGGCCAACTTCTTTTTACACGCGTCTCAGTATGATTGGTGGCTCAATTAATGCGGTGGCATTTTAATCCTTTAAGAATGACCATTTTCTCTTTCCAAAACTTTTGCCCTTGCTTCGATTTTTTCCCTTCGTCTTCCTTCGTCTTCTTCCCCGAATAACCTTCTGGTCGCCTGCCGTCGTCCGCCGATTCACCCGTAGGTCTTCCCTTCTAAGGTACCACTTTAATCCTCTCAGATTTCCTATTTGCTGGTTTATTATGGTTAGGAATAGGCCTCACCAGGTTATCTGGAAACCCATGGATCCAGAGGTCGCACAATCACCCAGTATTTTTACATGTGATGTGGTTCTAAAGGCCGAACTGGAGGAACATGGTATTACCTTTCCTCCCGAATATGAACCTTTTATTCCTGAAAGTCATATGCTGCTTCATAATCCGGCGTGGGGTTTCTATAGGCTACTTTATTTTAAGATGTTCCTTTATGGTTCTCGCTTTCCCGTTCATGAATCAATACTAACGCTGCTGCGGGAGTACAACCTTAATCCTGCCCAGATAACTCCTTCTTCCTGGTGTGCGGTTTATGCTTTTCTTCGCGCTTGCGATTTGAAGAACATTTTCACCCCATCTCTCAATTTATTTCGCAAATTCTTTAGTATGAATTGTCATAATTGTTTAATCAAAATCACTCCTCGATGGGATGACGCGTTCGTGCAGTCGTTCTGGCAGCGGTTTCGCGGCTTTAAGAAGGGTGTGGCTGATTGGAAAAGTAGTTTCTTCGTTCTCGAGCTACCATCCCATTTGTGGAACATTAATTTCAACCAGGAGCTCATAGGCCCTCTTTGGACGAATCCCGCGATACTGACCAGAGCTGAGCTAGAGCAGGCTAACGCTATATTGGATGAGGATACCTGCTATCATATCCGCGACTTTGCTTTGTTCAAGCCTCTGGAGGAGTGCGTTATGGGTGAGTCTGTCTCTTTTCGCGTTTTCTTTTGCATTTGTCTTAACACGTTTCTTTTACAGAAGATGCTAACGGTCGATCTCCAGGTGACGCTAGCGCTCCTTTGAATGTAACACCACTCCAGACTTTACCAGCCTCTCCTCCTGCCGAAGGCTCCAATCGCCAAAGCGTTCGGCCTCCGAGGAGGAGAACCAAGACGGTTGCCCGGGGAGGGCGAAGGCTCGGCAGCTCTACCCGAGCTTCTCGTTTCGTCGAGAATTGGCTACCAGATCATCGCAAGGGAACAGACTCCGGTGGAACCGCGAGAAGGGTGATTGATAGTGACGACGAGGATATGGATGCTAAACCAGACCTTTGCCATGCTTCTTCCTTGCGTCGGAAAAAACTTCGAGTGGACACAAGTGAACAGGCTACCGAGGTATCTTCTGTTGATGCGGCGACTGCTTCTATACCTGTCGTTTCATCTAAGGCGAGTACCTCTCAGCTAGTGAAGACCACTGAGGCGCCAGCTGCTACCTGTTCTACTGAGACGGAGGCTCCACCGATGGCATGTCCTCTTCCTACAGCTAACGCTCCTGATTCTTCGATTTCTCAATGTATTCCTGATGTAGTGATCACGCCTTCCGCTACAGACTCAGCTGCTGGGTTGCCGCCTAAAGCCCTTCCGCAGTTGTTCTTTACTCCTATCTCGAATGTGCTTACTGAGGGTTCTTCTTCAACTCCATCGTCAATCATTCCTACGGTGGCCCTAGCGAGACCCCAGCCTATCGTATGAACCTGACAGGGTTCTGCTTTGATGGTCTCCGTGCTGTCGGAGTACCCCAACCCTTCTCTAGAGATGAGTTTACCTCGCCCTTGATAGGGGAAATGATGAGTTCCCGGGAAGAGAAAGAGAAATTTCTTCAGCTCTCTAGATACCTTTCGCTATTTGAACTATCTGTTCGAAATTCACGATCGCGAGTCACGAAATTTTTCTAGCGCGATGTGCGTGAAAAAGGTACAGCTTGACCGAACGGCAGACCATGTGAGGCTGCTAACGCGTCTTTTATGACGAGTCACAAAAGGAACTAAACAGAGAGAGGTCCGCCGGGAAAGCGAAAATGGAGGTTCTGGAGGCAAAGTTGGCGTTGGAAAAGAAGAAAAATCTCCTTCTCCACGAAGAGATGTTAGCTCGAGACGAGGAATTTGCCAGGGTGCCATTGAAGGAGGAGTTGTGGAAAAAGAAGGTCTTGGAAGCCTTCACTTCTGGATTCGCAGCCCGCTTTAAGGGTGACTCTTCTAATCCATCCCAAGTTGCCGATTATGTCTCTACCATAATGGATGAGGTTAGCAAAAGTGGGAATGGTTCATTTGCCCCGGAGGGGGAAAGAGGCTGACGATAACGGTGGTGCGCGACTTTTTCCTTCAAGGGGTGTCTCGAGTGCTGCAACGAATTTCTAGATCCCCCCTTTTATTGCTATTCCCATTACTATCTGTTTTCTTTTATTCTTCCATGAAAATCATTTGACATTATTCCTCCTGTAATCATGTTGACGCTATGTAACCCTTATCGCGTCGTTTGATTCATTGTGATGTTACCTTTATTCGTTCTTCGTTATCCTCTTTGTATTGTCATGCCGTTTGGTGAGGCTAGCACTGCTTTTTAGGTTAGTGAATGTCGCAGTCCCCCATTTAATGCGATTTGAAAAGTAATGATGAAGAAGGACATGTGTCCTTTCACGGAGAGGCGTTTGAAGTAGGCGTCTTCTAGGGGGACGCGAATGCTGAAGCGTTTTATCATTGTTTTAAAACTTATACCTTCTCGCGCGTGCCTTACTCTTTGTCACGCAGCTTCGCCATATGTCAGTTGTTAATTGGTCGTGCCCTTTCAGGGTTATATATAATGTTTTCCCTATCTCCTCTTTCTTTTTTAATCTCCTTTCTTATACGTTGTTGCCTTCTGGAAAAATAACCCGCGTCGCTCCTTCTTTTCTGGTCTGGGACTCCTGGTGCTTTCTTTTGCTAAGGTACACACCCCTTTCTTTTCTCTTCCTTTCTCCTCTGTTAGTCATGGCTAAAACTCGTTCTAAAAAATCTGCCGAGGAGGAGGATCCTCAAAGGTCTGTCGGGGAGGAAAAAATTGATAGTACACCCACTTCTCTTTATACACTGCCATTAATTCATCGCAAGCTGGCTGAGTCTAATGCTCGATTCCCCAAAGATTATCCTGTGTGTGTTGCTTCTGAATCACTTCGCCTGAATAGTGTTTTACCCGATAATAGTAGAATACTGTATGCTAAGTTATTTGATTATGGGTTTTGTCTTCCCCTTGACCCGCTTGTGAAATTGTTGTTGGCTGATTCCGACTTGGCTCCGGCTCAGTTGAGCCCTAACGCGATTTGCGTTGTTAGCGCCTTTGCCGCATTGTGTCGTTTCAAAGGGATTGAATCTCCCACTTTGGCATTGCTTCATGATATTTTCCAGCTGTACTCTCGTAAGGGGGTGATATCAATATCCCCCCGTTATGAAGATGGCTCACTAAAGACCTTTACTTGGAAACTCATGGGCATTGAATCTTCTGTTCCTGGCTGGAAGGAGGGGTTTTTTATCGTTGACCTGCCTGAGCCTTTATGGAGGGCCGGTTTTAATAAGGAAATTAAAGATGGGGCTTGGGGTAACCAAAAATCCCTTTCTGACCCGGAAGACGGCTGGTTGAAGACGCTACTTCAGCTAGACTTCAGCGTTGATGCCCGTAAAGTGGCTAACGGGTTGGATATGGAGAAGTGCAAAAAGGGTGAGCATTTGTCCTTTCCCTTTTACGTTGCAGGGAAGTACTAACGCTAACATTTTGTAACTGTGCAGTGCCACCACCCGGTTGGGAGCCTGAGTATTTCCGAAGGAAGAGGAAACGAGAGCAAAAGAAAAAGCGGAAGCCGAAGCTAGAGCTGCTGCTGCCGCTGCTGAAGGGGAGGCTACTGCTACCGCCCTGGACACTACCCAAGCGCCGCCTCATCGAACTCGCGCTGCAAAGAAGAAAAGGGCTAGGAAAATGCATGTTACGCCTCTCGTTTCTTCCCAGGCTGCCGCATTTTCGGAGGCGACAGCTGACACGATCCCCTCTGGAATTCCTCTAGTTCCTTTGGGTACTCAGGTATTTATTTTCCTTCCCCTACTATTTTCTTTCTTTTCGCGCAGTTTCCTTATTACGCTCTGTGTTATTTAGGAAACCGTTGCTGTTTCTGCTCATTCGTCCTCCCAGGCTGACATGTCTATCGCGGAATCCCTCCGAGAGCGTCAGAAGAAGGCTCGCTATGAGATTCAAAATAGTCCCTTGTCGTCTGCTGCTAATCCTCTTCTGACAGTCCTTGGGGGCGGGGGTGCACCTATCGATCAGTCGCAAGGTGCTAGCTTTGGCGGTGATCCTCACGTTTTAAGTGATTCCTCGATCTATTCTTCTTCTGCTGCGGCAGGCTTTAACCCTAGTGCCGTTAATCTTTGAACGCTTGGTGGGGATGGATCCTTTGCCCCTAATGCGAGGGGTTCCAACAGTCGACCTCCTTCTCCTGCTACTCTGCTTTTTGTTCCGATGTCTCCTCCTACTGCCGCGAGAGGTGGCCCTGCTCCCAACTTGATGGCTGACGCCTCTTCGTATGTTCCTCCCCTCCTTGCTACTTACCAGATTGACCTGCACTCTTTCAGAGATAATGTTCTGCAGTTCCCCGCGGATGCTCATCATGACGCTATCCTCGCGTCTACCTCTTTTCTAGCAGCCGAGATGATGTTTCTTCAGAGAGAAAGGGATGCCTTTGTGACTAAGAGCCAGCAGGAGCGCATAAACTTTCTTCGCTCTCAAGTGTTTTCTTCGCTCTGCCATCTCCATTACATGGATGAGGAAAACGCCAGAGAGACGACAAACGAACAGGGAGAGATAAATATGCTACTGTCTGAGCGTCAGAGCTACCTGGACGCCCTTACCACCGACAAACAAGAATCAGAGACTGCCAAACAGGGAGGCCGCAGCTGCTAAGCAGGAGGCAGCGACGGTTAAGCAAGAGGTGGAAGCTGTCAGGCTTGCTTTGGAGGAGGAAAAATAGAAGGGTGTTGCTCTGAATGAATGCCTTTCTCAAGAGGAGACCGAGTTACGTCATGAGAGACAGAGGAACGCTGAGCTATCTACCGAGCTTGCTCTTTCCGCTGAGAAGAGACGTTGGTATCTGAAGGAAGGTGGAGCAATCATGTTGGACGCTTTTATGTATAACTATGGGGTAGAGAACCTTCGTGTTGAAGTTCTTGCTGACTACTTTGATAAGAGGGTCTCAACTGTCACCGATGAGGGCTTCTATTGCTGGAAATCCGCTTAGCAAGGAGGAGGCAATGCACCAACCGCTCCTTAGGCATCATGCTTTATGCATTTTTTGATTGTTGTGGCCGATGTGCCCTCCTTTATTTTGTAATATTGACAATATCACTTCTTTTCTTGATTAAGCCGCCGCTTTTGAATGGAATTTCTTTATCTACTTCATTTCATAATACTGCTTGTGCAATTGTTCACCCATGGCCTTTGCCGCCGTGTTTCTATTTTGGAGATATGTCCGTTCTACGCTTGTGACTCTCCATACAGGTTCCTCAGCTACATTTTTTATGGCCCTATCATTGTGTCTTCTGGTAGTATTTCTGAGGATGAATCAGCGTTACTTCTGCCCGTGTTGCGCTCAAATTCATGCCACCCTTTGTTGTTAGGGGGAACTCTCTAGCCTTGCTAGGCCTGCCGCGATGGTGTTGTTGTGATATGGATACCTCTCCAGCTCTTACTTCACCGGGTATCAACCGCTCGGTTACTAGCTGGGGTATCTTTTCTTTCCATGTGTCAAAGATTGGCTTGGGGCGTGCCTCGTCTTAGTGAGCCGTCTGATTAGGACCGGTCATCACAAGGATAGGATTTTCACTCCCAAGTGTTGAAACCTCGCGTCTCTGGAGCGTGCCTCGTCTTAATGGGCCGTCTATGTGAGCACGGTTGCCACAAGGATAGGATTTTCACTTCCAGGATGGAGTTGGTCCCTCCTCGGGGCATGCCTCATCTTAATGGGTCGTCTATGTGAGCACGATTACCACAAGGATAGGATTTTCACTCCCATGGATGCCGGGGCGTGCCTCGTCTTAATGGGTCGTCTGTGTGAGCACGGTTGCCACAAGGATAGGATTTTCACTCCCGGGGGCGTTGGTCTCTCCTTGGGGCGTGCCTCATCTTAATGGGTCGTCTATGTGAGCACGATTACCACAAGGATAGGATTTTCACTCCCATGGATGTCGGGGCATGCCTCGTCTTAATGGGCCGTCTATGTGAGCACGGTTGCCATAAGGATAGGATTTTCACTCCCGACGCTATGCTATGCCAGGGCGTGCCTCGTCTTAGTGAGCTGTCTGATCAGGACCAGCCATCACAAGGATAGGATTTTCACTCCTGGCATTCTTCATTTGCCTGCATGTTTTCAGCCACAAAGTACACAAAGAGTGCTTATGATTCTTTTGTTAGAATAATATTCATATTACCGGATATGAGGGACTAGTTTCTAGCATGGTATAACTTCAGCCGAGCTATATTCCAAGAGTTTTGCAGGGGCATTCCATCGAGCGTTTCCAAATGGTAGGCTCCCCTACCTACAACGCGGGTGACACGATACGGCCCGTCCCAGTTTGGGCTAAGTTTTCCCATGCGTTGTCCTGCTGCTCATTTGTCTCTGAGCACTAGATCCCCTGCCTTAAGCAATCGTTCTCTCACCTGCCTGTTGTGGTATTGTGCCATTTTCCTTTTGTAATGCAGGGTTTTTAGGAGAGTCTCCTCGTGTGCTTCTGGCAGCGCGTCAAGGTTAGCGTGTAACCTTTCTTCATTGGCTTCTTCCTTGAAATGAGCCACCCGAAGGCTTATGGTGCCAATTTCTACCGGTGTGACGGCTTCTGTTCCAAAGGCTAACGCGAATGGCGTTTCTCCTGTGCTGGCTTTGACGGTCATACGGTAGGCCCACAATACGTATGGTAGTTCGTCTGGCCACTTCTTTTTGGAAGCTTCTAGGTTTCTTTTGATGCCGCTAAGAATACTGCGGTTGGTCACTTCGGCCTGGCCATTAGTTTGAGGGTGTGCTACAGAAGAGAACCTTTGTTCGATCTGAAACTCTACGCACTGATTTCTGAAGAATTGGCTCTTAAACTGTGTTCCGTTGTCACTAACCAGTATGCTCGATACCCCGAATAGCATAATGACTTGGTGCTTAAAGAAATGCCAGATTTTCTCGGTGGTGATGGTGGCTAACCCTTCGGCTTCTGCCCATTTTGTGAAATAGTCTACCGCCACGACCACAAATTTTAATTGAGATCTGGCTTTTGGAAACGGGCCCAAGATGTCAATGCCCCATTTAGCAAACGGGCATGGAGCGACTATCTCTGAAATCTGCACGGTCGGGTTTCGAGGGATCTTAGCATATTCTTGACATTTCTGGCAGGTTTTTACGAAGTTATGGCAATCTCTCCGAATGGTGGGCCAGTAGAACCCTGACCGAAAGACTTGGGATGCCAGAGTGTCACTGGCGATGTGCATGTCACATATCCCTTCATGAATTTCTCGCAATACATGAAGGCCTTCTTGCTCCGTTATGCACTTAGCGGCTGGATGAGAGAAGCATCTTTGTATCAACTCTCCGTTGTAGTACGTGCATTACGCCACCCGTTTCAGGATTTTCCTCCTTTCCACGTTCTCCTCCGGTAGCTTATCATGTTTCAGATATTCTATCACTGGGATTCTCCAGTCGCTTTCTATCTCCTCCACACAAAGCGATGTTTGCTATTCCATGAAAGAGGGTGTGGATAGTTCTCCGTAGTGCACATCATTGGGTATGGGGGCTTCTAAATTGGCTGCCATCTTGGCGAGGCTGTCAGCCTCCTCGTTATTTTCCCTGGGAATATGTTCAAAGGTGACCTGGGTGCCTTTTACCTGCATTTCCGACAGCTCATGCTTTACTTTGGCCAAGTATTTGATCATGATGGGTTCTCTGGCTTGGGAGTTCCCCAGAACTTGATCCATTATTAGTTTAGAATCCCCGCGTATCTTTAAACGTAGGCCGCGTTCTGGTTCCGAGGTATGCGCAGCTTCAACGGAGAAGTTGTTTCCTATTCTGAGTCCTGCTAGTAATGCTTCATATTCAGCCGCATTGTTGGACAACGGTTGCAGGATTCTGATGGCATATCGTATCTCCATACCGTTTGGTCCAACTAGGAAAACGCCTGCGCCTGCTAACTCTTGATTTTTTGCTCCATCCACGTAAATAACCCATGAGTCTGCGTACGTTTCCGGGGACGGGAGGTATAAATCTTCTGATTCTTCTTCTGATAGGTCTATCAATGCGTCTTTTGTGAATGTGCATTCTGCTATGAAGTCTTCTAACGCTTGGGCTTTTATAGCTGGTCTAGCTTTGTACTGTAGCCCATATTGTTCGAGTTCGATTGCCCAAATTAACATTCTCCTCGAGGACTCTGGCTTTCTAAAGATTTTTCTCAAAGGTTGATCGGTGAGTACGGTGACGGGGTGGGCTTGGAAGTATCGGTCCATCTTTCGTGTTGCCTGTATTAGGGCAAGCGCTATCTTCTCGATGCGGGCGTATCGTAGCTCAACATCTTTCAATATGTGGCTAACGAAAAATACAGGACGGTGTATATGCCCTTCGCTTCGTACGAGGACAGCACTGACTACCTCGTTAGCTACGCCCAGGTATAGATATAGCTCATCGCCAGATTCAGGCCTTGTTAGCACTAGATCGGATGAGAGATAAGCTTTTAGCCCTACGAACGCTTTCTCACATTCCTCTGTCCATCCGAAAGGGGCCTTGTTTCGAATGACTTTGAAGAAGGGTAAGCATCTCTCACCCTGCTTAGAGATGAACCGTCCCAACGCGATGATGCGCCCGGTGAGCTTCTGTATTTCTTTGACAGTCCGAGGGGGTATCATATCCTGGATGGCCTTTATCTTCGAAGGGTTAGGATGGATACCCTTCCGGCTAACCACGTAGCCCAAGAATTTACCCGTTTGGAACGCGAACATGCATTTCCGTGGATTCAACTTCATTTTGTATTCTTCCATCACACTGAAGACTTCTTCCAAGTCAGTTAGGTCGTCTTTAAAGCTTCGACTTTTGACTAGGATGTCGTCCACGTAAGCCTCCACATTTCTCCCAATTTGCTTTTCGAAAACTTTATTTGCCATGCGCTGGAACGTTACCCCGGTGTTTTTTAGCCCAAACGGCATTGCAGTGTAGCAGTAAGTAGCCCTCGGGGTGATAAAGGCGGTTTTCTCTTCATCTTCTATGGCCATGGGAATTTGGTGATACCCGGAGTTAGCATCTAGGGAGCTTAGGTAGGCATATCCAGCGGTTTGGTCGACCAACTAATCGATTCGAGGAAGGGGATAGCAATCTTTGGGGCAGGCGTTGTTCAGGTCAGTGAAATCGATGCACATGCGCCAATCCCCGTTAGGCTTAGGAACCAACACAGGGTTAGCTAGCCAGGTCGGGTATTGGACTTCTTGGATTAATCCCGCATTCGCGAGCTTAAGTAACTCTTTCTCGATGGCTGCTATCTTTTCTGGTGAGAAAACGCGCCACTTTTGCTGAATAGGCTTGGCGTCAGGGTTAACGTTTAACCGGTGTTCCGCAACCTCTCGTGAAATTCCGGGCATGTCCGCCGGTTTCCACGCGAATTCTCCTTTGCATTTTCTTAGCAGTTGGGTTAATTGCACATTCTCTTCGGGGCTTAGTTTCTCACTGATCAAGAGATTCGCTTCGCTGTCCTCACCGATAGGTATTGACATCATTTTATCTAGTGGCTGAGTGCGCTTTTCTTCTTTATCGTCGAAGGGATCATCTGTCACGCACACGTAGCGGTCACAACTCCTTTGAGTCATAAACAGGTAACATTCAGTAGCTAGCTTCTGATCTCCTTTGATCGAGACCACGCCGTCCCATGAGGGGTATTTCATCCGCAGGTGTTTTTGGGATATCGCTGCCCCAAAACAATTGAGAAACGGCCGCCCTAGTATGGCATTATAAGGCAGAGTCAGGTCTGCGACCAGAAATAATAGTTCTTCAGAGCGTTTGGATGTGTCTTCTCGGAAGTATACTGACAATGACGTGATTCCCGCTACCGGGATCGGTACCCCATCGATCCCAACAATTGGTCTTTTGCAAGGCGCTAGCTCACCGTCAGGGCGCTTCATCAGGTTGTATACTTCTAGCGAAAATAAATTCACCGCGCTCCCATTATCAACAAGGGTTCTTCTTTCTCCGTGACTGCCAATGACGGGTGTTACTACCAACGCGTCGTTATGCGGGAAAACAATGCCTTTTTTGTCTTCTTCTGAGAAGGACAATACCATTCTATCTAAAGCGCTTATTGCCTCAATTTTTACCTGTGCGCTCTCTCGTTTGCGCTTTTCCCCGGGACCGGGCGTTTGTTGTTTAGCTTTCTTGAAGTAAGGTGTTCCTCCCGCGATGATATTAATCATAGGCATCTGATCGCTATGAACAATGAGAACCTCTCTATTTTGTCCGAGGGGAATTTCGTTAGCGCCTGTAGTGTGAGAAGGCGTTTGCCTACGGTCAGTTATCACTTCAGTTGGATTGTTCCTGGCCCCTTCTCTTGCCTTGGTGGTGAATTCTCCGAGGTAGCCTTCTTCAACTAATCGTTCTATGGCCAGTTTTAGTTCTCTGCACACATCTGTCGAGTGTCCTTTGACCATGTGGAACTTGCAGTATGCGTTCTCTCTTCCTCCCATGATTACTCCTGGTTTCACAGGAGCTGGGTAACGGATGGGCAGATTTCGCTGCTGAACTATCGCTAGGATTTCCGCCCTTGGGAGTATGAGGGAAGGAAGGTCAGGGTCATATATCCGGCCCTTTGGCGGATCTGTTTGTTTCCGAGTGGGGGACCCTCCGGGTCTCCCTTTTGAAAAATTGCCTCTCTGCCGATTAGAGGCCTCGGCGGTGTGCTCTTTCCGTTGGCTATAATCATCATTAGGTCGTGTGTCAGGGGCGTTGCTATGCGGGACGTTAGGGGCCAGGTCTGTCGGTATGTCCCGCATACGTTCTCTATTTTCCTCCTCTTCCATCCTCGCATAATTATGCGCTTTCAGTCTTAACGCATCCAGAGTCAATGGTGGGTCCACCATTAACGTATCCCTTAATTTCCCATAACGACAGTTACATTTTAGGGCCTCTACTGCAAAATCAATGGTGACCCCTAGCGTCAGGGACATTTCAAGATCAAATCGACCTAAAAACTCATTCAATGATTCCTACGGTTTTCGATGAATATCGAATAGCGCAACAACTGACTTCCTGATAGGGATTGTCGTGCTAAACCGACTCCTGAACTTATCTTCCAACTGAGGGAAGTTATCAATAGATCCGGCTGGGAGTCCTTCGAACCAGAGACGTGCCACTCCCGACAGTGTCATGACGAAGATTTGGCATAGCGCGGCATCACTACGGGTTTGGAATTGCACAAAGTCTTTCACCTTATTAAGGTGAGAGATGGGATCTTTCGTGCCATCATATGATTCTGCAGGGAGTTTCACATGCCGATGGACCCTGTGATGCCTCACGCGATAACTGAACGGGTGACCGCGTTGCCATCAGGGCTCTGCGAGGTCGATGTGGGAGTGGATTTTGAACATCGTATCTGGGGTTCTGAGGGTCATATTCATGATGCCGCCTGGGAGATCGGCTGCGGCTTCTTGGAGTTCGGGTTCGTCGCCCCCTGCTACTGGATCTTTCACTGTATCTAGGGGATGGTTCTTTGAAACATCTCACCTCGCCTATCATCCCAGTGTTTTCTATATTCATCACGTCGGCGACCTTCTTCAGGGATAGGGATTTCTCCCCTGTATTGCCCAGAAAATTCAACAGGTTCGTGCGCAAGCGGTGGGACATTCATGGGGGCCGATGGCAAGGGTAGGGAAAACGGAAGCCCTCTGGATTGCTGGGGCGACAATGGTCGTTCGTTGACAATAGACGGAGTGAGAACCATCTGGGAGGACACACCGGGTCCCGAGGCATGGGGCGTAAATCCAGCGGCCACCTCTGTCAACTGATCCAATTGGGCTCGAAGAGCCGCTATTGAGTTTGCGAGAGGGTTGTCTGCTTCACCTATCGCAGATCCCCTCGCTTGGGGGGTAGAATAGCTGGGTCCCGCTATGTGGGGAAAAGGGGAACAAATCTGGAATACAGCTGCTTCTGTCATTTGTCCAGAGGGAGGATCTGATCCCCCTACAGTGATTTCTTGTACTGTGGTAGAAATATCGGAGGTAGCAAAAGCAGAAAGTCATCGGCGGGTGTTGTACGGGATGCTGGAGGATTGGGACAGCGCGGGATCTGACTCTGAAGCCATAATCCTTCTAGCTTCGGGAAGAATAGAGGTTGGTTATTAAGGATGCTCACTTAATAGAACCAAAGCTCTCAATGAAAGCACCAATTTGATAAGAATTTGTCTACTGCCGAAGGGTAGAAGGGGAAAGGGCTTCTTCAGTTCAGGATCCGCGGTGGTCCGTTGTACCTACAAGACGCCAGAAGGGGTCTCCGGTGGAAACACTCTGATGCTTAAGTTAGTATTTGTGGTAAAATTGGCAGAGCTTGGGCCAGTAAATTCCGCTTACCTTCCTTCTTCGTAGTGGAGGTATTTATAGATGAAATGAGCATTTCTGCGCGAGTGGGATTATTAGGGGGCAACCGTTCCCGTCAGGGGGTCATTGTTTGCCCATGTTATGATATGTGGTCATGGCGGTAGGTGTGGGGGTAGTTGTTACCCAGGCAAGGTAACGGCTAGTGCGTTCCTCCTAATGCGTGGTTTTCAATCCGGTGAGACATCTCCTCTAGTCATCTAGAAGTTCCGTGTGGGGGCCTCCTATGTGACGTCAACCCTCCGGGTGTCAGTCTCCTGGGGGGAGACGACTGCCTCGACCCTACCGCAGTGGTAGGAACAGTGATCATTTTCTTTCCATACGGGGTAAGAGGCAAAAATGCCCTTGCCGTTAGGCGGATTGTTATCAGTTTTTGTGATAATTTTTTCTGAAATTTTATTTTTGATTCTGCCTCATAACTAAAAGAAGTCCTCAGTTATGAGGCAGAATCAGAAATAAAATTTCAGAAAAAATTATCACAAAAACTTATTGGGATTGTTCTCTCTGTAGTTTCTATTACATAATCATGAAATAATCTAAAAGATCCAATATCGTATATATTCTTTATACTTTCTTTTGGAATAGTCCAATTTTTTAAATGTTGTTCTATTTCTGCTATATGCAATTCTTGTCTGTTATAATCCTCTAAGTCATCATTTATTTCCTCTTGATTATTATGACTGGAACTTCCAAAGATATTACCGAATCTTTCCATGATATCAAAGATTAATAACTATCTTTCTCTTGGAGACAAAGGTAAAATTGTTTATTATCTTCCTTTCCCCTTACTACAGTAGTTTTTAGGTAAATTCGTCGGGACCACCACCGGGACCACCTACCTCACTGGGCTTTACGGCTAAACCAACGGATTTAACGGCTGACCAACGCCGAATGTTACCTAAAATCTCCTGTGGTGAGAGTTGGGAAGAGTCAAAACCTCCTTACCCTTACCCCCTCCAGAAAGAGAGCTACTTGGAACACCCTTTTTAAATCAGATTTTAGGTAACATCCTATCTGGTCTGGTTTCAGATAGGATCTTGAAAAAGAAGATGGTCTTGTGGATGAAGAGGGTCTTGTAGAAATTGGCGATAATGTTGGTTTGGATCTATTCATTTCGAAGATGTTGGGAAATCCTAGGCTCATTGGTCTTGTAGGTAATGATTGAGTAGTATTTATAGAAGAAGAAGTTGAAGGCCTTGTGATAGTAGGTCTAAAGTTGGGTGATTGGTTAAAGGATGGTCTAACTACTGCTCCTCATGAGAGCAAGCTATCTACTATTTAAGCAAGAAGTTTAACGAATGCGAGATGCGCTGTTCTGCACTAGAACAAACTTGTTGCGCATTAGCATGGAGCGCCCGAAGACTCAGACAATACATGTTGTATTACACGACGTGGCTGATTTCGCGCATGGATCCTTTGAAGTATATCTTCGAGAATTCGTACTTATCAAGCCGAATACGAGATCGTATATGTGACGCGAAAGATGGTCAAGGCAAGTGCGCTCGCCGATCACTTGGCCGATCATGCCATGGACGAGTATGGGCCTATAAAATTTGATTTTCCCGACGAAGATATAGTGGTAATCGATGATGAAACCACGGAGGATCTAGAAGAAGATTGGTGGACTATGTTCTTCGATGGTGCAGTGAACCTCTCAGGAAAAGGAGTAGGTGTCGTGGTCATAGCCCCGGATGGACGTCAATTCCTAGTAGCGTGCAAGCTGAATTTTCCATGTACCAACAACATCGCCGAGTATGAAACATGCGTTAGCGGCTTGATGGCGGCAATTGACCTAAAGATAAAGAAGTTAAAAAATTTCAGAGGCTTAGCCCTCGTCATTTATCAAGCTCAAGACTTGTGGCAAACCTGGGATTCCAAGCTAATACCTTACCAAAGGTTGCTCACCCAACTCATGAGAGAATTTGAAGAAACCAAGTTTGATCAAATTGATCGGGATAAAAATCGCTTCGCGGACGCATTGGCCATGTTGGCCTCAATGTTCAAACTAGAATGTGGAGTGATGCTTCAACCATTGAGGGTGAAAGTAAGGGAAATGCTAGCATGTTATGCTATGTTAGAAGATGAACCCGACGGGGAACCATGGTTCTACGACTTAGTACGATTTATCAAAAATCGGGAGTATCCGTTAGGGGCAAGCCAAAGTACTAAGAAAACCCTTCAACGTTTGGCCTTAGATTTCTACCTCGATGGTGAGGTTTTGTATAAAAAAAGGGTGGATGGAGCCTTACTTCATTGTATCACTATCCCCGAGGCTAAAAAGATCATGACCGAGATTCATGAAGGGGTTTGCTCCACACATGCTAGTGGGCACATGATGGCGAGACAAATAATGAGACAAGGTTATTTTTGGCTCATCGTTGAACGGGATTGCATCGACTATTTTCGAAAGTGTCACAAATGCCAAATTTACGCAGACCACCTCCATGTCCCTCCGGCTCCTCTTTTTAGCATGACGTCACCTTGGCCCTTCGCGATGTGGGGAATTGACATCATTGGCCAAATTCATTCGAAAGCCTCTAACGGCCATCGCTTCATCCTTGTAGCAATCGACTACTTCACCAAGTGCGTGGAGGCCACCTCTTACTCAAGCATCACTCAAAAGACAACCATGCAGTTTATCGAGAAGAACATGATTTGCCGCTATGGAGTCCCCGAAATGATCATTACCTACAACGGTACCAATCTGAATGGAAAGATGATCAACGATCTTTGCCAACAATGGAAAATGAAACACCGCAACTCCTCACCTTACCGCCCAAAGATGAATAGCGCGGTTGAAGCCGCAAACAACAACTTAAAGAAAATCATCCAGAAAATGGTAGTCACTTACAAAGATTGGCATGACATGCTCTCTTTCGCTCTACACGCTTATTGGATTGTGATTCATACTTCTACGGGAGTGACCCCTTACTCTTTGGTCTACGGCATGGAAGTGGTGATACCACTTGAGGTAGAAATTCCCTTCCTTAGAGTCGTGGCCGAATCGGGAGTAGAAGAATCAGATTGGGCGAGGGTGAGATATGAGCAACTGAATCTCATCTCGGAGAAACGTTTGGCCGCTATATGTCATGCACAATTATATCAACAGAGGATGGCTAACAAGAAGGTGTGGCCTCGCAAGTTCAAAACTGGGGATTTGGTGTTGAAAAAAATCCTTCCTCATCAGGAGGAGAGTCAAGGAAAGTGGGCCCCAAGATATAAAGGTCCATATGTAGTCAAGAGTGTATTCTCGGGAGCTGCTCTAATGCTCACCAAAATGGATGGAGATGATCTACCAAGCCCAATGAACGCAGATGCCGTAAAGATGTATTTTGCGTAGGAATCTGTAAGCCGTATCTCATCAATTAAAAAGACATAGGGTTCTTCTCAACTAAACTACTTAATGTTTATTTCCAATCAATAAAATGAGAACTTTTTCGTAAAACTTGCGTATCAAATCTTTTAAGTTTTTAACGGCAAAAGGAAGAGTGGTGTCAGCGGCACCTGGGATTAGTTAAGGTTGCAAGAACCACGTTTGAACTAACCCCACTAATGAAATGCTAAGTTTTACAGGTACATAACAATGATAGATGTGTGT
The DNA here is from genome assembly GCA_963691705.1 of Viola odorata. Classification (NCBI taxonomy): domain Eukaryota; kingdom Viridiplantae; phylum Streptophyta; class Magnoliopsida; order Malpighiales; family Violaceae; genus Viola; species Viola odorata. Next base: position 39,367,191 of record OY829543.1, on the reverse strand, counting down.
TCTCATGCATAATTTAACATGTAATGTTTTCTCCGTACACCCGAATGATGATTATGAAGTACATCTGAAACACTATTCAAGAACTTAAGGGTTATCCTTCAAGATACTATGATGGAACTGTTAGAAATGTTTGCAGCAATACTATTATCTAGTTTGAGTAAAGACTGAATACTAGCTCCGCACAAAACTTGCTCTACATAGATAATTGGCTCTACGCGCGCCTCAGGGATGTTATCCTTTACATCTTTGCAATTTCCCTTTCCAATTTATTGCTTTCACAACTTACGTTACCGCAATTTTAAAATTCCTACGATTTACACTGTTACAAATATGTGTACGTAATGTTTGCTAAAGTTCTTAGCTTTTACAACTTTTTTTATACATATACTACTTGGGCTAAAAAAAGGGAAAAGAAAAAGAAAAAAAAGAAAATCCTACGTCTTTTTGTGAACATTCCTTAGGTCAAGCATGTTCATCATTTTATCACGTCACGAATAACTTGTGCGTTCATTAGAAATTATATAACCATATATAATCTTGTTTGTTAACTCTTATATCCATGACATGTTCTAGACGCAAGCAGTCGCAAACATATCCCTACAAGCATTTTGGGCCTTCACGCCTTATTTCTTTCATGAGTGTAAATGCTAAGCTAAGTGCTAGTTAGATTTGCATAATATCCATGGTACATGAACCATCAGACATGGGATAACAGTAAGATGACATTGGACTTTGCTTTTGCTTTTCTTCCACATTTTCATTTTTAACCCTCAAAACACAAATTTTTTACACCATGTATGACTCTATCAAACACCCCAAAAGCCTCTTATTTTCTCCTAACCAAGTGGTTAGTACTCGACTGGGGCCGCTAAACTGGAGTTGAAAATGCACATCAAGCAAGGGAACGACAAGAAAACCCTTAGGGGATCGCTGACAAATTAACGTTAGAAGAAGGGTGAATAAATCAAGACTTAAAAGCCTTTGCCGAAGAAAGAAATGAGAACGGACCAGACAAAAAAGAGAGATTGTACTTGCTTTGCTTGCAAAAAAAAATGAAAAAAAAGGAAAAAAAATGAAAAAAAATGAAAAAAAAGGGGGGGAGTGCTTAAGGAACACCATCAACAAAACAATAGCAGAAGTAAGTACATACAAAAAAAACTGTCAAACATCAAACAACAAAAATGATCTCAAAAAGAAAGGAGATCATTCCCTGCGAATATCACAAAACTTGGGCATAGTGCCCTCAAAACAATCCTGAAGGAACATCTCCAATGAAGATTCAAGAATTTGTGCACTTTGCCCTCGGTACAATCAAATCGTCGAGCATCGTTCACCACAATTTGTCATCATTGCAATTAGTCGTCAAGCACAAACTCATTAAAATCTTTCGCAAAAAAAGAACGCAACACTTTTCCTTTTCTTCTACAAAATCCTCCTTTTTTTCTCCCTCGCAAAGTCCTCTTGATTATTAGCAGGCCCATGCATGTGCATCTTTCACTCGGATCGACATTGCAAATTTAATTTTTGTGCTATGCTTATTGCATTTTTAGGAGCGTAAACACATAGCCTTGTTTTCTGAGCGTGAACGTAAACAGTAAATTTAATTTCGTGTTTGCTTCTCTCCTATTTGCAGGATACAGCTACGCTTTGATGGAATCACACCTCAATCATGGGTCTTCGATGAAGAAATTGTTGTAATGCCCTCGTCTTGGATTTTTGTCAAAATCCAATCAAAATTCGAATGGAGTACGTTACCACTCCCCAAACAACTTCGTGCAGTGGATCACGCTCCCTCACGGTCAAAACATCAAATATGGTGGCTTCCAACCACTCACAAAAGCGGTGGCTTCCAACCATTCAGATACATTTCCCTTAATATCCGACCAAAGGTACGTTGCTTTGAACCCCAGGTACGTTCCAAACTCTCATTTAAATTTCTGTCAAACGTATGGACTGCGAGTGCTACCCTCGCCCTATGTAATTCTACATTTCTGCATAATTACTATCTCCTCCTTGAGCGACTACTTTTCTGCATATCTAAATACTCCTCCTTGAGCGACTATATTTTTCAATTCCTGCATATCTAAATACTCCTCCTTAAGCGACTATATCTTTACATTCCTGTCTATCTACTAATCCTCCTTGAGCAACTATATCTTTAAATTCATCTCTATCTACTACTCCTCCTTGAGCGACTATATCTTTAAATTCCTATCTATCTACTACTCCTCCTTGAGCGACTATGTTTTTTCAGAATTCTACATTTCTGCATAATTATTACTCCTCCTTGAGCGACTATTTTACATTTCTTGCATGATTCCACATCTCAACCAGTTATGATGTATTCAAAATATGGTAAATACTTGGGGCAACCGTCTTTACTGCTAATTAAAAATCTCAGTTACACTGCATTTTTTATTAGACAGTAAAGAGGGGGCAATTGTTGCTACCCGAATTTTGACTTATGTCATAGTTTTTTTTATTATTTTTTATTACTTATTACGTCTAATAGCCCGTTTACGTCAAATTTCAATCGATTTTTGATCATAGGCTATTTGTTTTAATATTTCACTTCTTTTTAGTTTTTTGTATTTTTCTTGTATTTTCGACTAAACCGTATTCTCGGTTTACGTCGTACATTTACGTATTTTTTACGCCTATCACATTTAATAGCTCATCTAGGTCAAATTTCTATCGATTCTTGGTCCTAGGATAGTCTGTTTAATATTCCGTGTCATTTCGTGTCTTTTTAATTTTTTTCTTTTTTTAACTGTCTTTTCGCTCGAACCTCTATCGGTCCCGAGCGATTTTTCTCGGACCATAGATCGAATACTTTACTTCTTTAATTGAGAATTACGTACTATTTTTTTCTTTCACGTCATCTAGTTTGGTTTCGTTCAATTTTTGTCGTAAAGACATTTAATTTGCGTCCGAACGTTTGACATTTTCAAACGAGAAAATAAATGTGTTAAATCAAACTTTCTATTTATTCGATGTATACTATTTATTTCATCTTATTTTTTTGCACCTTTTAATCTTTTCGGTTTGAATTTATTTTCAGTTCAAGCGAGTCCGTAGATCGATCCGAAAATATCCCGTTCGTGGCATAATTAATATGCATTAATGCATAAAATTGCAGCATCATCACAGTCGTTGATCATCATCTTGGACTCCTCTTTATGCAAGATCAACGACTCTCCTTCTTCTTCAAGCATTCCCATCACATTAAATCATTTTCATCATCACGTACCCCTCTTTTCTTTATGGATTCAATGCCCCTTCTCCTTCACGTTTGCCACTAGTCTGTCTTATTTTTCTGCACCTTTTAGTCTTTTCGGTTCGAATTTATTTTCAGTTCAAGCGAGTCCGTAGATCGAACCAAAAATTTCCCGTTCGTGGCATAATTAATATGCATTAATGCATAAAATTGCAGCATCATCACAGCCGTTGATCATCATCTTGGACTCCTCTTTATACAAGATCAACGACTCTCCTTCTTCCTCAAGCATACGCATAAAATTGTCGTAAATTATCCTTATGCCATGTGTATTTAATTAATTGCTTGCTTGTTAGAAATTAATTAAATATTCATATGTACTTTTATTTTTTTAAACTATTACTAACACTCTCGGTTTGTAGGATAAAATTTCAGTTCACGCAATGCAAGTACACTTTCTACCCCTCTTATTTTACTCAATATTTTTTGCAAATATTATTCATATGCTTGTTTATTTAGAAATATTAAACTAGGACTCGTACATTCGTATGCATGACTTTTAAAAATCGCTGAAAATACCCACATGTACAACCTGTTTAAAAGACTCACTTTTCATGCCATGAAATTAATTGTTATGCATTGATACATGAGCATGGTGGCTTCGATCCCACACGGCTATATGCATTCATTAAATCGGTATTATGCTAGTTTTATCCATGATAGGACCACGTAGTAATTAAGTAATCATGCATGGCCCGATGATAAAAATGGGGGAACGTCCGCTCTAGCATAAGAACAAACGGTAACCCCGTCCTTCGGTCCCGATCGAAAATAATAATGTCCCAACGAAAAATGCTAAGATGTAACATCACCCTTTAGGGCCCAAGTCACTTGTGAAAAATGTTTGAATAATCGGAAAGTGGCCCAATTTTCGTAACAGGATTTCGGTTGATGCTCTACGATCGTTTACGTTGTAAATGATTGAAAAGTGGCCTGTTTTCGTGCGCGGGATTAGTTGACATGCTTCGATGGTTTATTCATTTTTCGTGTTAAAAATAATCGAAAAGTGACCCAATTTTGGTAATAGGATTTCGGTTGACGCTCTACGATCGTTTACCTTTGTAAATGATTGAAAAGTAGCCCGTTTTCGTGCGCGGGATTGGTTGACATGCTGCGATTATTTATTTTCGTGTCAAAAATTAAACATAGTAACACCTCTTAACGTTATAACGGGTAACCTTTTAAAAGGATGTGACTCGGGTGCCTAACACCTTCCCGAGTCCATAATAACGACCTCGAACCCTTGTTCTTTGGTTTAGACCACATGTGCCTTAGTTATTTTTATTTTTTATGCCATGACGATTAGGTTCCCTAAACCTTAGAAAATAGGGTGGCGACTTCATTTGGATTATGTGAGGCATCCATCTATGCTCCGCATCCGTCCCAAACCTAAACTCATTTTCAACAAAAAAAGGGTGCAACAAAATTTGTTCAGTAACTAGGTCAACTGCTTGCATTCCTCTTGACTGAGTTTTTCGCTCACCAAAAAACTTCCAGTTGCCACTTCTACTACTAGAACTGGAACCATTTTCTCTAACGGTTGAGTGCGCCTTTCATCCTTCTACTCCAAAGTGTTAGTGGCTATGCAGACATATCGGTCACAACTTCCATCAGTCATGACAAGATAATATTCCTCTGCTAGCTTTTGGTCGCCTTTGATTGTGACGACACCATCCCAAGAGGAATACTTCAATTTCAAGTGTCGTTGCGAGATAACGGCTCTGAAAGTATTCAGGAAAGGTCGTCCTAAGATTACATTGTACGGTCGATTCAAACCTACTACTATAAACAATTGCTGCTCTGTTCTCTTGGAACTATCCTCCAAGAAGAGTACCGGTAGAGATACGACTTCTGCTATCAGAATAGGCACACCATCTACTCCGATAACTGGCTTTTGACACGAGACCAACTCCGACTTTGGACGTTTCATCAATTTGTATGCATTAAGGGACAACAAATTAACAACACTGTCGTTGTCTACTAGAGTCCTCCTTATTCTATGATTGCCAATAATTGTCATCCACACTAACGCATCATTATGGGGATATACCACCACCTGCTCATCCTCTTCTGAAAAGGATATGGTCATTCGGTCAAGCAGACCAAACCCTACTTCCTCTTGTAAGGGTTTGTCCCGTTTCCTCTTTCCACTGATAGAGGGTCTCTCGATGCAATGAGTTCCTTCTGCTATTAAGTTGGTCATCGGTAATTCATTCGTGGATGCCATCAACGTTTCCTTGCCTTTATCCCTTCGCATCTCTACCATAGGGGAGCCAGAAGGTATAACTTTCATGTTATCTTCTTGATTGACATTCAATTGGTTATCAAGGGCCGCGCTCTGGCCTTAACTACGTACTCGCCTAAGTACCCTTCCTCAATCAATTGTTCAATGACCGTTTTCAACATCTTATATTTTTCCATTTTGTGAGCTCGTGCCTTATGAAAATGGAAAAATATAAGATGTTGAAAATGGTCATTGAACAATTGATTGAGGAAGGGTACTTAGGTGAGTACGTAGTTAAGGCCAGAGCGCGGCCCCTGATAACCAATTGAATGTCAATCAAGAAGACAACATGAAAGTTATACCTTCAAAATAAATCCCTGCATGCGCCTGGTTTGTGGGGAGGATATTAGATTGAAATTTTTTTATTTTCTATTTTCGCCAAAATTTCGATCCAGGGTATCAACAACGGTGTGGATTTAAAATCCTTCTGCTTACCCTTCCGGGGGTCTGATCTCCTCTCTATTGATTTTTGTGGCACGTATTCTCTTTGAGTTCTCCGTTGGTAATCAGCCTCTTCTATTTTGGCATAGTTGTGAGCCTTGATCTGTAAAAGATCCAAGGTCTGCTGAGGATCTACTAGCAACGTGTCTTCCAATTTATCATAAGCATAGTTTCTCTTCAACCCCTCTACCGCAAAATCTACAGTGTCATCCGGCTTCATAGCCATCTCCATGTTACATTGATCCAAGTAACCCTTAAGAGATTCCCCTGGCTTTCGACTTATATCAAACAGAGCTGCAGATGATTTCTTCAGGGGATAGACATACTAAATCTGCACCAGAACCTCTCGTCCAATTGTGCAAAGTTATCTATGGAGCCAGACGGTAATCCTTCAAACCAGGTTCTAGTAATTTCGGACATAGTCAGTATGAAAATCTGACACAGCACCTCGTCTCTCTGTGTTTGGAACTTGACATAATCCTTCACCCGACTTAGGTGGGTAACAGGATCGTTGGTACAACCATAAACTTTTGTCAAAAGCTTGATCCATTTGCTGACCCGATATATTCGTACCCGATAAGTTAACGGGTACTTAGGATCATCATCATGCTCTCTCCGATAACAGGGTGAAATGGATTGGGAATATCCAAACTCCTCCTCCTGTGGATTCCATTGGTAATCATAGTATCGATGATCCCTCACAAGATGGTGTGCCGCTGGTGATCTGTCCCTACTCCTTCTACTGTCAGATCTCCTTGCGTGCTGATGTAGAGGGTCCCTTCTCACACTATGCAGCGCTGCGCGATTACTAACCTCCTTCATGTTATCCAAATATCCTTCCTCCACCCTTGGAGGATTTACAACCGTGGGTACCGACAAAACAGGTTGCTCCAGGTTTTCATGCAAGAGATGCTGACTTCCTACAAGGGCCAAATTAACCACCTAAGGAGCTGGTGGCTCATTATTAATGAATGATTGCCCCGCCTGTGACGCAACTAGGGGCTGAGTGAATAACGGTGGTGGGACTGGCAGATGAGCTAACAGTTGAGGAATCAGGCTTGCGGGCATGGACATGATAACATCCATTCTCTCATGTAGGATGGCAACGGACTCAGTGGATGGTGGCGTTGTGCTGGCCGTAGCTAGGAAGCTTATTTCTGGGCTGGTGGAGAAAGTGAACTGGCGATTAACTAGAACCGACATCATTCCTGCTGGTGTCATTGATGTTTGAATCACTGGTATGTCACGGGTGGGCACGATGGAGCTGCTGGTGGGTCAACAATCCAAAGCTCTCAATGAAAGCACCAATTTGATAATCATCGATCTAGGTTGAGGGTGATTCTATAATCTGACGTGTTGATGTGGATTGTCTCGCTGGTCTTACGCCACTTGCAAAGCATCAGAGAGGGTCTCTGGTGTAGAAGCTCCGACGATAAAGTCAGTAAGCATGATGAAAATAGGTAATAAAGGAGAACTATAGGGTGTAGGTAGGTAGTTGGGCAGAGCTTTAGTATGCATGCGCGTGTATGCATATGTGTCCCTGTGAAGGGGTGATAGGTGGGTATTTATAGCCTTGCCTTGTGGGTCAACCTGGACACATGTCGTTTAGGCTTAGTCAACCATTATCGATACTTGTCCCTTTTCCCGATAGTTCCCCTAGCATGTTGTACCAGTAGTATACTTACCTGGTAGGGTCAATATGTGTAGTCTTGGATATTGTTGAGGATATATACCGGGACCCCCTGTTGGTGATGAAAGGTCAAAAATATCCTTAAGGTGCCTTGCTTGCATTATCACCTAGGGACTGTGGTTACTGGTGCCGTCTGTATTTACCGGTAACTACTTGATCGTCCAGCTAGGAAAGCGCGTGGTCAATAACCCTCTCGGACCACTACAATCGCTCTTGGTAGGAGATGATGTGCGTATCATAAAGTTACCGGGACCTCGTTGAGCTAGTCCATATGGCATACATCTCGCCATTTATCGAAATCTAAGTTACTGGTTCCATGAAACGTCAAGAATTCCCCTAGTGTAATTTGGTGATATGGTCTTTGGTACCAAGTAGAGAGATGAAGTTGAAATGATGGAGAAACATGTTGGGTATGTGGAGTTTTATATACCACATCGCTACCGTAGGGAATGGAGGCTGACCCTTTCCCTATAAATAGACTCTTTTGTAATTGTAAAACTAACGAATATTGAGATTAATAATATTTGTGTGGTTTGTGGAGTACGGCTAGATCGATACCACTTTAATCCCTTGTCTTGTTTAATTGTCGTTTATTCTCTCAGTCTAGGTTATCTTTGGCCTCCTACTCAGGTGATTCCTAACAACTGGTAGCGGAGCAAGGTTAGCAAGTAGGAGCGATGGTAGACGATGGGAAGATAAAGATCAACAAGTTTGATGGTATAGACTTCGGATTCTAGAAGTTGCAAATCAAGGATTTGCTGTGTCAAAAGAAGCTGTACGAACCATTAGAGGAGAAAAATCCAGATTCGATGAGTCAAAAAGATTGGGACTTATTGGTGATAAGAATTTGTCTTCGGTCGAAGGATAGAAGGGGAAAAGGCTCCTCCAGTTCAGTGTCCACGGCGGTCCGTTGTACCTGCAAGACGTCGGAGGGGGTCTCCGGCGGAAACACTCTGATGCTTAAGTTAGTATTTGTGGTGAAATTGGCAGAGCTTGGGCCCGTGAATACTGCTTACCTTCCTCCTTCGTGGGGGACGTATTTATAGATGAAATAAGCATTTCTGCGTGAGTGGGATCGCTGGGGGGCAACCGGTACCGTCAGGGGCCGAGGCTTGCCAGTGTTATGATACACCGTCGTGGCGGTAGGTGTGGGGGGTAGTTGTTGCCCAGGCAAGGTAACGGTTAGTGCGTTCCCTCTTAACACGTGGTTTTCACTAGGGTGGGATAGCACCTCTGGTCGTCTAGAAGTTCCAGGCGGGAGCCTCCTGCGTGACATCAGCCCTCCTGGCGTCAGTCTCTTAGAGGGAGATGACAGCCTTGGCCCTACCGTAGCGGTAGGAACAGTAACTCTTTCCTTTCCATATGGGGTAAGAGACAAAAATGCCCTTGTCGTTAGGCGGATTGTTATCATAAGCCCAACTGAAAATGAGCTCGAGTGTTTACCAAGGGCGAACACCCCCTCTTCACGCACCAGTCTCCTATATACCGGAGCGACTCTTTGTCAAGAGGTGGGCTGACCCTGACCGTACTTGTCCAGAAGCTATAAATTGAAGCTTTCCTTTGCGCAAATTTCTTCACACCTTTTCGTCCTTTCTTTTCATATTTCACCATGGATGAGCTGACCAGAAATTTCCTGATCTCCAAAACTTTGACCCTGAAGAACGTTACTGAGGGCGACATCGGCTTCCTAGAGAGGATGATCCTCAAGACCTCAGAGGATGTTCTGGAACTGCAGGGGATACTGACCCCTATTTTGTCTAAGCAGCTGGGGATATCTTTGGAGGACTTTAGCCCTCTCGAGAGTTTGGCGAAGCTGGCCACCACTACCTCTCACCTTGATGTGGTTGCTTCAATGCTGCAGCAGAGGAAGGACTTACTGGCCTGCTGCTTGAAGGGTATGAGGGCCTGCTCTGCCAAGCGGACCTCCGTTGCTGACGCCTTGAGGGAGGTTCCCGTCGTGCCCAGAGAAGATGATGTTGGGTCCAACGCTTGACCGCTGTCTTCGCTTCCTCTTGTTGCTTTCTCTTATGCTTTCTTGTACATATCTAGACGCTAAGGCCGCTCGGGCCATAAATAAATGGTTGTTTCTACTATTATCAAGTCTTCTTTTTCTTGTTTGATTTCTTGATGCTTTGGTTGGGAGTATTCGTTATAAGCCCAACTGAAAATGAGTCTTCCTCGGGACATAGCCATTGCAGTGGTTGTGCTCCGGGAATTAGCAATGAATATTCTGCCTCAAGTGTTTCCAGAGCCGTTTTTCCAGGGGTAGGTGGTTGGGCGGTTATTTGGTGCCTTTTGATTAGCGTATTTAACGAGCGGGTACGCCTGTGCCGGATCGGATTCTGCAATTACGGTTACTTTTCCCAGGCGCCTTAATTGTTTTTCAGGGGCCTGCGCGAGGACCGGAGAGCTTCCTTGGCTATTTAAGAGAGTTGCTTTCCCCCTCTTCCTGTTTATCTTCATCCTCTTCCTTCTCTTGTACTTTTTTGCAGGTCGGATGGCAGATTTCTACTTTTTGAGTTCCACGGATCGCGACTCCTTGCCAACTCCTCCGACTTCGCCGGACTCAGATCACCCTCCTCCATCGCCACCGTGGAGGCCTCTGGTCCGCTGAAAGGGCCGCAAGAGGCAAAGGGAAAGAACTTCCATAGTGTCCGCCATGACTTTAGATTCTTCTGGCTCCACTACCCAAGAGGGCGACAGACGCTTTCCTTTATCTGACTGTTCGTTGGAGAAAATTTCCTCTACCGATGGGAAGATGCCATTCCTGGATGACGACGGGGTTTATCACCACGACATTTACTGGCCTGATGAGGATTAGCGCCTTTACGTTAGGCACATTGTACATGCCTCTAGGCATTTTATGAATAAAATAATGCTTTCTATCTTTTCTCCTTGTCATTATCTTTCCGTCAGCAGTTGGTCGTGTTGATAGCTAACGCGAGGGGTTAGCCTTGCAGAGGCAACCGTTTCGTGGTTATTTTGACTGGGTCAACTTTGTCGCCCTTTTGGGGAATCACGACGAATAACTTCTCTTTTCGTATTCTTTTAATGCTTTCCACATGCCCAACTTCTTTTTACACGCGTCCCAGCATGATTGGTGGCTTAATTAATACGGTGGCATTTTAATCCTTTAAAAAGGACCATTTTCTCTTTCCAAAACTTTTGCCTTCGCTTCGAATTTTTCCCTTCGTCTTCTTCTCCGAATAACTTTCTGGTCGCCTGTCGTCGTCCACCGATTCTCCCGTAAATCTTCCCTTCTAAGGTACCCATTTAATCCTTCTCAGATTTCCTATTTGTTGGTTTATTATGGTTAGGAATAGGCCTCGCTAGGTTATCTGGAAACCCATGGATCCGGAAGTCGCGCAATCACCCAGTATTTTTACATGCGATGTGGTTCTAAAAGCCTAGCTGGAGGAACACGGTATCACCTTTTGTCCTGGGTATGAACCCTTTATTCTTGAAGGTCATATGCGGCTTCATAATCCGGCGTGGGGTTTCTGTAGGCTACTTTATTTTAAGATGTTCCTTTATGGTTTCTGCTTTCCCGTTCATGAATCAATACTAACACTGCTGCGGGAGCACAACCTTAATCTTGCCCAGATAACTCCCTCTTCCTGGTGTGCGGTTTATGCTTTTCTTCGTGCTTGCGAGTTGAAGAACATTTTCACCCCATCTCTCAATTTATTTCGCAAATTCTTTAGTATGAATTGTCATAATTGTTTAATCGAAATCACTCCTCGATGGGATGATGCGTTCGTGCAGTCGTTCTAGCAGCGGTTTCGCGGCTTTAAGAAGGGTGTGGCTGATTGGAAAAGTAGTTTCTTCGTTCTCGAGCTACCGTCCCGTTTGTGGCGCATTAATTTCAACCAGGAGCTCATAGGCCCCATTTGGATGAATCTCGCGATACTGACCAGAGCTGAGCTGGAGCAGGCTAACGCTTTGTTAGACGAGGACACCTGCTATCGCATCCGTAATTTTGCTTTGTTCAAGCCTCTGGAGGAGTGCGTTATGGGTGGGTCTGCCTCTTTTCATACTTTCTTTCTTTCTTTTTCATTCGTCTTTGCACATTTCTTTTATAGAGGATACTAACGGTCGATTTCCAGGTGATACTAGCGCTCCTTTGAATGTAGCGCCGCTCCAAACTTTACCAGCCTCCCCTCCTGCCGAAGGCTCTAATCAGAAAAGCGTTCAACCCCCTAGAAGGAGAACCTAGACGGTTGCCCGGGAAGGGCGAAAGCTCGGCGGCTCTGTCCGAGCTTCTCGTTTCGTGGAAAATTGGCTACCAGATCATCACAAGGGAACAGACTCTAGTTGAACCGCAACAAGGGTGATTGATAGTGACGACGAGAATATGGATGTTAAGCCAGACCTTTGTCATGCTTCTTCTTCGCGTCGGAAAAACTTCGAGTGGATGCAAGCGAACAGGCTACCGGGGTATCTTCTGCTGATGCGGCGACTACTTCTACACCTGTCATTTCGCCTGAGGCAAGGGCCTCTTAGCTAGTGAAGATTACTGAGGTGCCGGCTGCTACCTGCTCTACCGAGGCGGAGGCCCCTCCGACAGCATGTCCTCTTCCTATAGCTAACGCTCTTGATTCCCCGATTTCTCACTGTATTCCTGACATAGTGACCATATCTTCCGCTGTGGACTTAGCTGTTGGGCTGCCACCTAAAGCCCTTCCACAACTGTTTTTCACTCCTATCTTGAATGTTCTTACTGAGGATTCTTCTACAGTTTTGTCAATCAATCTTTCTTACGGTGGCCCTAACGGGACCCCGGCCTATCATATGAACTTGTTAGGATTCTACTTTGACGGTCTCCGCGTTGTCGGGGTTCCCCAACCCTTTTCTAAAGATGAGTTTACCGTGCCCTAGATAGGGGAGATGATGGGTTCCTGGGCAGAGAAAGAGAAATTTCTTCAGCTTCCTCCATCGACCCGTCTCCGGCATGTTATGAATGACTCTCTGGATACCTTCCGTTATCTGAACTATATATTCGTAATTCATGATCGCAAGTCAAGAAATTTCTCTAGCGTGATGTGCGTTCAAAAGGTGCAGCTTGAAAAATTGGCGGACCATGTGAGACTGCTAACGCGTCTTCATGACGAGTCACAAAAGGAACTAAACAGAGAGTGGTCTGCCGGGAAAGCAAAAATAGAGGTTCTGGAGGCAGAGTTAGCGTTGGAAAGGAAGAGAAATATCCTTCTCCGCGAAGAGATATTGGCTCAAGAATCGGAGACTGCCAGGTGGTAGGCCGCAGTTGCTACATAGGAGGCAACAATTGTTAAGCAAGAGAGGGAGGCTGTCAGGCTTGCTCTGGAGGAGGAAAAACAGAAGAGTGCTGCCCTGAGCGAACGCCTTTCTCAAGAGGAGAACGGGCTTCATCAGGAAAGACAGAGAAATGCTGAGCTATCTGCCGAGCTTGCTCTTTCTGCTGAGAAGAGCCGTTGGTATTTGAGGAAAGGTGGAGTCATCATGTCGGACGCTTTTATGCGTAAGTATGGGGTAGAGAACCTTGACATTGATGTTCTTGCTAAGTATTTTGATGAGAAGGTCCCCGACGTCACTGATGAGGACTTCTATTGCTGGAGATCTGCTCAGCCAGGAGGAGGCAATGCACCACCCGCTCCTTAGGCATCATTCTTTATATGTCTTTTGATTTTTGTGGCTGATGTACCTCCCTTTATTTTGTAATATTGACAATATCACTTCTTTTCTTTGATTAAACCGCTGCTTTGGAATGGAATTTCGCAATCTGCCTTGTTTCATAATACTGCTTGTGCAATTGTTCACCCGTGGTGTTTGCTTCGTTACTTCTGCCCGTGTTGCGCTCAGCTTCATGCCACCCTTTGTTGTTAGGGGGAACCCTCTAGTCTTACTAGGCCTGCCGCGACGGTGTTGTTGCGGTATGGATATCTTTCCAGCTTTACTTCACCGGGTATCAACCGCTCGGTTACTAGCTGGGGTATCCTTTCTTTCCGTATGTCAAAGATTGGCTTGGGGCATGCCTCGTCTTAGTGAGCCGTCTGATCAGGACCGGACATCACAAGGATAGGATTTTCACTCCCAAGCGTTGAAACCTCGCATCTCTGGATCGTGCCTCGTCTTAATGGGCCGTCTATGTGAGCACGGTTACCACAAGGATAGGGTTTTCACTTCCAGGACGGAGTTGATCTCCCCTCGGGGCGTGCCTCATCTTAATGGGTCGTCTATGTGAGCACGGTTGCCACAAGGATAGGATTTTCACTCCCGGGGGCGTTGGGGTCGTGCCTCGTCTTAATGGGCCGTCTATGTGAGCACGGTTGCCACAAGGATAGGATTTTCACTCCCAACGCTTTGTTATGCCAGGGCGTGCCTCGTCTTAGTGAGCTGTCTGATCAGGACCACTCATCACAAGGATAGGATTTTCACTCCTGGCATTCTTCACTACCTGTATATTTTCAATGGCAAATGCACGGAGAAAATTTCTAATTCATCTGTTAGCATAACGTTGATATTACCAGATAGGATAGGCTAGTTTCGGGCGTGATATAGCTTCAGCCGAGCTATGTTCCAAGAATTCTGCAGGGGCATTCCATCGAGTGTTTCCAAATGGTAGGCTCCTCTCCCCACAACACGGGTGACGCGATACGGTCCATCCCAGTTTGGGCTGAGTTTTCCCATACGTTTCCCTGCCACTCGTTTATCTCTAAGCACTAAATCTCCAGCTTTAAGCAATCGTTCTCTCACCTGTCTGTTTTGGTATTGTGCCATTTTCCTTTTGTAGTGTAGGGTTTTTAGGAGAGTTTCCTCGTATTTTTCTGGCAGTGCGTCAAGGTTAGCGCGAAACCTTTCTTCATTAGTTTCTTCTTTGAAATGAGCCACCCGAAGGCTAACGGTGCCGATTTCTACCGGTGTGACAGCTTCTGTTCCGAAGGCCAATGCGAAAGGAGTCTCTCCCGTGCTGACTTTGACAGTCATACGGTAGGCCCATAATACAAATGGCAGTTCGTCTGGCCATTTCTTTTTGGAACCTTCCAGGTTTCTTTTGATGCCACTAAGAATGCTACGGTTGGTCACTTCGGCCTGGCTATTAGTTTGGGGGTGTGCCACAGAAGAGAACCTTTGTTCAATCTGAAATTCCGCGCACTGATCCCTGAAGAATTGGCTTGTAAACTGTGTTCCATTGTCGCTAACCAGTATGCGCGGTACCCCGAATCGCATAATGACTTGGTGTTTGAAGAAATGCCAGATTTTCTCGGTGGTGATGGTGGCTAACGCCTCGGCTTCAGCCCATTTTGTGAAATAATCTACCGCCACGACCACGAATTTTAACTGAGATCTGGCCTTCGGAAACGGACCCAAAATGTCAATGCCCCATTTAGCAAACGGGCATGGAGCAACTATCTCTGAAATCTGCACGGCTAGTTTTCGAGGGATCTTGGCATATTCTTGACATTTCTGATAGGTTTTCACGAAGTTATGGCAATCTCTCCAAATGGTGGGCTAGTAGAACCCTGACCGAAAGACTTAGGATGCCAAAGTGTCGCTAGCGATGTGAATGCCACATATCCCTTCATGAATTTCTCGTAGTACATGCAAGCCTTCTTGCTCCGTTATGCACTAGCGGCAGGATGGGAGAAGCACCTCCGTATTAACTCTCCATTGTAATATGTGCATCGCGTCGCCCGTTTCAGTATTTTCCTCCTTTCCGCGTTCTCCTCCGGTAACTTATCATGTTTCAGATATTCTATCACTGGGGTTCTCCAGTCGCCTTCTATTTCTTCCACACAAAGCGATGCTTGTTCTTCCATGAAAGAAGGTGTGGATAATTCTCCGTAGCACACGTCATTGGGTATGGGGGCTTCTAAATTGGCTGCCATCTTGGCGAGACTGTCAGCCTCTCCGTTGCTTTCCTTGGGGATATGTTCAAAGGTGACCTAAGTGCCTTTTTCCTGCATCTTCGACAGCTCACGCTTTACTTTGGCCAAGTATTGAATCATGATGGGTTCTCTGGCTTGAGAGTTCCCCAGAACTTGATCCATTACTAGTTTAGAGTCCCCACGTATCTTTAAGCGCAGGCCGCGTTCCACTTTCGAGACGGGTGTAGCTTTGACAGAGAAGCTATTTCCTATTCTGAGTCCTGCTAGCAACGCTTCTTATTCAGCTGCATTGTTGGACAAGGGTTGCAGGATTCTGATGGCGTATCGTATCTCCATGCCGTTTGGTCCGACTAGGAAAACACCCGCGCCTGCTAACTCTTGATTTTTCGCTCCATCCACGTGAATAACCCATGAATTTGCGTATGTTTCCGGGGACGGGAGACATAAATCCTCTGATTCTTCTTCTGACAATTCTACCAACGCGTCTTTTGTGAATGTGCATTCCGCTATGAAGTCTGCTAACGCTTGGGCTTTGATAGCCGGTCTAGCTTTGTACTGCAGCCCATATTGTACGAGCTCGATTGCCCAAATCAACATTCTCCCTGAGGACTCTGGCTTTCTAAAGATTTTTCTCAACGGCTGATCAGTGAGTACGGTGATGGGGTGGGCTTGGAAGTATCGGTCCATCTTTCGCGTTGCCTGTATTAGGGCTAGCGCTATCTTCTCGATGCGGGCGTATCGCAGCTCAGCATCTTTCAATATGTAGCTGACAAAAAATACAGGACGATGTATATGCCCTTCACTTTGTACAAGGACGACACTGACTACCTCGTCAGCGACGCCCAGGTATAGGTATAGCTCATCGCCAAATTCAGGCCTCGTTAACACTAGATCGGAGGACAGGTAAGCTTTTAGCCCTGCAAACGCTTTCTCACATTCCTCTGTCCATCCGAAGGGGGCCTTGTTTCGAATGACTTTGAAGAAAGGTAAGCATCTCTCACCCTGTTTAGATATGAACCGTCCCAACGCGATGATGCGCCCGGTGAGCTTCTGTATTTCTTTGACAGTCCGAGGGGGTATCATATCCTGGATGGCCTTTATCTTTGAAGGGTTAGGCTGGATACCTTTCCGGCTAACCACGTAGCCCAAGAATTTACCCGTTTGGAACGCGAACATGCATTTCCTCGGATTTAGCTTCATTTTGTATTCTTTCATCACACTGAAGACTTCTTCCAAGTCGGTTAGGTGGTCCTTAAAGCTTTGACTTTTGACTAGGATCTCGTCCACGTAAGCTTCTATATTTCTCCCGATTTGCTTTTGGAAAACCTTATTCGTCATGCGTTAGAACGTTGCCCTGGCATTTTCCAGCCCAAACGGCATTGCAGTGTAGCAGTAAGTAGCCCTCGGGGTGATGAAGGCATTTTTTTCTTCATCTTCTATGGCCATGGGAATTTGATGATACCCGGAGTTAGCATCTAGGGAGCTTAGGTAGGCGTATCCAGCGGTTTGGTCGACCAACTGATCGATTCGAGGAAGGGGATAGCAATCTCTGGGGCAGGCGTTGTTCAGGTCAGTGAAATCGATGCACATGCGCCAATCCCCATTAGGCTTTGGAACTAACACAGGGTTAGCTAGCCAGGTTGGGTATTGGACTTCTCGGACGAACCCCGCGTCTGTGAGCTTTAGTAACTCTTTCTCGATGGCTGCTATCTTTTCCGGTGAGAAAGCGCGCCGCTTTTGTTGAATAGGCTTAGTGTCAGGGCTAACGTATAACCGGTGTTCCGCGACTTCTCGAGAAAGTCCAGGCATGTCTGCCAGTTTCCACATGACTTAGTTTCTCACTGATCAGGAGGTTCGCTTCACTGTCCTCACCGATAGGTATTGACATCATCTGATCCAGCGGCTGAGTGCGCTTTTCTTCTTTATCGTCGAAGGGATCGTCTGCCACGCACACGTAACGGTCGCAACTCCTTTGAGTCATAAGAAGGTAGCATTCAACGGCTAGGTATTTTTGGGATATTGCGGCCCCAAAGCGATTGAGGAATGGTCGCCCCAGTATGGTATTATAAGGCAGCGTCAGGTCTACGACCAGAAATAATAGCTCTTCAGAGCGTTTGGATGTGTCTTCTCGGAAATATACTGACAATGACGTGATTCCCGCTACCGGGATTGGTACCCCATCAATCCCAACAATTGGTCTTTTGCAAGGCGCCAGCTCGCCGTCAGGACGTTTCATCAGGTTGTATGCTTCTAGCGAAAATAAATTTACCGCACTCCCGTTATCGACAAGGGTTCTTCTTACTCCGTGGCTGCCGATGACGGGTGTTACTACCAACGCGTCATTGTGCGGGAAAATAATGCCTTTTTTGTCTTCTTCTGAGAAGGACAATACCATCCCGTCTAAAGCGCTTATTGACTCAATTTTTACCTGCGCGCTTTCTCGTTTGCGCTTTTCCCTGGGACTGGGCGTTTGTTGCATAGTTTCCTCGAAGTAAGGCGTTCCTCCTGCAATGATATTAATCATAGGCATCTGATCGCTGTGAACAATGACAACTTCTCTATTTTGCCCGAGGGGGATCGCGTTAGCCCCCATTGCATGGGAAGGCGTTTGCCTATGATCAATTATTACTTCAGTTGGGTTATTCCTAGCTCCTTCTCTTGTCTTGGTGGCAAATTCTCCGAGGTAGCCTTCCTCAACTAACCATTCTATGGCCAGTTTTAGTTCTCTACACACATCGGTCGAGTGTCCTTTGACCTTGTGGAACTTGCAATATGCATTCTCTCTTCCTCCCATGATTACTCTGGGTTTCACAGGAGCTGGGTAACGGATGGGCAGATTTCCCTGCTGAACTATCGCTAGGATTTTTTCCCTTGGGAGTATGAGGGAAGGAAGGTCAGGGTCATATATCCGGCCCTTTGGCGGATCTGCCTATTTCTGAGTGGGGGACCCTCCGGGTTTCCCTTTCAAAAAATTACCTCTCTGCCGATTAGAGGCCTTGGCGGTGTGCTCTTTCCATTGGCTATAATCATCATTGGGCCGCGTGTCAGGGGCGCTACTATACGGAACGTTAGGAGCCAGGTATGGGTCTGTCGGTATGTCCCGCATCCGTTATCTATTTTCCTCCTCTTCCATCCTCGCATAATTATGCGCTTTTAGTCTTAACGCATCCAGGGTCAATGGTAGATCCACCGTTAGGGTATCTTTTAATTTTCCGTATCGACAGTTGTGTTTTAGGGCCTCCACCACAAAATCAATAGTGACCCCTGGCGTCAGGGACATTTCGAGATCAAATCGACTTAAAAATTCATTCAATGACTCTTGCGATTTTCGATGAATATCGAATAGCGCGGCTGCTGACTTCCTGATAGGAACTGTCGTGCTAAACCGACTCCTGAACTTTTCCTCCAGCTGAGAGAAGTTATCAATAGATCCGGCTGGGAGTCCCTCGAACCAGAGACGTGCCACCCCTGATAGTGTCATGACGAAGATCTGGCATAGCGCTGCATCGCTACGAGTTTGGAATTGCACAAAATCTTTCACCTTATTAAGGTGAGAAATAGGGTCTTTCGTGCCATCATATGATTCGGCGGGGAGTTTCACATATCGATGGACCCTGTGATGCCTCACACGATAATTGAACGGGTGGTCAGCATTGCCATCAGTGGCTCTACGAGGGCGATGTGGGGGTGGAATTTCGACATCATATCGGGGGTTCTTAGGGTCATATTCATGATGTCGCCTGGGAGATCGGCTGTGGCTTCTCGTAGTTCGAGTTCGCCGGCCCCTGCTGCTGGATCTTTCACTGTTTCAAGGAGATGGTTCTCTGAACATCTCACCTCGCCTATCATCCCAGTGTTCTCTATATTCATCACGTCGGCGGCCTTCTTCAGGGAGAGGGATTTCTCCCCTGTATTGCCCCAGAAAATTCAATAGGTCCGTGTACAGGCGGTGGGACATTTATGGGGGCCGATGGCAGAGGTAGGGAAAACAGAAGCCCTCCACGTTCCCAGGGCGACAACGGTCGTTCGTTAACAATAGGTGGAGTGAAAACCATCTGGGAGGACACGTCGGATCCCGAGGCATGGGGCGTAAATCCAGCAGCCACCTCTGTCAACTGATCTAGCTGGGCTCGAAGAGCCGCTATTGAGTTTGCAAGGGGGTGGTTTGCTTCGCCGATCGCGTATCCCCTCGCTTGGGGGGTGGAATAGCTGGGTCCCGCTATGTGGGAAAAAGGGGAACAAATCTAGAATACTGTTACTTCTGTCATTTGCCCAGAGGGAGGATCTGATCCTCCCGCAGTGACTTCTTGCACTGAGGTAGAGATGTCGGAGGTAGCAAAAGCAAAAAGTCATCAGCGAGTGTTATACGAGATGCTGGAGGCTTGGGACAACGCGGGATCTGACTCTGAAGCCATAATCCTCCTAGCTTCAGGAAGAATGGAGCTTGGTTATTAAGGATGCTCACTTAATAGAACCAAAACTCTCAATGAAAGCACCAATTTGATAAGAATTTGTCTTCGGCCGAAGGATAGAAGGGGAAAAGGCTCCTCCAGTTCAGTGTCCACGGCGGTCCGTTGTACCTGCAAGACGCCGGAGGGGGTCTCCGGCGGAAACACTCCGATGCTTAAGTTAGTATTTGTGGTGAAATTGGCAGAGCTTGGGCCCGTGAATACTGCTTACCTTCTTCCTTCGTGGGGGAGGTATTTATAGATGAAATAAGCATTTCTGCGCAAGTGGGATCGCTGGGGGGCAACCGGTACCCTCAGGGGCCGGGGCTTGCCCGTGTTATGATATGTCGTCGTGGCGGTAGGTGTGGGGGGTAGTTGTTACCCAGGCAAGGTAACGGTTAGTGCGTTCCCTCTTAACGCGTGGTTTTCACTAGGGTGGGATAGCACCTCTGGTCGTCTAGAAGTTCCAGGCGGGAGCCTCCTGCGTGACGTCAGCCCTCCTGGCGTCAGTCTCTAAGAGGGAGATGACAACCTTGGCCCTACCGTGGTGGTAGGAACAGTAACTCTTTCCTTTCCATATGGGGTAAGAGACGAAAATGCCCTTGTCGTTAGACGAATTGTTATCAATTGGATAGGCAGGCTCTGGGTGTGATACGGTTGACACTAGCGAAGAACGTTGCTTACAACATTGTTGGTGAGAAGACTACACACGGACTGTTTAAGACGTTATCAAATTTGTACGAAAAGCCTTCTACTGCTAATAAGGTATATTTGATTCGTCTATTAGTCAATACGAGGATGAAAAAAGGTGGTTCTGTTGCTGGTCATGTGAATAAATTTAATTCTATACTCTCTAGATTAGTTTCCGTTAAGATTAAATTCGATGATGAAGTACATGCCTTGTTGTTGTTGTCCTCATTACCTGACAGCTGGTCAGGGTTTGTCATAGCAGTTAGCAGTTCGTCTAAGACTACTAAACTAACGTTCACAAGAATTCGTGACTCGATGCTTGGAGAAGATATTCATTGGAGGAATTTTGGGGAATCATCGGGCTCTTTGTTGAGTATGGATGGTAGAGGTAGACAAGTTAGGAAGGGGCAAAATCAAAGGCGTAACAGATCAAAGTCCAGGAAGAGAGGGCAATCCAAGAATCGCAAGGATATTGTGTGCTGGAACTGTCAAAAGACTGGTCACTTCAGGAATCAGTGTACGACTCCTGCAGTTCCTAAACTAAAGAAGAATGATGATAACTCAGTTAACACAGTGGAAGAAGTTAGTGATGATGCACTGATTTGTTGGGTTGAGTGTTCTATTGAATCTTAGGTCATGGATTATGGTGCATCATTCCATGCCACTCCAAGCAAGGATTCAATGTTAAATTTCAGATCTGAAAATTTTGGCAAAGTTCGTCTTGCTTATGACGAGACATTACAGGTATGGGAGACATCAAAGTCAGAACCTCTTTTTGAACAATCTGGTTGTTAAAAGATGTTAGATACGTTCCTAGACTCAAGAGGATATTGCTCTTTATGGGTCAGTTGGAAGAGGAAGGGTATCGTGTTATCTTTGGAAATAAATAATGGAAGGTTGTGAAGGGGAATTTGGTTGTCACTCGTGGTGATAAGGTTGGAACTCTTTATACCATGGAATAATCATGTGACGAGGTTAATGCAGTTACTGATGATGTTGGTCCATTGACTTTTTGGCCCCAAAGACTTGGGCATATGAGTCAGAAGGGTATGAAGTTGTTAGTTTCTAAAGGTAAGATTCCAGAGTTGAAGAATGTGGAAGTTGGATTCTCTGAACCATGTGTGTTTGGGAAGCAGAAACGAGTTACTTTTGCAAAATCAGGGAATGCACCCAAATCTAGAAAGTTAGAGCTAGTTCATACAGATGTGTATGGGCCGACTACAGTTGCCTCCTTGGGAGGATCAAGCTACTATGCCACCTTCATTGATGATTCCACTAGAAAGGTATGGGTTTATTTTCTGAAAAATAAATCTGAAGTGTTTGAAACCTTTAAGAAGTGGAAGACAGAAGTTGAAAACCAGACAGGGTTGAATATTAAGAGCTTAAAATCAGATAATGGGGGTGAATACAATAGTGATGAGAATTCAAAGCCTATTGTGTAGAACACAAAATTAGAATGATAAAGACTATTCCTAAGACACCGCAGCAGAATAGATTTGCAGAGCGAATGAATAGGACTTTGAATGAGAGGGCCAAGAGTGTGAGGATACATGCAGGATTGCCAAAGATGTTTTGGGCAGATGCAGTTAGTACAGCGACATATCTCATTAACAGAGGACCCTCAGTCCCTTTGGGGTTCAAAATTCCTAAGGAAGAGTGGCAAGAAAAAGAGGTATATCTCTCACATCTGAGAATTTTTGGTTGTGTTTCTTATGTGCTGGTTAAAGATTCTGATACGGATAAGCTTGATCCTAAAGCAAAGAAGGTTACTTTTATTGGCTACGGTTCAGATGAGATGGGGTACCATGTCTGGGATGCGTTGAACAGGAATGTCATTAGAAGCAGAGATGTCACCTTCGATGAGAATGCAGTGTATAAGGATAAGCTTGCGGCAGATTCTGAAACTATAAAGAAACAAGAAATTAAAGAACAAATTATGTTGGAAGAAATTATAGAGGATATTCTTGTAGGAAACATTGGGAGTTTGGAAAACAGAGATGCTGAGGAGGTAGTCCCAATTGCCCCAGATGTTGTAGTAAGAAGATCAAATAGAGTTTCGCGACCGCCACAAAGATACTCTCCTTCAGCTTATTACTTGCTTTTGATTGAGGATGGTGAGTCTGAGAGTTATTCAGAGGCAATGCAGATGGATGAGTCAATTAAGTAGGAGCTAGCCATGAATGAGGAGATGAGTTCGCTTGAGAAGAATGAGACTTGATCGTTGACTAAGTTACCAACAGGAAAGAAGGCCTTGTAGAATAAATAGGTGTTCAAGATTAAAGAAGAACTTGATGGCAGCAAGAGATGCAAGGCAAGGTTAGTGGTGAAAGGTTTTTAGTAGGAAAAGGGCATTGACTACAATGAGATTTTTCTCCGGTTGTCAAGATGACTACTATCAGACTTATTTTGGGTATCGTGACTGCAGAGGAATTACATCTAGAGCAGCTAGATGTGAAGACCGCGTTCTTACATGGTGATCTTGAGGAGGACATCTACATGACACAACTAGAGGGATTCCCAGTAGCTGGGATGGTTTGCAAGCTGAAAATGAGCTTGTATGGTTTGAAGCAAGCACCAAGACAGTGGTACTTGAAGTTTGACAACTTTATGATGAGCAGTGGGTACACGAGGTGTACTATGGATCATTGTTGCTACGTTAAGCAATTTGATTCATCTTATATTATATTGTTGTTGTATGTTGATGACATGTTAATCGCAGGATCTAACATGAGGGAAATCAACAAGTTGAAGAGACAGATGTCTCTGGATTTTGAGATGAAGGATTTGGGTCCTTCAAAGTAGATACTTGGTATGAGCATCATTAGAGATAGAAGTGAAGGTACCTTGAAATTATCTCAAGAGAAGTACATTGGGAAGGTGTTAAATAAGTTTAACCTCTAGGATGCTAAGATCAGAAGTATGCGTTTGGGAGCCCACTTCAATCTCACAAAGAAGCAGTCACCTCAGACGGATGAAGATAAGAAATAAATGGCTAATGTTCTGTATGCATCTGTGATAGCGTGTATTTTGTATATGTTTTTCTCTTCATTTTCACTCCTTATCCTAGTATGATATTGTTGATTTGCCATTGTTTCCATCTTTATTGCAGATCTAGGCTAAAATAGAGGAATATGCGAAAATATATGCTTTTTGGGTGGAATTTCGCGGATCTCAAAGCAGCGAGACTGATTGTCACTCAAATATACTAATATTTTCCTGATGCCTAGATGCACAAATAAATGTGTAAAGGGCAAGACAGAGTCAAACCATAGAGATTGAAGGAATAATATTTTAGTTTCAATGTATGACAGAGAAGAAATGTAACCTAGTACAAACATAACACTGGGGGTTTATGTTGATTAACGAATCAATCAACGCAGAAGTGAGAGCTAACAAGATAAATAATTAAAACTGCAAATTACAACACAAAAGTAACAAACATTCGAGGGCATGAAAGTAAAGAACAATCAAGGGCAAGAGAATCAAAAGCAATTCGAGGGCAAGATAACAAGAAAATCAGTAAAAGAGATAATAATCTGATGGGAAGAGATCTTAGCAAAAGGTGTTCTCGGGTTGTATTTCAGGTCAGTTAATCATTGGCACAAAAATATTCCAAACTCATGCATAGACCTACTATAGGGGCCTAGTTTCCACTCAACACCCCCTACTTACCTTCGTAGGTAGAAGCTACCCCCCATTTCCACATATGAGGTAGCCTTGACGTTTCGCCGTCCCCCAGGCACGAATGCAGGGAGGCACTACTCAAAACGCCCATGAAGTGGAGGTAAGACAGATCTAAGGCGTGACATCTCAGTGTGTCAAGCTCGCATCACATACCCTAAACAACCATTTACCCCTAGACAAAAGACCTCTCGCGATGTCCCCACTAGGTGTCTACTTTAACCCAAGGCTTCACGTCAGTTATAACCAAGAGAATGATAGTACTCACACAGAAATATTAACAGTTGATCAAGCCCTCAACATTTCTAAATGAGCATGGAACGAAAACAATAAACAATCGAATATGAAAAGAGAATATATTAAGCATGCTTTAAGCCTCTTAACCGAACCTTACAACCCTTGAAACACCCTTTTCTAAGAAGAGGAAATTTAGATACTCATAATAACATATATAAACAGTAGATAGTAAATAGGATGCAATAAAGGAAGGTAAAAGAAAAGGGGTTAGAAGAAACTGAAGGATGAATTAATAATTCAAAGGGGAGAAGCTTGCTCCTTTACAAACCGGCGGTTGCTCAAAAAACCAAGAGAATAAATCCCTAAGAACCAGGGTAAAAGATGAAGTGATGCAATAATGTCCTAGGACCAGCCGTCCTTACAAAAACCCTAAAGCTTAGCTTATATAGCCTAAAACTAGCTAGGGGATAAAATAGCTAAGGGGAGAGAGAGAGCTAAAGGGAGCGTGACAACACATGTCCTTCAGGAGAATATTCTGGGGTCTCTGGTGCGCCTGACACCTTATGGAAACGCATGGAATCCGGTGCGGATCTTCGAAGATTCTTCTCTTTGGTTTTCGATTGAGAAATAATGCAGAGGTATCGCGGCCGAGAGACTGCTCACTGGTCTGGTTAGCGTCGAGGGCTCGATGACACTCTGATCCTCTAGGCCTTGAAGCTCGAAATCCCAAGAATTCCTCCAAAAATGCTTCTTTTCGCTCTTTTTCTCCTTTTGGTGCTGATCTATGATAAAGATGTAAATAAGGGTCAAATAGCAGAATCGAAAAGAAGATAAAATTATGCCCAAGAGACATCTATCAAAGACCAAGACATCCATTTCACCATCGTGCCCTAGATATTTTCGTCGAGCCCTAGGCAAGATTTCCTAGTCAAAGCTTCGTTGTTGTGCTTCCACGTGTTCTCCTTGCTGGCTTCTAGAAGATTCGATGCGCATCCAGAATATTCCCAGAATATTCCCTAGCTGTTGACCATATCATCATGCCCTAGATGCTGATTTTGTCATCGTGCCCTAGCCGTCGTGCGTCTGCAAAATCCCGACCAAAGTGAAAGATACCCAAAAGATCCGCATGGGATTCCATGTAGATTCCTCCTGGCACATTTTAAGAATATTCCCTTTTGGACCAAGGAGCACGCTCCATGTGCTGTCACTCTCTCCCCTTAGCTGGATTTTTATCCTCTTGTGGGCTGGAGACTATTTAAGCCTCTAGTTTTAGGGTTTTTGAACATCTTGTAAATAATTTCTACTTTCTTCTTTTGGGAGCCACCTATTTTTCTCTCTCCCCCCTCTTTTGGGTGGTCGTTGAGACATCTTCATCCAGTAGCCACTGTATTTAACCGGAGCTTTGCTTCGGCCAGTAACATTTAATAGTTTTCTTCTTCTTGTTCTTCTTCTTTTATCTAATCTTTCTTTTCTTATTTTGTTTATTTGTTTTGTGGTATGAGTAGCTAGATTCTGTATTCTTAGCAAAGGTATTTTGAGGGTTGCATAAGGATAGTTAAGAGGCCAAATCGTTCTTCATATATTCTTATTGTTGTATTCGTTTATTTGTCGATTTCTTATTAATTCATCTAGGGCAAGATAGTAGTCTGGCCAACTAATAACTAATCCTAGATGATTACTATCATCCTAGTGGTACTAACTGACGTGAGGCCATTAGGAGAAGTAGACACCTAGAGCGGAGAAGTTGCTACAGTGTGATTTCTCCAATCTAGGGCAAGCAACCGATTAGGGCACTGCCACGAGCTTGACAAACTGAGGGGTATCGTGCCCTAGATATGTCTTACCTCCGCTTCATGGGTGTTTTGAGTATTGCCTCCCTGTATTCGTGCCTGGGGGGACGACGAAAAGTCAAGGCTACCTCATATGTGGAAATGAGGGGTAGCTTCTCTTAAGAAGGTAAGTAGGGGGTTTAAGTGGAAACTTGGTCCCTATAGCATGTCTATGGCATAGGAATAGAATATCCTTGACTAAATGATTATCTAGCCCTAGACGCAACCCGAGAATGTCCTTTGCTAAGATCTCCTCTTCTGACTTTATTTCTTTACTTGATTTCTATTTGCATATCTTGCCCTTAATTTCTATTTGCATGTCTTGCCCTTGATTTATTTATTTATTAATTGTCTTGTTAGCAACTATCTCTATCTTGGTTAACTAGATTAACCAACTAAACCCCCCCATTGTTTCTTTTATTGTTCTACTTTGTATCTGGCCTTGTCTAGTGTATGTCTTCACCATTCTCTACGGATTGAACCTCTTGCCACTGTCTTCAATCTTTTTTGTTGCATGTGATAAGTTGTAATTATTTTATCGTGCCCTCGACAAGCACCGATTAATCTGTTGTTGGTAGTTTGATGTATGCTATGGTGTGCACGAGGCCAGACATTGCTCATGCAGTGGGAGTTATTAGCAGATTCATGTCTAATCTGGGGAGAGAGCATTGGGAAGCACTTAAGTGGCTCTTACGCTACTTGAAAGGTACCTCTAAGGTTGCATTATGTTTCCGCAGGAAATATGTTAACTTGGAAGGATTCTCTGATGCAGATTTAGGTGGTTGTGTGGGTACAAGAAAGAGTACTATGGGATATATTTTCACTTTGGGTGGCGTAACAGTTAGTTGGATATCTCGACTTCAAAAGAGTGTTGCTCTTTCAACCACGGAAGCAGAGTACATGGCTATTTCAGAAGCCAGCAAGGAAATGATTTGGTTGAAGAACTTTCTTGAGGAGCTAGGCAAGAAATAGGAAGACAGTGCTTTGTACAGCGATAGTCAGAGTGCCATCCATCTTGCAAAGAATCCTATTTTTCATGCTAGGACAAAATATATTCAGCTGAGATGTCACTTTATTAGGGAGTTAATCAGTGATGGTACTTCGTCCTTGAAGAAAATCCTTGGTTCAAGGAATCCAGCAGATATGCTGACCAAGGTAGTTATGAAAGAGAAGTTGGAGCTTTGTATAACTTCAACTGGCCTTTAGAACCGATTGTTGAGAAGGCTCCACACATATAGAGTTGCTTAATATTGTTAGGTTTTACTAGAGTTACATGAGTGAGAGTGGACCTGTGTTCAGTCTCCAAGTGGGAGATTGTTGGGTATGTGGAGTCTGATATAACACATCGCTAGCGTAGGTAATGGAGGCCGACCATTTCCTTATAAATAGACTCTCTTGTAATTGTAAAACTAACGAATATTGAGATTAATAATATTTGCGCGGTTTGTGGAGTGCGGCTAGACTGATACCACTTTAATCCCTTGTCTTGTTTAATTGTTGTTTATTCTCTCAGTCTAGGTTATCTTTGGCCTCTTACTCAAGCGATTCCTAACAAAGCACGGATCTAGTCCCCTTTGTGAGGTTGGCGTGAGTGAGTGCTGGATTGAACAAGTGAATGATAATGGATGATAAATGGAGTAAACGCAGTGGATTTGATGGAGGATAATCGAAAGTGTATTGATGATTAACGATAAGGAACTTACAAACTTGACAAACCCTCTCAAGTCTTGCTTGAGCAACCCGAATTTAGTGTAGATAAAGGATGGTTTTAAGAACCCTAAAGCTAATCTAGATAGTTGGTCTATGAAGAAGATAACATTCAAATCAAAGACAAGGTATAAAAGAGGCAAAGTCCTTCTATTTATACCCAACACTTATTACAAGAGGAAGTCCCCAAAATACCCTTAAACAATGGTCCTTGAAGCTCTTGGATGTGTTGCTGAAAAGTCACTAAATACACCAAAAGACGGAGCTAACGGTATACCGCCAAGAGGCTAGTGGTATGCCGCTAGCTTCACTACCAATTTCATTAACAATGCCAAAGCTTGTGGCATACCGTTAGGGCTCTGGCGGTATGCTGCTAAGACACTGTCTTGGCCTTCTCTTCGCGCATGCGCGGGGAAGCTAGGCCACTAGGGAGGCCTTTCATTGGCGATGTACGGATCCACGCTCGTATCATCCCATCCCCCTTTGAGGAGATTCAACCTCGAATCTAGGTCATGGATAGTGTGAAAGACTGAAAGAGGAGATGGAGATTTAAGCACAAGAACTTCCATTGCTCTCCTTCGCGCCATGTCTCTTTCAAACCCTTGGGGAAACGGATCCGTGTAGCCATGAAGAGGAGCTAAAGGAGTGAAGGAGGAGGTGCAACCAAGATGTGAAACTAAAGGAGTGATGGAGGATACTCGGCCAAGGTGCTCATGTAGGAAAGGATCCATAAAGCGAAGAGGTATAACCGATGGAATGATGGAGAATTTGCTATTAAGATCCTGAAATTTTCTTTGCAATGCGAGGCAATGAAGAGCCTTCTCATGGCAGCCCGAAGTAAATCCACAAATCCCCATTGTTGTCATCCGCCCCATGATCATCACCATGTGAATATACACTCAAAGAAACCCTTTCCGCAACCAATGGGACCACAACTTCCTCAATGGGCAGTATAACAAGTATTTCCTCCTCAAATGTAGCCAAACTCTCCTCACTAGAATGCAAACCGGAAGACAAATGCTAACCTCATGGACGGGTGGTAGACCGGAAGAACAAGTACTAGATGGGACCTCCCTCTTAGCCACATGCTCGTTGCTCCTCAAGGGTTCCTGTCCAAGACTACTCTCCACATTCTTCACTTTATTGTTAGGGCATCTGTCACACAAGTGCCCTCGGCCCGTACATGAGGTGCAATATATGTCTCTTGCTCGTTTGGAAGGAGCGGAAGTGAAAGATGTGGAACGGAAGTGTGGCTGACCTCGGGTGTAGGATGACTCTCTTGCATAGAAAGGCATACGGTCATAGGAGCGTTAAGGCGGCCGTCGGACATAGCTTGTTGGCTGCACATCGTAATAAGAAGATGCGTTGCGAGAAGGCTCAATCCTATAGGCAAGCGGGACATAGGGATTATGTGAATTAGGCCCCTGCTCATGATGATCATGCCAACTAAACCCTTCGGTGTAGCTCTCTCACCCATAATAACAATGCACACTAGCCACACAAAATCCATACCCCTCATAACTAGATACACATTGTTCATCCAACCTAAAATCCATATTTGTATCATACCCATAAGAACGATGATAATAGGATGGAGATGATGTACAGTAGGAACGTGAATTATATCGAAATGGTGCATGATGATCAAATGTCAGCTGTTGTATTCTCCCAGCTCAATTTAAATCCTGCTCAACTGAGCCCAAACGCATACTATTGTATTATGCTTTCATAAAACTGTGAAGATTAAAGGAGATTGCTTCTGCTTCCCTTTTACTGCTCCGCTCCCTTTTTCAATTGTATTCTCGTAGAGGCATGATAGCGATAGTGCCGCGTTATGATGACGAATTGCTAAATCCCTTTACCTAGAAGCTCATGCATATTGAGTCTTCCATTTCTAGTTGGAAAGATGGGTTCTTTGTTATTAACGTGCCCGGACCTTGGTGGAGGACTGGTTTTAACCACGACATCAAGGACGGGGCCTGGGGTAAACGACAACCTCTTCCTTCGCCTGAGCAAGGCTGGTTGGACAAATTACTCGAACTGGACTTCAGCATCCATACTCGCAAATTGGCATGTGGAGTCGACCTCCGAGATTGTGTCGTGGGTGAGTATTTTGCCATTTTCTTTGCTGTTCTAGGAAATACTAACGCTGACGTTATCTCATGATTGTGTAGTTCCCCCACGTGGCTAGAAGCCTAAATGCATTAGAAGACGGGAGAGAAGAGCTCAAAAGAAGAGGGAGAAAGAGGAAGTTGTTGCTGTTGCCGTTAACCCAACTCAAGCGTCTTCTTCTCAAACTCGCGTTAGAAGAAAGAGGGAGAAAAGAAATGTTGTCGCCCTTACTCCACCTTCCGGTGTGGTTATCTCTTCGGAGGCAATAGTTGACGCGGTCATTTTCGCGAGCATTTCTTCGATTCCCTCATTATCTCAGGTGTGTTTTTTGGTGTTTTCCAATGCTCTCTTTTGCTTTCGACTTTTTCTGATACGTCTTTTTCTAGGAGACTGCTACCGCTTCGGTTCCTGCTTCTTCGAGCGATAACATGAATCTGTCCAGAATGTTTCAAGAGCGCCACAAGAAGGCGCGACATGAAAAGGAGGTCTTAGGGGTGTCGGGGGAGCACGTTATCAATGAGGGGGAGCGTAGTACCGCTTCTATTTCTGAGGTGCCCTCTAGTGGTCAGGTTTTCGATCTGCTAAGGACTACGAGCGTTACAGAGACCTTTCATGCTTCCCCCACTTCTTTTGGCACGTCGCCCCCTCCTTCGACATCTAACATCATGGAGTTTACTTCCGAGCTCCTAGAGTATGACTTTCCGACCTTTCCTTCTCACGACTCCCTTAGGGCCATCCTGAGAGTTTCCTCTAGTTAGCCTCCATCTCCTACTACAATGTTCTTTGTTCCTTCGAACACTCTGGTGTTCCTATCTTCTAAAGGGGAGGACACTGTTCCTCGTCTCATTGCCGGTTTGAGCACGTTAGCCCCTTCTGGGCTTGTCACTCACCAGATTAGCTTGGGTGGGTTGCGTGGGGCAGGATTCACGACTTTAGGCAGTGTTGGTTCCTCTGAGGCTGCTTCTCTATTGGCTGCTTAGATGTTATCGCTCTAGGAGGAGGAGGAGGTGTTTCTATCTCAGACTCCTAAAGGGAAAATGTATTCGCTTCGCTCTGGAATGCTTTCTTCTTTCTACAACTTCCATTACTGGGCGATGCATATGACGAGAAAAGTTGCTTCTCTTACTTCTTCCTTTGATGAGCTAGGTGGTGCCTACCGCCAGATTTTGAAGGAATATGCTAGAAAATAGGAAGAAGTGGAGAAATTAACGGGGGAGCGTCAGGATCTGGCGCAGGCTTTGGCGATCGTTAAGAAGGAGATGGAAGAGGCCGGTAAACGGGAGGCTGACATGGCTGCCAAGGTTGCCATTCTTAATGAAGAATTGTAGGCTGAAAACAATAAGAACGCCGCTTTAGAAGAAGAGCTAGAGCTGTCTGGGGAGAAATGTCAGTGGTACGCCTAGGAAATAGCGGGCGCCATGGTCGACTCCTTCATGGACCGTTACGGGGTGGAAGCGTTTCGTCCTGATGACATTTCCGACCTATTTCGCGAGAAATCCAAGGTTCTTACTGATGAGAACTTTCATTTGACAAGGGCAAAGGCTCGTAAAGGGCAAGGGGATAGCGGCACCTCCCTAGGCATCTTCAGTCATCGTCTCTGAATTTTAGGCATCACCCCATTTTTGTTTCTCTTTTTGGGGATTTCTTCCTTTTGTAACTCCTTGGAGTTTTGAACAATTATACATTTTATTTCCCATCTCCTTTTCTTGTTGGTTCTCTTTACACTATTTTTTACTCTCTGAACTGCCATGATGAGATAATAATGCTGATACTGATGAATCAGAGTATTACCTGCAGGGTTGCTATAATGCAATAATAGCGATGGAGATGGAATTCCGGTAGGAATAGTGTAATCATAGATAGAATCATATAATCTTCAAAAATCATAGGCATATAATAACGGGATATCAGGATGGATACTTTCCAAGATGTTGCGTCATGACCGAGCATGTGCATTTCCATGCCAAGAGTAAAATGTCTTCGTGAGATAACGTTGCTCACAAGATAGCTTCAAGAACACAAACTCACAATAGTAAGATTTCATGACAGTTATTACTCACGATAAGTAGCATATGATCCCCGTCAGCAATAGAAGATATTATGACAATATCACCGTATACGCTTTCAAGCCCGGAATATCATTCTGAAGGTGTTGTTGCTTTGGATATTACCGCTATTCTCTCGATGAGATAGTTCAATTAACAGAATAACTTCAGGAACTAGAGTTTTCTTGATAACGCTGTATGGTTGTGGCTATTTTTTAGCACTGACAGAGTATGTCATGTAGATGTCTCCTTCTTTGCAAGGATAGATATCATAGCAGTATAATGTTGCAGAATATATGTTCCCCTGGTCATCTTTCCGTATGATTTCGCTCCCTTCGTGGGCGTTCGTGTCTCTCAACTATTGCTTTACTGTGTTATTAAAATAGCATGTGATGACAAGCATTAATTGCATCTATAGGAATTCACCCGTGTATATTAGGGTATTGCTGATATTACTTTCTCATCTAGCCTCGCTGGATCCGATCTTGCCGGGGCATTACTTTTTCATCCAGCCTCGCTGGATCCGGCCTTTCATCCAGCCTCGCTGGATCCGGCCTTTCATCCAGCCTCGCTGGATCCGGCCTTGCTGGGGCATTACTTGTCCAGCCGCTTCGCCTGGGATTTTTCTTTTGCTTTGCTTCCCAACGGTCGGCCTGGAGCGTTCCTCGTCTTAATGAGTCGTCTGATCAAGAGCGGTTGTCACAAGGATAGGATTTTCACTTCCAAGTGTTGAGTCTTTATTTCCTCGGAGCGTGCCTCGTCTTAATGAGTCGTCTATATTAGCACGGTTGTCACAAGGATAGGATTTTCACTTCCGGGGGTGCCAGGGCGTGCCTCGTCTTAATGAGCTGTCTGTATTAGCACGGTTGTCACAAGGATAGGATTTTCACTCCCGGCGTTGAATCTTTAAGTATGCCAGGGCGTGCCTCGTCTTAGTGAGCCGTCTAATCAGGAGCGGTTGTCACAAGGATAGGATTTTCACTCCTGGCACCCTTCACTATCTGCACATTATTAACCACAACACACGAGGGTGTTCTTGATTTGACCGTTAGCACATATTATTAACGCTAGTCACAAGTTACAAGAGTATTTCGGATTCTCGCATGGTATAACTTTAAACGAGCTATGTTCTAAGAATTGGGTAAGGGGGTACCGTCAAGTGTTTCCAAGCGATATGCTCCCATTCCAATAACGCGAGTGATGTGATACGGGCAGTCCCAGTTGGGGTTGAGTTTCGACATGCGTTGTTCGGCCACTCGTTTGTCTCTGAGCATCAAGTCTCCTATTTTGAGTAAGCGTTCCTTAACACGCCTGTTGTGATATCGTGCCATCTTTCTTTTATAGTGTAGTGTTTTCAAAATGGTTTCTTCGTGTAATTCTGGTAACGCGTCGAGATTTTCCCGTAATCTTTCTTCATTTATCTCTTCCATGAAATATGCCACTCGCAAACTTATGGTCCCAATTTCTACCAGTGTGACGGCCTCAGTGCCAAAAGCCAATGCGAAGGGTGTTTCTCCGGTACTGGTTTTGACGGTCATCTGGTATGTCCACATCACATATGGTAGTTCCTCTGCCCACTTCTTTTTTGCACCTTCTAGATTTTTCTTAATACCACTAAGGATGCTTCGATTGGTTACCTCCGCGAGCCCTTTTGGTCTGCGGGTGGGCTACAGAAGAAAATCTTTGCTCGATTTGGAACTCCATACACTGATCTATGAAAAACTGGCTAGTAAATTATGATCCGTTATCGCTGACTAGCACGCGAGGTACACCAAATCGCATGATAACTTGATGTTTGAAGAAACGCCATATCTTTTCCGTCATGATAACAACCACTGCTTCCGCTTCAGCCCATTTTATGAAGTAATCCACTGCCACGACCATAAATTTCAACTGGGATCTTGCTTTTGGAAATGGACCCAGGATATCAATTCTCCATTTGGCAAAGGGGCAAGGAGCAACGATTTTCGAGATCTCCGTGGCAGGTCTCCGGGGAATCTTAGTGAACTCTAGGCACTTCTGACACGTGCGAACAAAGTTGTCGTAGTCTCTGCGGATGGTGGGCCAATCGAATCCTGACCGAAAAACTTGTGCGGCCATGGTACCGCCAAACACATGCATACCACATATTCCTTCTTGGATCTCGCGCAGGGTGTGGAGGCCTTCTTGCTCCGTTATACACCGGATGGTGGGATGAGAGAAATATCTTCTGATCAATTCCCTATCATAGTATGTACATCGTACTGCCCGTTTCAATACTTTTTTCTTTTCCGCGTTATCTGTGGAGAATTCATCATGTTTCAAAAAATTTGTTACAGGGATCCGCCAATCGTCTTTGATTTCTTCAATACACAGAGATGCTTGTTCCTCCATAAAGGAAGGCACAAAGATTTCCTAGTAATAAATGCCTGCGGGTATGAGTGCTTCAGGGTTTGCTGCGATTTTGGCGAGGTTATCTACCTCAGCGTTATCTTCTCTAGAAACATGCTCGATACTGACCTGTATCCCTCTTTTTCTTATTTCCGTCAACTCATGCTTTACTTTAGTGAGGAATTGAATCATGATGGGCTCTTTACCTTGAGAGTTACCCATGACCTGATCGATCACTAGCTTGGGGTCTCCATGTATCAATAGCCACAAATCTCCCATTTCTCCTGCGTCGTGTGTGACTTTTGTGGACAGATTCTTTCCTATCCTGAGTCCGGCTAGTAGTGCCTCATACTCCACCTCATTGTTGGATAACGGTTGTAAAATTCTGATGGCGTATCGTATCTATGTCTTGTGGTCCAGTTATTAAGATTCCTGCTCCAGCTAGTTTTGATTCTTTGCCCCGTCTACGTAGACAACCCATAAATCGGTGTAAGTTTCAGGGAATGGGAGATCCACGTCATCTCTTTCTTCCTCGGTTAAGTCAGTTAACGGGTCCTGTGTAAAAGTACATTCAGCGATAAAGTCCGCTAAGACTTGAGCTTTTATGGATGGTCGAGCTTTATACTATAGCCCAAATTGTTCGAGTTCAATGGCCCAAATCAGCATCCTTCCAGAAGACTCAGGCTTTCTGAAAATTCTTTTCAAAGGCTGATCAGTAAGTACGATGACGGGGTGAGCCTCAAAATA
Source organism: Viola odorata (assembly GCA_963691705.1). Lineage (NCBI taxonomy): Eukaryota > Viridiplantae > Streptophyta > Magnoliopsida > Malpighiales > Violaceae > Viola > Viola odorata. Next base: position 39,331,768 of record OY829543.1, on the reverse strand, counting down.
TCTAGTCATTTTTCACGTGGCCTGTATCAACGCAAATGCTACTTTTTCAATACGGGCATACCGTAACTCGGCGTCTTTCAAGACATGGCTAACAAAGAATACTGGGCGGTGGACATGATTGTCGTCTCACACGAGGACGACATTAACCACTTCATCGGCGACACCTAGATACAAACACAGAGTGTCGCCCAACTCTGGTCTTGTCAGTACTAGATAAGATGAAAGGTAGGCTTTCAGGCTAACAAACGCCTCTTCACACTCCTCGGTCCATCCAAAGGGAGCCTTTTTATGTATGACTTTGAAGAAGGGTAGATATCTCTCACCCTGTTTGGAGATAAATCGTCCTAAAGTGATAACGCATCCTGTAAGCATCTGCACCTCCTTAACTGTTCGAGGAGATATCATATAATGGATATCTTTGATCTTCGATGGGTTGGGTTGGATACCCTTCTGGCTGACCACATAACCTAAGAATTTACTGGTCTGAAATGCGAACATACACTTACGAGGATTCAGTTTCATTCGGTACCCCTTCATCACGTTAAACACTTCTTCCAGATCTACTAAGTGGTCTTCGAAACTTTGACTTTTGACCAACAAATCATCCACGTAGGCTTCTACCTTCTTTCCGATTTGCTTCTCGAAAACTCGGTTGGCCATGCGCTGGAAGGTTGCCCTAGCATTTTTTAGCCCAAACGGCATTGCCTTATAACAGTAGGTGGCCTTTGGAGTAATAAAAGTGGTTTTTTCTTCATTGTCGATGGCCATGGGAATTTGATGATATCCAGAGTTGGCATCTAGGGAATTTAGATAAGCATACCCGATAGTTTGGTCAACTAATTGGTCAATTCGAGGGAGTGGGTAGCAATCCTTGGGAAAAGCGTCGTTCAATTCTGTGAAGTCGATACACATGCGCCACTCCCCATTGGGCTTTGGAACAAGGACAGTGTTAGCTAGCCAAGTCGGGTATTGGGCTTCTCAGATAAAATTTGCGTCCAAGAGCTTCGACACCTCTCTATCAATGGCTGTCGCCTATTCTATGAAAAACGCTCGTCGCCTCCGCTGGACTGGCTTAACGTAGGGATTGACATTAAGTTGATGTTCCGCTACCTCTTGTGAGATGTCGGGCATGTCCGCCGGCTTCCAGGTGAATTCTCCTTTGCATTTGTTTAGTAATCGAGCTAACTGCGCGCTCTCTTCTAGGCTTAGGTTTTCGCTAACTAAGAAATTTTCCCTGTTAACCCCATTAACAGGGATGGGCACCATCTTATCCACTGGTTGGGTACGTTTCTCCTCTTTCTACTCGAAGGGATCCGCCGTAACACGTGCATATCTATCGCAACTCTTCTACGTCATGAGTAGATAAGACTCGGCTATTAGTTTCTGGTCACCTTTGATGGATACTACTCCGTCCCATGAAGGATATTTAGCCTTAAGTGTTTCTGAGAGATTGCTGCACCAAAACAATTGAGGAAAGGGCGCCCGAGTATGGCATTATAGGGCAGGGAAAGGTCTACTACCATGAACAACAATTCCTCTAATCTTTTAGACGTGTCTTCTCTGAAGTTTGTGGGTAAAAGAGTAACTCCAGTTACTGGGATGGGAACTCCATCTACCCCCATTATCGGCTTCTTGCACGGTGTCAACTCACTAGCGGGTCGCTTTATGAGGTTGTAGGCCTCTAGTGAAAATAAATTTACCGCACTGCCATTATCGACAAGAGTTCTTCTAACTCCATGGTTGCCGATAACGGGTGTGACTACTAACGCATCATTATGCGGAAAAATAACGCCCTTATCTTCTTCTTCGGAGAAGGATAGTATCATTCGATCTAGAGCACTTATCCCTTCGCTCTTTATTAACGCGCCTTCTCGTTTCCTCTTTTCTCTAGTCGTGGGCATCAACGGTGTAATCTCGTCGAGATATGGTGCGCCTCCAGCTATGATGTTAATGATAGGAATGTTGTCGTCATGGACTGTTAATTTTTCTCTGACTCCCTCGGTATGGGGGCGTCATCTTCCTATTTATCACTGTGTGCCTTATTACACGGGTTTCCCCTGGCTTCTTCTCTAGCCTTAGTGGTAAATTCTCCAAGATAGCCCTCTTCTACCAAATGTTCTATTGCCAATTTCAACTCTCTACACACGTCTGTGGCATGTCCCTTGACTTTATGGAACTTACAATAAGCATTTTCTCTTCCTCCCATAATTACCCCAGGTTTTACATGGCCTGGATAACGGATGGGCAGTTTTCGTTGCTGGACAATCGCCAAAATTTCTGCTCTCGGAAGTATGAGGGAAGGGAGATCAGGGTCATAAACCCTACCCTTAGGCGAGTCCACCTGTCGCTGTGTGGGGAAATTGCTAGGCCTTCCCCGTGGGAATTTACCTCTTTGTCGGTTTGAGGCTCTTGGATGTGATCTTTTCGTTGAGCATAATCGGCAATAGGGCGGGTGTCAGAAGCCATATTGGCTTGAGTGTCATGGGCTAGAGGTATGTTCTTCTTCCATCCTTGCGTAATTGTGAGCTTTCAGCCTCAGCGCGTCTAAAGTTGTTGGGGGGTCTACCATCAACGTGTCGCATAATTTTTCATAACGGCAGTTTCGCTTCAAGGCCTCCACAGCAAAATCAACAGTAACTTCCGGCGTTAATGACATTTCCATGTCAAAGCGACTAAGGAAATCCTTCAAAGATTCTTGAGGCTTCCTATGTATATCAAATAGGGTTGCCGCAGACTTCTTGATAGGAATAACCATGCTGAATCGACTCCGAAATTTAGCTTCCAAGTGCGAGAAACTATTGATCGATCCAGCCGGGAGTCCCTCGAACCAAAGACGTGCGACCCCTGATAATGTCATGACAAAAATCTAGCACAAGGCCGAATCGTTGTGAGTTTGGAATTGTACGAAATCTTTTACCTTGTTGAGGTGGGAGATGGGATCTCTTGTGCCATTGTAGGATTCCGTGGGGAGTTTCACATGTCGGCTGACTCTGTGATGCCTTACGCGGTAACTATACGGATGACCCGTATTATCTTCAAAGATTCCACGAGGGTGACGGGAGGGAGAGGCCTCCAAATAACGCATCTGCCCTCGAGGTTCAGGCACGTAATGTCGCCTGGGGGACCGACTACGGCTCCTTGGCGAGCGAGTTCGATATCTCCTGCTACTGGATCTCTCATTGCGTCTAGGGGACACGTCCCTGACCATCTCGTCTCGCCTAGCATCCCAATCATCTCTATCTTCAAAGTTCCACCGTTCAACTAGAGATATAGGAATTCCGCGCATATGCGGCACAGTAGACTCTACTGGCCTATGGGCGAGCATCATAAGGCTGCCAGAAATTGTCGTTACAGGCAAGGTCACATGTTCATATCGCAGAGTTGATAACGGTCGATCAGTGACAATTTACGGGGTGAATAAAACGTGAGGGGGAGTAATAGGTCCCGAAGCACCTAGAGTAGATCCTATGGCTAATGTGGTCAGATGTTCCAACTGGGCACGCAGAGTTATCAAAAAATTTACTAGAGGGTTATTTGTGTTATCCATCACAGATCCTATCGGATGAGGAGTAGAAAAGCTAGACCCTACCATTTGAGAAGGTGGAGTATTCATCTGAGGGAATGATATTCCCATTGTTGGCCCAAAGAGAAAATCCGCTTGCTCAGAAGAAGTTCCCTATGCTGTGGTAGAAATATATGTAGAAGTAGAAGGAAAAAGTTCTCTACGGGGGGCAAAATAAATACCGTGGGACTGAGGAGGCGTAGAATCTGGGTTGGAAGCCATGATCCTTCAATCTCCTAAAAGACAGAGCTTGGCTATTAAGGACGCTCATTTAATTAAACCAAGACTCTCAACGAAAGCACCAATTTGATAAGATTCGGACTTCTGGGAGGGGTAGATGAGGAAAATGGCCACCCAGAATCACTATTCTTACCGCCCGATGTACCTGTAAAGCATCGGAGGGGGTCTCCGGTGTAGACACTCTGATGCTTAAGTTAGTATGGTTGTGAAAATAGTAGGGGTTCGACTAGCAATCGTCGGCTTACCTTTTGTCTTGAGTACTAGGGTATTTATAGGCAAGAAGTGGGTGTTAGCTATAGGGGAAGGGTGTTATCTAAGGATGATAATGCCCGTAACGCCTAGTACTGTCTGGGATGGGATAACGCCATTTATGTGGCTAGATGACGAGTGAGACCCCCCCCCCCTCCGGCTGAAGTCGACCATCCCAGGGTTCCGCGTAGGGAGAGGGGCGATATCTACAGTGGTTCACCTCCGGCCATAGTTACAGTGTTCCGGCCTTGACATCTAGTGTAAGGACGAAAATGCCCCTGGGACCTCGTCTATAGTTATCAGAAATGATGGAGAAGCATGGATCTAGTCCCCTTTGTAAGGTTGGAGTGAGTGAGTGATGGATTGAACAAGTGAATGATAATGGAGTAAGCACAGTGGATTTAATGGAGGATAATCAAAAGTGTATTGATGATTAACGATAAGGAACTTACAAACCCTCTCAAGTCTTGCTTGAGCAACCCTGCCACAAAGTATGTAAGGATCTCTACACTAACCCAACCCTCTCAAGTCTTGCTTGAGCAACCCGGATTTAGTGTAGATAAAGGATGATTTTAAGAACCCTAAAGCTAACCTAGATAGTTGGTCTATGAAAAAGATAACATTCAAATCAAAGACAAGGTATAAAAGAGGCTAAGTCTTTCTATTTATACCCAACACTTATTACAAGAGGAAGTCCCAAAAATACCCTTAAACAATGGGCCTTGAAGCTCTTAGATGTGCTGCTGAAAAGTCACTAAATGTACCAAAATACGGAGATAGCGGTATACCACCAAGAGGCTAGCGGCATGCCACTAACTTCGCTGCCAATTTAATTAACAATGCCGAAGCTGGCAGCATATCGTTAGGGCTCTGGTGATATACCGCTAAGACATTGTCTTAGCCTTCTTTTCGTGTGCACGCGGGGAAGCTAGGCCACGTAGGAGACCTTTTGGTGGTGATGTACGGATCCACGCTCATATTACTTGGTGTATTATCAAACTGTTGATAGAGTTGATAACTATAGAAGTGATTTCAGGGGCATTTTCGTCCTTACACTCGATGACAAGGCTAGAGTACTGTAGTTGTCACTTGGACTGAACTACTGTAGCTCTCGCCTCCCACTTCTTCCACGAAATCCCGGGATGGTCGACGTCAACGCGCGCGCGCGCGCGCGGGGGGCGGAGGGTCACAAGATATTTGTTCACACAAACGGCGTTATCCCATCCCTAGCGTTATAAGGCGTTATCTGAGATCCCTGGGCGTTATCGACTTAAGATAACACCCCCCTCTAGGTAAAGTTCGCTTCTTGCCTATAAATACCCCAGCATTCAAGATAAAGAGGTAAGCCTAAGATAGTTGGTCGAAGCTCTGCCATTTTGAACCACCATACTGACTTAAGCATCAGAGTTTCTATATCGGAGACCCCCTCCGGCGCTTTGCAGGTACATCGGACGGCGGATCAGCGACCTAGGAGGCTACTTTCCTCGCTTACCCCTCTGCAGAAGATCAAATCTTATCAAATTGGTGCTTTCGTTGAGAGCCTTGGTTTCATTAAGTAAGCATCCTTAATAACCAAGCTCCCTCTTCTCTTTCTTTCTCTTCTGAAAACACAAAGATCATGGCTTCCAACCAAGATTCTACGCCATCTCAATCGCATGACCCTCCTTTCGCGCCCCATAGAGAACTTTTCCCCCTCTCCACCTAAGCAACTCCTACCATGATTCAAGGGACCCTATCCACCCAGTCCTTTTCTCTTTTCGAGTCCACGATGGGAATTTCGACCTCCCAGGGGAGTGCTTTGCCCTCCCAGATGACAGGATCTAGCCTCTCAACCCCGCCACAAGTCAGATCTAGGGTGGACGACCGAAATAATACCCTAGCCGATTCCTTGGTGTCTTTGCGTATCCAGTTGGAACAGTTGACTGCACTACCCTTAGGATCTTCCCCGAGCGCTTCAGGCTCTACAGTTCCCCATCAGACTTTATTCACTCCATCGATTGTTACTACCCAGCCGTTATCACCGCTTCAACCAGAAAATGCGTTTATGACTCTGCCTACATCAATTGCCCCCATCAGCATTCCTCACATCACTCAGAGACAAGGAGAATCTATCGCCCTGCACACGCACAAGGTTCCGCCATTTGCAGGAGAATTATGGGACAATGTAAACAGGAGCCATTAGGACGTTAGGCAAGATAGACGATGGGAAGATACATCTCCTCGACGCAGTGGAAGATCCAGTAGTAGAAGGTATCGAACCCGCTCACCGAGGAGCCGCAGTCGGTCCCCCAGGCGATATTACGGGCCTAATCCTCAAAGGCAAATGTGTCATTTGGAGGTTTCTCCCCCCCCCTATTATCCTCGCTGGATCCCTAAAGATAACACTGGCCATCCATTTAGTTACCCCATACGGCATCATAGAGTCAGCCGACATGTGAAACTCCCCATGAAATCTTATGACGGCACGGAGGATCCCATCTCCCACCTTAACAAGGTAAAAGATTTTGTGCAATTCCAAACTCACAGTGATCAGGCCTTGTGCCAGATTTTTGTCATGACATTATCAGGGGTCGCTCGTCTTTGGTTTGAGGGACTCCCAGTTAGATTGATCAATAGTTTCTCGCAGCTGGAAGCTAAGTTCCGGAGTCGATTCAGTACAGCCATTCCTATCAAGAAGTCTATTGCAGCTTTATTTGATATACATAAGAAACCCCAAGAATCTTTGAGGGATTTCTTTAGTCGTTTTGATATGGAAATGTCGTTAACGCTAGATGTTACCGTTGACTTCACGGTGGAAGCTTTGAAGCAAAACTGCCGTTATGGAAAATTATGGGACACATTGATGGTGGACCCCCAACGACTTTAGACACGTTGAGGCTGAAAGCTCACAATTACGTGAAGATAGAAGGGAAAGAGAGCAGGGACAGGATTCAGAATGTGCCACAGAACACGCCTCTAGCTCATGGCGCTCATACCAACACAGCCCCTAACACTCGCTCTATTGACGATTACGCTCAACGAAAAGATCACATCCCTAGAGCCTCGAACTGACAAAGAGGAAATTTTCCAAGGGGAAGACCTGACAATTCCCCCACTCAATGACAAGTGGAACCACCCAAGGGCAGGATTTATGATCCTGATCTCCCTTCCCTTACACTTCCGAGAGCATAAATTTTGGCAATCGTCCAACAACGGAAACTACCCATCCGTTATCCAGCCCCCGTCAAACTTGGGATAATCATGGGAGGAACAGAAAATGCTTATTGTAAGTTTCATAAAGTCAGGGGACATGCCACCGACGTATGCAGAGAGTTAAAATTGGCAATAGAATGCTTAGTAAAAGAAGGCTACCTTCGAGAATTTGCCACCAAGGCTAGATAAGAAGCCACGAGAAACCCGATAAATAGGACACAAGACGACAGACAGGCGCTTCTCCACACCACTGGGAACGACATCGCCCCCACTGGAAGAGTCAGAGAAACATTAACGATCCATGATGAAGAGATTCCCATCATCAACATTATAGCCAGAGGCACACCATATCTCAATGAACCTGAGCCATTAACACCTATGACTGGAGGCAAGAGGAAACGAGAAGGCACGTTAATAAAATATGCTGAGATTAGCGCTCTGGATCGAATGATATTGTCTTTCTTCAAAGAAGACAAGAAAGGTGTCATTTTCCCGCACAATGATGCGTTAGTGGTTACACCCATTATTGGCAATCATGGAATCAGAAGAACTCTTGTCAATAATGGTAGTGCGGTAAACCTATTTTCGCTAGAAGCCTACAACCTCATGAAACGACCAGCAACCAAGTTAACACCTTACAAGAAGTCGATAATGGGGGTAGATGGAGTCCCCATTCCCGTAATCGGAGTTACCTTTTTTCCCGTATACTTCATGGAGGACACCTCTAAAAGACAAGAAAAATTGTTGTTTCTTGTAGTGGATCTAACTTTGCCCTATAACGTCATACTCGGGCGCCCATTCCTCAACCGTTTCGGTACGGTAATCTGCCAAAAACATTTGAGGTTAAAATATCCCTCTTAGGATGGCGTAGTCTCAATCAAGGGCGATCAGAAGTTGGTAGCTGAGTGTTACTTGCTCATGACGCGGGGAAGCTGTGACAGGTACGTGTGCGTAACAGCAGACCCTTTTGAACAGAAAGAGGAAAGACACACCCACCCAGTAGATAAGATGATACCGATGGCCGTTAACGGAGTGCAAGGAGCAAATTTCTTGGTAAGTGAAAAGCTAAGTCCAAAAGAAAAGACGCAACTGACTCAGCTGTTAAATAAACGCCAAGCAGAGTTCGCTTGGAAATCTGCGGACATGTCGGGTATTGCCCGAGAAGTTGCAGAGCATCGACTTAACGTCGATCCTATGCGAAGCCCATTCAATAAATACGGCGAGCTTTCTCTGTTGAGGAGGCTGAAGCTATAAACAAGGAGGTATCAAAGCTTCTAGAAGCGGGCTTTATCCGAGAAGTCCAATACCCAACTTGGTTAGCCAATCCTATTCTTGTCCCGAAACCTAATGGAGAATGGCGCATGTGTATTGACTTCACCGATTTGAACAATGTTTGCCCCAAAGATTGTTATCCTCTTCCTCTCATCGATCAGTTTGTTGACTAGACTGCTGGATATGCTTACTTGAGCTCCTTAGATGCCAACTCTGGGTACCATCAGATCCCTATGGCAATCGAAGATGAAGAGAAAACCACTTTCATCACTCCAAAAGCCACATATTGTTATAAAGTGATATCGTTTGGACTGAAAAAAGTCAGGGCTACTTTCCAACGTATGGTAAACCAAGTTTTCAAAAAGCAGATAGGAAGAAAGTTAGAAGTCTATGTGGATGACTTGTTAATTAAAAGCAAAAGTTTCGAAGATCACTTGATGGACTTACAAGAAGTGTTTGACGTAATGAAAGAATACCACATGAAGTTAAACCCTCGTAAATGCATGTTTGCGTTTCAAACGGGCAAGTTTTTGGGTTATGTTGTCAGCCAAAAAGGTATCCAACCCAATCCTTCAAAGATTAAGGCCATTCACGATATGGTATCCCCTCGGAACATCAAAGAGGTACAAAAACTCACCGGGCCTATTATTGTGTTGGGACGATTTATCTCCAAACAAGGTGAGAGATGTTTACATTTTTTCAAGATCATCCGTAAAAAAGGCCCTTTTGGATGTACAGAAGAGTGTGAGAAAGCATTTGCTGATTTGAAAAGCTACTTGGTATATGATCTGGTATTAACAAGGCCTGAACTAGGCGACACTCTATACTTGTATCTGAGCGTAGCCGATGAGGTAGTCAGTGTCGTCCTAGTGTGTGATGATAATAATATTTATCGCCCAGTATTCTTTGTCAGTCATGTGCTGAAAGACGCCGAATTACGATATGCTCGTGTCGAAAAAATAGCGTTTGCATTGGTACAAGCTACGCGAAAGATGTCGCAATATCTTCAAGCCCATCCCGTCATTGTGCTCACTGACCAACCTTTGAAGAGGATCTTTAGAAAGCCTAAGTCTTCAGGAAGGATGCTATATGGGCTATTGAACTCGAACAATATGGGCTACAATACAAATCCCGACCTTACGTCAAAGCACAAGCCCTAGCAGACTTTATCGCTGAATGCACTTTTACACAGGACCCATTGACGGACCTGACCGAGGAGGAAAGAGATGACATGGATTTCCCATTCCCTGAAACTTACACCGACCTGTGGGTTATACGTGTAGATGGGGCAAAGAATCAAGACCTAGCTGGAGTAAGAATCTTAGTAACAGGACCACAAGATATAGAGATGCGATATGCCATCAGAATCCTGCAACCCTTATCCAACAACGCAGCAGAATACGAGGCGTTATTGGCAGGACTCAGGATAGGGAAGAACCTATCCACGAAAGTCATACATAACACTGGAGAAATGGGAGACCTACGACTATTGATATACGGAGACTCCAAGCTAGTGGTCGATCAAGTTTTGGCCGACTCTCAAGATAAAGAGCCAATCATGATTCAATACCTCTCTAAACTAAAACGTGAATTGATGGAAATTAGAAGAAGAGGTATACAAGTTAAAATTGAGCATGTCCCATGAGAGGATAACGGCGAGGCTGATAGTCTAGCCAAAATGGTTACAGACCCGGAAGATCACATACCCGCTGACGTGTATTACGAAGAAATGTATGTGCCTGATAACTATCGATACTACAGAAGCGGCATCTCCACTACCCCGCCGGGTGACCCGGCCAGCATACTGTACTGGCCGCGAGAGACGAGGCCCTGTACTTACCACCCTTAGCCTGGTGACCGACCCTGGGATGGTCGACATCAGCGGGGGGGCTCTCATGCGGCATCCCATCCCAGGTCATCCATGACGTCACTCCACATGACGTCATCCCGCATGACGTCATTCAACGCCACCCCGGTGACATCTATCACCCCAGCGACACCTACCAGGGTTTATTCCCACCCCTTATCGGTACACTCCTTCCTTTGTCTATAAATACCCCCACCTTTTCAGACAAGAGGGTAAGCCTAAGATAGCGTACTGAACCCCTAGCATTTTGACTACCTGCACTGACTTTGGCATCGAAGTGTTTACGCCGGAGACCCCCTCCGGCGCTTTGCAGGTGACGAAGACCCTAGTACAGTGTTCCCGACCAGCCCCGATCAGGCCGATCCTGCTCAGTATCCCCCGGACTCTTATCAAGTGGTGCTTTCGTTAAGAGCTTTGGTTAATTAAGTGAGTTTTCCTTAGTAACCAGGCTCTGTTCTTTCTGAGAGTCGAAGGATCATGGCTTCAGATTCAGAATCCACACCCCCTCACACTCGTGGGGTTCACACGCGTAGGGAACTTTTTTCCACGTCTTCGTCAAGTACATATGTCACATCACGTGAAACATCCTCTGTGCAGACAGACTTTCTTTTCGGGCTGACAGCTGGCACCTCGTTTTCTCAAATGGGCACCCCGTTTCCTCAAATGGGTTCCCTTATTTCCTCAATGGGCACCCTATTTTCTCACACGGGCGGATCCAGTCACACCGCCCCTCCGCTTGTAAGTTCTAGGATGGATGGCCCTACTACTCCCTCGGTAAGCTAGATGTTAGCTCTTCGTGGCCACTTGGACTATTTAATTGGGATGGTCGCAGGCCCCACTTCTAGTGCAACGACGTCAGGTGTGTCTCCTCGAGTTATTTTCACTCCATCCATTGTCGCTGATCGACCAGTATCATCTCGCCGCTAGGAGAGCGTCCCTCTGACCTCACTTGCAATAAGCGTGCCATTCAGCTTTGCGCAACTGGTAGACGGACAGGAGGAGCACTACATACCGCGGATACCGCAGATTCCTATTTCTCAAGTGGAGCGACCGGTAGATGAATACAGAGAGCGTTGGGACAGCAGGAGAGAGGGAGTCGGTAAGGAGGTATCTATGGAGCGGAGTGAAAGATCAGGCAGTAGGAGACGACGAACCTGCTCGCCTAGGAGTCGTAGCCGGTCTCCCAGGCAGCAACGCACCTCGGAGCCTCGAGGGCACAGGCGACACTTGGACATGTCTCCTCCTCATCATGATCGTGAGATCTTGGACGACACCGCTGGTCATCCTTTCACTCACCGTGTAAGGCACCACAGGGTCAGCCGACATGTTAAGCTCCCCACGGAATCATACGATGGCACTAGAGACCCCATCTCGCATCTTAATAAGGTGAAGGATTTCATCCAGTTTCAAACGCACAATGACGCAGCGTTGTGTCAAATATTCATCATGACATTGTCAGGAGTAGTTCGCCTTTGGTTTGAAGGCCTCCCTGCTCGATCAATTGATAATTTCTCGCAACTAGAGGCCAAGTTTAAGAGTCACTTCAGCACAGCTATCCCCATCCAAAAGTCTGCAGCAGCCTTGTTCGATATATGCAGGAAACCAGAGGAGTCTTTGAATAGTTATCTTGGTCGTTTTGATATGGAAATGTCGTTAACTCCCAGTATTACTATTGATTTCGCCATAGAAGCGTTGAAGCGGAATTGTGGATATGGGAAGCTGAGAGATACGCTGATGGTGGTTCTCCCAACAACTTTAGCAACGTTAAGGTTGAAGGCTCACAATTATGCGAGAATGGAAGAAGAGGAATATAGAAACAGGATACGGGATGCGCCCTAGAACGCCCCTCCTGCTCCCACGGCTCAAGGCAGTATGACCCACGACACCTGTCCGGGTGACGAATACACCCAGCGGAAAGATTACATCCCCAAGGCGTCGAATCGCCAGAAGGGTAATTATTCTAGAGGAAGGGGTGGCGGTTTGAATGCCCCTAAGGGTCGAACGTACGATCTCGACCTTCCTCCCCTTACACTCCCATGAGCGGAAATCTTAGCCATCATTCAGCAGCGGAACCTGCCGATCCGCTATCCAGCCCCAGTGAAGCCAGGGGTGGTCATGGGAGGAAGGGAAAACGCTTTTTGCAAATTCCATAAGGTTAAGGGGCATTCTACAGAGGCATGCAGGGAATTGAAGTTAGCAATAAAGCGCCTGTTGGAAGAAGGCTATCTCAGAGAATTCGCTACTCGTATGAGAGAAGAAACCAGGAGTGACCCTCCGCACGGGGCGTTAGGTGACCATCAATTGTCTCCCCCTTGGGGGCAGCGGGACTTCTAAGGCAAAGGGGAAAGAAGCGATAATGATGTATGATGAGGACATCTCCATCATTAACATTATCGCTGGGGGCGCGTCGTTCCTGGATGAGATTACCCCAGCAACACTCGTGGCAGGAGAGAAGCAAAAACGGGAAAGTCAACCTGTAAAAAAGGGAGTGATCGATGCACTGGACAGGATGGTAATATCTTTTTCGGAAGAAGATGAGAAGGGCGTTGTCTTCCCTCATAATGACGCGCTAGTAGTCACACCGATTGTTGGGAGTCATGGTGTGCGAAGGACCCTCATTGATAACGGCAGTGCGGTAAACCTATTTTCGTTGGAAGCATATAATCTCATGAAACACCCTGCCGGTGAACTGGCACCTTGCAAGAAATCAATTATTGGAGTGGACGGCATCCCTATACCTGTAATTGGAGTCACAACGTTGCCTGTGTATTTTAGAGAAGAAGCGTCGAAACGATCAGAAGAGTTGATGTTCTTGGTTGTGGATCTCATCCTACCGTATAATGCCATTCTAGGGCGGCCATTCCTCAATCGTTTTGGGGCGGCGGTATCTCAGAAACACCTCAGGATGAAACACCCCTCTTGGGAAGGGGTAGTATCGATCAAGGGCGATCAAAAGCTAGCCGTCGAGTGTTATTCACTCATGATTCAAAAAAGTTGTGATCAATATGTGTGTGTGGCAGCGGATCCTTATGAACAAAGGGATGAAAGGCAAACCCAGCCAGTGGATGCGATGGTATCCATCCCCGTCCAAGGCAATGATAAGGCGATCTTCCAGGCCAGTGACAAGTTGACCCTTAAGGAGAGAGCATAATTAACCCGGCTGTTGAACAAGTGCAAAGGAGAGTTCGCGTGGAAACCGACGGATATGCCTGGCGTGTCTAGGGAAGTGGCTGAGCATCGACTCAACGTTGACCCGCGTGCCACGCCAGTTCAACAGAAGCGGTGAGCATTCTCCACGGAAAATTCGGTGGTGATTGATAAGGAGGTAGTAAAACTGATGAACGCAGGATTCATCCGAGAAGTTCAATACCCCACTTGGTTGGCCAACCCCGTCTTAGTCCACAAGCCCAACGAAGACTGGCGCATGTGTATTGATTTCACTAAGTTGAATGACGATTGTCCTAAGGATTGTTATCCGCTTCCTCGGATTGATCAGTTGGTCGATCAAGCGGCAGGATACGCATATTTGAGTTCCCTGGACGCCAATTCTGGATATCATCAAATTCCTATGGCCATGGAAGATGAGGAAAAGACAACATTTATAACTCCGAAGGCCACCTACTGCTACACGGCAATGCCGTTTGGTTTAAAGAATGCAGGGGCGACCTTCCAGCATATGGCCAACAAAGTGTTTGAAAAGCAAATCGGGAGAAATGTAGAAGCGTACGTAGATGATGTATTGGTCAAGAGCAGAAGTTTCAGTGACCATCTGGCCGATTTACAGGAAGTGTTTGATACACTGAGAAAGTACCAGATAAAGTTGAACCCCCGCAAGTGCGCGTTTGCATTCCAAACGGGAAAATTCTTGGGGTATGTGGTAAGCCAAAAGGGCATCCAGCCGAACCTGTCAAAGATTAGGGCTATCCATGATATGGTATCGCCGCGAACCCTCCAGGAAGTTCAGAGGTTAACAGGACGCGTCATTGCTCTGGGGCGGTTCATCTCTAAGCAGGGCGAGAAGTGCCTGGCGTTCTTTAAAGTCATACGTAAGAAAGCTTCTTTCGGATGGACACAAGAGTGCGAAGAGGCGTTCGTAGGTTTGAAAACATACTTGTCGTCCGACTTGGTACTAACACGACCGGAGCCGGGCGACACTCTATTCTTGTACCTCGGCGTCGCGGATGAAGTGGTCAGTGCCGTTTTGGTCCGGGAGGATAATCACGCCCACCGCCCCGTGTTCTTTGTTAGCCATGTGTTAAAAGATGCTGAGGTGTTATACACCCACATTGAAAAGGTGGCATTCGCCCTGCTACAGTCCACACGGAAGATGGACAGGTACTTCCAGGCCCATCCAGTCATCGTACTCATGGATCAGCCTTTGAGAAGAATTCTTAGGAAACCAGAATCCTCGGGGAGGATGTTGATTTGGTCAAATGAGCTGGAACAATATGGATTACAGTACAAAGCTCGGCCATCCGTAAAAGCTCAGGTTTTGGTAGATTTTATCACCGAGTGTACATTTACTGGGGACAAGGCGGTGGAGCCGCTCGAAAAGAAAGAAAGTGATGCAAAGGTCCCACCCTCAGAGGCCCCCGCGGACATGTGGGTCATCTATGTAGATGGCGCCAAAAATCAGGAGCTGGCGGGAGCTGGCATATACATGATCGGGCCGCATAATGCGCAGGTGCGGCACGCCATTAGAATCCTGCAACCATTGTCCAACAACGCAGCAGAGTATGAAGCGTTATTGACGGGGCTTAGAGTAGGAAGAAGCCTCTTCGCTAAAACTGAAAATGACCTGGTAGCAGGAGCCCCACGGTTGAGAATACGAGGGGACTCCAAATTGATAATTGATCAAGTCTTGGGATATTCCCAAGCTAGAGAACCGATCATGGCGCAATACCTCTCGAAAGTGAAAAAGGAATTGGCAGAAATAGAACAAAGCGGCGTGTGTGTTACTTTCGAACACATTCCGCGGGAGGACAATACAAAGGCGGATAATCTTGCCAAGGCGGCAGCTAATCAGGAGGCTGTCATACCTGAAGGCGTGTACTATGAGGAAAGGTCATTACCGTCCTTCATGGAGGAACAACTGTCGCTATGTGTGGAGGAGATTGAAAAGGGCTGGAGGGTCCCTGTGATAAAAATTTTAAAGCACAACGAGTTGCCCAGCGACAGTACAGAGAAGAAAAAAGTACTAAAGCAAGCGACAAGGTGCACTTATTATGATGGGGAGTTAATTTGGAGATGTTTCTTGCACCCAGCCGCAAAATGTATTACGGAACAAGAAGGCCTCCATACCCTGCGCGAGATTCATGAAGGCATCTGCGGCATGCACGTGTCGGGTGGTACCATGGCCGCGCAGGTGTTTCGGTCAGGATTCTATTGACCCACTATTCGTAGGGATTGTAACAACTTTGTGCAATCATGCCATAAGTGTCAAGAATTTGCCAAAATCCCTCGACGACCCGCCACTGAAATATCTCAAATCGTGGCACCTTGTCCTTTTGCCAAGTGGGGTATCGATATTTTAAGCCCTTTTACAAAGGCCAGGTCTCAACTAAAATTTGTAATTGTGGCAGTGGACTACTTTACCAAATGGGCAGAAGCGGAAGCGGTAGCCAGTATTACGACGGAGAAGGTATGGCACTTCTTTAAGCACCAAGTGATCATGCATTTCGGGGTACCTCGCGTGCTAGTTAGCGACAATGAGGCACAATTTACCAGCCGCTTCTTCAAAGAGCAATGTGAAGAATTCCAGATCGAGCAGAGGTTCTCCTCTGTGGTGCATCCTCAGACTAACGGCCAAGCGAAGGTAACCAACTGAAGCATACTGAGCGGTATTAAGAAAAATCTTGAGGGGTCGAAAAAGAAGTGGCCAGACGAGCTACCCTATGTAATGTGGGCTTACCGCATGACCGTCAAAATTAGTATGGGGGAAACGCCCTTTGCGATGGCCTTTGGTACCGAAGCAGTAACACCTGTCGAAATTGGCACCCTAAGCTTAAGGGTGGAATATTTCAAGGAGGAGCTAAACGAGGAAAGGTTACGTGCTAACCTTGATATGCTGCCTGAGGCGCGCGAGGAAGCCCTCTTGAAAATAATGCACTACAAAAGAAGAATGGCGCGGTATCACAACAGACATGTTAAGGAGCGGCTGCTCAAGGCGGGAGACCTCGTGCTCAGGGACAAACGAGCAGCGGGCCAACGAATGTGGAAACTTAGCTCAAACTAGGAGGGCCCGTACCGCGTCACTCGTGTTATCGGAAAGGAAGTGTATCACCTCGAAACGCTTGACGGTACTCCCTTACCTAACTGTTGGAATATTACTCGATTAAAATTATATCATGCTAGAATTTGATATGCCGTTGAATTGGTCTAGAAAGGGAAATTGAACTTGTCTTGAAATAGAAATTGAATTGGTCTAGAAATGAAAAGTGACATGCCGGTGGGCATGGTCTAGAAATTAAAAGTGACATGCCTTTGGGCATGGTCTAGAAATTGAAATAATGAAATGTGACATGCCGTTGGGCATGGTCTAGAAATTAAAATTGAATTTGTCTTGAAATCGAAATTGAAATGGTTTAGAAATTGAAAAGGGACATGCCGTTGGGCATGGTCTAGAAATTGAAATGTGACATGCTGGTGGGCATGGTCTAGAAATAAAATGTGACATGCCGTTGGGCATGGTCTAGAAATTAAAAGTGACATGCCTTTGGGCATGGTATAGAAATTGAAATAATGAAATGTGACATGCCGTTGGGCATGGTCTAGAAAGTGAAATTGAATTTGTCTTGAAATAGAAATTGAATTGGTCAGGAAATTGAAATGTGGCATACCGGTGGGCATGGTCTAGAAATGAAAAGTGACATGTCGGTGGGCATGGTCTAGAAATTAAAAGTGACATGCCTTTAGGCATGGTCTAGAAATTGAAATAATGAAATATGACATGCCGTTGGGCATGGTCTAGAAAGTGAAATTGAATTTGTCTTGAAATAGAAATTGAATTGGTCTAGAAATTGAAATGTGACATGCCGGTGGGCATGGTCTAGAAATAAAATGTGACATGCCATTGGGCATGGTCTAGAAATTAAAAGTGACATGCCTTTGGGCATGGTCTAGAAATTGAAATAATGAAATGTGACATGCCGTTGGGCATGGTCTAGAAAGTGAAATTGAATTTGTCTTGAAATAGAAATTGAATTGGTCTAGAAATTGAAATGTGACATGCCGGTGGGCATGGTCTAGAAATGAAAAGTGACATGTCGGTGGGCATGGTCTAGAAATTAAAAGTGACATGCCTTTGGGCATGGTCTAGAAATTGAAATAATGAAATGTGACATGCCGTTGGGCATGGTCTAGAAAGTGAAATTGAATTTGTCTTGAAATAGAAATTGAATTGGTCTAGAAATTGAAATGTGACATGCCGGTGGGCATGGTCTAGAAATGAAAAGTGACATGCCGATAGGCATGGTATAGAAATAATGAAAAGCGACATGTCGTTGGGCATGGTCTAGAAATAATGAAAAGCGACATGCCGTTGGGCATGGTCTAGAAATTAAAAGGGACATGCCATTGGGCATGGTCTAGAAATTGAAATGTGACATGCCGGTGGGCATGGTCTAGAAATAATGAAATGTGACATGCCGGTGGGCATGGTCTAGAAATTAAAAGGGACATGCCGTTGGGCATGGTCTAGAAATTGAAATGTGACATGCCGGTGGGCATGGTCTAGAAATTGAAATAATGAAACGTGACATGCCATTGGGCATGGTCTAACAATTGTTGTGGAAATATTTTCTTGTTCCTTGTTGGTTGTCTGTGTAATGTGTAAATAACAAGGAAAGGAGGATGTCGGGGGTGAAAAGTCCTAGCCTTGGGGCAGAACGGGCTAATGCAGATGGGTCGTCAAGACGAGGCACGCCCCGGCGATCCTAGAAATATATGGTGCTGGAAGTGAAAAATTCTGGCCTTGATCAAGCGGCTCGCTAAGACGAGACACGCTCCAGCACTGTCGGGAGTGAAAATCCTATCCTAGGGAAACCCAGAGAGGGCACGCCCCGACTCCCCTGGGGGTGTAAAGTCCTATCCTTGTGACAGCCCGTGCTCACATAGGCGGATGATCAATAAGTGAGGCACGACCCTAGGGAAGATAAAAACTCCACCTCGCAAGTGAAAATCCTATCCTTACGAGGGTAGCGCTAACATAGGCTCCTCGCAAAGAAGGGGCACATTTCGAGGTGCGAGGGCAACGCTGAGGAAGTGAAAAGTCCTATCCTCGTGATGGCTGGCCCTGATCAGGCGGCGCACTGAGAGGGGGCACTTCCCGGCCGATTGAAGAAATGCGGGAAGTCACAGTACCCCAGCTAGTAACCGGAAGGGACAAACCCGACGAAGTTTGGCTGGAAGAGTACGTGACACGAGTGACATCGGGCGGAATCGCGCCAAGTGAGTTGGGGAAATACACGCCCACACCCCAAGGTAATTAAGATATTTTAGTAGATGTCGCTACTAATGTAAATGATAAGTGAAAATGTGCAGAGAATTCAGCACAAGCGATATCTCAGAAGGATCGCGCTAAGAAAGTGAGGAGCGCGCGCGGCAATGGCCCAAGGTAATTAAGGCTTTTCAGGAATATGTCTCTACTAACGAAAGTTATAAGTAAAATGTGCAGAAAATTTAGTAAAGTGTCAAAGTGATGAAGCACTTGGAAAATAATGACGCCGCGGAGAGGCAGAGTGCCTAAAAGGGAGATCCAGTCGTCTCAAGCACGGTACGAGATAATATTGAGGAGCGGATCTACCCTATTGCGCGAGGAGAAATACACGACGACAGGGCATGTTGTGGCCCCATAAGGGAAGTTCAAAGGCGCAGGCCACATCAGTTCAACGGTGGCAACCAGTTTGGGAAAGAAGGGCTAACGAAAGTAAAGTGAGAAAGATCATCGATAAAGTAAAATGATGGCAAATCGTGCAAACTGTTTGTACAAGAGGGGATACTTGTTTAAACAAAAGGCCCCAAAAACACAAAAAGGACAAAGAAGTCAGGGCGCCCGATGGACAAAAAGAGAAGTGACATTTACGGCCTGGGCATGCTGCTATCCCCCTCGCTATGCCGTTGCCTCTTCGCTTGATGGTAGCCCTCTTCCGTGAGGAACCCGGACTTCTGCTTGAACAGGCGAATAATGGCATCAGCGTCGAAGAAAGGTGGCCGTGACGCTCAATGAAGTAGTCAGCCATGAGGCCTGCAGTTTGTTCTATAAACCATTTACACTTATCCGTCGTTTCCTCCGTAAGAGCGGCATTCTTACTTTGCTCCGCTTGAAGGGCGGCATCCCCCGCGGCCTGGTGTCCTTTGGCCTCTTCCAACTCTTTCCTCGCAACTCCCAAACTGGCTTCCGCACATTGTCGCTCTTCAACACTCTTCCTCAGCTCCTCTTGAGTTTTATGAAGTTCCCTTTGGTACTTGCTGATTTCTTCCAAGAGCTGGTGATTAGTGTTGCGTCATTCCTGGGAGGAAGATTGGAGAGAGCTCATTCGTCTCGTCACATTCCTAGACCAGTAATGGAAACCCTGAAAGCTAGAGAACAACTGGGTTCTTATCTGCTGCAGTTGCTCGCCCTCGGCAATAGAGAGGAAGGCCTGCTCCTCCTCCTCAACCGACATCAGATGCCCTGCCAGATAGGCGGATGTCACTAGGGAGCTGTCGCCCCCCAATGCTGGGAACCCACGCTGCCGAATGTTACTTAAATCAACTTGATGGGTGGCGGCTCCGCTAGAGAGTATAGTGCTTAGGTCAGCCACCATGCGCGGAGTGACCACGGGGGGAAGAGAGGGAGAGACTGTCTGAACAGCAGTAGGAATGAAGAAGACATCAGGAGGGGACGGAGGGGAACGATTAGATGGTCCAGCGTCAATATTGAAACCGCCGGTTGGTAGGGAAGGAAAGTCCTCCTCTGCAAGATCCTCCAGGAAGTCCAAGGGATTGCCAGGTGGAGAAGATGACGCGGCAAAAGAAGAGTGAAGCGGTGCAGAGGTAGCCTCATTCCCTGCCAGACCAGAGCCTTGATGACCCACCAAGGGGCAGGTGTTGGTGACGCCGCCTTGCCTCTCCTGACCAGCGGCAAAGTCGTTCGCTGAAGTTGAGTCCTCATTAAGACGCGGTCGTTTGGGGTCAAGAATACCCGACAAATCCATGCCGTCTCGCGAAGGAGTAGCAGACGAGGCAACAGCAGCGGTATCCTACGACCAAAAGAAATAGGGGAATTAAGAAGCGGACACAAAATATATAGATGGAGAAAATTTTGTGAAAAAACCACCTAAACAGGAGGACGGGTAGGAGCGATAACGCGAAGGCGGAGAGTTCTTTTCTTCTTTCTTGAAAGGGGAGGACGAGAAGATGACGCTCGTGTAGGAACAATGCTAGGGGAGGAAATTGGCTCAGCAGTTGATGTGGCAGTAGCCTCCGCTCGAGGAAGAGAAGAGGACTCAACTGCAGAAGTGGACGCGTGCGTGGTGTCAGTCACGACACCAGCCGAGGTGGCAGAAAGAGCCCTTTTTTCTCTCTTCTGCTGAGCTCTTCTCTCTCTTTTCTTGATGCAGTCAGGTTTCCACCCGGCGGGAGGATCTATAGAAATAAGAAATGAATGTTAGAGTTAGTATTGGCATGGAACAGTGAACAAAGGGACGGTGCTCACTTTGAATGCAATTCTGGATGTCGCCCCGGCACGCGAGTTCGCGAGTGCGAACACTGGGAATCCCCGACAGGTTGAGCAGCTTGTCCAGCCATCCTTGGTCAACTGGTCCTAACTCTGGCCTGCCACCCCAGGCAGCGTCTCTGACGACGAGATTAAACCCACTCCGCCACAAAGGCTGGGGCAGATTGATGATGAAGAATCCTTTCTTCCAAGAATCAATAGAAGATTCAAGGAATAACAGCTTCCAGGTAAAGGGGTTTAGAGCTTCAACATCATAGCGAGGCGATATCGCTATGATGTCGTTGTTATGGTGGTACAATTGAAAAAGGAAGCGAAGTAACAACAAGGAAGGAGATTCATTCCCTATATATCTACAGAGGGCTATAAAAGCATAAATACCACAATAGGCGTTTGGACTTAATTGGGCAGCATTCAGATCAAATTCAGAGAATAACTCAGCAATTAAGGGATCTAGAGGCAACCGAAAACCATAATGAAATATTTTGGCATAAAGAACCCTACGATTGCCAGGTAACTCGCTATTAAGGCGAAGGGACTTTGGGGCAACTTAGTAGAATACCCCTCCAACTGGTCTAGAGTGGCATTATAGTTCCGCAGGCGCCGTCGAAGGACGGCGGTGGAAGCGATGGTGGAAACAGTAGTATCAATATCCCCCTCCCCAGCAGAGCGAGGATAGCATCGATTACGAGCCATGTGCAAGGTTAAAAGAAGGATAGAGAGGAAGGTACCTGTTGTGAGAAGAAAATCGAAGCACCCGGGCGGCAGCGGATCGTAGGAGGAAGAAGAGGAATTGTCTTTTCTTTCTTTTCATTTTTCAAAAGAGAAAGGTAACAAAAGATAAAGAGAAAACACGTGGGGGTTTTATAACCCTAAGGACTAAAGGGAACGACGGGTCAAGTGACTGTAGTGTGTGACGTGTCAAGGGCAAAGAGACATGGGAAGCGGGTACAACCCCTGAGGAGTGAAAAGACATGCTCAGCCCGTCAGTCTTTTAGCGTTCCCCTTTAATGACACGTGGGCTCAAAGCATCATGGCTGTCTCCCTCGTATTAAGTAAAAGGAGTCAGAGCATTAAATGCTCTGAAAAGTGCGCAGTCAAGCCCGGCGAAAAGGAGCGGCAAGATATAATGCCACGGCATGCAAGAGGCAAAGTGCGAAGAAAATGTAGTCAAGCGGCATGTGGTAAAAGGCGACATCGCTAAGGAGCACGCATTATTTGGTCAAGATTACAAGATCTATTAATTATTACAAGCAAGGAGGCGACGTCAAAGTCCAAATGGGAAAAATAATACAACAAGGGAGTAAGTAAAGAAGCGACACCCACAATCAAGCGCCATGAAATGGGCCCTTCCCAGGCACTGATCCACTACTCCTCTTCGGAGGAGAGGAAACCCTCTTGGCTCTCGTCAATCTCTTTCATCCTGGCGGAAGCATACCTAGCGACCTCAGCGGGGTCAACGGACCTACCGCGGTGCTGATCTGTCACCCCTGCGATAAAGGCTTGTTCAGTCTTCTTCTTCCACCAGGTCACATTTTTTAAAGCTTTCGATAGGTCCGCATCGCGGGAGGATACCACCTCAAGAAGGAACGAGTTCTTCTTCCTCTCAACCACCAACTCAGCCTCTAAAGCTTCAACCTGGGCTTTTCCTTTAGATCTTTCCCGAGAAACGTCAGCGCGGCACTCGCGCAGTTCGGCCTGAGCGCGTTTGTGGAGTCGCGACAGCTTCTCTACCTTTGCTAGGGCACCAGAGTTTTGAGATTGTGTAGCATGAGCCTTGATGAAGTAATGAAGTTGTCGAAAGGCAGCAAGGCAGTTGTTCATGACATGCACATACTGAACTTCGGGAGGAAGTGGCAGTAGCCTACTCTCCTCCTCGGAGGCGCGAAACATTTCGCAAGCCAAGATAGTCGTAGGCTGATCTTGCGATAAGGGATCTCATATACCCAGCGCACGGAACCCGTCAGTCCCGAATTTCGACAGATTTAGCCGGTGAGAGGGGGCCCCTTGAGGCCCGTTACAGGAAAGATCAGCAACAAAGCAAGGCGCAGAGATACCGCCTGAGCCCTCGATGTCTCGAATTAAAGTAAGGAACAACGGGCAAGGGGACTTCGGGGGAGAGTGAAAAGAACCAAGTCCGCTTGGGACTGAGGGACGCACGTCAGGAATACAAGGGTCAATGGGCGAGTGTGGAGGCTCCATGGCAGGAGTGGAATCTGCAGTGGATGGCGGCATCATCGCGGCAGAGGAGGTCTTGTTGGGGGCAGCCAGCCCAAGAGTCGAGGAAGCGCCACCCAGAGAAGCGGCACCCTCCATAGTGGTGTCGGGAGAAGCGGAAGTCTGGGAAGCGACGGTAGTTGCGGCATCTCTTGGAGGAGATTGAGCAGCCATCTTGGTCACTTGAGCTTCGCTTGCTTCCCTTAGTTTCTTTCGTTGAGCTGAGGAAGCCGGGCGGAGGTTCAGTTCCGTGTCTTCGACCCCGTAGGAGAAAATCTTTGTCTCAGTCACTGGCAAACTAGACCCGGACCTCTTCTTCTGACTGGGTAACCAGTTCTCCACGAAGCGGGAAGTGCGGAAGGAGGAACCGCTCTCCCTGGAAAGAATCTCGTCTAAAGCTCTTTTCTTTATGGGCATACGGTGATCAGCTCGAGCCCCAGTGGAAGTAGAGGGAGGAGTCGTTGAAGGGGCGATAACCTTGTGAGGAGCGTCACCTTCGGAGAGCGGTCGAGCGATGGTCTCCCCTGCGAAAAGTTATGTTAGTAAACAAGGGGTAAGCAAGGCAGCAGCAAAACTCAAAAGCTCCATCTCCAGTAAGGCGTTGGCCTGATCCAACTCTTTCCTAGACAAAGGCGCTGGCCTCGCCCAATCAACCACCTCTAGGTTGAAATCAGGACACCACAGGTGAGAGGGTAATTCGACAACGAACAAACCGCTCTTCCAGTTTTCGACGTTCCCCTCAAATCCTCGAAATTTCTGCCAAAAAGGTCTCACTAGAGCATCATCCCATCTTGGAATAATATTAATAAAGCCGTCGTGAAAAACCAGAGTCAAGAACTTGCGAAATAAAGCGACAGAGGGAGCAAGAATATCTTTTAATTCGCAGGCATGAAGGAAGGCGTAGATGCAACTCCACGAGGAAGGGGTAATCTGCGCAGGGTTAAGCCCGTGCTCACGCAACACACGCTCTAGAGTGTCATGAACTGGGAGGCGGAACCCATATTGAAACATTTTAAAATAAAGAATCCTATGAGTTTTCCAGAGCCGGCTATGAAGCCTCATAGTGTCAGAAGGAATAGTGGGGTGATAGCCACAGGGGAAGGTAATATTATTACTTTCCAGTTTGAGGCATAAGACAGTAGGGCAAGTAAAGATGCTAGGGGTGTTTTCAAGCTCGGGATATCGAGAAATTGGCCTAGGGGTAGCTAAAGAGCTAGATTGAGATCTCGTGCGAGGCATGATAGATAAAGCAGCAAAGGAAAATCAAAAACAAGATCGAGCAGAATACCTTGAAAGAGAGAAGACTGAAATTAATAGGCGAGTCGTCTGGATGCGAGAGAGAGAATTTCCTCGTAGCGAGCGAAAAATGAAGAGAGTTCTGAAGTATAAAAAGGAGCAAAAAGGTACGAAGAATGAGCGTTTTTCCTTTTACAAGAGACGGTGGAAAAATCAGACAGAAGGGTAACCTATCACAGCAAGACACGTACGGGACAAATGGGACACGTGGAAAGACCCTGACAGAAACTTAAAGTCAAGCGCTTGCCTCAAATGTCGTAAAAGAAAGACTCGTTAATTACAAGAAATGCCACAAAGATGGTCGTATGAAGCGGTAATCGGCTGTCCAGCGGCAGTTATCCCATAGGGCGGCGATTATAGAAAAAGCGAAAAGAAAAAGGCAAACGACATTTTGTTTCATTTCATTCTATTTTATTCATTAAAAAAGAAAGCCAGCGGCATCTACAATAAGTGCGACATCATCAGTCTTCGTCCGCCCAGTGTATATCATAGACGTAATCATAATCTTCCGGAGACGATGGCGACCCACTGTTATAGAAAGGAAAGGGCTCGCCAATCTCGAAAGGCCTTTTACCAAGCCCAGTCGCGGAACCTGTCGTAGGCGCAGTTTCCTCCTTTGAAGCGGCGTGGGAGCTTTCCTCCAGGATCGGGGTAGCCAGTCCTGTGACAGCATCTTGCATAGAAGTCCTGTCCTTGGGAAAAGGATAAGGGACAGATGGTGACGCTTCATCCTTTTGCTGCAGCGAAAGGTAGTGAGGTTCAAAGTCGGTAAGGAAGGATTTGAAAGATTGTTTCTTTGTTTTCTTCAATCTCTTGCGACCCCGGAACTTGACGGAATGTCTAGCAGGCCTCTAGGGGGGTGAGAGTGGAGGATTGTCAGAGTCGGGAGAAGTTGGAGGGGTCGGAGGAGAATCGCAGGTGGCAGTATACAAAAAATGAGAGTCAGCCATGGAAATATCAGTAAGAGTGAGAAGAAAGAAGAAAAATATTGATAGCGCGGCAAGTGAATAAGGGAAAGCATATTTATTTACTTAAAGGGCTCAGTGGCCTGAGATTACAAAAAGGCCTAATGGCCCGGAGTTACAAAAGGTGGCCCCAGAGGAGCACAGAAAGACACGCCAAGAGGATCCCCATCGCTGGTCAGGCATTCGACCCAGCGTCGTCATCTTCCCACTCCAGGAAAGGAATTTCCCTCAGGGCATCCGCAAGAGCCGTCAGTTCAGAGGAATAGGCCCTCATGCCCTTCAGGCAGCATCCCAGCAAGTCCTTCCTATGCTGTAGCGTTGACATCAGCAGCTGAATTTGAGAAACAGCCACTGACAGCTTCACCGCTTTCTCCACGGGACTGAAATCCTCCAGGGTAACAGCAGCTTGTCTAGCTTGCAGGGGAGTCAATATCCCCTGGAGCTCCAGTATATCCTCTGAGGTCTTAACGCTCAGCGAACCCAGGAAATCGGTGTCTACCTGAGTTAGGTTCCTCAGGGTATGGGTTTTGGAGAGCAGGAAGTTTTTGGTGACTTCGTCCATGAAAAGAAGAGAGATAAAGAAATTTGAAGAGAGAGGTGAAAAAGTTGTGAGAGTTATCAGGCAAGCGCAAAATGAAAGGCCTATTTATAAACTTCGGGAAAAGGCATTTCGAAGGCATACCTTTATCGATCGTCGAGCCCTCATTAGGCCAGAAACCTCTGAAGGGGCAGGACCGGAGACGCTGTGATAGCCCTTCGTAAACACTCGGTCTAGTTTTCGTTTGGGCATATGATAACTATCGATACTACAGAAGCGGCATCTCCACTACCCCGCCGGGTGACCTGGCCAGTAAACTGTACTGGCTGTGGGAGACGAGGCCCTGTTCTTACTGCCCTTAGCCTGGCGACCGATCCTGGGATGGTCGACATCAGCGGGAGGGCTCTCATGCGGCATCCGCACGGCGGCATCCCATCCCAGGTCATCCATGACGTCACTCCACATGACGTCATCCCACATGACTTCACTCAACGCCACCCCGGCGGCATCTATCACCCCAGTGACACCTACCAGGGATTATTCCCACCCCCTGTCGGTACACTCCTTCCTTTGTCTATAAATACCCCCACCTTTTCAGACAAGAGGGTAAGCCTAAGATAGCGTACTGAACCCCTACCATTTTGACTACCTACACTGACTTTGGCATCGGAGTGTTTACGCCGGAGACCCCCTCCGACGCTTTGCAAGTGAGGAAGGCCCAGTACAGTGTTCCCGACCAGCCCCGATCAGGCTGATCCTGCTCAGTATCCCCCGGACTCTTATCAGTGCCTTCCTTCATGGAAGAGCAAGCTTATCTAAGTGTCGAAGAAATCGAAGAAGATTGACGGATTCCTGTAATAAAATTTCTAAAGCACGATGAATTACCCGCAGACAACACGGAAAAGTCGAAAGTATTGAAACGAGCAGCACGATACACATACTATGACGGAGAACTGATTCGGAGATGTTTCTCTCATCCTGCCGCCAAGTGTATAACAGAGCAAGAAGGCCTCCACACCCTACGGGAGATCCATGAAGGAATATGCGGTATGCATGTGTCTGGCGGCCAATTGGCCGCACAAGTTTTTCGGTCAGGATTTTATTGGCCCACCATTCGCAGGGACTGCGAAAACTTTGTCCGAACTTATCAGAAATGTCAGGAATTCGCTAAGAAATGGCGGTCGATTACTTCACCAAAATTGGCAGAAGTAGAGGTCGTGCCCATTATCACGGCAGATAGGGCATGGCATTTTTTCAAACACCAAGTCATCATGCGATTTGGAAATCCTATCCTTGCGACAACCGCTCCTGATCAGACGGCTCACTAAGACGAGGCACACTCTAGGCCGACCGTTGGAACTCGAGATAAAAGGAATATCCTAGCAATTAACCGGATGGAAAATACTCGGTGAATTAGCTGGATGAGTAATACCCCAGTGAGACCGGATCCAGCGAGGCTGGATGAAAAAGCAATACCAATAATACCCCGGCGAGGCCGGATCCAGCAAGGCTGGATGAAAAAACGATACTAGTAATATCCCCGCACACTCGGGTGAATGCCTATAGATACGATTAATGCCTACTATTACATGTCATTTTACTAACACGGTAAAGCGATATTTGAGGATTTGCAGGAAACATCGTGGAAATATTGAAATAATAGAGGGACCAATGCCCACGAAGGCGGCGAAATCATAGAGGAACCTTGATAGATCACATTCAAGAAATTTTATCAGGTATTTCTATTGTTAATTCTAGCAATTTTCTCAAGGATATGGTATCTCCTATCTAAAGAGGAAACAAAAATCTAGGGATATCTACAAGGTATCTTTCACCCTTGAAGAGGGAATACATCTTCAACGATAATGGTAATATTACGACTATATCGCCACAATATCTTCTCTTGCCGATATGGAACATATGCTACTTACTGTGGGTAAGATTTATCATAATATCTTGTTATCGCGAGTTTGTGTTCTTGAAGTTATCTGGCGAACAACGTTATCTCACGAAGACATTCTATCTTCGATATTCTCACCTCACTATGGTAACACACCATTTGGAATATCAAGCTGTCTCCTATATTACTATTGATTACATTGCATTTCATCATGTTTTATTGTCCATTTACTTGTTGCATTGGGCAGTAAACCTACTGATTTATCCTTGCATTTCCCATATCTTGGCAGTTCTGGTCTGGAGGCAGATTATTGAAGATTCTAATTTTTCAAGAGTTGAAGCTGATTTTTGGAGTCTTGGCCTAGCGCTTGGCCAAGACACATTCGCATGCAAAGCAGCGCACATCAGATCGCCTTGGCCAAGCCTGCGGCCAAGACATTTTCGCGACAGAGGCAGAAGCGTGAATTATCACTTGGGTCGCTTCCCACATTGGGCTTTGCGAGCTGGCAAGTCGCAGCTGTCCAGCAAATCTAGAGGGATTTGAAGCTTATCTTTTGAAGAATCCCACAAGGGATCTCCCTCTTTTGTATTCGCGATTTAATTTCCAATATCAGAACAATTTATTGTGACAATATTTTTAGAGATTTTCTAGGGATTAGAGTTGGAATAGGATAGAGGAGTTTGAGGGTTATTTAGTCGAACATTGTTCCTCCTCTGTGGGGGTCGAAACCTTTCTTCTCTTTTCTCCTTCTTTGGCATTGATACAATTTGCTCCGGATTTAATTATTTAAATCTCGGATTTAATTTATTTATGTAACCAAATATTTTATCTTTTTATCTATGAGTATGAGTAGCTAAACACCCATTCTTCGTAAGGGTTGATGAGCTGAAGTTCTTATGCATTCGTGAGGTCAATCCATACTTAATAATCTCTTCTCTCGTATTTATTTATTTCTTAAACTTAATCTATCGCTTACTCACTAGAGGCAAGGTTTGATCATCCTTGTACTCTAGTAGAGAAGAGTTGCAACCGGTCTAGAAGGAAAGGAAGCACCTGTCGACTAGACAGAGTAGGTGACTAGTCTCGCTCCAGACTAGAAGAAATAAGTAATCTAGGTCAAGACCAGATTGACAACCTAGGGTTTCCACAGGGAGACAACTTGGCCTAGGTACTGTCTTCCCCTGTACCATTGAGGAAGCGAACAACCATTCAAGACAGCAGTCAAACGGATAAACCCTTTAACCAGCAAGGTGTCCCTTGGCTAGGATTATCAGGAAAGGGAGCACCCGCCAGGTAATTTGAAGAGGAGGGAAGACAGGAGTGAACAGGAGTACCTCCACTCTATAAAAGTACTAAGAACAA
Organism: Viola odorata; assembly: GCA_963691705.1. Lineage (NCBI taxonomy): Eukaryota > Viridiplantae > Streptophyta > Magnoliopsida > Malpighiales > Violaceae > Viola > Viola odorata. The sequence continues at coordinate 39,302,394 of OY829543.1, read as the reverse complement.
AGAGATGAATATCCTTGAGTCTATGATCGAAGCATAAGAATAGAAGCTCTCATATCGCCCTTACCTGGAATTCCACTTTTACTAGATCTATTTCAATCTTGACCCCTGTCTTGGCCAAGCCTTTGGCCAATACTATTTTGAACTATTTTTACCTCTTTCTGTTTTGTCTTTATTTTTAGATTCTACCAAACCAAATCCAGTGACGAGGAAGTCAAACCAAGAATTACATCTCCTAGAGGTCTTTGTGGACGATCCTCTTACCATCATCAACAAACTCTTGTAGACAGTGATAAGTTGTATTTCTACCCCCAATTTCATACCTATTTCACTATTATATTTGACGTATTCGACGCGCAATCAAATTTTGGCGCCGTTGCCGGGGATCCCTAACGGTATTTGTAGTTTTTGTTTTTGTTTTATTTTGTTTTTGATAGTTGATGACCAGGTCCTCTTGCAGAGAAGAAGATTTGCTACCATATAATCCGAATCTCACTAAGGCCGAAGCACAACTCAGGAAGATAGCTCAGAAATGGAAAACCCAAGAAGAAAGTGAATCGGAAACCTCTAGTTCCGAAACAGATCGCAGTCTAGACCACAGTCTTGGCCAATCTTCCGACCAAGACGACTTCAGTGATCCAGACATGGCAGGAAATCCACAAGAACCCACGATGAGGGAACTAAATAGAACAGCAGAGTAGGAAACCTTCTCCTGCATAGCTTTGCCAACAGTGGCAAATGACTGGTCTATCAAGACCAATATGGTGGCCAACCTTCCTAAATTCTATGGCCATTCGAACGAGAACCCATTCAAGCACCTGAGGAATCTACACGTTCAGTGTGATATGATGAAACCAGCTGCTGTGAATATGGAAAGAGTAAAGTTAAAAGCTTTTCCATGCTCTCTTGAGGGGGCTGCCCAAAATTGGTTCTACAGCCTACCTCACAACACGGTCAATACCTGGGCCGAGATGTCCACATTATTCCTCAACAAGTACTGGAATGCAACAAAAGCAGGGGTGGCAAGAAAGAACATTGCTGCCATCCAGCAGAGGAACAATGAGGGTCTAAGTGAATATCACCAACAGTTCAAAGAATTGCAAGAAGTTTGCCCTACACATGGAGTAGCGGATCAGACCATGATCCAATATTTTTATGATGGAATGCTCCTACCCAGTAAAGAAAAAGTTGATGCAGCCGCAGGTGGAGCATTACAGGACTTGACGGTCACCAGAGCTAAACTTCTACTTCAAACCATGGCAGACAATAGCAAAAAAAACACCACTTCTGACAGGGCTTCTATTCCTTTTAGTCTTTGTTCTATTGATGTTGAGCAAAAATTAACTGAATTAACTGATATGGTCAAAAACATTTCTGTTAGTATTTCAGGTGCAATGACCATGGGGAACTCTAATCAGGAGCAAGTAGCATCGATTTGTGGAATCTGCCAACAACAAGATCATCAGACCAATAATTGCTACATGGTACAGCATCCTGATAATGTAAAACAAGTAAATGCGGTCTATGGACAGAACCAAGGGAGTATGCAACATTTCCCTCAAGGAAGTAATCAGTACTCATGGAGAGGGCATCCAAATTTTAGATGGAGAGACCCAGTCCCTCCAAAGCAGAATCAAAACCAGAATATACCTCAGCAACAACCTCCCGTTAACTTTCAACATTTCGTACCTCGTCCTTCACACCTAAATCCTGGCCAACCCTCTGTACCCTAGCTGCCTCCAGCACCTCAACCCTTGCAGATAACCGGCCCCTCTATGGAGGATACGCTTAAAAGTTTGGTTGAGATGCAAAAGAACTTGATGCAATCTACGCAGTCTAGCTTAGCGGAGATGCAAAAACAAATCAATCAAATGGCCAATCAAGGGAAATTACCTTCTACAATCGTAGACAATCCAAAACACAATGTTAGTGCCATGAGCCTTAGGAGTGGAGCTGTGTTACCAGAAAGGGAAGGAGCGAAAACAGATGAGGAAATAAGAAAAATCCAATCGAAAGAAGTGGATGAAGATGTGGAAGAAGAAACTGAAACAGAAGCAGTCTTGGCCAAACCTCAGGCCAAGCCTACAGTTATCACAGAACCAGAAAAGGCAGAACCAGTCTTGGCCAAGCCGCAGGCCAAGCCAGACCAGAAGGAAGAAATCATAGAAATTCTGCCACCATTTCCCCCTAGATCTTCGAAAGAGAAGAGGCAAGATGAAGTGAGAGACTTCATGGCTGTTTTTGGGAAAATAGTTGTTAATATACCTATGTTGGATTTAATTGCAAAAGTTCCCTCTTATGCTAAATTTCTTAAAGAACTGTGCACTAATAAAAAGAAAATTGCAGGTATAGAGAGGGTGAACTTAGCTCACAATGTCTTTGCAGTGCAGCAGCTTCCAGAAAAGTGCAAAGATCAAGGGACTTTCACCATTCCATGTCAAATCGGGAACAAAAAAATTGAGAAGGCCCTTTGCGACTTAGGGGTTGGCATCAATGTGATGTCCCTGAGTGAATTCGAGACCTTGAAGATAGGAACAGCTGGCTGATCGAACGATCATCCGACCTAAGGGCATAGTGACTGATGTCTTGGTGATGGTAAATTATTTTATTTATCCAGTGGACTTTTGTATAGTTGAAATGAACATTCAATTACCCTCTTGCACCACTGATATTTTATTAGGAAGACCTTTCCTAAGGACATCGAAAGCAAAGATTGATTGCTTTGAAGGAAGTATAATTCTGGAATTTTGTGGAAGAACAATTAAATTCAGCATTACTGAAGCCTTAAAACATCCTAATGATTTACATTGCGTTAATTTTCTTGATGTTTTAGATCCAATTACTGAGGAAATTGCTGACATTTATATTAACGACCCCCTTGAGTATGTTTTGAGCAGGGGAATTTCCACAAGAACTCTAAAAGAATTAGAAGACAGAACTGGATATCAGAAGGAACTCCAAGAAATTTTGGACAGTTTGGCCGATCCAGAAGATACAGACTTGATCTTGGCCTCGAGCTTGGCCAAGACGCAGGCCAAGACTGCAAAAATTAGGAAGAAAACAGTAAGTTGTCAGTTTATTCAACCCAACCTTCCTAAATTTCTACCTTCTGTTGTGCAGGCACCATAGTTGGAATTAAAATCTCTGCCAGACCATCTCAAATATGCCTATCTATGTAGTAGAAAGAGCCTTTTTTTCTCTCTTCTGCTGAGCTCTTCTCTCTCTTTTCTTGATGCAGTCAGGTTTCCACCCGACGGGAGGATCTGTAGAAATAAGAAATGAATGTTAGAGTTAGTATTGGCATGGAACAGTGAACAAAGGGACGGTGCTCACTTTGAATGCAATTCTGGATGTCGCCCCGGCACGTGAGTTCGCGAGTGCGAACACTGGGAATCCCCGATAGGTTGAGCAGCTTGTCCAGCCAGCCTTGGTCAACTGGTCCTAACTCTGGCCTGCCACCCTAGGCAGCGTCTCTGACGACGAGATTAAACCCACTCTGCCACAAAGGCTGGGGCAGATTGATGATGAAGAATCCTTTCTTCCAAGCATCAATAGAAGATTCAAGGAATAATAACTTCCAGGTAAAGGGGTCTATAAAAGCATAAATACCACAATAGGCATTTGGACTTAATTGGGCAGCATTCAGATCAAATTCAGAGAATAACTCGGCAATTAAGGGATCTAGAGGCAACCGAAAACCATAATGAAACATTTTGGCATAAAGAACCCTACGGTTGCCAGGTAACTCGCTATTAAGGTGAAGGGACTTTGGGGCAACTTCAGTAGAATACCCCTCCAAGTGGTCCAGAGTGGCATTATAGTTCCGCAGGCGCCGTCGAAGGACGGTGATGGAAGCAATGGTGGAAACAGTAGTATCAATATCCCCCTCCCCAGCAGAGCGGGGATAGCGTCGATTACGAGCCATGTGCAAGGTTAAAAGAAGGATAGAGAGGGAGGTACCTGTGGTGAGAAGAAAATCGAAGCACCCGGGCGGCGGCGGATCGTAGGAGGAAGAAGAGGAATTGTCTTTTCTTTCTTTTCATTTTTCAAAAGAGAAAGGTAACAAAAGATAAAGAGAAAGCACGTGGGGGTTTTATAACCCTAAGGACTTGATAACAATCAAGACAACCCTCACGGTGCTACTACATTTGCGGCTCCTGCCGGGACGGATTTCTATAAGTCCCGTAGTATATCTTCATATCGCCCAGGGATCAGCAAAGGATTCCTAGGATGGTCGACATCAGCGGAGGGGGGACTCACGCGTCTCTATACGCATGGCATTGATAACAATCCACCTAAGAAAAATGGTATTTTCGTCTATTGCCTTGAACTGAAAAAAGAAATCATTGTTCCCACCATCACGGTGGATAGAGGGCCACCGCCTACCCTAGAGGCTGACACCATAAGGGCCAAACAGTGCTCAGGAGTCTCCCCAAACAAACCTTCTAGATGGCTCGAGGAGCTGTCTCATTCTGAGGAATACCACGCGTCAGGGGGACCACTCAGTCGCTACCCTATCGTGGTAGCATTTATCCCATGGCTACCGCCACGGTAACATATCATCCGAGGGGCGAACCACGATCCCTAACGTTAGGGATAGCTCTCTAACTATTCCCAAACGTGGAAATGCTCAATTCTTCTATATATATACCTCCCCCTCAAAGGAGGCAGGTAAGCTTAATCTGACTGGCCCAAGCTCTGCCAAATTCAGTACACATACTGACTTAAGCATCGGAGTGTTTCCGCCGGAGACCCCCTCTGGCGTATTGCAGGTACCGCGGACCGTCGTGACTACTGATCTAAGAGAAGTCGTTCCACCATACATCCTTTGGTAGAAAACAAAATCTTATCAAATTGGTGCTCTCGTTGAGAGTATTGGTTCTATTAAGTGAGCATCCTTAATAACCAAGCTCGTCCTCCCTGAAGCCAAAAGGATTATGGCCTCAGAGTCAGATCCAGCGCTGTCCCAAACTTCCAACATCCCATACAACACCCGCAGACGACTATTTTCCTTCGCTACCTCTGATACCTCTACCCTAGTGCAGGACGTCACTGCGGGAGAATCAGATCTTCCTCCTGGGCCATGTTCGGAAGAAATTACATTCCAGATTTGCTTTCCCTTTTCTCATATAACAGGAACCAGTCGTCTTACCCCCCAAGTAGGGAGATCCATGATGGGTGAAGCGGACAACCCTTTCGCAAATTCAATAGCAGCTCTCCAAGCTCAATTGGATCAGTCGACAGAAATGGCTGCTGGATTTACTCCTCATGCCTCGAGACCTAGTGTGTCCTCCCAAGTAGTTTTCACTCCGTCCATTGTCAATGAACGACCATTATCGCCCCGACAATCCCGAGGACTCCCGTCCTCCTTACCATTTTCATTGGCCCCCATCAGCATCCCGCCGCTCGCGCGCGGACCTGCTGAACATTCTGGACAATACAGGGGAGGAATCTCTATCCCTGAAGTAGCTCACCGACGTGATGAGTACAGAGAACATTGGAATAATCGACGGGGGGATATATTGAGAGAGCCATCTCCTAGATACAGTGAAAGATCTAGCAGCAGAGGTCGACGGGCTCAAACTCTAAGAAGTCGTAGCCGATCTCCCAGGCGGCATCAGGAATATGACCCTCAGAATCCCAGATATGACGTTGAAATTCCACACCCGCATCAGCCTCGTGGGGTCCCTGATATTAACGTGGGCCATCCGTTCAATTACCGTGTCAGGCACCATAGAGTCCATCGACATGTGAAACTCCCAGCAGAATCATATGATGGCACGAAAGATCCCATTTCTCACCTCAATAAGGTGAAAGATTTTGTGCAGTTTCAAACGCGCAGTGACGCAGCATTGTGTCAGATCTTCGTCATGACACTGTCAGGCGTGGCACGTCTCTGGTTCGAGGGACTCCCGACCGGATCTATTGATAATTTTTCTCAACTGGAAGAAAAATTTAAAAGTCGGTTTAGCACGGCTATTCCTATCAGGAAGTCAGCAGCTGCACTGTTCGATATCCATCGAAAACCGCAGGAATCGTTGAACGACTTTTTAGGTCGATTTGATCTTGAAATGTCCCTAACACCAGGGGTCACTATTGATTTTACGGTTGAGGCCCTAAAACGCAACTGCCGATACGGAAAATTGAGAGACACGCTAACGGTGGACCCACCGATGACCCTGGATGCGCTAAGGCTGAAAGCGCATAATTATGCGAGAATGGAAGAGGAGGAAAATAGAGAATTGATCCGAGACATGCCAACGGACCCATATGTGGCCCCTAACGCCCCGCATAACAGTACCCCTGACGTACGACCCACTGATGATCAGGGGCAACGAAAGGAGCATACTGTCAAGGCCTCTAACCGGCAGAGAGGCAATTTCTCGAAAGGAAGACCCGGAGGGTCCCCCTCTCGGAAACAAGCGGATCCGCCAAAAGGCCGGATATATGATCCTGACCTTCCATCTTTTATACTCCCAAGGGCTGAAATCCTAGCGATAGTCCAACAGTGAAATCTGCCCATTAGATATCCGACTCCTGTGAAAACGCATATTGCAAGTTCCACAAGGTCAAGGGACATTCGACAGATGTATGCAGAGAACTGAAATTGGCCATAGAGCGATTGGTCGATGAGGGCTACCTAGGAGAATTTGCCACCAAGGTAAGAGAAGAGGCCAGGAACAACCCAACGGGAATGATAACAGATCAGAGGCAAGCGTCTTCACGCGCCACGGGGGCTAACGCAATTCCCCTTGGACAAAATAGAGAAGCTCTCGTTGTCCATAGCGATCAGATGCCTATGATTAATATTATTGCCGGGGGAACACCCTACTTCGAGGAGGCCATACCACAAACGCCCAGCCCTGGGGAAAAGCGCAAGCGAGAAAGCGCCCAGGTAAAAATTGAGGCGATAAACGCCTTAGATAGAATGATATTGTCCTTCTCAGAAGAAGACGAAAAGGGTATTGTTTTCCCACACAACGACGCGTTGGTAGTCACACCTGTCATAGGAAGTCACAGGGCGAGAAGAACCCTTGTCGACAACGGGAGCGCAGTAAATCTATTTTCGCTGGAAGCATATAACTTGATGTAACGCCCTGATGGGGAGCTAGCGCCATGCGTGAGGCCAATTATCGTGATTGATGGCGTACCGATTCCGGTAGCCGGAATAACATCCTTGCCAGTATACTTCCGAGAAGACACATCCAAGTGCTCAGAAGAGCTATTATTCCTGGTTGTAGACCTAACATTACCATACAACGCTATACTGGGACGACCGTTCCTCAATCGTTTCGGGGTAGCGATATCCCAAAAACACCTGCGAATGAAATACCCCTCGTGGGACGGAGTGGTCTCAATCAAAGGAGACCAGAAACTAGCAGCCGAATGTTATTTGCTCATGACTCAGAGGAGTTGTGACCGCTACGTTTGCGTGGCAGATGATCCTTTTGACGATAAAGAAGAAAAACGCACTCAGCCACTAGATCAGATGATGTCAATACCTATCGCTGAGGACAATGAGGCAAATCTCTTGGTCAGTGAGAAACTGAGCCCTGAAGAGAGCGTGCAACTAACCCGACTATTAAGAAAATGCAAGGGAGTATTCGCATGGAAACCAACGGACATGCCTGGACGGAGCATCGACTAAACGTCAGCCCTGAGGCCAAACCGATTCAGCAGAAACAACGCGCCTTTTCATCAGAAAAAGTGGCGGCTATCGAGAAGGAGTTACTGAAGCTCATGGACGCGGGGTTCATTCGAGAAGTTCAGTACCCAACTTGGCTGGCTAACCCGGTGCTAGTTCCAAAGCCTAACAGAGATTGGCGCATGTGCATCGATTTCACTGACCTAAATAATGCTCGTCCCAAAGATTGCTATCCCCTTCCTCGAATTGACCAACTGGTCGATCAAACTGTGGGGTACGCTTATTTAAGCTCTCTGGATGCCAACTCCGGGTATCACCAAATCCCAATGGCCGCAAAAGACGAAGAAAAAACTGCCTTTATCACCCCTAGGGCCACATATTGCTACACCGCAATGCCGTTTGGGCTGAAGAATGCCGGGGTATCGTTTCAGCGCATGGCGAATAAGATTTTTGAAAAACAAATAGGGAAAAACGTAGAGGCCTACGTGGATGATATTCTGATTAAAAGTCGAAGCTTCGGAGACCATCTGGCCGATTTGGAAGAAGTTTTCAATGTGATAAAAAAATACAAAATGAAGCTGAATCCGCGAAAGTGTATGTTCGCGTTCCAAACGGGAAAATTCTTGGGCTACGTGGTCAGCCGAAAAGGCATTCAACCCAACCCTTCAAAGGTAAAGGCCATTCAGGATATGATATCCCCGCGAACCGTCAAGGAAATACAAAAGCTCACTGGCCGCATCATCGCGTTAGGACGGTTCATATCTAAGCAAGGAGAGAGATGTCTCCCATTTTTCAAAGTCATTCGAAATAAGGCCCCATTTGGGTGGACAGAGGAATGTGAAAATGCGTTTGCGGGACTGAAAGCCTACTTGACATCCGATCTAGTGCTAACGAGGCTTGAGTTCGGCGATGAGCTATACCTATACCTGGGAGTAGCTGACGAGGTAGTCAGCGCCGTCCTCGTACGAAGTGAAGGGCATGTACACCGCCCTGTATTTTTCGTGAGTCACATATTAAAAGACGCGGAGCTACGATACGCCCGCATCGAGAAGATAGCGCTTGCTCTAATACAGGCAACGCGAAAGATTGACCGATACTTCCAGGCCCACCCCGTTACCGTTCTAACTGATCAGCCGCTAAGAAATTTTTTTAGAAAGCCTGAGTCGTCAGGGAGAATGTTGATTTGGGCAATCGAGCTCGAACAATACGGGCTCCAATACAAAGCCAGGCCGGCAATAAAAGCCCAGGCGTTAGTAGACTTCATAGCGAAGTGCACATTCACCAAGGAGGTGTCGGAAAAATTGTCAGAGGAAGAACCAGAAAACTCATGCCTACCTTTCCCGGAAACGCACGCAGACTCATGGGTTATCAACGTGGACGGCGCAAAAAATCAAGAGCTAGCAGGAGCAGGCGTTTTCCTGGTGGGGCCAAACGGCATGGAAATGCGATATGCCATTAGAATCCTGCAGCCGTTATCCAACAACGCCGCTGAATATGAAGCGCTGCTGGCAGGACTCAGAATTGGAAACACCTTCTCCGTTGAAGCCTCTACCGTGGCGGAAGAGCAATACGGCTTACGCCTAAAGATACGAGGAGAATCCAAATTGATAATGGATCAAGTCCTTGGAAACTCCCAAGCCCGAGAGCCCGTCATGATTCAATACTTGGCCAAAGTAAAGCGTGAGCTGTCGGAGATGCAGAAAAAAGGCACTCGGGTCATCTTCGAGCACATCCCCAAAGAAAGTAACGAAGAGGCTGATAGCCTCGCCAAGATGGCAGCCAACGCAGACGCCTCCATACCCAGCGAGGTTCATTACAAGGAGCTATCCATACCCTCTTTCATGGAGGAGCAAGCATCGTTGTGTGTGGAAGAAATAGAAAATGACTGGAGGATCCCAGTGGTAGAATATCTGAAGCATGATAGGCTACCAGTTGAAATTGCGAAAAGAAGGAAAATCCTAAAACGGGCGGCGCGATGTACATATTACAATGGAGAGTTAATATGGAGGTGCTTCTCCCACCCAGCCGCTAAATGCATAACGGAACAAGAAGGCCTGCATGTGCTAAGAGAAATTCACGAAGGGATATACGGCATGCACATCGCAAGCGATACTCTGGCAGCTCAAGTCTTTCGGTCGGGATTCTATTGGCCCACCATACGAAGAGATTGCCATAACTTCGTGAAAACCTGTCAGAAATGTCAGGAATACGCTAAGATCCCTCGAAAACCGGCCACGCCAATCTCAGAAATAACTGCTCCATGCCCGTTTGCCAAATGGGGCATTGACATATTAGGCCCGTTTCCAATGGCTAGATCTCACCTAAAATTCGTGGTCGTGGCGGTAGACTACTTCACAAAATGGGCCGAAGCTGAGGCGTTAGCCACCATCACCACTGAAAAAATTTGGCATTTTTTCAAACACCAAGTCATCATGCGATTCGGAGTTTCGCGCATACTGGTTAGCGACAATGGAGCACAGTTCACAAGCCAATTCTTCAGGGATCAGTGTGCGGAATTCCGGATCGAAGAAAGGTTCTCTTCCGTGGCACACCCCCAAACCAATGGCCAGGCAGAGGTAACCAACCGCAGCATCCTAAGTGGCATCAAAAGAAACCTGGAAGGTTCCAAAAAGAAATGGCCAGATGAACTGCCATACGTACTATGGGCCTATCGCATGACTGTCAAGACCGGCACTGGAGAGACCCCGTTTGCGTTAGCATTCGGAACCGAAGCTGTCACACCGGTTGAGATCGGAATGATGAGCCTTCTGGTGGCTTATTTCAGAGAAGAAAATAACGAGGAAAGGTTACGTGCTAACCTTGACGCCCTACCAGAAACACATGAGGAAACACTGCTGAAAACTCTGCACTACAAAAGAAAAATGGCGCAATACCACAACCGGCAAGTGAGAGAACGATTGCTCAAAGCTGGGGATTTAGTGCTCAGAGATAGACGAGCGGCAGGGCAGCGCATGGGCAAACTTAGCCCAAACTGGGACAGACCGTATCGCGTCACCCGTATTGTGGGAAGAGGAGCTTACCACTTGGAAACGCTCGATGGAATGCCCCTACAGAACTCGTGGAATATAGCCCGGCTGAAGCTATACCACACCAGGAACTAGCTCACCCTATCTGGTAACATCAATACTATTCTAACAAGATATATCTTTCTGTGCGTTTGTTGTTGAATAAAATGCAGATAATGAAGCATGCCAGGAGTGAAAATCCTATCCTTGTGATGGCTGGTCCTGATCAGTCACCTCACTAAGACGAGGCACGCCCTGGCATGACTAAGCGTTGGGAGTGAAAATCTTATCCTTGTGGTAACCGTGCTCACACAGACGACCCATTAAGACGAGGCACGACCCCAAACGCTCCCGGGAGTGAAAATCCTATCCTTGTGGCAACCGTGCTCACATAGACAGCCCATTAAGACGAGGCACGCCCTGGTATCCTTGGGAGTGAAAATCCTATCCTTGTGGCAACCGTGCTCATATAGACGACCTATTAAGACGAGGCACGACCCCAAGGAGAGACCAACTCCGTCTTGGAAGTGAAAATCCTATCCTTGTGGCAACCGTGCTCACATAGACAGCCCATTGAGACGAGGCACGTTCCAGGGACGCGAGGTTTCAACGCTTAGGAGTGAAAATCCTATCCTTGCGATGGCTGGTCCTGATCAGACAGCTCGCTAAGATGAGGCACTCCCCATGCCAATCTCCGGCGGAAGGAAGGAGGGGACACTCCAGCCAGAAATTGAGCGGTCGATACCCGGCAAAATAAGGCGGGAAAGACATCCCTACTACAACAACAACGTCGTAGCAGGCCTAACGGGGCAAGAAAGCCCCCCTGACAACAAAGGGTAATTTGAACCTGAGCAATGTTGAGTCATTCTTGGAAATGCTATAGGAAGGCAACAATAAGGCCATCGAAAAGGCAGCTGAGGAACCTATACGAAGGTCATGCGAGAGCAAAGTTGGCATATCTATAGAGGCGCGGCAGCAAACGCCACGGACGAATAATTGCGTAAGCAGTATTATGAAACAGAGCAGATAAGGAAGTTCCGTTCAAAAGGGGTAGCCCAACCAAGGCAAAGAGCTATATCGTTAATATTACAAAACAATGAAGGGCTCGTCGGCCGCAAAAATCAGAATATATCTAAATTCAAAAAACTAAGGAGGGGGTGGTGCGTTGAATCCTCCTTGCTGCCTCGATTTCCATACATAGAAGTCGTCATCAGTAATAGTGGAGACCCTCCTATCAAAATACGCAGCCAGCTCATCAATACGGAGTTTTTCTACCCCATGATGATGCATCAACGCCTCCGACATGAGCCCTCTGCCTTCCCTCAAGTACCATTGATTCTTCTCAACGTTTAAAGCCAGATCGGCAGTCAGCTCGGCATTCCTCTGCCTCTCCTAGCGCAGCTCATTCTCCTCACGAGAAAGGCGTTCGGTCAGAATCCGTTTCTCTTCCTCCAAAGCATGCTTGACAGCCTCCAGCTCTTGCTTGACAGTCGTCACTTCCTGTCGGGCAGACTCCATTTCTTGGTTGGCAAGGTTAAGCGCATCCACAAAACTCTAGCGCTCGTTCTGCAACCTGGTCACCTCCCCCTGCCCGTTTGCGGCAATCCTAGCATTCTCCTAATCCAGGTAATGGAGGTGGCAAAAAAAAAAGAGCGCTTGGGAGCGAAGAAATTTTATATGCTCCTGCTCACTCCTAGCCGCAAAGGCATCCCTCTCCCTTGGAAGAGACATAATCTCGGCTATCAGGTAAGAGGTAGACGCGAGAATGGAATCATGATCAGTCCCGGCAGGAAATTACAAAATGTTGTCCCTGAAGGAACGCAAACCAATATGATGAGTGGGCATGAGGGGAGGATTGTAAGTAGAGGCACCGGCTATCAAAGCAGGGACAGGGCCACCTCTCGCGATAGTGGGAGGAGACATCGGAACAAAAAACAGAGCGGCAGGAGAAGAGGGTCGACTGCCGTAACCTCCCGCGTTGGGCACGGGGGACCCATCTCCACCAAGTGCTTCAAGGTTAAGGGCACTTGAGTTATAGCCTGTCACGGTGGAGGAATCACCTAAAATGTGAGGATTACCACCGAAATCAATACCCTGCGATTGCTCGGCAGGAAGGCCACCGCAGAGGTTGACTGAGCAGAAATAGTGGAAGCCTCCTAGAAAACGCAGTGCACGCATGATAAGAAAATTATACAGAAGAAAAGAAAACCTTAGGAAAAAAAAAGGAACGCATACCTGGGTGACTGTGAAAACTAGAGGTATCGCGGTAGGAATGGGATCAACTGTCGCCTCCGAAGAAACAATGGTGTGGACGGAAACGGGTTGCGTGGCACGTGTTTTCCTCACTCTCTTCTTCCTTGCGACAGGGGTGCAAGGAGGTGGCGATGAGGTAGTACCCGTAGCAGTAGCAATGCCTTCCTCTTCCGCAGCGGCAGCAGCAGCAGCCCTAGCGGCGGCGGCAGCTTTCTTCCTTTGTTCCTGTTTCCTCTTCCTCCGGAAATACTCGGGCTCCCAACCAGGCGGAGGCACTGCACAGTTAAAGAAACGTTAGCGTTAGTACCTCTTGGCAGCACAAAAGGAAAAAGGGCAAACGCTCACCCTTTTTGCACTGTTCCATTTCCAGACCGTTAGCCACTTTTCGGGCATCAACGCTGAAATCTAGTTGAAGTAGCGTCTTCAACCAGCCATCTTCTGGATCAGAAAAGGGTTTCCGATGGCCCCAAGCTCCATCTTTAATTTTCTCATTAAAGCCGGCCCTCCATAACGGCTCGGGCAAATCAATAATAAAAAATTCCTCTTTCCAATAAGGAACAGAAAACTCGATACCCATAAGCTTTCAGGTAAAGGGCTTCAATGAGCCATCTTCATAACGAGGGGATATTGATATCACCCCCTTATGAGAATACAACTGGAAAATGTCATGAAGAAGGGCCAGAGTGGGAGACTCGATCCCCTTGAAACGGCACAGTGCGGCAAAGGCACTGACAACGCAAATCGCGTTAGGGCTCAATTGAGCCGGAGCCAAATCAGAATCAGCCAATAACAACTCAACAAGCGGGTCAAGAGGAAGACAAAACCCATGGTCAAATAACTTAGCATATAATATTCTACTGTTACTAGGCAGAACGTTGTTCAGGCGAAGTGATTCGGAAGCAGCGCGCACGGGATATTCTCTAGGAAATCGCGCATTACACGCGGCAAGCCTACGATTAACTAAGGGCAGAGTATAGAGAGAAGTAAGGGTAATGCTAATTTTTTCTTCTCCGATGGACCCTTGAGGATCCTCCTCATCGGAAGATCTCTTAGTCTTAGCCATAACCAATAAAGGAGAAGTGACGAGCAAAGAAAGGGTGTGTACCTTCGCAAAGAGAACACCAGGAGTCTCAGACCAAAAAGAAGAGAGCGGCGCGAGTTGTTTGTCCAGAAAGCAGCAGCGTGCGAGAGAGGATATTAAAAAAGAAAAAGGAGGAAGGAAAAACATTATATATAACACTGAAAGGGCGTGACCAATCAGCGGCGGACACATGGCAAAGCAGCGCGTCGGGAAATAAGGCACACGCGAGGAGATGCAAGTTTAAAAATGATGACGAAACGCTTCGGCGATTCACGTCTCCCTAGGAGACGCTTGCTTCAAACGCCTTTTCGTAGAAAGACATGTGTCCTTTACCATCATTGCTTTGCAGATCGCATTAAATGGAAGGACTGCGGTATTTAATGGCCTAAAAAGCAGTGCTGGCTTAGCCAAACGGCGCGGCAGCGCAAGGAAGATAATGAAGAAATGGCGATAGCATCACAACAATTCACACGAATGCGATAAAGGTTATGTAGCGTCAGCATTATTACAAGAAGAATAATGACAAATGGTTTTCGGGAAAAAATAAAAGCAGACAACAATAAGAATAACAAAGGAGGGTCCAGAAACCCGTTGTGATACTTCTCGAAAAGCAAAGCGGCACCCCTATCCTTGGCGTTAGCCCTTCTCCCCTTCTGAGGCAGAAGAACCAATCCCACCTTTGCTAACCTCATCCATCACGACAGAAATATAGTCAGCAACCTGGGCAGGGTCAGAAGAGTTACCCTTGAAACGGGTTACAAATCCAGAAGTAAAGACTTCCAGGATTTTCTTCTTCCACCATTCCTCCTTTAACGATGTCCTAGCGGATTCCTCGTCTCGAGCAGACATCTCTTCGCGAAGAAGGAGATTTTTCTTCCTCTCCAGCGCTAACTCTGCCTCTAGAACCTCTACCTTTGCTTTCCCGACAGACCTCTATCTGTTTAATTCCTTTTGCAACTCATCGCAAAGACGCGTTAGCAATCCCATTTGCTCCGCCGCTTTCTCAAGCTGCACTTGCTTAACGCACAGCGCGTTGAAAAAATTGCGTGACTCGCGATCATGAATCTCGAACAGATAGTTCAGGTGACGGAAGAAATCTAGAGAATCATTCATCATATGGCGAAGACCAGCCGGTGGAGGAAGCTGAAGAAACTCTTCCTTCTCCTTCTGGGAGCCCAGCATCTCTCCTATCAAAGGTCTAGTAAACTCATCTCTGGAAAAAGGTTGGGGAACCCCGACAGCACGAAGACCATCAAAGCAGAATCCCTTCAAACCCATACGGTAGGAGGGGGTCTCGGTAGGACTGCCATAAGAAAGATTGATCGACGGAGCGGGAGAGGAACTCCCAGAAAAAACATCCGTGATAGGAGAAAAGAACAGTTGTGGAAGGACTTTAGGCGGTAGCCCAGCAGTCGAATCCGTAGTAGAAGGCGTAGCAACTACGTCAGGAATGCAATGGGAAATTGGAGAATCGGGAGCGTCAACTGTAGGAAGAGGAAACGCTGTCGATGGAACCTCCGCCTCGGCAGAACACGTAGCAGCCGACGCCTCAGTAATTCCCACCGGTTGAGAGACACTCGTCCCAGCCGAAACGGCAGAGATAGGAGCAGTCGCTGCATCCACAGAAGAAGCCCCGGTGGCCTGCTCACCCGTGGTAAATCGAAGTTTCTTCCGACGCAAGGAAGAGGCATGGCAAAGGTCCGACTCGACATCCACATCCTCATCATCACTAGCAATCACCGTCGTTGTGGCTGGGCTGGAGTCCGTCCTCTTGCGACGCTCCGGTAGCCAATTTTCCACAAAGCGAGAAACTCGGCCAGAGCTAACGGGCCTTCGCCCTCCCCGGGCAAGCAACCGTCTTGGTTCTCCTCCTTGGGGGACAAACGCTACCCTGATTAGAGCCATCGGCAGGGGGTAAGCTGGTAAAGTTTTATGTGGCGTAACATTCAAAGGAGCGCCAGCGTCACCTGGGAATTAACCGTTAGCCTCCTATAACAAAAGAAACGTGCAAAGACAAAAGCAAAGAAAATACGAAAAGAGGCAGACTCACCCATAGCACACTCCTCCAGAGGTTTGAACAAGGCAAAGCTACGGATGCGGTAGTGAGTACCTTCGTCTAGCAGAGCGTTAGCTTGCTCCAACTCAGCCCTGGTCAATATCGAGGGATTCACCAAATGGGGCCTATCAGGTCCTGGTTGAAATTAATACGCCACAAACGTGACGGCAGCTCCAGAACAAAGAAACTGCTTTTCCAATCAGCTACACCCTTCTTAAAGCCGTGAAAACGCTGCCAGAACAACTGCACGAGCGCGTCATTCCACTGAGGAGTAATTTTGATTAAACAATTATGGCAATTCATACTAAAGAATTTGCGAAATAAATTGAGAGATGGGGTAGAAATGTTCGTCAACTCGCAAGCGCGAAGAAAAGCATAAACCGCACACCAGGAGGAGGGAGTTATCTGGGCAGGATTAAGGTTATACTCCCGCAGCAGCGTTAGTATCGATTCATGAACAGGAAAGCGGAAACCGTAAAGGAACATCTTAAAGTAAAAAAGCCTACTGTAACCCCACGCCGGATTATGGAGCCGCATATCACTTCCAGGGATAGAGGGCTCATACCCAGAAGGAAAGGTAATACCGTGTTCCTCCAGTTCGGCTTTCAGAACCACATCGCATGTAAAAATACTAGGTGATTGCGCGACCTCTGGATCCATGGGTTTCCAGATAACCTGGCGAGGTCTATTTCTAGCCATAACAAACCAGCAAAAAGGAAATCGGAGAAGGATTGAATTGGTACCTCGAAAGGGGAGAGTTACGGAGGAATCAGCGGACGACGACGGACGGCCGGTAAGATATTCGGGGAAGAAGACGAAGGAAGATAAGAGAAAAAATTCAAAGCAAGGGCAAAAGTTCTGAAAAAAGAAAAATGGCCCCTCTTAAAGGATTAAAATGCCACCGCATTAATTAAGCCACCAATCGCGCGGAGATGCGTGTAAAAAGAGGTTGGCCACGTGGAAGCACATTAAAGAAATTAGAAAAAGAGAAGTTATTCAGCGTGATTCCCCAAAAGGGCGACAGAGTTGACCCAGTCAAGATAACTGCGAAGCAACTGCCTCGGCCAGGCCAACCGCTTGCGCTGGCTATCACCAAGGACCAGTAGGCTAACGGAAATAACGACAAAATAAAAAGGCAGAAAATATCATCTTATTCATAAAATGCCAATAGGCATATACAACACAGAGGCGTTAATCCTCATCAGCCCAATCCATGTCATAACAGTACTCATAGTCCTCCGGGGACGACGGCAATCCACTGTTGTAGGAAAAGAAATGGTCGATAGGTTTGGGCACGAGCTTTGTCGCATGAGCTACCGCCTTGTCATAACGGGCACGAGAACTATCCCCAGCAGTAGAAGCTGCTGGCTTCAAATCAGTTCCATGAGAAAGGGCCTTATTCTCGAAAGAAGGAGAAGGAGGGGCAGACGGTGACGCCTCATCACTTTTTGGTGGCGTCACGTAGTGGGGCACAAAGCCGGTAAAGAAGGACTCAAAGGTCTGCCTCTTCACTTTCACTGGTTTCTTGCGACCCTGGCGTCTAGCAGGACATTTAGTAGGTCTCCACGGAGGAGTCGAAGGAGGATTATCCAAATTCGGTGAAGTCGGACGTGTTGGCAAGGAATCACGCCCGCAAAAATCTGTCATTCTGACCTGCAAAAAGCAAAGAGAAGGAAAAGATGAAGATGAACAGGGAAAGGGAAAGCATTTCCCTTAAATAACCAAGGAAGCGCTCCGATCCTCGCACAGATCCTGAAAAATCAATTAAGATGTCTGGAAAAAATAACCGCAATGACAGAAGCTGATCCGGCACCAATATACCTGCTCGTTAAATGCGCCAACCAAAAGGCACCAAATAACTACCCAATCACTCACCCCTGGAACTGCAGCTTAGGAAACAGTTGAGTTAAAGCATTCATTGCTAATTCATGGAACGCAACCACTGAAAGGGTATGTGCGGAAGAAGGCTCATTTTCAGTTGGGCTTGCCACCAACACATTCAACCAATGCAGCAAGAAATAAACGAAAAGACTGGAAAAAGCAAAAACAACCATTTATTTATGGCCTGAGCGGCCTCAGCGTTCAGATATATACATAAAAGCATAAGAGGAAGGCAACAAGAGGAAACAAAGGTAGCGGTCAGGCATTGGATCCAGCATCATCCTCCCCTAGTACGACCGGGATATCCCTCAGCGCGTCAGCAACGGAGGTCAGCTCAGCGGAGCAGGCCCTCATCCCCTTCAAGCAGCAGGCTAGCAAGTCCTTCCGCTGTTGCAGCATTGAGGAAACCACGTCAAGGTGGGCAGTAGTGGTGGCCAACTTTGCCAAGCTCTCCAAAGGACGGAAGTCCTCCAAAGATATTCCCAGCTATTTGGACAAAATAGGGGTAAGTATCCCCTGCACCTCCAGGACATCCTCCGAGGTCTTGGTGATCATCCTCTCCAGGAAGCCGATGTCACCTTCAGTAAGGTTCTTCAAGGTCAAAGTTTTGGAGATCAGGAAATTTTGGGTCAGTTCATCCATGGCGAAATATGGAAAAGAAAGGGACATGCAAGTGCGAGGAAACCTGCGCAGAAGAAACTTCAATTTATAAGCCCTGATAAAAATCATCTAAACCACTTCCTGACGAGGAAATGCTCTGATACCTCTCGGAGAAGGGGCGTTAGCCCTTGGTGAACACTCGGGCTCATTTTCAGTTGGGCTTATGATAACAATCCACCTAAGAAAAAGGGTATTTCCGTCTATTGCCCTGAACTGAAAGAAGAAATCACTGTTCCCACCATCGCGGTGGATAGAGGGCCACCGCCTACCCCAGAGGCTGACACCATGAGGGCCAAACAGTGCTCAGGAGTCTCCCCAAACAAACCTTCTAGATGGCTCGAGGAGCTGTCTCATTCTGAGTAATACCTCGCGTCAGGGGGACCACTCAGTCGCTACCCTATCGTGGTAGCATTTATCCCATGGCTACCGCCACGGTAACATATCATCCGAGGGGCGAACCACGATCCCTAACGTTAGGGATAACTCTCTAGCTATTCCCAAACGTGGAAATGCTCAATTCTTCTATATATATACCTCCCCCTCAAAGGAGGCAGGTAAGCTTAATCTGACTGGCCCAAGCTCTGCCAAATTCAGTACACATACTAACTTAAGCATCGGAGTGTTTCCGCCGGAGACCCCCTCCGGCGTATTGCAGGTACCGCGGACCGTCGTGACTACTGATCTGAGAGAAGTCGTTCCACCATACATCCTTCGGCAGAAAACAAAATCTTATCAGGCACCATCCCATCCTAGGGAACCGCGAGGTTATCGCTCCCGGCAACCCTGTCAGATATCGCTCATGACGTCACCCGCTGGCATCGCTCATGACGTCATCACTAGACATCGCCTAGACTGTTATCGCTAGGTATCGCCATCGAGGCCTATAAATATCCCTACTTTTTCGAACAGAAGGTAAGATCAAGATGACCCAGCAGAACCTCTTGTTACTTTGTACCCCTGAACTGACTTAGGCATCGGAGTGTCTACGGCAGAGCCCCCCTCCGGCGCTTTGCAGGTACATCCGACGCCGATCGCCGCCGTTCCGATCAGACACAACCTCGAATCTTATCAAATGGTGCTTTCATTGAGAGCTTTGGTATATTAAGTGAGCGTCCTTAATAGCCAAGATCCGTTTAGTCAGAAGATTGGAACGGTCATGACCGCAGGATCGGAGCCGATCCGATCATCATCCTCTAATATCCCTTTCTCAATCCGCAGATAGTTATTCCCTTTTGCTACTACTGATCTCTCTATGACGTCGCAACCAATTATTTCGGGATCTCTGGACCGTTCGGTCGGAATTTCAGGGGGACTTGTCTCCTCACAAACGGTCATTTCGTCATCTCAGACAGCGGGATCCGATTTCTCCACTCCTCTTTCGGGGGGATCTATACTTAATCATGAACATCCTTTTGCAATGGAAATAGCGGCTCTTCGTTCTCGGTTGGAATATTTGACTGAAATGGCCGCAAGAATCACGCCTGGTGCTTCTGGATCTAGTCTCCCTCCCCGCGTCATGTTCACATCATCTATTGTCGCTGATCGACCTTTATCACCGTTGTTTCCAGAAAACCTCCAGATGCCTTTGTCCGCGGGAGATCCTCCGGTTAGTGTTGTGCAGTTCACTCAAGGAAGAGTAGAGGCTTGCGTACCACAGATGCCGCAAGGTCTCCTCCCACAAGGAGATAGGCAACTTGAGGGGGTTAGGAACCGGTGGGACGGACGGAGGGAAGGAGCCAACAGGAGTTTGTCTCCCGAGTACAGTGAAAGATCCAGTAGTCAAAGGTATCGAAGTCGATCACCCAGGAGTCACAGTCGATCTCCTAGGCGACATCTTACGCCAGAACCACGAAATAGGGGGCGTTAGGCTGAAATGTCTCCTCTGCGTCATGCGCGTGAAATTCTTGACGATACATCGGGCCACCCGTTTAGCCACCATATAAGGCATCACAGGGTCAGTCGACGCGTGAAGCTTCCCACTGATACTTATGATGGCACCAAGGATCCCATCTCGCATATCAATAAAGTGAAGGATTTTGTTCAGTTTCAGACCCACAGTGATGCGGCGTTGTGCCAAATATTTGTTATGACACCGTCGGGTGTTGCGCGCCTCTGGTTTGAAGGTCTCCCTGGTGGATCCATTAATAATTTCTCACAGTTAGAATCTAAATTCTGAAGCAGATTTAGTACGGCGATTCCAATTAGGAAATCTGCCGCCGCGTTATTTGACATACAACGAATGCCTCAAGAAACCTTAAAGGAATTTCTCAGCCATTTCAATTTGGAAATGTCATTAACGCCGGGCGTTACTATTGATTTTGCTATAGAAGCCCTGAAAAGGAACTGCATGGGACAATGGAAGAAGAAGAAAATAGAGATAGGACGTATAACGCACCGCATGGGACATCTCAAATTATCGCTACTCCCGCAAAGCCCATTCCTGATGATCATTTTATCGACGATTACGCCAGGCGGAAGGATCATATCCCCAAAGCCTCTAATAGACAAAAGGGTCATCCTTCGAAGGGAAAGACCGGTGTTTCCCCCACTCGACATCAAGGGGATTCTTATAAAAATTGGATATACGACCCAGATTTTCCTTCCCTTAATGTACCAAGGGCAGAGATTTTAGCGATAGCAGAGCAGCGAAATCTTCCCATCCGCTACCCTGCGCCTACAAAACCAGGAGTCTTTCTAGGGAGAAGGGAAAATGCTTATTGTAAATTCCACAAAGCTAGGGGACATTCCACAGAAGTGTGCAGAGAATTAAAATTGGCGATAGAACGTTTGGTGGAAGAAGGATATTTAGGAGAATTCGCCACCCAAGTAAGAGAAGACGCCAGAAATAATCCCATGAAAAGGACGGCAGATGAACGACCAGTTCCTCCTCGCATTCCGCAGAAGGATAATGCCTCCGGAAGAAAAGATAGAGAAACTCTTACGGTAGATGACGAGTACATCCCTATGATTAACATCATCACGGGAGGAACCCCTTATATGGACGAATCGGAACAACCGACAGCCGTGAAAGGAGAAAAACGCACACGGGATGGCACGATAAAAAAAGGAGGCGCGATAGGCATTTTGGATCGAATGATATTATCCTTTTCCGAAGAAGACGAGAAAGGCGTTGTCTATCCGCACAATGATGCACTGGTGGTTACGCTCGTCATCGCCAGTCATGGAATCAGAAGAACTCTTATTGATAACGGAAGTGCGGTGAACCTCTTTTCGCTAGAAGCGTACAATCTCATGAAACGCCCTGACAACGAGCTAACGCCTAGCAAACGGCCTATAGTCGGCATTGATGGGGTTCCAATCCCTGTCACGGGGGTAATCACTTTGCCCATATATTTTCGAGAAGACACCTATAAACGATCAGAGAACTTGTTGTTCCTTGTCGTGGATTTAAATTTGCCCTACAATGTCGTACTTGGGCTACCTTTTCTCAACCGCTTCGGAGCGGTGATATCTCAGAAGCATCTAAAAATGAAATACCCCTCCTGGGATAGGGTAATATCCATAAAGGGCGATCAAAAGCTAGCGGCGGAATGCTACTCACTCATGACTCAAAGGAGCTGCGATAGGTATGTGTGTATAGCAGCGGACCCCTACGAGCAGGGTGATGAGAAGCGCGCTCAACCTCTGGAAAAAATGGTACCCGTTCCAGTAATTGGCATAAAGGAAACAAGCTTCCTAATCAGCGAAAAACTCAGCCCAGCGGAAAACCTCCAACTGGCCCGGCTACTAAACAAATACCAAGGAGATTTCGCGTGGAAACCCACAGACATGCTAGGTATATCACGCGAAATAGCCGAGCATCGGCTCAATGTGGACCCAGATGCCAGGCCAGTACAGCAAAAGCGGCGCGCGTTCTCTAATGAAAAGGCGTCGGCTGTGGACAAAGAGGTAGCAAAGCTTCTTGACACAGGGTTCATCCGCGAAGTTCAATATCCCACCTGGCTAGCGAACCCTGTCCTTGTTCCTAAGCCCAATGGGGATTGGCACATGTGCATTGATTTCACCGATTTGAATGATGCCTGCCCTAAGGATTGCTACCCGCTCCCTCGTATAGATCAGTTAGTTGATCAGACCGCCAGGTACGCCTACTTAAGTTCACTGGACACCAACTCTGGATACCATTAGATTCCCATGGCCTTGGAAGATGAAGAAAAGACTGCGTTCCTCACTCCAAAGGCCACATACTGTTATACGGCGATGCCATTTGGGCTGAAGAACGTTGGGGTGACGTTCCAACGTATGGCAAACAGGATATTCGAAGAACAAATAGGGAGGAATGTGGAAGCATACGTTGACGATATATTGGTAAAGAGCGCGAACTTTCAAGATCACCTGCGGGACTTAAAGGAAGTCTTTGACGTAATGAAAAAGTATCGCATGAAGTTAAACCCCCGAAAATGCATGTTCGCATTTCAGACGGGAAAATTCTTGGGCTACGTGGTCAGCCAAAAAGGTATCCAGCCTAACCCTTCAAAGTTAAGGCCATACAAGACATGATATCGCCAAGAACCATTAAAGAGGTGCAAAGACTAACGGGGCGAGTTATCGCCCTCGGGCGATTCATTTCCAAGCAAGGAGAGAAGTGTCTTCCTTTTTTCAAAGTCATACGCAAGAAAGCCTCGTTCGGGTGGACCCCGGAATGTGAGGAGGCATTTGTCGGCCTGAAGGATTATCTATCGTCTGACCTACTGTTGATGAGACCCGAGGCGGGTGATACCTTATATTTGTATCTTTGCGCTGTGGACGAAGTGGTCAGTGCCATCCTCGTTCGCGATGATAACCACTCTCATCGCCCGGTCTATTTCGTGAGTCACGTTCTGAAGGATGGGGAGTTGCGATATGCCCGAATTGAAAAAATAGCGTTCGCTCTTATTCAAGCTACCCGCAAAATGGACCGATATTTCCAGTCCTATTCCGTTATTGTGCTTATGGACCAACCTCTGAAAAGAATATTTTGAAAGCCTGAATCTTCAGGAAGAATGTTGATTTGGGCGCTTGAACTAGAACAGTATGGATTGAGGTATCAGTCTCGACCGTCCGTAAAGGCTCAGATCCTGGCTGATTTCATAGCGGAATCTACCTTTACAGAGGATCCTTTGCCCGGCATACCTGAAGCGGAATGGGGCGATATGGATCTCCCATTTTCGGAAACCTATACGGACCTTTGGATCATCCATGTGGATGGAGCCAAAAACCAAGAGCTGGCGGGAGCTGGAATCTTCATAAATGGGCCGCACGACATGCAAATACGATACGCTATTCGAATCCTACAGCCGTTATCTAATAACACGACAGAGTATGAGGCGTTGCTAGCCGGGCTCAGAATCGGGAAAAGGACTTTCTTCTAAAGAGAGGCACGATACTGGAAGAACAGGAGACTTGCGTCTAAAGATCTGTGGTGATTCCAAGTTGATAATTGACCAGGTCTTGGGGTACTCTCAGGCCCGGGAACCCATCATGATTCAATATCTCGCCAAAGTAAAGCGAGAATTATTGGAGATAAAGAAAGAGGGCATGCAAGTCAGCTTCGAGCATGTTCCCAGGGAGGAAAATGCTGAAGCTGACAATCTAGCCAAATTGGCCGCGAATCTGGAAGCGTCCATACCCAAAGGCGTATATTATCGTGAGCTATCGGTACCATCCTTCATGGAAGAGCAAGCATCTTTATGTGTGGAAGAGAGTGAGAGCGACTGGCGAATTCCCGTAATCAAATACTTGAAACATGAGGAACTGCCAGAGGACACCGTTGAAAAGAAGAAGGTACTGAAATAGGCAGCTCGCTGTACGTACTATGATGGGGATTTGATTCGGAGATGTTTTTCTCACCCAGCCGCCAAATGTATAACTGAACAAGAGGGTCTTCACACCTTGCGCGAAATCTATGAAGGGGTATGTGGTATGCACGTATCAGATGGCACTCTGGCGGCACAAGTCTTCAGATCCAGATTCTACTGGCCCACCATCCGGAGAGATTGCCACAACTATGTGCAAACTTGCCCTAAGTGCCAGGAGTTTGCCAAAATTCCTCGGCGACCAGCTGCTGAAATATCTGAAATTATCGCCCCTTGTCCTTTTGCTAAATGGGGGATCGATATCCTAGGCCCATTCCCAAAGGCAAGGTCCCAACTGAAGTTTGTGATAGTGGCGGTAGACTATTTTACTAAGTGGGCGGAAGCTGAAGCGGTCGCCGCAATCACGGCAGAAAAAACTTGGCGTTTCTTCAAATATCAAGTTATCATGAGGTTTGGCGTACCTCGCGTCCTTGTCAGCGATAACGGAACGCAGTTCACCAGCCAATTCTTCAAAGACCAGTGCTCAGAATTCAGGATCGAGCAACGATTTTCCTCCGTGGCTCATCCGCAAACTAATGGACAGGCGGAAGTAACCAATCGGAGCATCCTCAGCGGTATCAAGAAAAACCTAGAAGGGTCTAAAAAGAAGTGGGCTGATGAGCTGCCATACGTGATGTAGGCATACCGCATGACTGTTAAAACTAGCACCAGAGAAACACCCTTCGCGTTGGCCTTTGGAACCGAAGCTGTTACACCGGTGGAAATTGGAACCATGAGCCTACGGGTGGCTCACTTTCGAGAGGAGCTGAATGAGGAAAGGTTACGAGTTAACCTGGACGCATTACCAGAAGTCTGAGAAGAAATCCTTCTGTAAACGCAGCACTACAAACAAAAGATGGCCCGTTATCATAACAGGCGTGTCAAAGAGCGGTTGCTGAAAGCCGGTGACCTGGTGCTCAGAGACAAGCGAGCGGCAGGACAACGTATGGGAAAACTCAGTCCTAACTGGGATGGACCATATCGCGTCACCCACGTTGTCGGAAAAGGAGCCTATCATCTGGAGACACTCGATGGTACACCCTTATCCAACTCTTGGAATATCGCTCGTTTGAAATTATATTACCCTAGAATTTAATTTTATCTGCACCTTTGATTTATGTCAACCCTAACCATGACTAACGCTCGATGAGACAGCTTTCGTGGGTGTTTGTGGTTGCCTTTGTGCAGATAAAAAAGGGGGTATCTTGGGAAGTGAAAAGTCATATCCTTGTGATGGCCGGTCTTGATCAGATGGCCCACTAAGTGAGGGCACGACCCAACATACCTTGAATTAGCGTCGGATTGAAAGATCCTGGACACCCCCGGGGCTGAAAAGTCCTATCCTTGTGATGACCGATCTTGATCAGATGGCTCATTAAGTGAGGGCACTACCCGGTATCTTTGGGAGTGAAAAGTCCTTCTCTTGTACTGACCGTTTTCGTGGAGACGGCCCATCAAGACGAGGCACGCCCCAAAGAAATAGAAACTCCGTCTAGAAATAAGAATCTTATCTTAACGGCTGGGCTGCTGCAGCCTGGCCATTAAGTAAGAACACGGTTCTAGACGCAAGGACAACGCCCAAAAGTGAAAATTCCCCAGCCTTGTGATAGTCGTCCCGATCCGACAACTCACTAAGATGAGGCACTTTTCGGGCCGATCGCGAAAGGAGGGAAACGCGGAGAATCGCGAAATCCCAGCTAGTAACCAGATGTGTAACCCCTGGTGAAGTATAGAGCTAGTAGTGAAAGCGATTCACGCGGGTTCCATGGTAACGCCCTATGATGGTAGTGGAAAGGCTCCTACGGGTAATTACTATCCCTCGTAACGTGTTTTTGTTACTGATGGTTTACAATTAGGAATGTGCAGAATACTTTTACGGGTAGCGGAAGGAGTGATGATCTCGTAAGCAGTGATATCATAAGGCTTACCGAGAAAGCTAACTCGATACCAACTTTAGTAATTTTGATGGGACTGCTAAGGATCTGCTCGAAAAAGTAAACGCATCGTGATAACAGGGCGAAGATAACGCCAAAAGAGTTCGTAAGGAGACAACTAAAGGAAAGGAAAGATAGCGATAGAAGTTGTCTGAATACATCAAAATACTTTAAGGGGCTACAAACTTCAGTGGTCAAAATAATGACAAAAATCTAGTGACGCTCGATTGCTAAGGAAAGGGCGGTAAAACCTCGAGGCACGTCAACCTTCGGGGTTCCTCCGTTTCCAGCCTGCCGCTTTAGCTTGGCGAAAACCCTCCTCATTAAGATGGGCAGATTTTCGCTTGAAAGCCGCCGTGACCTCATCAGGTTTGTACGCATCGACCCCATGGACTTCCTCAAAGCAATTAACTAAAATAGCGGCAGTCTGCTCGACATGCCACAGACTCCTATCTGTCGACTCTTCCTCCAGGGCAGCCTTCTCCTTGGCCAAGGATGATTTCTCATTTTCCAAGATAGTATTTTTGGCCCTCTCTGCTGCCAAGGCATCAGAATGTTCTTTCTTCAGCTCCTGATGGGCCAGTAATAGTTGTGTACGCTTCTCCAGCAACTTCTTCTTCTCATTCCGCTCTTGCGATAATTCCTCCAAGGAGGAGGAAAGAGAGGCAGCCTGACGCTGCACCTCCTCCGCCCAGTAATGGAACTTCATCATATTAGTAAAAAGATTGGAGCGTAATGAGTTCACCCTATCAACCGCGGTCTTGGAAAGGAAAGCCTCCCGTTCTGCCGCAGACACCAATATTTGGGAAGCCAGCAAAGCCGAAACTTCATCCGAGCCATCACCCCCCAATGCCACCAAACCAGTGTTACGAAGATCGTACAGTCTAACTTGATGGGTCACAGTGCCACCCCCACTTATCGGACTAAGATCCGCCGCAAAGTTGAAGGTAGCACCTCCTTCGCCATAATGATGCAACAGGGGGATGCTCGAAGGAACAAACGCCAGAGGAATAGGAGGGTGAACCTGTGTGGATGAACCCCCTGGAGCAAGATAAACACCATGAGGCTGATAGCCTGAAAAATCCTGCAAGCCCTCTTGATATCCCAGATTGGAGGAATATGCGTGAACGGGACCTCCGAAAGAATTGGGCGAAATCCCGAAAGTCTCGCCTGTGCCCAAGTTCGCCAAAAATTTCGAGGAATGTCCTCTCTGGGGAACAGCCGTAGAGTCGAAACCGTCCACAGGTCTGTTCTCTATCCCGGTGGTAGAGGAAGATAGATTTCCCCCATCACCTTCCAGCTGTTGTCTCTTCTTAGAACCAGTCAGCATGTAGTCCAAATTCATATCGCCTGAGGGAGGAGCGGAGGTAGCTATAGCGGTAGTGCCCTGCCAAGAACGCCATATGAAATATAGAAAAGAGAAACAAATCAAACGACGACAAACATTGAAATGTAGCATATCATGGCTAAAAGGCACCCTTACTGTAGCAGTGGTGGGAAGAGGTGCCTCTGAAGAACCTGCCGCGTCCGGAGAAGGTGTAAGAGCGGCAACGCTTCTTGTTTTTCTCTTCTTTTTTCCTTTGGCAATGGCCTTAGGAGCCTGGGAAGAAGAAGAAGGCTGGGCAGGAGGAGCAGCAACGGTCACGATGGGAACGCCTGAAGGAATATCAGTATTCCCCTCACCAGCTGAAGAAGAGGATACTTGAGCAAGACTCGCGGAAGTAGCCAGCAGTTCTGTGGGATTATCAGTAGCTTCCGTGGAGGTAGCTCTCTCCTTTTCTTCTCTTTCTTGAGCCCTCTTTAGGCGTCTCCTTACGCTTTCGGGCTTATAGTTGGGATCCGTCGCTGCGAGATCACAAAATAACGTCAGCATTAGTATTAGCGATAACAAAAAAGGGAGTAACGCGACACTCATGTTTAACACAAGAACGAATGTCCATTCTACAAGCCACTTGACGAATGTGAACGCTGATTTCTAGTTTGAGAAATTTGTTTAACCAGTCTTGTTCACATTGAGGAAGGGTCCCTGGTCGACTCCAGACGTTATCATCGACGTTTTGGTTAAACCCAGATCGCCACCAGGAACCAGGATCTTCAGGAAGATCTATCACAAAGAACTCCTTTTTCCAAGCATCAACGGAAGACTCGATGTGGAGGAGTTTCCAAGTAAAGGACTTGAGAGAGTCATCGTCGAAGCGTGGTGATATCGTTATCACTCCCCGACACTTCATTAGCTTAAAAAGAGATTTGAGCAGCATAAGGGAAGGGGAAGTGATCCCTTTGTATTTACAAAGTTCCAGAAAAGCATAAACACAACAATACGCATTTGGGGATAATTGGGCCGGATTCAGATCGCCGGCAACAAGCAAGTCTTTTACAAAAGAGTCGATGGGAAGCCGGAAACCATAACGGAACATTTGCGCATACAAGACCCTACGATTGCCCGTCAAAACGCTATTCAAACGTATCGACTCAGGGGCAACAGTGGCCTTATAATCGTCAGGGATAACAGCATTATGGGCGGCCAAATGCTCACGGAGAGCGGCCTCAGATGTGATAACACTAGCAGTAATATCCATCCTTTTCTCATCGGCAGATTTCAACTCAGAACGGCGAGCCTTAGCCATGGCAGAATTAAAGAAGTAAAGATGAAGAAGACGATGGAGGAGAAAGGAAATACCTTTAGAGAAAAAGCACTTCGAAGAGCCTTGAATAGTGGGGAGAAAACAAGACGGCTAAAAGAAAATATGAGAAGGTGGGATGATAAAAGAAAAGGAAAAGAATAAATATTGGTTTTTATAACCCTAGTAATCGAATGAAACGGCGGATGCCACAGTCGTTGCGTGGAAGCGACATAAGGAACAGACTCAGGCAATGAGTGCAATTCTAGAAAAGCGCTACAACACTTCGATTTTGGTAAAGTTCTCAAGCACGCTAGCCCGCAGCGCCGGAAGAAATGGACACGTGTGCCTGCACAATCGTGAATTTTCTAATGAGAAGATAGCAAGCATTAAATGCTTTGAAAAGCAGGTACCATTTCTTGGAGAAAACAAGAGCGATATCGCAAGAAAGGAGATAACGCAAGATGGCGTTAATTAAAAAGGCAGCTTTCGAGCTAACGCGAAAAAGCGGAATAAAAATCAAATAGCAGTAAACTACGGATATTGTCGCACAACAAGGCGTTATTACAAGACAAAGAAACAAATAAATAGAAGAATACCTCCAATGGAAAAAAGACAAAGGGTGCATTAAAGAAGAAGAATAGTTGCAAAGTGGCATAATAAAAATAGTTTATTTATTATGGCCTAATGGCCGAAAAGTACAGTGGCATGACAAGAGGGAAAGTAAAAAGGGCTCAAAGGGAGCCACCGCTATCAGGCGTCAGAGCCAGCGTCATCGGGTACTTCGGGAATGTCCCTCAGAGAGTCCATGACTAGAGTAAGGTCAGCAGAGGTGACCCTCATCCCCTTCAAGCAGCACCGCAACATATCCTTGCGCTGCTGCAGCATGACGATCACCACCTGAATCTGAGCGATGGAGGTGGTCAACCTCGACACGCTCTCCAAAGGACTAAAATCCTCCAGAGACGTGGCTCCCAGCCTGGAATGGAGTGGGGTCAGCATTCCCTGCAGCTCCAGGATGTCCTCAGAAGTCTTGACCAGCATGTTCTCCAGGAACCCAACGTCACCATCATTGAGGTTCTTGAGAGAGTGGCCCTTGGAAAGGAGAAAATTTTTAGTCAAATGATCCATAATGCAAGTTGCCAAAGATGATGAGAACGTGGGTGGAAAAAGCTCCCCGATTTATAGGCTCCAAGAGAAGGGCCTTGGAAAAGAAAAGGAGGTCCTCAAAAGGTGAGTCGTCCCGTTACCCTCGAGGGCCGATGGACCCGAAGTGGAAGCGAAGGTCGGTGTTCGTGAACTATCCGCGATACAGATGCTCGGAGGGGTAGGAGATAGAATATAGAAACATGCCAAAAGGCACGATATTACGGGTAGTCATGACGTAAAAGTCATACGGTTACTAGTATCCAGTGTAAAGCCGCGTTGATGTCGCAGGTAGCCCTAGATGCATAAAACCTCGCCGACCTCACAAGTATCTAGTGGTATAAAGCCACGTTAATCGAAGGCAGCTGATGGCGTAAAACCGCGTCAATATCGTTGTTTCCTTAAGCGGAAAACAAAGACAGGGCCTGTGTGATCTCAAAATCCCTGTAAGTACAGAGTTTGCTAATTTCTCCATGAGTACCTATCTCCCCTATGTGTTTGCAGTACACTTGAAAGGATGAT
The DNA here is from genome assembly GCA_963691705.1 of Viola odorata. Lineage (NCBI taxonomy): Eukaryota > Viridiplantae > Streptophyta > Magnoliopsida > Malpighiales > Violaceae > Viola > Viola odorata. The sequence continues at coordinate 39,271,720 of OY829543.1, read as the reverse complement.
GGACCGGAACATAGGCGAGCCTACGGAATGACTCGGCCACAGTCCTTGGCGACATCGTAAGTGGCCCGTCAGCAGCTCTCCTACGACAGGAGTGAAGTTGCAACTTTCTAAGTCCTACCAAAGGGACCAGGCTGAATAATATCGCTAGGCGAAAGCAATGCCCTAATAATTACGAACGAGATAGCAGCGTCTCCCGTGGATCTCTTAACGCCTCCAGAAGACTGGGCATGAGACAAAAATGAAGGCCGAAATCTGTTTGCTAGGAGGAAAGCTTCAAATCTGAGCCCTAGCCCATCGTTTAAACCAATCTGTGTCGAGCTAAAGGAGACAAGGAAGTTCGGAGATCCTAGGAGCATATTGCCTTATGAAAGAACAAACCCTCTCCTAAGATTCTAGACATGGACAGGGAGTGACAGCCCTTGGTAAACACTCGGGCTCGTTTTCAGTTGGCCTAATGATAACAATCAAGACAACCCTCACGGTGCTACTACATTTGCGGCTCCTGCCGGGACGAATTTCTATAAGTCCCGTAGTATATCTTCATATCGCCCAGGGATCAGCAAAGGATTCCTAGGATGGTCGACATCAGCGGAGGGGGGACTCACGCGTCTCTATACGCACGGCGCCATCCCATCCTAGGGAACCGCGAGGTTATCTCTCCCGGCAACCCTGTCAGATATCGCTCATGACGTCACCCGCTGGCATCGCTCGTGACGTCATCACCAGACATCACCTAGACTGTTATCGCTAGGTATCGCCATCGAGGCCCATAAATATCCCTACTTTTTCGAACAGAAGGTAAGATCAAGATGACCCAGCAGAACCTCTTGTTACTTTGTACCCCAGAACTGACTTAGGCATCGAAGTGTCTACGCCGGAGCCCCCCCGCCGGCGCTTTGCAGGTACATCTGACACCGATCGCCGCCGTTCCGATCAGACACAACCTCGAATCTTATCAGGACTAAAGGGAATGACGGGTCAAGTGACTGTAGTGTGTGACGTGTCAAGGGCAAAGAGACACGGGAAGCGGGTACAACCCCTGAGGAGTGAAAAGACATGCTCAACCCGCCAATCTTTTAGCGTTCCCCTTTAATGACATGTGGGCTCAAAGCATCATAGTTGTCTCCCTCGTATCAAGTAAAAGGAGTCAGAGCATTAAATTCTCTGAAAAGTGCGCAGTCAAGCCCGGCGAAAAGGAGCGGCAAGATATAATGCCACAGCATGCAAGAGGCAAAGTGCGAAGAAAATGTAGTCAAGCGGCATGTGATAAAGGGCGACATCGCTAAGGAGCAGCATTATTTGGTCAAGATTACAAGATCTATTAATTATTACAAGCAAGGAGGCGACGTCAAAGTCCAAATGGGAAAAATAATACAACAAGGAAGTAAGTAAAGAAGCGACACCCACAATCAAGCGCCATCAAATGGGCCCTTCCCAGGCACTGATCCACTACTCCTCTTCGGAGGAGAGGAAACCCTCTTGGCTCTCGTCAATCTCTTTCATCCTGGCATAGGCATACCTGGCGACCTCAGCGGGGTCAGCGGACCTGCCGCGTTGCTGATCTGTCACCCCGGTGATAAAGGCTTGTTCAGTCTTCTTCTTCCACCAGGTCACCTTTTTTAAAGATTTCGATAGGTCCGCATCGCGGGAGGATACCTCCTCAAGAAGGAACGAGTTCTTCTTCCTCTCAGCCACCAACTCAGCCTCTAAAGCTTCAACCTGGGCTTTTCCTTTAGATCTTTCCCGAGAAAGGTCAGCGCGGCACTCGCGCAGTTTGGCCTGAGCGCGTTTGTGGAGTCGAGACAGCTTCTCTACCTTTGCTAGGGCACCAGAGTTTTGAGATTGTGTAGCATGAGCCTTGATGAAGTAATGAAGTTGTCCAAAGGCAGCAAGGCAGTTGTTCATGACGCGCACATACTGAACTTCGGGAGGAAGTGGCAGTAGCCTACTCTCCTCCTCGGAGGCGCGAAACATTTCGCAAGCCAAGATAGCCGTGGGCTGATCTTGCGATAAGGGGTCTGATGTACCCATCGCACGGAACCCGTCAGTCCCGAATTTCGACAGATTTAGCCGGTGAGAGGGGGCCCCTTGAGGCCCGTCACGGGAAAGATCATCAAGTGTGAGAATTTGAAGAGTAAAAGTAGTCTTTTATTTCTTACTTATTTAGATTCTTTACATTGGTACATATATATACACATATGAGAGCAATTACAGCAATGAATTAAGGAAAGAAAATAAGTCACTAATTAGGAAGTAAATCAGCCACCAATTAGGAAGTAAATCACGGGTCATAATGTAGGTCAAATTAGAATCTTCAACACCCCCTCTCAAGCTGAGGAATAGATGTTTTTCATTCCCAGCTTGGAAATCAGTCCATTGAATGTAGAGGTATGCAGTCCCTTGGTGAGAATATCTGCCAGCTGAGAAGCTGAAGGAACATAAGTCATGCATACCAGTCCTTCCTCTAGTTTTTCTTTGATGAAATGTCTGTCAATTTCTATATGTTTCGTCCTGTCATGCTGCACAGGATTGTGGGCAATCGATATTGCAGACTTGTTGTCACTATATAGCTTTATAGGGCCTTCAAACTGAATTCCTAGATCGTCTAGGATTATTTTCACCCACAACAGCTCACACAATCCAAGGGAGATAGCTCTGAACTCAGATTCTGCTGAGGACCTTGCCACTACATTCTGTTTTTTGCTTCTCCAAGTGATCAAATTTCCTCCCAAAAAAGTGCAGTATCCTGTTGTGGACCTCCTGTCCACATGGGATCCTGCATAATCTGCATCCGTATAGCCTTCAAGAGAGAGTTTATTGTTTTTCTTGTACAATATTCCCTTCCCTGGACTGCCTTTAAGGTAGTGTAGTACTCTATAGGCTGCCTGTAGGTGAGGAATTCGTGGATCATGCATAAATTGACTAATTATGCTCACTGCAAAAGCAATGTCAGGCCTTGTGTGAGATAAGTAAATCAACTTTCCAACTAGCTGTTGGTACATCTTCTTGTCTACAACTGGTGCTTCTTTAGCTTCTCCCAACTTATGATTGGCATCTATAGGTGTAGAGGTTGGTTTACACCCAGATTTTCCTGTTTCTTTCAACAAATCTACCACATATTTCTGCTGGGATATGAAGATCCCTTGTGAAGAATAAGCAACTTCTATTCCAAGGAAGTATTTTAGTCTCCCTAGCTCTTTTAACTCAAATTTTGAAATCAGCTTCTGTTTCAATTCATCTTTCTCCTTATCATCATCCCCTGTGACAATGATATCATCAACATACACTAGGAGAATGGTGACTCCACCAGTAGTGCCTTGTTTGATGAATAAGGTATGATCTCCTTGACTCTGCTTGTATCCAAACCCCTTCATCGCCTTAGAGAATCTCCCAAACCAAGCCCTTGGTGATTGTTTTAGGCCATAGAGTGCCTTTTTGAGTTTGCAGACCTTGTCACCTTCATTCTCCTCAAAACCTGGTGGCATGCGCATATAAATTTCTTCATCAAGCTCACCATGCAAGAAGGCATTCTTTACATCATATTGAAGGAGAGTCCAGTTGTAGTGCGCTGCAAGTGACAGAAGAATCCTTACTGTATTCATCTTTGCCACTGGGGCAAAGGTCTCCTGATAGTCTACTCCATATGACTGAGTATACCCCTTTGCTACTAATCTGGCCTTGTACCTCTCTAGTGATCCATCTGCCCTATATTTGATAGTAAATACCCACTTGCACCCTACTATATTTACTCCAGTAGGTCTTTTCACAATCTCCCAAGTTTTGTTCTTCTCCAATGCATTCATCTCGTCCTTCATCGCATTTCTCCATTCCTCCTGTCTTAAAGCTTCAAAAACAGTGTTAGGAATACTAATAGCATTTAGACTCAAGATGAACCTCTTATGTGGATCTGAAAGGTGTTTTAGTGAAATGTAATTTGATAGTGGGTATAAGGGTTTCTTTGTGCATTCTCTGGTTCCTTTTCTAATAGCAATTGGTAGATCAATATCATTGTTAGGGTCATCTGGTAAGTCCGTATTTTGATTGGATGGAGGTTGAGTAGGACTTACAGTGGTTTCATTCTGAGGAGAGGGACTGGACTCTTGGTCTTGTATCAACTCAGGAACAATTCTTCTTGAGTATACTCGAGAGAATCTAGATAAATCTGTAGCCTTAGGATCTTCTTGTTGTGGTGCCTGAATTGGAGCTGCAGGTGGAGCTTCTGCTGGTGGAGCTGCTGGTGGATTAGGTGGAAGTTTCAATGGTGGGATAGGCTGGGAATTTTCAAAATTGAGCTCTTCTACTTGGGGTGAAATTTTCTGGAAGAAGGGAACACTTTCTGAAAAAGTGACATCTATAGAAACGAACCTTTTTCTGGTGATTGGATCATAACACTTGTAACCTTTTTGAGTAGGAGAGTATCCCAAAAATATACACTTTACTGCTCTCGATTCTAATTTATTCCTAAGAGGTTGATGAACATGGACATAGGCTGTGCATCCAAATATCCTAGGAATAAGACCATTTGTAGTTCTGAAATGTGGATAGAAAGAGTTTAGGACAGTCATAGGGCTTTTGTTTCCCAAAATAGGAGATGGCAATCTATTAATCATGTATGTAGCAGCAAGAACTGCTTCTCCCCAATAGGCCTTGGGAACATTTCCTTGAAATAATAAAGCTCTAGTGGAGTTAAGAATGTGTCCATTTTTCCTTTCTGCAATTCCATTCTTTTGAGGTGTATAGACACAAGATGATTCATGAATAATTCCTTGTGACTGGAAATATGAGGAAAGAGTGTTATTAAAGTAGTCTTTAGCATTGTCTGTCCTAAAGCACTTAATCTTAACTCCAAATTGGTTTTGGATCATAGAATGGAAGTGAGGGATAATGTTACTGACATCAGATTTTTGTTTGAGTAAGAAAACCCATGTGACCCTAGTGCAATCATCAATCAAAGTAACAAACCAGCGAGAGCCAGAAATATTTGGAATCACAGATGGTCCCCATATATCACTATGAATCAATTGGAAAGGCTGAGAACTTCTCTTATCACTTATAGGAAAAGTCACACGAGTATGTTTTGCAAGTTCACACACCTCACAATGAAATGATTCTGTATCTATTCCTAGAAACAGGTGAGGAAACATAACTTTTAGAACTTTAAAGGATGGATGACCTAAACGCAAATGATGTAACCAAATGGTTTCCTTACTTGTCAAGCTTACTAAAGTTACTGGTTCTTTATTTTTGACCTCTGGAGTAACTTCTAGTTGATACAAGCCATGCCACTCCTTAGCCAGTCCAATCCTCCTCCTCGTTTTTTGGTCCTGAAATGTACAATGTGTGGGAAGAAATATAGCACAACAATTGGCATCATTGGTGAGTCTGTGGATAGAAATGAGGTTAGCTGATAGTTCTGGTACATGGAGGACATTTTTAAGAATGATAGTAGGTGTGACCTGTATGTCGCCAGTACCCACCACAGTGGCTAGGGAGCCATTTGCAACAATAACTTTTCTGTTGCTTGGACAGGGTGTGTAGTTGTGAAAAGGTTTAGATGAGTAGGTCATGTGGTGTGAGGCACCTGAGTCTATCAGCCAAGTATTCTTATAACATTGCTTTTGAACACTTAAAACAGTAGGGAATGTAGTTATACCTGTCACGATTGAGGATGAGGCTGTTGCTACTTCTGTTAGCTTTGTATCCCGTGAATCCAATAGCTGTCTCAATTTTTCAACCTCTTCTGGGTTGAATCCTTCTACAGTACCGACTGTGACTGCTCCTGTCATTCTGGTTTGGGGCTTTTGCCAACCCCCTTTATTTCCTGCCTCTCTGTGTAGCGTCTTCCCATGCAGTTTCCAGCACTCTTTTTTAGTGTGCCTTGGTTTATTGCAATAGGTGCACCAAAGATCATCTCTATTCTTCCTCCACTATCCTTCTCTACGCTGATCACTAACAGTTGACATCATAAATGGGGAGTAGGAAAAGAGAAGCCAAATACGAACGTTCAGCAATGAAGGCTGAAGTTTTAAATAGATAGGAAATTTGCAGCAATGAAGGCTGCTCAAAAGAAAAAAAGGATAATCCTCAAGGAATTTCCTATAGCTCTAATGGCTTTGTTTCTTAGGTTAAGAAACCTAAAGCTCCGCTACCATGTGAGAATTTGAAGAGTAAAAGTAGTCTTTTATTTCTTACTTATTTAGATTCTTTACATTGCTACATATATATACACATATGAGAGCAATTACAGCAATGAATTAAGGAAAGAAAATAAGTCACTAATTAGGAAGTAAATCAGCCACCAATTAGGAAGTAAATCACGGCTCATAATGTAGGTCAAATTAGAATCTTCAACATCAACAAAGCAAGGCGCAGAGATACCGCCTGAGCCCCCGATGTCTCGAATTGAAGTAAGGAACAACGGGCAAGGGGACTTCGGGGGAGAGTGAGAAGAACCAAGTCCGCTTGGGACTGAGGGACGCACGTCAAGAATACAAGGGTCAATGGGCGAGTGTGGAGGCTCCATGGCAGGAGTGGAATCTGCAGCGGATGGTGGCATCATCGCGGCAGAGGAGGTCTTGTTGGGGGCAGCCAGCCCCAGAGTCGAGGAAGCGCCACCTAGAGAAGCGGCACCCTCCATAGTGGTGTCGGGAGAAGCGGCAGTCTGGGAAGCGACGGTAGTTGCGGCGTCGCTTTGAGGAGATTGAGCAGCCATCTTGGTCACTTGATCTTCGCTTGCTTCCCTTAGTTTCTTTCGTTGAGCTGAGGAAGCCAGGCGGAGGCTCAGTTCCGTGTCCATGTCCTCCATGTCCTCGACCCCGTTGGAGAAAATCTTTGTCTCAGTCACTGGCAAACTAGACCCGGACCTCTTCTTCCGACTAGGTAACCAGTTCTCCACGAAGCGGGAAGTGCGGAAGGAGGAACCGCTCTCCCTGGAAAGAATCTCGTCTAAAGCTCTTTTCTTTATGGGCATACGGTGATCAGCTTGAGCCCCAGCGGAAGTAGAGGGAGCAGTCGTTGAAGGGGCGATAACCTTGTGAGGAGCGTCACCTTCGGAGAGTGGTCGAGCGATGGTCTCCCCTGCAAAACGTTATGTTAGTAAACAAGGGGTAAGCAAGGCAGCGGCAAAGCTCAAAAGCTCACCTATGGTACACTCAGTTAAAGGCCTGTACAAGGCAAAGTTTCGGATCTGGAAAGGGGACTCCATCTCCAGTAAGGCGTTGGCCTGATCCAACTCTTCCCTAGATAGAGGCGCTGGCCTCGCCCAATCAACCACCTCCAGGTTGAAATCAGGACGCCACAGGCGAGAGGGTAATTCGACAACGAAGAAACCGCTCTTCCAGTTTTCGACGTTCCCCTCAAATCCTCGAAATTTCTGCCAAAAAGGCCTCACTAGAGCATCATCCCATCTTGGAATAATATAAATAAAGCCGTCGTGAAAAAACAGAGTCAAGAACTTGCGAAATAAAGCGACAGAGGGATCAAGAATATCTTTTAATTCGCAGGCACGAAGGAAGGCGTAGATGCAACTCCACGAGGAAGGGGTAATCTGCGCAGGGTTAAGCCCGTGCTCGCGCAACACACGCTCTAGCGTGTCATGAACTAGGAGGCGGAACCCATATTGAAACATTTTAAAATAAAGAATCCTATGAGTTTTCCAGAGCCTGCTATGAAGCCTCATAGTGTCAGAAGGAATAGTGGGGCGATAGCCACAGGGGAAGGTAATATTGTTACTTTCCAATTCGAGGCATAAGACAGTAGGGCAAGTAAAGATGCTAGGGGTGTTTTCAAGCTCGGGATATCGAGAAATTGGCCTAGGGGTAGCTAAAGAGCTAGATTGAGATCTCGTGCGAGGCATGATAGATAAAGTAGCAAAGGAAAATCAAAAACAAGATCGAGCAGAATACCTTGAAAGAGAGAAGACTGAAATTAATAGGTGAGTCGTCTGGATGCGAGCGAGAGAATTTCCTCGTAGCGAGCGAAAAATGAAGAGAGTTCTGAAGTATAAAAAGGAGCAAAAAGGTACGAAGAAGGAGCATTTTTCCTTTTAAAAGAGACGGTGGAAAAATCAGACAGAAGGGTAACCTATCATAGCAAGACACGTACAGGACAAATGGGACACGTGGAAAGACCCTGACAGAAACTTAAAGTCAAGCGCTCGCCTCGAATGTCGTAAAAGAAAGACTCGTTAATTACAAGAAACACCACAAAGATGGTCGTATGAAGCGGTAATCGGTTGTCCAGCGGCAGTTATCCCATAGGGCGGCGATTATAGCAAAAGCGAAAAGAATAAGGCAAACGACATTTTGTTTCATTTCATTCTATTTTATTCATTAAAAAAGAAAGCCAGCGGCATCTACAATAAGTGCGACATCATCAGTCTTCGTCCACCCAGTGTATATCATAGACGTAATCATAATCTTCCGGAGACGATGGCGACCCACCGTTATAGAAAGGAAAGGGCTCGCTAATCTCGAAAGGCCTTTTACCAAGCCCAGTCGCGGAACCTGTCGTAGGCGCAGTTTCCTCCTTTGAAGCGGCGTGGGAGCTTTCCTCCAGGATCGGGGTAACCAGTCCTGTGACGGCATCTTGCATAGAAGTCCTATCCTTGGGAAAAGGATAAGGGACGGATTGTGACGCTTCATCCTTTTGCCGCAGCGAAAGGTAGTGAGGTTCAAAGTCGGCAAAGAAGGATTTGAAAGATTGTTTCTTTGTTTTCTTCAATCTCTTGCGACCCCGGCACTTGACGGAATGTCTGGCAGGCCTCTAGGGGGGTGAGAGTGGAGGATTGTCGGAGTCGGGAGAAGTTGGAGGGGTCGGAGGAGAATCGTGGGCGGCAGTATACAAAAAACGAGAGTCAGCCATGGAAATATCAGTAAGAGTGAGAAGAAAGAAGAAAAAAGATGAACAGAGAAAGAAAGGAAGAGCCCCATTATATAGCCGAGGTGAGGAGGCGTGCCTGCCTTTTCGCGTATTATCGAGGACAGTTAATGCTATCAGATATAGCGTCTGTTGGGGGGAAAGATCTGACTCCGCAACTGTCTAAAGTCTGCACCAGCCAGGAGGCACCGAAATCGTTGCCCAATCTGTTAACACTGAAAAGCGGCGCAAAATATATTCAGAACGGATGCGACATGGGAAAATCGTCATTATGAGCCAGGTAGGTAAATAAAGTTACGGGATCCCAAGGGACACCAAGCTCACAATAAGTGAGAATAAAAGTTATTTTCTAAGAAAGACGATATGAGAAAGAAGAAAAATATTGACAGCGCAGCAAGTGAATAAGGGAAAGCATATTTATTTACTTAAAGGGCTCAGCGGCCCGAGATTACAAAAAGGCCTAATGGCCCGGAGTTACAAAAGGTGGCCCTAGAGGAGCACAGAAAGACACGCCAAGAGGATCCCCATCGCTGGTCAGGCATTCGACCCAGCGTCGTCATCTTCCCACTCCAGGAAAGGAATTTCCCTCAGGGCATCCGCAAGAGCCGTCAGTTTAGAGGAATAGGCCCTCATGCCCTTCAGGCAGCATTCCAGCAAGTCCTTCCTATGCTGTAGCATTGACATCAGCAGCTGAATTTGAGAAACAGCCACTGACAACTTCACCGCTTTCTCCACGGGACTGAAATCCTCCAGGGTAACCGCAGCCTGTCTAGATTGCAGGGGAGTCAACATCCCCTGGAGCTCTAGTATATCCTCTGAGGTCTTAACGCTCAGCGAACCCAGGAAATCGGTGTCTACCTGAGTTAGGTTGCTCAGGGCATGGGTTTTGGAGAGCAGGAAGTTTTTGGTGACTTCGTCCTTAAAAAGAAGAGAGATAAAGAAATTTGAAGAGAGAGGTGAAAAAGTTGTGAGAGTTATGAGGCAAGCACAAAATGAAAGGCCTATTTATAGACTTCGGGAAAAGGCATTTCGAAGACATACCTTTATCGATCGTCGAGCCCTCATTAGGGCAGAAACCTCTGAAGGGGCAGGACCGGAGACGCTGTGATAGCCCTTGGTAAACAGTCGGGCTAGTTTTCGTTTGGGCATATGATAACTATCGATACTACAGAAGCGGCATCTCCACTACCCCGCCGGGTGACCCGGCCAACATACTATACTGGCCGTGGGAGACGAGGCCCTGTTCTTACCACCCTTAGCCTGGCGACCGACCCTGGGATGGTCGACATCAGCGGGGGGGCTCTCATGCGGCATCCGCACGGTGGCATCCCATCCCAGGTCATCGATGACGTCACTCCACATGACGTCATCCCACATGACGTCACTCAACGCCATCCCGGCGGCATCTATCACCCCAGCGACACCTACCAGGGATTATTCCCACCCCCTGTCGGTACACTCCTTCCTTTGTCTATAAATACCCCCACCTTTTCAGACAAGAGGGTAAGCCTAAGATAGCGTACTGAACCCCTGCCATTTTGACTACCTGCACTGACTTTGGCATCGGAGTGTTTACGCCGAAGACCCCCTCTGGCGCTTTGCAGGTGACGAAGGCCCCAGTACAGTGTTCCCGACCAGCCCCGATCAGGCCGATCCTGCTCAGTATCCCCCGGACTCTTATCAGTGCCTTCCTTCGTAGAAGAGCAAGCTTATCTGAGTGTCGAAGAAATCGAAGAAGATTGACGGATTCCTGTAATAAAATTTCTAAAGCACGATGAATTACCCGCAGATAACACGGAAAAGAAGAAAGTATTGAAACGAGCAGCACGATACACATACTATGACGGAGAACTGATTCGGAGATGTTTCTCTCATCCTGCCGCCAAGTGTATAACAGAGCAAGAAGGCCTCCACACCCTACGGGAGATCCATGAAGGAATATGTGGTATGCATGTGTCTGGCGGCCAATTGGCCGCACAAGTTTTTCGGTCAGGATTTTATTGGCCCACCATCCGTATGGACTGCGAAAACTTTGTCCGAACTTATCAGAAATGTCAGGAATTCGCTAAGATTCCCCTAAGACCTGCTATAGAGATCTCTGAAATCGTTTGCTCCTTACCCTTTTGCTAAATGGGGAATCGATATTTTAGGCCCGTTTCTGAATGCTAGATCTTAAATGAAGTTCATAATCATAGCGGTCGATTACTTCACCAAAATTGGCAAAAGTAGAGGTCGTGACCGTTATCACGGCAGACAGGGCATGACATTTTTTCAAACACCAAGTCATCATGCGATTTGGAAATCCTATCCTTGTGACAACCGCTCCTGATCAGACGGCTCACTAAGACGAGGCACGCTCTAGGCCGACCGTTGGAACTCGAGATAAAAGGAATATCCTAGCAATTAACCGGATGGAAAATACTCGGTGAATTAGCTGGATGAGTAATACCCCAGCGAGACCGGATCCAGCGAGGCTGGATGAAAAAGCAATACCAATAATACCCCGACGAGGCCGGATCCAGCAAGGCTGGATGAAAAAACGATACTAGTAATATCCCCGCACACTCAGGTGAATGCCTATAGATGCGATTAATGCCTACTATTACATGTCATTTTACTAACACGGTAAAGCAATATTTGAGGATTTGCAGGAAAAATCATGGAAATATTGAAATAATAGAGGGACCAATGCCCACGAAGGCGGCGAAATCATAGAGGAACCTTGATAGATCACATTCAAGAATTTTATCAGGTATTTCTATCGTTAATTCTAGCAATTTTCTCAAGGATATGGTATCTCCTATCTAAAGAGGAAACAAAAATCTAGGGATATCTATAAGGTATCTTTCACCCTTGAAGAGGGAATACATCTTCAACGATAATGGTAATATTACGACTATATCGCCACAATATCTTCTCTTGCCGATATGGAACATATGCTACTTACTGTGGGTAAGATTTATCATAATATCTTGTTATCGCGAGTTTGTGTTCTTGAAGCTATCTGGCGAACAACGTTATCTCACGAAGACATTCTATCTTCGATATTCTCACCTCGCTATGGTAACACACCATTTCGAATATCAAGCTGTCTCCCATATTACTATTGATTACATTGCATTTCATCATGTTTTATTGTCCATTTACTTGTTTCATTGGGCAGTAAACCTACTGATTTATCCTTGCATTTCCCATATCTTGGCAGTTCTGGTCTGGAGGTAGATTATTGAAGATTCTAATTTTTCAAGAGTTGAAGCTGATTTTTGGAGTCTTGGCCTAGCGCCTGGCCAAGACACATTCACATGCAAAGCAGCGCACATCAGATCATCTTGGCCAAGCCTGCGGCCAAGACATTTTCGCGACAGAGGCAGAAGCGTGAATTATCACTTGGGTCGCTTCCCACATTGGGCTTTGCGAGCTGGCAAGTCGCAGCTGTCCAGCAAATCTAGAGGGATCTGAAGCTTATCTTTTGAAGAATCCCACAAGGGATCTCCCTCTTTTGTATTCGCGATTTAATTTCCAATATCAGAACAATTTATTGTGACAATATTTTTAGAGATTTTCTAGGGATTAGAGTTGGAATAGGACAGAGGAGTTTGAGGGCTATTTAGTCGAACATTGTTCCTCCTCTATGGGGGTCGAAACCTTTCTTCTCTTTTCTCCTTCTTTGACATTGATACAATTTGCTCCGGATTTAATTATTTAAATCTCGGATTTAATTTATTTATGTAACCAAATATTTAATCTTTTTATCTATGAGTATGAGTAGCTAAACACCCATTCTTGGTAAGGGTTGATGAGCTGAAGTTCTTATGCATTCGTGAGGTCAATCCGTACTTAATAATCTCTTCTCTCATATTTATTTATTTCTTAAACTTAATCTATCGCTTACTCACTAGAGGCAAGGTTTGATCATCCTTGTACTCTAGTAGAGAAGAGTTGCAACCGGTCTAGAAGGAAAGGAAGCACCCATCGACTAGACAGAGTAGGTGACTAGTCTCGCGCCAGACTAGAAGAAATAAGTAATCTAGGTCAAGACCAGATTGACAACCTAGGGTTTCCACAGGGAGACAACTTGGCCTAGGTACTGTCTTCCCCTGTACCATTGAGGAAGCGAACAACCATTCAAGATAGCAGTCAAACGGATAAACCCTTTAACCAGCAAGGTCTCCCTTGGCTAGGATTATCAGGAAAGGGAGCACCCGCCAGGTAATTTGAAGAGGAGGGAAGACAGGAGTGAACAGGAGTACCTCCACTCTATAGCAGTACTAAGAACGAAGAGATGAATATCCTTGAGTCTATGATCGAAGCATAAGAACAGAAGCTCTCATATCGCCCTTACCTGGAATTCCACTTTTACTAGATCTATTCAATCTTGACCCCTATCTTGGCCAAGCCTTTGGCCAATACTATTTTGAACTATTTTTACCTCTTTCTGTTTTGTCTTTATTTTTAGATTCTACCAAACCAAATCCAGTGACGAGGAAGTCAAACCAAGAATTACATCTCCTAGAGGTCTTTGTGGACGATCCTCTTACCATCATCTACAAACTCTTGTAGACAGTGATAAGTTGTATTTCTACCCCCATTTCCATACCTATTTCACTATTATATTTGACGTATTCGACGCGCGATCAAATTTTGGCGCCGTTGCCGGGGATCTCTAACGGTATTTGTAGTTTTTGTTTTTGTTTTATTTTGTTTTTGATAGTTGATGACCAGGTCCTCTTGCAGAGAAGAAGATTTGCTACCATATAATCCGAATCTCACTAAGGCCGAAGCACAACTCAGGAAGATAGCTCAGAAAAGGAAAACCCAAGAAGAAAGTGAATCGAAAACCTCTAGTTCCAAAACAGATCGCAGTCTAGACCACAGTCTTGGCCAATCTTCCGACCAAGACGACTTCAGTGATCCAGACATGGCAGGAAATCCACAAGAACCCACGATGAGGGAACTAAATAGAACAGCAGAGTAGGAAACCTTCTCCTGCATAGCTTTGCCAACAGTGGCAAATGACTAGTCTATCAAGACCAATATGGTGGCCAACCTTCCTAAATTCTATGGCCATTCGAATGAGAACCCATTCAAGCACCTGAGGAATCTACACGTTCAGTGTGATATGATTAAACCAGCTGCTGTGAATATGGAAAGAGTAAAGTTAAAAGCTTTTCCATGCTCTCTTGAGGGGGCTGCCCAAAATTGGTTCTACAGCCTACCTCACAACACGGTCAATACCTGGGCCGAGATGTCCACATTATTCCTCAACAAGTACTGGAATGCAACAAAAGCAGGGGTGGCAAGAAAGAACATTGCTGCCATCCAGCAGAGGAACAATGAGGGTCTAAGTGAATATCACCAACGGTTCAAAGAATTGCAAGAAGTTTTCCCTACACATGGAGTAGCGGATCAGACCATGATCCAATATTTTTATGATGGAATGCTCCTACCCAGTAAAGAAAAAGTTGATGCAGCCGCAGGTGGAGCATTACAGGACTTGACGGTCACCAGAGCTAAACTTCTACTTCAAACCATGGCAGACAATAGCCAAAATAACACCACTTCTGACAGGGCTTCTATTCCTTCTAGTCTTTGTTCTATTGATGTTGAGCAAAAATTAACTGAATTAACTGATATGGTCAAAAACATTTCTGTTAATATTTCAGGTGCAATGACCACGGGGAACTCTAATCAGGAGCAAGTAGCATCGATTTGTGGAATCTGCCAACGACAAGATCATCAGACCAATAATTGCTACATGGTGCAGCATCCTGATGATGTAACACAAGTAAATGCGGTATATGGACAGAACCAAGGGAGTATGCAAAATTTCCCTAAAGGAAGTAATCAGTACTCATGGAGAGGTCATCCAAATTTTAGATGGAGAGACCCAGTCCCTCCAAAGCAGAATCAAAACTAGAATATACCTCAGCAACAACCTCCCGTTAACTTTCAACATTTCGTACCTCATCCTTCACACCTAAATCCTGGCCAACCTCCTGGCCAAGCCTCTGTACCCTAGCTGCCTCCAGCACCTCAACCCTTGCAGATAACCGGCACCTTAAAAGTTTGGTTGAGATGCAAAAGAACTTGATGCAATCTACGCAGTCTAGCTTAACGGAGATGCAAAAACAAATCAATCAAATGGCCAATCAAGGGAAATTACCTTCTACAACCGTAGACAATCCAAAACACAATGTTAGTGCCATGAGCCTTAGGAGTGGAGCTGTGTTACCAGAAAGGGAAGGAGCGAAAACAGATGAGGAAATAAGAAAAATCCAATCGGAAGAAGTGGATGAAGATGTGGAAGAAGAAACTGAAACAAAAGTAGTCTTGGCCAAACCTCAGGCCAAGCCTACAGTTATCGCAGAACCAGAAAAGGCAGAACCAGTCTTGGCCAAGCCGCAGTCCAAGCCAGACCAGAAGGAAGAAATCATAGAAATTCCGCCACCATTTCCCCCTAGATCTTCGAAAGAGAAGAGGCAAGATGAAGTGAGAGACTTCATGGCTATTTTTGGGAAAATAGTTGTTAATATACCTATGTTGGATTTAATTGCAAAAGTTCCCTCTTATGCTAAATTTCTTAAAGAATTGTGCACTAATAAAAAGAAAATTGCAGGTATAGAGAGGGTGAACTTAGCTCACAATGTCTTTGCAGTGCAGCAGCTTCCAGAAAAGTGCAAAGATCAAGGGACTTTCACCATTCCATGTCAAATCGGGAACAAAAAAACTGAGAAGGCCCTTTGCGACTTAGGGGTTGGCATCAATGTGATGTCCCTGAGTGAATTCGAGACCTTGAAGATAGGAACAATGAAGAAGACCGACTTGGTGATCCAGCTGGCTGATCGAACGATCATCCGAGCTAAGGGCGTAGTGACTGATGTCTTGGTGATGGTAAATGATTTTATTTATCCAGTGGACTTTTATATAGTTGAAATGAACGTTCAATTACCCTCTTACTCCACTGATATTTTATTAGGAAGACCTTTCCTAAGGACATCGAAAGCAAAGATTGATTGCTTTGAAGGAAGTATAATTCTGGAATTTTGTGGAAGAACAATTAAATTCAGCATTACTGAAGCCTTAAAACATCCTAATGATTTACATTGCGTTAATTTTCTTGATGTTTTAGATCCAATTACTGAGGAAATTGCTGACATTTATATTAACGACCCCCTTGAGTATGTTTTGAGCAGGGGAATTTCCACAAGAACTCTAAAAGAATTAGAAGATAGAACTAGAGATCAGAAGGAACTCCAAGAAATTTTGGACAGTTTGGCCGATCCAGAAGATACAGACTTGATCTTGGCCTCGAGCTTGGCCAAGACGCAGGCCAAGACTGCAAAAATTAGGAAGAAAATAGTAAGTTGTCAGTTTATTCAACCCAACCTTCCTAAATTTCTACCTTCTGTTGTGCAGGCACCACAGTTGGAATTAAAATCTCTGCCAGACCATCTCAAATATGCCTATCTAGGCCTAGACGACACCCTACCCGTCATTATTTCCGCAAAGCTAACAAAGAATGAAGAAGAGAGATTGGTGGCAGTCTTGAAGATGCACAAGGAAGCGATTGGCTAGACCATGGCGGATATCAAGGGAATATCAGCCAACATATGTACCCACAAAATTCATGTGGAAGAGGATAAGAAACCCATTCGGCAACCCCAGAGGAGATTAAACCCTCCAATGATGGAAGTGGTTAAAAAGGAAATAATTAAATTATTAGATTCGG
Source organism: Viola odorata (assembly GCA_963691705.1). Lineage (NCBI taxonomy): Eukaryota > Viridiplantae > Streptophyta > Magnoliopsida > Malpighiales > Violaceae > Viola > Viola odorata. The sequence goes on along the minus strand of OY829543.1, from coordinate 39,255,114 downwards.
GTGTGATTTATCCTATCTCTGATAGTAATTGGGTGTCTCCTGTGCAGGTAGTTCCTAAGAAAACTGGAATTACGGTGATCGAAGGAGAAGATGGAACCCAAAGAACAACAATCCAAAACGGATAGAGGGTATACATTGACTACCGAAGGCTGAATCAAGTCACTCGGAAAGACCATTTCCCATTACCGTTTATCGACCAAATGGTAGAGAGGCTTACTGGAAAGTCTCACTACTGCTTCTTGGATGGCTACTCGGGGTTTCATCAAATTCCCGTTGCACCCGAAGACCAAGAAAAAATGACGTTCACTTGTCCATTTGTAACGTTCGCTTACAGACGCATGCCATTTGGGCTATGCAATGCACCTGCAACCTTTCAAAGGTGCATGGTAAGTATATTTTCTGAATATGTAGAGAAGAGCATCGAGGTGTTTATGGATGATTTTACCGTTTATGGTAATAATTTCGAACAATGCTTACATAATTTAGAAAATATTTTAAAGAGGTGTTGATACATGTTTAGTCTTAAACTTTGAAAAATGCCATTTTATGGTAGACCAAGGAATTGTCCTTGGCCATGTTATTTCAAAGAAAGGCATTGAGGTTGATCAAGCAAAAATCGACACTATCAAGAACTTACCTTACCCCTCATGCTTGTGTGAGGTTAGGAGCTTTCTTGGGCATGCAGGTTTCTATTGCAGGTTCATAAAAGACTTCTCAAAGGTAGCTGAACCAATGTGCAAGCTACTGCAAAAGGAGGTAGAGTTCGACTTCAACGAGGCATGTCAGAAATCATTCGAGGAGCTGAAGGAGCGATTGACATCAGCACCGATCATCTAAGCGCCGGACTGGAGCTTGCCATTTGAGCTGATGTGCAATGCAAGTGACGCTGTTGTTGGAGCGGTTCTTGGGCAGAAGAAAGGAAAAGATCCACACGTGATCTATTATGCATAAAAAATGCTAGATGATGCCCAAAGAAATTACACCACAACCGAAAAAGAACTCTTTGCAATAGTTTTTGCCCTGGAAAAATTTAGATCTTATTTATTGGGCACAAAAATTATTGTATTTTCTGATCATGCGGCATTGAAATACCTCTTGGTCAAGCATGAGGCCAAACCTAGACTAATCCATTGGATTCTTCTTTTACAGGAGCATAATCTGGAAATTAAGGACAAGAGCGGCAGGGAGAACCTTGTGGCAGACCACCTGAGCCGTTGCCTAGCTGAAGGAGACCTGGAACCAGTAAGGGCAGAATTTCCTGATGAAAAACTGTTTTCAGTCGCGCTGTCTAGGCCGGAGTCTAGGCCAAACCCTCAGCCAAACCCGCGCCCATGGTACGCTGAAATTGCGAATTACCTTGCAACGGGTAAACACTATGGTGATATGACTACCTATGAGAGAGTAAAGGTCAAACATGACAGTAAGTACTATGTCTGGGATGACCCTTATTTATGGAAATTAGGCACTGATCAATTACTTAGAAGGTGTATACCTCAAGATGAAACTTTGTCTATTCTTAAATTTTGTCATTCTCAAGCATGTGGAGGCCATTTTGGAGCAAGAAGAACAGCCGTAAAAGTCTTAGAGGCTGGTTTTTATTGGCCTAGTATTTTTTAGGATAGTTTTCTATTTTGTAAAACTTGTCCGGCTTGTCAAAAAGTAGGAAATATTAGTTCCCGAAATGAAATGCCTATGAATTTTATTCTTTCATGTGAAATATTCGATGTATGGGGCATAGATTTTATGGGACCTTTCCCTACTTCTTTTGGCAACAGATATATTCTCTTAGTTGTGGATTATGTATCAAAATGGATAGAGGCGAAAGCCACCAAGAATGATGATGCTAGAATTGTTATTTCTTTTATTAAGTCTAACATCTTGAACAAATTTGGAATTCCTCGAGGGATCATTAGTGATCGAGGAACACACTTTTGCAACAAGATTTTATCTTCCCTTTTCAGGAAATATGGCATCACACAGAGTATCCACAGCCTACCACCGTCAATCAAACGGTCAAGCAGAAGTGTCGAATAGAGAGGTGAAATCTATCTTGGCCAAGATAGTGGGCCTAGACAAACGCGATTGGAGCCAGCGGTTAGATGACGCATTATGGTCCTACAGAACGGCTTACAAAGGTCCAATTGGAATGACGCCTTACAAGCTGGTCTATGGGAAGGCGTGCCACTTGCCAGTAGGGTTGCAACACAAAGCATATTGGGCTATACGAAAGTGCAACTTGAGCTACGACCAAGCTGGACAAGAGAGGAAGTTACAACTCCATGAGCTAGAGGAGTTGAGAGACCAAGCCTATGGCAATCAGCTGATTGTCAAAATCAGAATGAAGGCCTACCACGACAAAAGAATTATTGGAAAACCTCTCCACACAGGGGAGAAGGTTCTTCTTTATAATTCACGTTTTAAGTTGTTTCCTGGAAAATTAAAAACAAGATGGGAAGGCCCTTTTGTTGTTACTAATATTTACCCACATGGTGCAGTAGATATTAGAAATGAGAAAACAGGTGTCGAGCTCAAGGTGAACGGACAAAGATTGAAGCCATTCTGAAAAGGTGGATCTGCCACCAGAGGACAAGTGAAGAAAATTCTGAGTCAAGCCTACGACTTAAAATAAGGGCGCTACAAGGAAGGCAACCCTTGTTTCTTTTCTTCTTGAACGTTTCTTTTATTTTATTTTAATTTTCTTATATTTCTTTTTGTTTCTTTTTATTTTTCCTTTTGATTTTATTTATTTTTGAATTTTTGGTCACATTTGATTTCGCTGGGTTATTTTTGATTTTGTGCAGGAAATTAAGTGTGGGGAAATTGATACAGGTTGGCCAAGAGTTTGGCCAAGCCTTTGGGCTAGACTGTTATGCATCAGCGGAGCTCTTTGTGAGTTAGTGGGACACGTGTCAGCGCCGTCTTTTTAAAGCTTTTAATAGCTTTTTGAACGAACAAATTCAAAAAGTAATTAAATGGAATTAATTGAAGGCGTGGGAAAAACAAAGCCACCACCTCTGTGTATTCTCATCCCACTCTGACACTACATTACCCACGTAACCAACGAAATTGGACTCCCATCCAAGCTAAAAAAGCAACAGTCTCTTCTTCTTCTTCTCTCCCAAAATCTCACAAAATCTCCAGAAAACCTAAAACTCTAACCCACCATTATTCCTCTCTCCCGAAATAACCATGAACCCACCAAACCAGGACCCACCGTCTGACATTCCAGAAGCTAGTGACGACCTCAGAGGCGCAGCACCTCCTGTCCTTCCGGCCGAAGGAATCTCCGCCATGAGGCGTCTTCTCCAAGCGCTCAAGGACGACGACTCGATGTCCTCAGAGGACGACTTGCCCGATGAGTCTGAGGACAGCGTTAAGGGAGTCGACCGGGCCATTGTCGTCAGTGATGAAGACTCCGACGACGTCCCTCTTACAAAGAGGATGAAGCCGTCTGTTCCAGCGTCGGCAGGGCAAAGGGAGGAAAGAAGAGAGAAGAGGATGCTGAAGAAGATGAAGGCAGCCGGAGCATCGAACCCAGCTCCGACCGCCGCAACATCGAACCCAACTCCGACCGCCACAGTAGTTCCCCCACCGCCGCCTTCAGCGGAGAAATCAGCCGCGGCCGCACCACCGAAAAAGCCCACAGGGCGATTCAAGCAGGTGACCCACAAAAAGACCCCGGGAAAGAAGCCGGCGAGAACTCCAGATTCACTGCCACCGCCTTCAAACCCTAAGAAAGGCAAGTCCAGTGCAGCTCCTTCAACAGCCAAGAGCAAAGGAAAGAAAAAAGTGGTTGAGGAAGAAGATGACTTTGAGGACGACGAAGAAGAGATTCCAGTCCTGGCCAAGACTGCCAAGGTAATATCTTTACCCCCACTGCAGCACACACTCAGAGGCTGGTTGAAGTTTGACATACCAGACCTCAAAACCAAATTGATTGAGAAGCATGCGTGTGATATTCCTGCTTTTGCCATGCTTGATTTTACATTTTTAGATCAAATGGCTTTAGGGGATAGGATTAGAGCCTTTGTGTATGATATTGGTTGGGTTCCTTTGATGTCGATTGATTGTGATGCATACACTGAGCTTTGCTTGGAATTTCACACCATTTTCTGGTTTGACCAAGACACCGTGTATATTAGGGGTAAAGATAAGCCTGATTTGGATGCTGCTGATGTGGTTAATTTTCGTCTGTGTGGTAAATGGAACCACTTGTCTTTGAATGCATTTAATGCTTTGTTGGGTTATGCGTATAATGATGAGTCTGTTTATGATTATCCCACTGATTGGGATAAGAATACTACTTTTAGAGAGGTATCAGGAGACCCTAATTCTAAATTCGATAGGAATTCTAATGCCTATACAATTCAGAACCCTGCCCTTCGTATGCTCCACAGGACTTTGTCTATCAACCTTTCGGGGAAGACAAAAGTTTCTGGGAATTTGGCAAAATCTGAACTCTTTTTGCTTTGGTGTGTACTGCACAAGAAAAAGGTCAATTTAGGTCTATATTTGGTTCATCAATTGCATGCTTGTGAGTCCAATTCTAAACTGATTCTAGGGTCTCTTATCACTTGGTTGGTTGTGCACACTGCTGATTTAAATCTTGCCTCTGCTGATTTGCATAAATGTTGGTCCTCTAAAATATTAGATTTGAAAGCCTTCGACCAAATGGGATATTTCCATTTGGAAGGAGAATTTGTTGAGTGTAATGCAGGTTTTACACCGGTAGAGGAGCACATTTTTGGCAAGAAGAATGAAGGGAAATACAGGCTACGCCCTGTCAAAATCCCAGGAGAAGCAGCAGAGGATAATATAGCTGAGGATCTAGGCCAAGACATAGGCCAAGATCTTCCCAATCCAGAACCAGAAGCAGCAGTTGATCTAGGCCAATCTTCAGGCCAACATCCCCATCCCAGTGGTGCCTCTAACCTTCCAACTTAGGCCAGAGAATTTCAAGCACGGCAGCTACTCATCCTAGAGCAGTAGAAGATCATCTTGGATCGTCTAGGCCAAGACAAGAACCAAGACAGGCCCCAAGAGACTCCTGCCGTAGACAAAGATGAGATAGTCCCATGCTGGGGCCAGGCGCTGATTGACAGCCAGAAGAACATCATGGAGCAGCAGAAGAACCTCAGGACCAATGTTATCCATGTCTACGAGCATCTGCAGGTCCACTTAGGGTACCTCAAGGCTTTGGACGGAGCTGTAGGATACATTCGCAAGAAGGTGTACAATCATATGATCACCAGCAGTGACTCTGAGTCCTCTGACGAGGAAGATGATCCCAAACAACCACCTGCAACAACACATCAATCGCCTGTTCCTCCTTCTGCTCCACAAAAATCAGAAGTACCACATCCAGTTGCTGATCTAGGCCAACCATCGAGCCAACCTTCAGGCCAAGATCAGACCCCTCCACCAGTTTGACCAGCTTATACCCCCAGGTCGTTTCTGTCTTTTCTTTTATTTTCGTTATATGTATTTTATTTGTCTCTCCACACAATGAGGACATTGTGTCTTTTAAGTGTGGGGAGGATGTACAGTGGTTGTCTTTATATATTTATTTTTTTGTGTTTTGTGATGATTGTTGTGTTGAGTGTTTGATTTTGTGTGTCTGTTTTTTCTGTTTTAATTTTTCATGTTTGTGTGTGTCTGTCCAGTCCTTTGACTCTGTCATTTGCATGATTTTTATTAGTATTTTTCTGCATGTTTTGAGTCTGTTTCGCGAGTGCACATCCGAACCCCTGTTTTCTTGCTTATGCTGTTTAGTCTTTCGGTGGGACTGCATTTAGACACTTTCCTAGGGGATACAATGCTTTAGTAACAAGGAAGCGAATGAGCGTAAATTGATCAATGCCTAAGGGGCATATACTCTAATGATTCCCAAACATTAACCATCCATATGGTCGTAGGGACATTTAGCTAGAACCCTAACTTTTATTAGGGTAACGGGGTTTGCTGCCACGATTTGAGTGTGTTGTTCTATCTGTCTAGAGTGTGAGACAATAAAAGGTGTTGGAGCGTCATAGGGCAAACATAGCAAAGGTGGAAGTTCTCGCCAAAAAGAACAAGCTCTGTCTATGTGCCGTGTCTGTAAAAATACAAAGGACACTTGATTTGTCTGAAAAAATGATAGGACATAAAAGAAAATAAATAGAAAAATCTTTCAAAGTGATTTAAATGGCACCAGTCTTTAGGCACTTTCGGATAGACAACACGTCGGTGGGACTCAAATCAGGAGGTGAAATTTGTTGCCCTATACTTTATCAATAAAATCTAGTGGGGTGTCTTGATACCATATGGAAGGGGTATGTTTAGGGTATTGATTTTTCCTTGTTAGTCTAGCATTGGGTATGTTAGTGAAGTGTCTTGGCAGATCCAGTGAAGGGGTAACCAACCTGAAATTGAGAAAGTCAGGGGGGTTGTTTTATTGTGTTTTTATTTTTCTTTTTGACTCTTTGAGTCTGTATGCTTGGGGGCAAGCATAGTTTAAGTGTGGGGAATTTGATTACATTGCATTTCATCATGTTTTATTGTCCATTTACTTGTTGCATTGGGCAGTAAACCTACTGATTTATCCTTGCATTTCCCATATCTAGGCAGTTCTGGTCTGGAGGCAGATTATTGAAGATTCTGATTTTTGAAGAGCTGAAGCTGATTTTTGGAGTCTTGGCCTAGCGCCTGGCCAAGACACATTCGCATGCAAAGCAGCGCACATCAGATCATCTTGGCCAAGCCTGCGGCCAAGACACTTTCGCGACAGAGGCAGAAGCGTGAATTATCACTTCGGCCGCTTCCCACATTGGGCTTTGCGAGCTGGCAAGTCGCAGCTGTCCAACAAATCTAGAGGGATCTGAAGCTTATCTTTTGAAGAATCCTACAAGGGATCTCCCTCTTTTGTATTCATGATTTAATTCCCAATATCAGAATAATTTATTGTAACAATCTTTTTAGAGATTTTCTAGGGCTTAGAGTTGGAATAGGACAGAGGAGTTTGAGGGCTATTTAGCCGAACATTGTTCCTCCTCTGTGGGGGTCGAAACCTTTCTTCTCTTTTCTCCTTCTTTGACATTGATACAATTTGCTCCGAATTTAATTTATTTATGCAACCAAATATTTTATCTTTTTATCTATGAGTATGAGTAGCTAAACACCCATTCTTGGTAAGGGTTGATGAGCTAAAGTACTTATGCATTCGTGAGGTCAATCCGTACTTAATAATCTCTACTCTCGTATTTATTTATTTCTTAAACTTAATCTATCGCTTACTCACTAGAGGCAAGGTTTGATCATCCTTGTACTCTAGTAGAGAAGAGTTACAACCGGTCTAGAAGGAAAGGGAGCACCCGTCGGCTAGACAGAGTAGGTGACTAGTCTCGCGCCAGACTAGAAGAAATAAGTAATCTAGGTCAAGACCAGATTGACAACCTAGGGTTTCCACAGGGAGACAACTTGGCCTAGGTACTGTCTTCCCCTGTACCATTGAGGAAGCGAACAACCATTCAAGACAGCAGTCAAACGGATAAACCCTTTAACCAGCAAGGTGTCCCTTGGCTAGGATTATTAGGAAAGGGAGCACCCGCCAGGTAATTTGAAGAGAAGGGAAGACAGGAGTGAACAGGAGTACCTCCACTCTATAGCAGTGCTACGAACGAAGAGATGAATATCCTTGAGTCTATGATCGAAGCATAAGAACAGAAGCTCTCATATCGCCCTTACCTGGAATTCCACTTTTACTAGATGTATTTCAATCTTGACCCCTGTCTTGGCCAAGCCTTTGGCCAATACTATTTTGAACTATTTTTACCTCTTTCTGTTTTGTCTTTATTTTCAGATTCTACCAAACCAAATCCAGTGACGAGGAAGTCAAACCAAGAATTACATCTCCTAGAGGTCTCTGTGGACGATCCTCTTACCATCATCTACAAACTCTTATAGACAGTGATAAGTTGTATTTCTACCCCCAATTCCATACCTATTTCACTATTATATTTGACGTGTTCGACGCGTGATCAACTATATACTCTTAGCACAGAAATGAACATGCCCAGTTGTGTCGTAATATCTTGGGAAATATCTGTCATAATACTCCGTTATTGCAAGCTTGTGATCCTGAAGATTATACGACAAATGGTGTTATCTCTAGTAGAATTCTATCCCTAATGCTACTGTTACGTTATAGCAACTCTACAGCTAATACTCTGATTCATCTCTAACATCATCATCTCAGTGTCGACGATTGTTGTCTTATCATGGCAATTCAGAGAGTGAGAAATGGCATAAAAAAGATTAACAGGAAAAAGGGATAGTAAGCAAAATAGATAATTGTCCAAAATCCCCCAAGGGTTACAAAAAGTTAAAAGTTTTCAGAGGAGAGGGCGACATCCAAAATTAAGAAGCGACGGCTAGAGATACCTATGAAGGTGTTATCACCCCACTATCTCCTTGCCCCTCACGAGCCCTCACCCTCGCTCTAGCAAAATTCTCGTCATTAATGGACACGGACTTCTGCTGAAAGAGAGCAGAAATGTCATCAGGATAAAACTCTTCCACCCCGTAACGCTCCATGAAAGAGTCGACCATGGCAACTGCAGTTTCCTGAGAATACCACTAACATTTCTCCGCAGACAGCTCTAACTCCGCGTTAAGAGCAGCAACTCTAGCGGCCTCGTTAGAAATTTACTACGCCATATCAGCCTCCCACTTACCAGCATCCTCCACTTCTTTGCTAGCAGCCGCTAAGGCTTCCACCAGCTCTTGACGCTCCCCCGTTAACTTCTCCACTTCTTCCTGTTTTCTTGCATGCTCTTCCGAAATTCGGCTATGGGCGTTAAGTAGTTCATTGGAGGAGGAAGTAAGAGAACCAATTTTTCCCACCATATGCTCCGTCCAATAATGAAGATCACAGAAAGAAGAGAGCATCCCGGAATGAAGCGAGTTCAACTGCCCTTGAGGAGTCTGAGATAGGAAAGCTTCCTTTTCCTCTTGGAGCGATAACAGGTGAGCAATCAGCAGAGAAGAGGACTCCGAGGAACCATTGCCGCCCAAAGCAGGGAACCCTACTCTACGCAGGTCACCCAAGTCAATTTGATGAGTGACAGGCCCATAAGGGGCTAACGTGCTTAAACCAATGACAAGACGGGGAACGACAACCTCCCCTTCAGAAGATGAGAGCACTAGAGTGTTCGAAGGAACAAAGAACAGAGTGGTAGGAGATGGAGGATGACTGGAAGAAGCCCCTATAACGGGCCTGAGGGAACCATGAGAAGGGAAGACAGGAAAGTCAGACTCCATGAGCTCGGGAGCAAACTCCATATTAAGAGAAGCGGAATGAGGAGGCGACGTGCCAAAAGAACCAGAGGAAGCATGAAATGGTCCGGCAACACCTGTATTCCTTAGTAAGTCAGAAATCTGACCACCGTCAGAAGGTACTTCAGAAAGAGAAACGCTACCGTGTTCTCCCTGATCGATGACGTGGTTCTCCGATACCCTTACAGCCTCGTGCTCATGTTGTGCCTTTTTCTGGCGATCTTGGAAGAATCTTGACAAATCCATGTTGTCGTCTGAAGAAGCAGGAACGGGAGCGATAGTAGTTTCCTAGAAAGAAACGACGTATCAGAAAAAGTCAGGAAATAAAAGAAAGTGCTGGAAAATGTTAAAGAATATACCTGAGATGACGGAGGGATTGAAGGAACACCCACGGGGATTACCTCGTCAACTATTACCTCTGAAGAGATAACCACACTAGAAGGCGGAGTAGGGGCAACAACGCTTCTTCTCTTCATTTTTCTTTTGACGCGAGCTCGAGAGGAAGACGCTTGAGCAAGATTAACGGCAACAACAGCTTCCTCTCTCTCCCTTTTCTTATGCACTCAGGTTTCCAACCATGCGGAGGAACTGCACAATCATAAGATGACGTCAGCATTAGTATTTCTCAGAACAACAAAGAAAACGACAAAGTGCTCACCAACAACACAATCTCGGAGGTCGATCCCGCAGGCCAATTTACGAGTGTGGATGTTGAAGTCCAATTGGAGCAATTTTTCCAACCAACCTTGCTTAGGCGAAGGAAGAGGCTCTCGCTTACCCCAGGCCCCGTCCCTAATATCGTGGTTAAAACCAATCCTCCACTAGGGGTCGGGCAGATCAATAACAAAAAACCCATCTTTCCAACCAAAAATGGAAGACTCAATGTGCATGAGTTTCCAGGTAAAGGGTTTTAGTGATTCGTCATCATAACGCGGTGCTATCACGCCTCTACGGGAATACAATTGAAAAAGGGAAAGAAGCAATAATAGGGAGAGAGAAGTAATCTCCTTTAACCTACACAGTTTTATGAAGGCGTAAATGGCACAGTATGTATTTGGACTCAGTTGGGCAGGGTTCAAATCGAACTGGGAGAGTAATTGTTCTACTAAGGGTTCAAGAGGAAACTGAAAACCATAATGAAACATTTTAACATATAGAATCCTACGATTACTGTTTAATTCACTGTTAAGGCGGAGTGAATCGGGGGCAACATCAACTGAACAACCATCGAGGATGTGGGCATTGTATTTATCTAATTGTCGCCGGAGTATGGTCGGAGAACCGATAGAGGGAAGAATATTTTCAATATTTTCCTCCCCAACAGATTTGGGCCCGGAACGATGAGTTCTCGCCATACTAAAATTAGAAAGATGAAGAAAATGAAAAGGAAGAACAAGTGTACCTTCTAAAGGAATACCAAAATACCCAGATAGATAAGAGAAGAAATGCGAATCGCCTCTTGCGATGCTATTCGGAAAATGAAGTAATAAAAGAAGAAAAAGAACCGTGTGGCATGTTTTATAACCCTAGGGGTTAATCGAGACAACTGTTGCAACGACCGCCGTTTGATAAAGGACGCGTTAAGAGAAAAAGACGCGCAATGAGTGCAATTTTGGGGGAACGAGAAGACGCTTTGATTTTACCACTCCCTAGGGGACGCCAGCCCCTAACACCTCCACGAAGAGACATGCGCACCCTAGCCATCATGACTTCCTCCATCGCATTAATGGGAGACTCTCAAGCATTAAATTCTCTAAAAATCGTAATCGGTTCTTGGATTAAAATATTCAAAATAGACGCAGTAACGCGTCAATCAGGATAACGCGGAACAGAGCGTTAAGTCAATCAGCAATTGTCAAGTTAGAAATGAACGAAGCCCCGTGAAGGAGGAAGATAATGCTACAAAGATTAATTATTATTCAAAGGAGTCTCAACGTTATTACAAAACGAATGACGTCAATATTCAAACCCAAAAAAGAGCACAATTACCTAGGGGGGAGCAAAGGCTTCCACGTCCTCCGCGGCATCCAAATCATCCGATAATGGGAGCGTATCGTGATCGTTGTCATCACCCACTTCTTCTTCTCCTGAGGAAGGAAGACCTTCTTTACTCCCGTCAATCTCGCCCATCCTTTTGGAGATACAATCTGCTATCTTAGATGGATCGAAGTTGCCGCAGCTGCAGTGATCTTTAAACCCAGCGTTAGCGGCCCACATGGTTTTCCTTTTCCACCACTCTATCTTTAATGAGACTTTAGCCAGATCCTCATCTCGGGCCGATATCTCCTCGTAAAGAAGAGAGTTTTTCTTCTTTTCAACTACTAACTCTACCTCTAGAGCTTCAACCTTAGCTTTCCCTTTGGATTTCTCTCTCGCTAGGACGGCACGACAATCATCCAGTTCTGTTTGGGTTCGATTTTGAAGTCGTGTTATCTTCCTCATTTTGGTCAATGCACGGTCGAGCTGGCCCTTTTAAGCACTCATCGTACTGGACAAATCTTGCAATCTGCTACCGTGAGCCTCGGCAAAGTAATGCAATTTGCGGAAGTTGGCCAAAGAATCATTCATAATGCGTGCATACTGAGAACTAGGAGAAAGCTGCAAAAACCTTTCTTTATCCTCAGGAAGACTCAACATTCCACCCACTAAAGCGGTTGTCAGTTGATCTCCTGAAAACGGGTCTGACACCCCCAGGGCGCGAAGCCCGTTAGTCCCGAAGCCCGTTAAATTTAATTGATGGGAGGGAACTCCCTCATGACCTTGAGAAGAAAGGTTGACAGGTAGAAAAGGAGCGGAACCTCCGACGGGACTCTCAGCTCTTGGAGTAGAAGTAAAAAACAATCGCCGAGGTGCCCTCGTTGACAGTTCAGGAAACGCACCCAAGTTTGGAGTCGTTATTACCACGTCAAGAATACAAGAAGAAATAGGAGAATCAGGGACACCAACTGACGAAGGCGAACTCGTTACCAATGGGACTTCAATTGTGGTTACAAGTAAGCTGACTGGTGTAAAAAAATTTACCATCGAAGGAACTTTAATTGGCGTAAGAGGAATTTCAGTCACTCGGGAAGAACTGGCTACCGTTGAAATACCAACACTCACAGGAGGAATCTCATTGAGTCTCCCAGAAGAAACCCCAATAGTTAGCATCTCCTTTGCCTCTCTGAGTTTTCTTCGTTGAGCCTTGGAAACTTGACGAAGGCTTGTTTCGGTATCCATTTCCTCAGTATCATTGTCGACTATCTCAGTCTTGATTATTGATGGGCCTGAATCTACCCTTCCTCCCCGAACCGGCAACCAATTTTTAAGAAAATGAGAGGCGCGAGTAGAAATCTCGCGCCCCCTTTCAAAACCCACCCTAGAAGTCCTTCTTTTCTTTAACGGGATACTCCGATGAAGTGAGGCCCTAGATAACTAAAAGGATGGTATTGTTGGAGGTGGCACTGCTCTTGGAGGAGCGTCATTCCCTACAGAAGGTTTACCACCAGCGTCTCCTGCGAAAAAAGCCGTATCAATAAATGAGAAAAAAGAATGATAACACTAGAATATAAAGACTCACCCACGACGCACTCGGGCAGGAGCTTGTACAAAGGAATGTTTCAAACGTGGAGAGGCGTCTCCATTTCTAACAAGGCGTCAACTTGAGCCAATTCCTTCTTAGACAAGACCGCCGGTTTCACCCAATCAATATCGATAACGCCCTGGTTAAACCCCGAGCACCATAAATGGGAGGGTAACTCAACAATGAAGAAACCGCTTTTCTAGTCATCGACGACATCCTCAAACTCTCAAAAATTCTGCTAGAATGACTGGGTGTATGCGTCATTCCACCTCGGAGTGATATTGACCAAATAATTGCGACAATCGAGGTTGAAGAACTCATGGATCAATTCGATAGACGAAATAAAGATATTCTTCATCTCACAATGGGGGAGTTATCTGCTCTGGGTTAATCTTATATCGACGCAACATATTTTCTATTGAAGTATGAACAGGAAGACGAAAGCCATAAAGAAACATCTTAAAATACAACATCCTACGGGTTCCCCACAGTCTGTCGTGAAGCCTCATACTCCTATCTGGAAGCATAACAGTGTAACCGCTAGGGAAAGAGATACCGTGGTTCTCTAACTCGAGTCGTAAAATAGTATCGCAAGAGAAAACACTAATAGTATTCTCGATCTCAGAATCTAAGGGCCTCTGAGAGCCTGTTTGAGACTTCGTGCGGTGCATAGTAAAGAGACAACAAAGGAAATTATGAGGAAGATGAAATAAGGTAACTTAGAGAAGAAAATGGCAGACAGATCGCCTGAGCCAACGAACGGTTGAGAAGTTCTTCTTCGAGAAAATGAGAGAGCGGAGGATAGTAGGGAAAATTTGAAATGCGAGTAAAAGGTAAAGAGGAAAGAAGTTGTTTCCTTTTAAAAGGTCGAACATCACAGTGGGGGGCAAACAACCTATCAGAATGAAACACGTGGGGAATAGAAGATGACACGTAGAAAAGCATTAAAGAAAATTTAAGGCTAAGCAGTTACATTACTCAAAGGGACGCTTAAACACGGGAAGTTAGAAAGACGGTTACGTGGCGACCGCCATCAAAGAAATAGTTAACTGATCGGCGTTAACCGCCCTGTGATCGTAAGGTTAATGTGAGAGCGTGACGAGAAAAGAGAAAAATATGAAAACATTTCTTTATTCTCATAAAAGCCATATGGCATCTACAAAGCGCATGACGCGCGCGTCAATCCTCGTCAAGCAAGCTAGAAGGCCAATAGAAATCATCTCCCTCCGGAGGTGGCAGTTCTTCATTTAACAGAGAAAAAGGTTCTTCAGGCATCTCCTATTTGCCTTGCTCTGGTCGTAGGACCTCAGGAGGCCTTTCTCCCTTCAAAGGAGACACGTACCAATCCCTCCAGTTAGTAAGGGCCGGAATTTCAGGATCGTCGTAACGAGCTAGGATTCGTTCCCCGGACATAAAACGCCTGATATGAGGAAACAGTACATTATCACCCCGCACCATAAAGGTAGAGGAGTCAGGGCAAATATCGAATACTCTAGAGGCCTCATTCTTCAGCTTCTTATAAGCCCTATGTCGAGAAAACCGCCTTTTGAGGCATGGCAGAGAAAAATCGTCAGAATCGGGGGAAGTAGGAGGAGTATCCGGGGGATTATGTTCTGCAACCTCGGTGGAGTGTGAATCGGCCATCGTATTTCAAATGGTCCCTACGGGCGAATGAACGGAAGAAAGTGAACAGGGTAAAGTGAGAAAAATTCCATTAAATAGCCACGGTGAAGAGGCGTTCCTACCTTTTCGTATGCCATGGCAATTAATACACCTCGAGAGCACAAGTCATGATGGGAAAATCTGATTCTTTAGCCACGCATGTTTGAAATTCGTGCTAATCAAGAGGCACCAAGAAAATTTCCCAATCGGTTAGCGTTGGGAATAGGGTGTGAAGTTAATGCAAGGAACGGTTAGGACGAATATTTACCATCACCAGTTAGATTTAGCGACTAAGAAGGGTAAACGTCACGGAAGCTGATAGCATATTTTTATGAACGATTTTCGCCCCATTCTCTCACCCATTTAAGGCATGATTCTGCTAATTTACCCTTGTTTTCATTACTTTTGCAGATTTAGGCCTAAAATGGGAGTTTATGCGAAAAGATGCATTTTTGGGGCATTTTGTGCAGTTTTGAGCTTCAAGACCCAGAGTTGAGGTCCCGAGTCCAAAGCAGCGTTCAAGGTCCCGAATCGGATTCCCCATTCGGGACCCCGAAGGACGAAGAATGGCATTTCCACGTGTCCTCTTGCCAGAGCTTCCATGTGCCTCCTCTGACACTGTTCCTGCAGTCTGCACTGACCACCAAATACCTACCACTCTGACCATCTCAGCCCTTGAGCCCAGTCCAGACCTGCCCAAAGCTGGGAAAATCAGACAGCTTTATGCTTTCTCAGCTTTGTGTTTTAAGGAGCATGGATCCACTTCTTTAGGCTTTCAATTAATGCATTTTGTCCCTAGTTTTAGGCTGAAGATATTTTGTGCTTAGAGCTCTCCTATATAAAGGGCATCTAAGAGTAGTTGAGGACAATTCTTACATATCTTATCATATCTTACATCTTTTATTACTTAGTATAATTTAGTTTTTCTTAGACTTCTCTCTAGTTTATCTCTCTAGTCTTGTTAGCACCTTCAACCTTGCCGCCGGGCTTCAAACGGATTTTAGTAACAAAGTTTTCTTCCCTTCATCTATTTATTTACTTATTATGCTTTCTTCAATCATTAATTATTTATATTTAAGCATGAGTAGCTAAATCTTTAGTTCTTGGCAAGGGTAATTCAAGGGTTGCAAGGGCAGATTCGAGGCCTTAATGCGCTTAATACATTCTTGATGCCATATTCAATTATTCATCGTTTTAATTACATCTTTGCATGATTTAAATTGAGGTCTGATCAGCTGATAATTATCTTGTGTAAATGCTGCCATTTATGTGATGAATACGGAAGGAGAATTGCATGAAATAAGTAGGCATCTGTTTAGTCTTGACTGCGCTGAAGTGGTCTCGAATAAATAGGATGGGTAGTTGATTAGAGCAAGGTCACGAGCTTGACAAACTGAGGGACTTTTAGCTCTAGATCTGTCTTTTCTTAGCTTCATGGGCGGTTTGAGTGTGGCCTTCCCGCATTCGTGCCTGGAGGGATGGCAAACTTTCAAGACTACCTCATATGTGGAAACGGGGGGTAGTTTTTCTTAAGAGAAAAGTAGGGGATATCCGAGGAATTTGGTCCCCATGTCATTTCTATGATGTCTTGAATAGAATACCCTTGAGCCGATGACAATCTGGCCCCGAATGCAACTCGAGAATACCTTTGCTGAGAACCCTTCTCTATCTGATTATTTGTGCTTGTTTCACCCCTGTTCTATTATTTCTGGATTTGTTCACTTACTTGCTTTATTTTATCATTCGAGACCCCCGAATTGACACCTCAAGGTCCCGAATATTGCTTCCTTAGGTAACAATTGTTAGCTCCCAAATCTGCCTTAGCTAACTTGTTTAGCCAAGTAAAACCCCCCCTGATAGTTACTTTTTGTGCATTTCGCCCCCGAATACATTCAAGACCTTAGATCAGTCTCTCACAATCCTTGTGTTCGACCCCGACTACCACTGCACACATTATCTCTTGTGCACACACGTTTTTGGGCATTATAAATCTTCATTTGACTGACGATCAGAAGCCCACCCGATGGCAGACCCATTTTTGGTTGGGCTGAGAAACGTTAGTCTCAATCGGTGCATCATTTGTGCATTTCGAAGGAAAACATAACAGGCAAGTTAACGTGAAAGCCACTTTATTTATGGCCTAAACGGCCCAAGCATGCATACATATACATATATATAAAACAAAAATAAAAAAACATAAAGGCGGCTATAAGCAGTCAGACAGCGGACCCGACGTTGTCATCCCCATCCACATAGGGAATCTCCCTCAAAACATCAGCAATGGAGTCAGTTCAGAGGAGGAAGCTCTCATACCCTTCAAACAGCACACCAGTAAGTCCTTCCTATGTTGCAGCATATTGATGGCCACATGGATGCGAGAGACAGAAGTAGCTATCTTCGACACATTCTCTAGGGGGTTGAAATCCTCTATGGACGCCGAGCCTTGAAGCTCCAGAACATCTTCAGAAGTCTTGGTTACCATGGACTCTAAAAAACCAATATCATCCAGGGTGAGACTCTTTAAAGTGTGGGCTTTTGAAATCAGAAAGTTTTTGGTCACTTCATCCATAGTAGAAATATTGAGAAAGATGTAGAAAATATGTGAAGAAACAATTCAGAGAAAGGCTTAATATATATGCCTAAGGGAATGCCGATTTGAGAAGACGCATTTCTAGGAAATTGAACCACCATCGTCACCACACTGACTGTTGAGTAGACAAGGTCGAAAATGGAACGGTAGCCCTTGGTAAACACTCGGGCTCATTTTCGGTTGGGCTTATGATAACTATAGAAGTGATTTCAGGGGCATTTTCGTCCTTACACTCGATGACAAGGCTAGAGTATTGTAGTTGTCGCCTGGACTGAACTACTGTAGCTCTCGTCTCCCACTTCTTCTACGGAATCCCGGGATGGTCGACGTCAATGGGGGGGTCTCACAAGATATTTGTTCACACAAACGGCGTTATCCCATCCCTAGCGTTATAAGGCGTCATTTGAGAGCCCTGGGCGTTATCGACTTAAGATAACGCCCCCCTCTAGGTAACGTCCGCTTCTTGCCTATAAATACCCCAGCATTCAAGATAAAGAGGTAATCCTAAGATAGTTGGTCGAAACTCTGCCATTTTGAATCACCATACTGACTTAAGCATCGGAGTTTCTACACCGAAGACCCCCTCCGGCACTTTGCAGATGCATCGGACGGCCGAATCAGCGACTCAGGAGGCCACTTTCCTCGCTTACCTCTCTGCAAAAGATCTAATCTTATCAAGAGTAAATCAATTTTAGATTATGTTCCCTTGTTATTGCAGTTTGAAACTTCGTGTTCTTATTTTTATAACAAAATTCTAAGTACATTTATGGTTAAGATGTTCTTTAGAAACAGAGGAATAATAAGCTTTCATGTAACAACACCTTCTGCTGATTTCGTATAAAAAATTGTAATAATACAATGGATTAAGTAATAGAATTAGTTGAAGTACTACTCCTTTGGGTTTTGTTAGATTTCCAGTTTACTCTTTCATATTTCCAATTTTTTCAATCTTTCTCTCCCTCTGATCCACATTTTGTAACCTAATTTCATTATTATCTAAAATTATAATTAAAAAAATATCTTTAAAATTTCGAAAGGAGTATAAATTATTAGATTCACTTATATTTAATGTTGGGTGTTACTAACCAATAAGTGATTAGTATGAGTAAATTGACACTCTCATCTACTAAATAAGATGTCGTAAGTTTGATCATCAGGGAAAAAAAATAACATTCTAAAAATATTCTCTCTTAATGTCAATTTTAGTACCAACGCATTTATTATTGACTGATAAATTTAGGTTGCTCACCCTGTACAAACAAACTGAATGACAGGGCGCCATGGGCCTGAAGCAACAAGACTAACAGAATAGATGAATGGAAGCAAAAATGGCTGCACGATTATCGAGCCCAATTCCTAATGAGAGAATCCAACTCCTGAATTTTCCTCTGTACACGAAAGTCATCAACTTTATCTTTCATTTCCCCGTTCTTTCTCAAATCGGAATAGAACAGCAGCAGATATGGAAATGGCCGATCCTCAGAGAAATAGGATTGATCTCTGTAGCGTGGAAGATAAGTTCTCTCCGTTCCTTACTTTCCTTCATAATCTTCCTCTTTCCGTTTCTCCTTTGTTTTTCGTCCTTATATTCTGAACTGAATTACTCTTATTTACGGCACTTCACCATGTATTGGAAAATGATTTAGTCTTAATGAATTTGATCAGATGATATGTTTTTCCTGGCTCGATTTATAATAAAAATGAAGTTATTTTAGTGGGTCTGTCTGTTCTGATGCATTGTGCTATGAATTTTTTTTTATGACTGGTGGTTGTGTTTTAGACTTTTAGTGTTTAGAAAGGTGATATGGTGCTATCTGTCAGAGGTTTTGTTTTTGCTATTTCTCCATTTCTCTCCTTACATTCATCTGGTCTCTTCTGTTGTTTTCTGGTTTTTTTTCTCTCTCTTTTGATGTTTTCCAAAGGCTTTTTGCGCAATTAAGGGAGCCTACGAGGTTTTCAAAATATCTGTTGTCATAGTTTCTGATCTATTTGTTTCTTCGCGTTTTTGCTTTTTCAGAAATGATCATCGCATTTTTGGTTGCGTTATGTTCTCACTACTGCTGTTGTTTGTGTCTTTAGTACTATGCATCTTTGTTCTTTTCATAGTTTCTCTTCCCACTAATCTATGTAATTAACTTGCCTTGCATAAAATGAAAATTAACCTAATTTTCTACATTTATTTTTTCTTGCCCCCAGTTCTGCAGTGTTTCTTTCCAATAGTGGTGATTGTTTCTCAGCTTCACTCTTTTAAGGCTTCGGTTATCCAACTTGTCTTGCAGGAAATGAAAAGGTAAGGCTTTCTTTCCTTTTTCTCTTTAGTGAAACAGTATTTTATTTTGTTTTGCCATATAACAAATTGTTAGACAAAAGGTTAGGATGCATGACACATGCTTATAATATGGCTGATCATGATATAATCCATATTGGTGATTTAGGTAAGAGTTACTTGTTGAAGTGAGCGAATCTTTGTGTCTATGAGTTAAATGTTGAAAATTCTGAAACCAATTTCATTTAACTTTACAATGCTGCTAGAAACCCTAGACTTAGGATAGCCAATTCCCATAAAGATCTTAGCTGGTAATATGCGAGTTCCTGTAGAATTTTGCCTTGGTAGATCCGGGTGAAGGATGCCCAATCACTCAAATTTATTTGACTGTTCCTACTGAAATCAGCCTTTATTTTGTTCTTTTTTTTCAATCAAACATCCCTAAAGTCATGGTTCTGACCTTAAAAAACAACAAGAACACTCTAATCTTCTGCAAGTGAAGATCAAAGTAGCGTCTTTCTTTACCTTCCCTCTCATTCCTCTGTTTTTCAATTCTTTTTCTCCACAACATAAACTCCATGCTTTGTCCACAAAGTTCCTTTGTGTTTGCGATGTGTGATTACCAGAGAACAATTGCAACCCATAAGAAGATTTTATGATTTGATACCTGACGGGTGTCAAAGATCGGATCTGTGTAATAGGGAAGTAACAGACCATAATGACACACAATTTGCGATGGTATTGACAATGGCTTTGTTTTCACAGATCTCATGGTAGCTACAAATTACAATTTATTTATTTATTTTAAACAGATACAAATTATAGTATTCCACACTCCTTCATACTTGAATATCATCAGTTACAAGGGCTGACAAACAAGATTTAAAACTTAAAAGGAAAGAAAAGCACAACTCACACACCACTGAAACTGGTGACATTTGGGGGAGTAAATGGAAAGATGTTGTATCCCATATATTTTCTAGGTTATGGGGGCTACTCTCTTTTACGAACTGTCTTCTCCCTCGTGCAAAGCCAGACAATTCAAGAAAGTTACAAGCAGCACAGAACATCCAATAGAGAAAACTGTGACAACTTGGTGAGGGGACATAACAATTATCAAGCACATGTAAGCTCCCACTGTTGAAAATACACAAATTAGCAGCCAAGGCTTGAGGGTAAGCTCATGCAACAAGATAGTAATAAATGCAACAGAAGTGAAAAATGCAAGTGAATTGAACACAACAAACAAACATTTGATTGTTTGATCGTCTTGGTTTTCAGCCTGGAAGCTACCCATTGTACCTATCAGATCATGATCACTCGTGTTAGTATTCATCAGGTTTGATCCCCATGGGGCTCGAAGCGCCGCATGAAATGTCATTGTTGCTAATAAAGTTGCTGTAATTATTGCTGCGGGATGGATTCTAGTTAAGGATTTAGGATTTGTAGCTGGCCGCCGTTTAGGCAATGGCTTGTGCCACTTCTTCCCAACCTGAATAATAATTTCATCACGGTTACTCTTGTCAAATTTCTTTGTGAATAAATTTCTTCCTTTTCTTGCTCCTGCTCTTTGAAGAATGTTTTTTATTTCCATGTCTGCCTCCCCGTGTTCTGGTAGGAAATCTAGCATGTCCAAAGCTGTGAAGCCATTGTCATTCATAGCATTTACATCCAAAATAACACTATTCCTAGGGTTATCTTCCAGCAGCAATTTTAAAGTCTGCAATAACAAAAAGGGAGAAAAAAAGTGGGAGAGGAAGAATAAATGTGATGTTCATATGTCAAGCAATCTTCTAGTTTCCTTTTCTCAACACTCTGATTTGGATTTTAGCATACGAAAAGTACTTACAATCTGATAGAAGGTTTTGTTTTTATTTTTTATAGGTTTTTCATTCAATTAAGCCTATAAAGGCTATAAAAACCTTGTGTTTTAGGTACGCGAGTTAAGGCAATACTAACAAGCATGCTTTCTCTGCTGTGCAGAAAGAACGACAATCCTGTCATTTATAGAAGTTGTCCCCAAATGCGAGGCCTACTTAAATATCGATTTGGTTTGAGCATGACCAATATATATATATTGTTTTTTTGATATTATGAAGTTAAGAGTAACTGAGTTGGATAATTCAGAAAGAGGTAGGAAGAAATCTTACTTGGAGTTGTTTTCTTGATGTTGCAAGATGCAGAACTGTATCGCCGCAGTAATCCTTCCTATTGATCACATCCTTGTAGTAACTAATTCTCTCTTTAAGCCACTCCATCAAGAACCTGACAACATTAGCTTGGCCATGCCTGACAGCCGTATGAAGTGCAGTCCCCCTTGTTGGTGTGTCCTCGATCACTGACTCGGGACAAATGCTTAGGAGTTGTTTCATCTCAGGTACCCTACCTCGTTTGGCTGCCTCAGCCAATAGTTTCGGCAGCTCCAACTTTTTCAGAACAGGTTGAAAGCAATGGCCCTCTTGATCATCATTTCTATTTTCAATGTGAAACACAGATTGGTTCTCTGTTGCTGCTGATGTTCCATCCGAACCAGCTCCTAGTAGTGGCTCGTGAACAGTTAGTCCGGGCTGGTTCGATTTTTCGAATGAGCATATCCAGGAATCCATTCGGGTTGTCTTGCAAAACTCAACCTACCCGACTATGAGAAATGCGCTAGGTAGTCTCTTTTTTTCTTACTATCAAATTTCTTAGAAGCAATGCACCTTATCTGAATGCACCAAGATATAAAGGATCTAAACTTAATTACGCAATTTCGTGGGAAATTCATGGAAGTCCTCTCGGTCAATGGTTGCTCTTTTTCTTCCCAGTCTTTTCTATTAAGGAACTGTGAGAATGATCTTTTGAGGAAATGCATACACAAAAGCAAATGGACAGTGGATGTAAAACACGTGGTGGGACAAACGAGAGTTCCTTAGCAATTTCAGTTTATCTTCCATTTGCTCTGAAGATGACTTTTGTTTACTAAAGTTTAGGGGAGAGAGAAAATATCAAAAACTATACCAAGTAACAATTCCATCTTGCGGAGTGTTAAATAACTGCCATGACGGCATATATAGGCTGATTCGTAAAGGAAGATCAGGTGTTATTCTCGTTATTTACTGCTATAATTGTTATTTGACCGTTACACCTATATAGGTTCCTGTTGTGTTTCACTGTTATTGACCATGATTCTGCGAGCATTATTTTGAAGGGATGATGAAAAGTACACAAATGCAAGGAAGTTGCAGAGAGAAGCTGGGAACAAAACCCAGTTTTTTACCTCAAATAAAGCATTTTTCTACCCATGGCAACTTCTCTCTTTTTTTGGGGCCATCTCCTTGCAACATCATTACGCGTTGATGAGGACTTTTTGGTTTTTTTTTGCCAACACAACTTCGCAGTCTCTGCACAACGGCATCGACAGAATTTCTAGGCTAAGGAGCTCAAAATACTTGGTAATGGTTTAGAAAATGCAAAAACAAAGATTCATTTTGAGGACAAGGAGCACAAACAAAAAGAAACGGTAAATGGTATGGATTTTCCACAATTTCACCGAGTAGCATCCACGAAGGATATAGGATTAAACGTTTGTAACTAATATTAGAATTCTATATAACACTAATCGGAAAATGTGAAGAAGAAGAAACAAGAAAAAAGGAACATAGGGAAAAACAATGATAGAGACGGATTTGGAGAGAGTTGCATTCGAGCAGATGATTTGGCTTCGTTTATTGACTTCATATGGCTGTGCCCGGCAGTTCTTGATTTTGCAGGGAGGACATGGAGGGAGACCCCTCTACTCACTTCCTGCAAGCTCGGTAGCTGGAGCGTGGCAAAGAAAATAGCGGAGGAGAGTCCTAACTTTGCCGGAGCCAAAAGCCTAGAAGGGTCTACTGCCTTGCACTTGGCCTCTGAAGCTGCTCAACTTGGGCTTGTAGCTGCTTTGGTGAAGCAAAATCCTAAGCTGTGCTTAATGACAGACCGCTTGTCGATTATTCCCCTGCAAACAGCTGTCATCAATGGACATGAAGATGTGATTAGGGAGTTGCTTGCTGCCTGCCCTAGCTCTATTGGGAGGAAGACCCGCAAGAACAAAGAAAGCTTGTTTCACCTTGCAGGCAAGAACGGAAAGATTGAAGCTTTTGCAGTTTTGCTTGAAGAGGCCAAGAGTCAGAACCAAGAACATCTTCTGCACCAGAAAGATCGCGGGGGGAACAATGTCTTGCACATTGCCACATCCAACAATCAAGTTGAGGTACTTTCTTTTCCCAGAAGTCAATATTGACAATTTAAATGCCTGTGTATTAATAAATAGTACTCAAGTGGTTTACTTTTGTAGGAACGGTTAATATGTCAAACACTTTCCAATAGTTTAGTACTATCTGTCCCATTACATGTATAGCATTGCTCATTATTGGATTGATACAGATTGTGAGATTGTTGCTCCCTGCAAGCAAATCCTCAGTGCGAGTGAATTCCCTGAACAGGAAGAGACTCACTGCCCTGGATCTTTGCTACCAAAACCCATGGGATAGAACAACCGGAGAAATTAGTTATATTCTGCGTGACAATGGTGGTGTCAATGAGGGTTCCTTGCCGAAGAGGGCTCAGTTAAGGTGGACCATGGAGACCAAAAATGTGATACTGGTTGTCCTAGGACTTGTCTCTGGGGCGGCCTTCACCTCTGTTTGCAATCTCCCTGATCCTTTCCTTAAAGATCATTGCCATTGTAATGGCTCGATTTTTCATGTCAGGGATGTGCTAACTGGTCGTGTCCCGGCCATTTTGTATCTGATGGTGTTCAACACAGCCATTCTTGTTGTCTGTATGGTGGCCATTTTGGTGCTCCTTTGGTCTTTGCAGTTCCGGCCAGTGTTGCTGTTTGTGACGTTATGTATCGTTGTTGTGTATGGCATTTTGATGCATGGAGTTATGCCAATATTTGTGGTCAGATTTGGGAATCACAACATTTCGAGTCCTTATGTGGTGTGGGTATCGGTGGTGGCCTTGATTTGTGTTGCAGGCATTGCATACCATATGCTGGGGTGTGCTGGGTCTTGTCTTTTGCAGATTTGGCAAGAGAAATGTGGGATGAAATTGGTCCTTGATGCATAAGTTGTTGTTATCTTAATTATAAGCTCACTTTTAGAAGGATTCTCTAATTTCTTAAGTGGTCACCCCATCCTCGTCCCCTTTCTGCTGTAATTGTTCTTTATGTGGATGTTTTGAGGAGGTGCTCCTAATTATAAATGAGAATTTTTTTTTTAAGTTGATTTTTCTGTTAAATAAACGAGTTCCTAAAACTAAAATAATGCACAAAAAAACATAATTGTTAGTTCATCAATTCCCTTCGACTAATTAATCTTTTAGAAATTAAAGAGGAAACAAAAGAGGGTAAACATATTATAAAAAAATATATTCAGTTACTCATTAGATATTATAATTTAAAAAATTATAAAGGTTATTTTAGCTTAACTAGAGATTTAAGTCCTAGATATACAATTATGTTAGGAAAAATTTTATGGTGTTTCAGGATTTTACTTAGCTTGAATTCAGAATAATTGACACCTAACAACCGAATATCATAAAATTTTTAAAAAGAAAAATTATAAGTCATAGAATTGTTATGAAAAGTAGATATTGAGCCACTTTTAGTAACACAATGCCTTGCGGAATAACTAGTAAATGACTAAATGCACCTCTCACTCTTAACGAGACCGGTGAACAATAAGTAATAATATAAGTATAATAAATATAATGTAAAGTTGATGCAAAATTAAAGTTAATATAATGTTGATTCACATGACATTTGATAGTTAATATATAATTCACACATGACATTTGAATCAATATATAGAATAAAAAATTTATGAATTATTAATACATTAATACAATGAAATTAAAATACTTAATTTTACTTTTATCATTATTCAATATTTATTTTATTTATTTTCTAATTTATAATCTTAAACTATTTATTTCAATAAAATAAAATAAATACTAATAAAAAAATTATTCATTTTAATTAATTAATAAATAAAACTTAAAAAATACATAGTGATTAATGGATATTCATTAGCCAATTTTGATTTATCTTGCACTTAAATCTTGTTAGTCTTTTTTTTAGAAACGATCTCATTGGTCATTTAATCTACTAATCGTAATTTACAATTGTTTATTTGAGGTTATATACATATATATACTAACAAAAATTGAAAATACACTAAAAAGTTTAATATATTAAAATAAACTATAAAAAATATCAATACCTTATATTATATTTTGATATATTTTAATTATTAATCTTTTAATCTTTTCTATTATTATAGTTAATTATTTTACAACATACATATATAAAGATAATAATATTTTTTAAAAATTAAAACTTTAATCCTATGCTAACTATATATTTTAATTATAGAAAGTCTTACATTTTAAAGTTTTTATTACTCCCTCTGGTCTCCAAAGAATATCGTTTACTATTCCGGCACGCATTTCAAAGCAGCCGGAATAGTAGCTATATGACCCCGAAAAATTCTGTTCTTTTTTTCTAACGCATGGTACTACTACCAGAGGGAGTATAATATACCCGCGCTTGTCAGAAACTACTAACAAGTCGTTTGGATGTATAGAATTGTGTAGAGTTGGATTCCATTCTAGAGTAGAATTGATTTGAGTTGATTTTTAAATTAATTCACTTGGAACAAATCTTACAATACAATAGTTGAATTCAATTCAATTCTAGTTTATTGTTTGGAATGAATGAATCAGAATTGAATCACCTATGTTTTCCTATACTAGGTACTTTGGGCACGTGCGTTGATTGCGTGTCGAGGGTATCAAATTTAGTTGTAAAAAGATATGGAAATGAGGTAGGAATACAACTTATCACTCATCCACAAGGGACTCGTAATGATAAGAAGTTCGTCCACAGAGATCTTGTTGGGGTTTTGTAGTCTTGACTCGACTTCCTCGTAACTAGAGTTGAGGGGTTTTGTTCCTGCAATTAAGATAAACAAAGCATAAAAGAGAACAAGCAATAATTAAATAGAAATAGGCAATCTTAGGCAGAAGCAGATCTTAGCTAAGATTGCAGAATGAGGTTGGTTGCGAACTGTCGTGAGGTAAACTCCAGGTAAGGGTGAATTTGTGAGCGCATTCCTTGTTTAACCTTACCTTAGATTTTCTCCTTCTCTCTCATAACTCTGTTATAGATTGGAAGGAACCCCTTTCCAATCCTACTTTCCTCCTATTCAAATCACTTGGAGAGAACCCCCTTTCCTAGTGATCCTGGCTAGTGGACACCTTGCTGGTTAAAGGGTTTATGCAATTGGTTGCTGGCTTAAGGCACATGCATTTTCTCAATAGCGTAGGGAAAGACAGAGTCTAGGCCAAGCTACTTCCAACTCGGAGCCCTAGATTGTCAGTCTAGTTAGGGTTATATCGATTCAAGTTCACTAACCTCTGCGAGGCTAGCTGCCTACTTGTGTCACTCCGGTTTCGCTCCTCCCCTTTGTGACTGGCTATAAATTCGTCGTCTTGCCTAAGATTGATCAAGTCTTAGCCTAGACGGGAACCAGTTTGTTAAAATAGAACTTGAATCGATTATGAATGAGAGGATAATAAGAACGATCGGTCTCACGAATCACAAGTACGCTCACTCAACCCTTACCAAGAATTAGGTGTTTAGCTACTAGACATAATAATTAAAGAAGTAAAGAAATAATTAAAGAACATGAAATAGAATAAAATCTGTGATATCCAAACCGAATTATCACAGAGCAAAAATGTTTACAAGAACCAGAAGTTGGAAGAAGGAAGATCATGTAATTGACAGCCTTCCCTAACCTTTAACAAGGTTAGAGTCCCCACCAATTACGTTCCTTTCCAAATTCCAAACTTCAAATAGCTAAAAGATAGGGATATAATCCCAATTGTTCAAATTCGAAAACGAAATAAAAATAGGATACTAAAAGATTGTTTTTGTTCAAATAAGATTACATCCGAGATATCATCCAAGGGATGTAACAGCCAGTTGGCTTCCTAATCCGTACTCGCCTTCCGTGAATCCATGATGAGCACGCCTCTATCTCTGCAATCTTGCCCAAGCCTGCGGCCAAGATTGCCACTTTGTCGCTCAAGGCACCCGTTTCCTTCAATTCTTCTCTTGCCCAAGACTTCCTCCAAAAGAGACCAAATTGACATGAAAGAGATTGTTTTTACCCTAAACACAGTAGTTTAAGATGGTAAAAACTGTTTAAGATGGTAAAAACACATGGAATTAAACGTCAATCATGCGTGCGTTGCACGTGCGCCAATTTTTATATAAAATTAAATTATTTATTTTAGATCCTATTGATAAATTAATTTTGGTCATTAGAAATAGATAATGTAGCTTAATAGAATTTTAATATTGTTCTAAAGTATTATAACCAACCATATATATTCTTAAGCATACTAATAATAATCATTAATAGATAATGTAGCTTAATAGTATTTAAATATTATTCTAACGTATTATAATCAACCATATAAATTGTTAAGCATACTAATACTAATTATTAATTATAAAGTTATTTTACAATTTTTCTTGCTTGATCTGTTTGATTAGGGGCTCATACTCGTATAATTCATCAACTTTTTTGTTCTTGAGTCTTGTTCCATTCCTTGTCTTTTTTTCCCCTCAAATGTGTTTAAATCTTGTATGTTGTTAGTGTTGGGTGATAATGAGTTGCCAAATCATGTTGAAGCGGAGATGTTGGCTGGAAATTAACATGATGCATTTTGTGTGTATTTTCCCTTCATTTCCTAGCCCTTTTTAGATCTCGATGCTACTAATTTGCCCTTATTTCCTTACTATTTACAGATCTTGGCTTTTGGAAAGGAAATAACGAAAAGATGCATTATTCGCTGGAATTGTGATGGATTTGATCAGCTAGGCCTTGCAGCTACATACACGCGACAGCGAAGGAAAGCAGCACGGAAAAGGAAAATCCCTGAATTAAGGAAATTAGAGAATCAACCCCATTACTCCAAAATTTCTCTGTTTTGTCAAGAAGATAGTTTGAGATTGACTCCAATTAAATCTAGGATTTCCCTTTTATTAATTTCTATTATTAGAATTTCCATCTTTGTAATTTCTCTTTTTAAAACCCTTTTAGACTGGAGGACAGAGGCATCTTTGGTATCATCTTCTACCTTCAGACACATCTTCCACTTGTGGAATTTCTGTCACCACACCTCCGCCTCCAGCGTTCCTTATTTTTCGTTCAATAAACCGGAACTTTGCTCCGGCCAGTAATAATAAAGAGTTTTCTCAATTCTCTTCTCCTTTCTTTATGCAATCTATTTATTTTAATTATTTCTCTTTTAATATGAGTAGCTAAATCTCTTGTTCTCGGTAGGATCATCGATGGTTGCTTAGGAAAGTCGTGAGGTCTAATTGAAGTTTAATATACTGCTGGTTTATATTTATTTACTTAACAAATTCTTGTCAAATCTGCTAGGACTGTTACGAGCCTGATCAACTAGTAGCTAGGCCTAGACGATTAAAGTCATCTCTGTGGTAATAACTAACGTGAGGCTGCAAGGTAAAGTAGACAACCAGATTGGAGTCATCAGGTCGCTGGTCCAATCTAACTAGGTTAAGTAAGTAATTAGGGTAGAGCCTCGAACGCACTGAGTGTCTCGCCCTAGGTGTGTATTTCTTCAGCTTCATGGGCCTTTGAGTATTGCCCCCGTAAACGTACCTTAGGGGACGGGAAAGTGTCAAGACTATTCCATAAACGCACCTTGGGGTAGTTTCTCGTACGAAAGAAAACAGGGGACCTAAACGTACCTGGTCCTTATAGCACATCTATCAGTTAGGGATAGAAGATCACTGCACCAATGACCGGCTGACCGCAAATGCAACTGGAGATAGATTCCTACTGGGAACTCCTCTCTCTATCGATTTCTTATTTATTTTATTATTATCTATCATTATTTTCCTAGTTTACATTAGATTAATCAACAACTTTCAAACCCCCTATTTGTTACTATTTTGGTTTGTTTGCCCTAGTCGCACATACGAGATAGTGTCTACCTTAGTCCTTGTGGATCAACCTTGTTGCCACTGTATATAATTTATTGAAAACCTAATTATAAGCAAGCAAAAAAAATATAAAACTAATGGTAAGAAAATAATTAAAGTCATTGGGTTGCCCCACTGGTGAAAGATCACAGAATCTATTAAGAGATGATGGTTCAAATCTTGTAATTCTAGGGCTGTGCAGTGAAGAAAGAACAGAATCTATCTAAAACATAGTAAAGAAATTAAAGAGAAAATGCCAGATTGACCGGTTAAGAACTCAATTGAAGAAATTTAAATTTTCATTAATTGGCTGAGTTAAATACAGTAAATAGTCTGTGAACTCAACCCCCCCCTTACAAGACTAGCAACCAGGACTAACATTGTACATCAAATTCTTACTATGCACAAGTAAGACACGAAAAGAAGACGGTGCAACGAGTCTTATGCGCTGTGGTACGAGATCTTCAGGGGGGAGCTTTTGCATCTTGAAGAAGCTGAACATACAAAGTTGAATCTCTTCCAAGAATAAATAATCCTTGGGGATGTCACTGGTTTAAGAATCCCTGCATTCCTCTACAAAATTGTGACATCAAAGAATGTTCCTGTCAAAATCGCAACCAATATTCACTGGCTTTGAAGACTCAAAATTCCTTTTTCCACTGCATCGCTCTTTGTTTCGCGTCCTCAAACGACATTACCTTCTTTGGCTGGACAAGAATTCAGGAAAGCGAAGAGAAAGCATGAATAGGTAACAATTCGTTCCAAACAGCTAGCTTTATATAACGAACAAACTTATAGAAATGACAACGCCAAGGGTTTAGGATAGTGGCATGGCATCAGCTCCAACAGATTGGATGATGATCATGCATATATCTTCCGAAGAAATCCATGGCCTCATTTGGCTAAAGTACTCAAGTTGCACTGCATCCGGTGATTTGATGTGCAGAGACTGTGTGCAGAGTTGCAGCAGGACCGAGATTTAAGTCCCTCACCTTTTGCTTATTAAAAAAAGACAGCTGAAGATTGGTGAGAATGTAAATATTTTCCCCACATTCCAAAAAAAAAGAATTCTAAAGTATCTGAAAGTCATAAGAGGATGAGAAAAAGGATGAATTATGACAAAATTAGTACCATTTGGAATCAAAAGAGTCAATTGAGGCAAGTCTGGTGACATGAGCAGATGCCTCAGTAGAGGATGTGGCTTCAACATTACCATCATTCTTCTTGTCCCCGATGTGTGCTAGGTTGCATGAATTTTATAGACCAATTAAAAATAAAATATTGAGTATATAGGACGAAGTATTTTAAAAAAAATTAACGTGGATAATAATTCGACCGAGTCAGTGTGTAATGGATTTAGTTCCATTATTTTATTGAAAATAGAAAATTCAGTTTATAATATGGCATATACATCATCTTGTAGGTTGACTGATCAATTCTACATCGAAACAATCGCACTACAATTCTTATCGAAACAATCGCAAACAGACCTGGAAAAGAATAATAATAAGGGAGACTCCATGGATACAACAATCCATACAATGATAGAACGTTTAAAGTTCATAATTCTTCCCTCTTTTATATGCCTTTTTAGATCTTGATACTACTAATGGTGTTGTGTTTTTTTCACTTTCTTCAGATCTTGGCTATTTAAGAGGAAAATACATAAAAAAGCATTTTCTATCATTTTCTGGAAGGAATTGAGCAGCTAGGCCGTGCAACTGTATGTTCGTAGAAGGCAGCAGAGTCCTAGCGAGAAAAGGAAATAATCGCAAAGATGGAAATCTCAGATTTGCTCATTAATTCCTCCAAGAATCCTTATCTTAGTAGAAGACCATTGAGGAATATTATTCCAATCGGATTAGGATTTTTATTTGTAATAAACTATAAATACTTTTAGTAGCTAGGTTTTACTCGCTCTCTCTCCTTCTTCTAGACGTTGGTGCTGCCATATTTTGCTACTTCTGCCTCCGACACATTTGTTCTTTCTTTCAATAAACCGGGGCTTTGCTCCAGCCGGTAATAAATAGGATTTCTTTCTTCTTAACTTCTTCTCTTTAATTATGCAATTTATTTATTTATTTATTTTTACTTTTAACATGAGCGGCTAATTCTCCCGTTCTTGGTAAGAATCGATTGAAGGTTGCTAGGGAAGCCACGAGGTCAATCTGTGCTTAACATATTCCTGGTCGATATCTATCTCGTTTAATATTTAATTGTCAAATTGTCTAGAATTAATTACAAGCTTGATCAACTAGTACTTAACTAGAGAATTACAGTCATTCTTGTGGTTATAACTAACGCGAAGCTGCAGGATATAAGTAGACAACCATTCTGGAAGTAATCGGGGTCCTGGTCTTATTCAGTTGGGTTAAACAGATCGTTAGGGTAGAGCCTCAAGCGTACTGAGTGTCTCGCCCTAGACGCGTCTTACCTCCTCTTCATGGGCAGCTGAGTATTGTCTCCATAAGCGTACCTTGGAGGACGGCGGACTGTCAAAGTTATCCCATAAGCGTACCTTGGGGTAGCTTCTATTACGAAGGTAAGTAGGGAACCTAAGCGTACCTGGTCCCTATAGCGCGTCTATCAGCTAGGGGTACACGATACTTGCACCGATGACCGGCTGACCATAATTGCAACCGGATACAGATTCTTACTCAGATTCTTCTCTTTATTGATTTCTTATCTCCTTTAAGTTCGTTTATTACTGTTTTAGGTAATTGATAACCAAACAACCATTTAAAAACCCCCCTTTGTTACTTTTTTGTTGGATTTCTTTATTTTACGAATTGATTAGAGTGTTAACCCTTAATCCTTGTGTTCGATCCTGTTGCCACTATACACAATTTATTGTGCATTTGACTGCAGGTTTTTATTATTATTTTTGATTGGTTCGACAACCGATCAAATTTTGGCGCCGTTGCCGGTGATTGACGATATTAACTCTCTTTTCTTTTTTGTATGACCAAGTCTTCTAAAACAACTCTACTGCCTTACGACCCCGAAATCAGGAGATCAAAACGATTAGCTCGCAAATTGGCCAAGCAACATCAATCTGCAAATCCTACATCAAATTCACGTGAACCCCCTTGATCACTTGGAACCTCCTGCTTACATCGAACAACTCGATCTAGCCATTGAAGACCACCTTCATCCTGAACAACCAGTCATTACTGACGACGGAGAAGTTGTCGTCAACCCTTCCATAGAGGATCTAAATGCTACCACTAAGTCCACCACTGGGTGTATCATGTGGCCTACTATAACCCATGATTGGGTAATCAAGTCATCGGTTCTCCATTATCTACCCAAATTCCATGGCGTCCCCAAGGAAAGTGCACTTAGACACCTCCAACAATTCCATACTATTTGTGAAGCCCTGAAGCCCACGGATGTGGACATCAACTAGGCCAAACTAAGAGCATTCATGTGGTCGCTTGAATATGACGCTCGTAATTGGTTCTATGACTTACCCGCTCTATCAATCACCAGCTGGGCCGATATGTTCAAGGCATTCACAGAAAACTACTATCCCACTACTATGGCCAATGTTACCAAGAAGTAGCTAGTTTCCATTATCCAAAAAGGGAATGAGAACCTAGGACAGTACTATGACCGTTATAAGAAGATGCAGACCCTTTGCCCCTCGCACAACATCCCTGACCACACTCTGATCCAGTATTTTTATGAGGGACTGCGAGGGCGAGACAAAGCCTTGATAGACCCTGCCAGCCGTGGTTCCTTACTAGCCCTGACCCCTGTGGATGCCAAAGCTCTTTTAGAACTTATGGCTAAGAATGTTGTGCCTTTAGACCAACTTACCCCTGTTGTCCACAATGCCCAATCCGCCGCAATAGAAAATCAACTTTCCACCATTACTGGAATGCTTCAGAACATGTCTACCGGCCAGCCCGTGCAGATCAAGGCATGTGGTTTTTGTAACTTCACCAACCACCCCACGGATGTTTGTCCCCACATCCCGGATGAGATAGATGTGAACGCTATAGGGAATTACAATGGAGCCCCCAGGAAGTATGAATCCTACACCCAGAATTACAATAATGGCTGGCACCACCCGAACCTGAGCTATGGCAACAACCAACAACAACCTGGACCAAACCAACCATAGCCACAGAATCAGCAGCAGCCACCTTTTAACCTTTAGAATTTCAAGCCTCGGCCCAACTATTCTAGTAATCAGCAATACTAGTATCAAGCTCCGCAAGGACCTATGGGGCCCATGCCCCACATGACTGAGTTACCTAACTTACATACTCTTGTTCTTGATATTCAAAAATAGTTGAGTGTCTTATCCGCAGAGATTAAAGAAATGAAGAATGGAGGACGACTGTCGCCGCAACCAGAAACCAACCCTAAACACCGGGCATGCGCCATGACGCTCCGCAGTGGTGTACAGTTACCTGACCGCGAACTGCTTGCCTGAGAAGCTGAACTACCAAATTTCACACCTGTCACTGACAATGCTGAAGTCACTGCCGAAAAAGAAAGGAATATCCACACCTCTAGGAAACCAGGTACGCCAATTAAGATTGATGAGAAGTCCGAATTCTCTGAAGAATTCATCATCAAAGTCCTTGAACCACCGTTCCCGCACAGGTTAGTTAAAAAGAAAAAGGATAAAGAGGAAAAAGAAATCTTTGATCTATTCAGTAAGTGTCACGCCCCGCGAAAATGACAAAAGAAAAATTCGCGAGTGTACGACGAATATGAGACCTTACGATGCTCGGCGTAAAAGTACGCCTCACAACATGCAATGAAGTCGCCACCCTAATTTTTGTTTCTAGGTTTAGGGAACCTAATTGTCATGGCATAAAAAAATAAAAAAATAAAAAACTAAAGGCACAAAAAAGAGTCTAAACCCAAGACGAAGGTTCGGGGTCGTATTATGCACCCGAGTCACATCCAAAAACGGTTACCAGTTGATAAGAGAGGTGTTTAAAAGATGTTTGATAAAAATGCGTTTTAAAAGGGGGTCCTTAGAGGAATCGTCACTTTAGTCTTTTCCATGATCGGGACCATTCAGAAATAATTAATCGTTGGACGGGGTTACCGTTTTAAAAATCTTTTCGGACGGGGTTACCATTTTCAAGACCGATCGATTATTCCTGACCGTAGCGTGATGGGACTGAATTTTCCGTAAGACTGAATGAGCGCCCTCTATTTCATCATCGGACTTATGCATGATTAAATTAATTACTACGTGATTCTATCATGGATGGCTTAACAGAGTACAGATTAAATGAGATGTTTTGAAATGATAAACTGATGTGGGATCGAAGCCACCAAATACATGTAGTCAATATAAGCGGAATTTAAAATCAAACAAACATGACATTTTAAGCGAGACTTTGAACAAGTTGTTCATGTGGGTTGATTTTAATTCCAGCAATTCTATATATCATGCGTATGATTAATATTTACGGAAAACCTTGAATAAATAAAAGGGAAAGAAAGGCGTACTTTCGAGCGAAGCTTAAATTTTAAACCTACAAAATGAAAGTGTTAGTGATAGCTCAAAAATAAATAAGCAGTTTATGAATACGAGGATTTAAATAACAGTTGATATTTATCAAAAAATTAAACAAAGATTTTGACGAGTACGAAGATAAAAATGATGATTTGATAAGTGCCAGAAAGCTTAAATGATGATTTGATGCAAACGAAAATTAAAACGGTGATTTGATAAGTGCGAGATATTTAAATGATGACAGTTGATAAGTGCGAGAAATTTAAATGATGATTTGATGCGTACGAAAATTTAAATGATGATTTGATGAGTGCGAGAAATTTAAATGATGACAGTTGATAAGTGCGAAAATTTAAATGATGATTTTATGAGTGCGAGAAATTTAAATGATGACAGTTGATACGTGCGAGAAATGTAAATGATGATTTGATGAGAAATTAAAGATTTGATGATTTGCAGATTTTAAAGCAGTTGATGATTTGCTAAAATTTAACGCAGTTGATATTTGCGCAAATTTAAAA
This sequence comes from Viola odorata, assembly GCA_963691705.1. NCBI lineage: Eukaryota > Viridiplantae > Streptophyta > Magnoliopsida > Malpighiales > Violaceae > Viola > Viola odorata. Next base: position 39,219,662 of record OY829543.1, on the reverse strand, counting down.
TGCGACCCACCATATAGGCGGTAAATTAAATAACTTAATTTAAATTGCGAAAAGTAAATTGCGAAAAATTAAAGTGCAGAAAATAAAGTGCGGAATTTTAAACAATTGATAGGTATGAAATTTTAATGCAATATTACGAAAAATAATCATAACGAAATATACGAATATTTTTACGAGCAAAAGCTAAGGCCCTGTTTACCTCAGGGAATTCCCCAGTTTTTTGAAAATTGGACTTTTTTTCCGAAAACGCATTTACTTCGCGCTATTTTCGTTTCTGTTTTCGAAATGAAAATTTTCGGAATAAAAACCTATGGGTTAAGTTTTAAAAACTCAAAAAAATTGTTTTCAATATTTCCTTTGAAGAATGAAAACTCGGTTTTCTTTTTAATGAAGCTTTTTTTATTGCCATTTTACCCTTGTCTATAAACAAAACTGTTCACCCTCTTCATCATTCATCATCTTCTCCCTCTTCTTGCCCTAAAACGCAGCAGCCGTTCGTTCCTCCTCATCTCACAGCGTCGTTCCTCTTCCTCTTCGCTGTTCCTGTTCTCTTCTCCCTAGGCCGATGCCGGCATTCCTCTTCGTCGTTCCTCTTCCTCTTCGCCGTTCCTGTTTGATCTACAAGGTCTTTTCTCTTCTTTTCCTTTTTCTTTTTTTCCTTTAGCTTTTCATTTTCCATCAATCGGTGTCAGTTTGGGTTTGTCTATGGTTCTGGTTGATGGGTAATTTTTTTCCTTCTTGTTTTGAGCTACTGTGTGCCAATGAAATGAGTTTTTGGAGATGGGTCTTAATGCTTTGCTAATAAAAGAGGGATCTTTGGCTTCTTTTGTGTATATTTCTTGCTGGGATTTCCATATCATGGAATTTTGTTTGGTTTTGCTTTTTTTAGCAATTTCAATTTAGCACGATAACTTTCCCCCCTTTTAGTATCACTAGTTTTGGGCTCTGTTGCTGTCGGAGCAGATGATTATGTCATCGGAGTGGCTGTATAGGTGGGGTTAGTGCGGTTGCCTGCGGTGGCCTCTGCTGCCGTGTTGCCGTCTCTGGGTTGGGGTGAGGGTAGCTAGCTGCTTGGGGTGGCAACTCGTGGCTGCTTGGGTTTTTCCTTGAATCTTCTCCCTTTTTTTCTCTACCATGTCCTCCATGGCCTTAATAATTCATTCTCAGCTTTTCTAGGCTGCAGGTTTGGGGGTGTGGAGTAGAGTCATAGGCTTGGGTCTGCTCGAGTTCTAGTTGCTGCGTGTTGGTAGCGTAGGTTGAGGTGGAGCAGCAGCTGCCTTGTTTCTGCTGCTGTCTTGTTCCTTCTGCTGTTTTTGAGTTCTGGTTTTTTCTGGGCAGCTTTCCCAGCTCGTGTTGTTCTGTCTAGTCATGGGCTTCATGACTTTCCCTCTTAATAAAATTCAGCTTATTAAAAAAAATACACTCAAGAGTGCCACAATTTGTTTGTTTTCCCACTTTTTGGCAGAAACTATTAGGGGTGGGTAAAATTATAATTTATTTTGTTGTGGATGCAGGAACTTGTTGTGTAGCTATTTAATGAAGTGGTTCTTTTTGTTATTGTATATGAACTGCTCAATTTCTCTTTTTGAAGTAAAATTTCAATTTAGCACGATAACGTTTCCCCCTTTTAGTATCACTAGTTTTGGGCTCTTGCCTTTATGGTAATTTGATTCTGTAAATATGAATTTTTGGTTTGACATGATTGTGGTTTGATCTGTGTTTCCATTGTAGTTTAGTTCTGTTTGGGAATTTAATGACAAACACATCAAAACATAAATACTTTGCTAATGAACAATAAGATCAGGGGTATGTTGATCAATGGGAAAGATACCAAAAATCAAGTTACTATGTCACTAATATTCATCTATTATGGCGTTGGTAGTCGTAACATTTATAGATTTAAGTCATAGTTTAGTGGTGAGAACAGGTATTTGGGTTATAGACTCTAAATCTATTGTGTTGTGCTTTATGTACATACACAATTAGTTTAGCAAAGGTTTAAAATTTCAAATGCTTCATTGCTGCTTATACTGACTGCAATCTTTGTTGGATAGCCTATTTTTTTACTAGTTAATTAAATTACTACTTCAAGAAATCCCTACTTTCACTTCTACTTGTAATTTTACTGTTTAATCTTTTTTCTCAGCCAACATTCTAAAGTGTTTGAACCATGATAATCTTCTCTAATTGTTCTTCTAAGAATAAAGTGGCACACAACGCACTAGTTTTATGAGACACAAAACTCATTTGACTGGAAGTTTGGAATGCAAGCATTCATTTATTTTAGGGTGAGACACAGCAATATCCTTATTTATTATCCATAGAATTGTAACATAGAATTGTATGAGGATTCAATTGCAATAGATGTTTCTGGTCTGTTTCATGTCTATTTCTAGTCTGGATTTTTCTGCTTCTGTAATGTTTTCTAGTCTGTATTTTTGCTCTGTTTCTGGTCTATTTCTGGTCTGTTTCTGGTCTGGATTTCTTCTGCTTCTGGTATGTATTTCTGCCCTATTTCTGGTCTATTTCTGCTCTATATTTCTGGTCTGTTTCATGTCTGTTTCTAGTCTGGATTTTTCTGCTTCTGGTATGTTTTTCTGGTATGTATTTCTACTCTGTTTCTGGTCTATTTCTGGTATGGATTTCTTCTACTTCTTGTATGTATTTCTGCCCTATTTCTGGTCTATTTCTGGTCTATATTTCTGGTTTGCTTCTGGTCTGTATTTTTGGTCTGTATTTCTATTTTGTTGCTGCTCTGGGTTTGTGTGTAAAACATGTTGAAGTATAAGCTTGGGTGGCTATTAATGCTTGGTTAGGTGCTATAGATAATTAGAACTCATCATGGCTGGAGGGAGACCCGAGGGTGAGGATGAGGCAAAATGGTCTGACAAAAATGAAGAAATATTTCTACAAATTCTGCACGAGCGAGTGAAGAAAGCTCCTAATGGTGCACCCACCTTCAAGAGTTCAGACTGGAACAATATTGATGAAGAAATGTTTCTAGCCTCTGGGGAAAGGTACGGTGGAATGAAGTTGGTGGGTAAATACAATCGTCTAAGGGTGAAGCATCGACAATTTTCAGAATTGTTAGAGCACACTGGAGTCACCTACGTACCAAGCTTGAACACTGTCAATGCCCTAGAAGATGTGTGGCAAATGTTCTTCCAGGTATGTTAAACATTCTCACATATTTACATTGTTCCATAGCTTTATACATTGTTGTTATTCACATTGTTTTACACAATTGCAGAAAAACAGGACCTATAACACATTCAGAAGGAAAGGTTGTCCAAACTACGAGATGCTAGGTCTGGTGTTTAATAAATCTACAGCTACGGGGCTTCTGCGACACTCCTCTTCGCAATTGCCACCTACATCTGATGAGGAGCATCAGACCGAAGACCAATTTTTGAATTATGGTGTTCACATTGACGTAGGTGATGGAACACCTGACTGTCGGAGCTCGCAAGGAAAATGTCCTTCTGAAGGTTCACTTCCAGCTGCTAGGCGCGTCAAGAAGGTTAATTCCTCGAAGTTGGACTCCTGCATGGACCAGTTCGCGTCATCACAGAGTGCTAAGACAGAGTATTTTAATGCAAAGGTCAAGAAGTACAAAGTTGAGCAAGGTGAAGTTACAAGTCCAAACAAAGAAGCTGATTCGATTGTTGGGTGTATCGAGGCTATGGGAACGGTGGATGGGGTTTCGGATGCAGCGTACATCAAAGCACTTGAGAGGTTCAAGGATCCTTACTGGAGGAAAGTCTTCGCCACACTGTCGATTGAGAAGAAGAGGTTGTGGTTGCAGAGCTTGGCGTGATTGGATGATGTTTTCATTTCCCGTAGAGTCAAACTTATTAGGATGTTTATTTGTGTGCTGTAATATTTTAAAGTGTTTGTGTACTTTCAGTACTTTTATGTTCTTGGATTGTTTAACATTGCAGCTTCAGTACTTTGATGTTCTTGCGTGATGTAATATTTATAACTGTTTGTGGAGTTTGAGTAATGCAGACTATGTCCTTCTGTTATGTAATATTTATAAGTGTTTGTGTAGTTTTTTGTTTTCCTGAGCATTTGCAGGGATGAAATGGAAATGAAATGAAATGGTTTGCAGGCATGCAATGGAAATGAAATGAAATGGGAGGCCTTGCTGTTTTGATTTTTCTGAAAGCAAGCAAAATGTTGGGAGTTGATTTGGTAAAAGCCCAAAAAGAAGAAAACTCAAGAGCCCAAAAACTTCAATATGAGCTTAATCATTGCTCCGATTAAATTTCAACATGCACATGGAAAAATAATGAAAATGCATGATTGGGGGACCATTTCTAAAGGAAATAGTTTCAATGTTTGTGGGTATACATGGCAACAAATAGAGACAAACAAATAAAACAAATAGGAGATAAAATACTAGTACTAATAATTATGGTGCATGATTGTGGGGATAATTTTTGAAGGAAACATAACAATGCTCGTGGATATACAGCGACAGAAAATAGTGACAGCCATATTAGAATAAATAGGAGACCAAGAAACCAGTATGCGTAGGAAGGGAAAAATAGAAAGAAAGAGGGAGCGGCAAACGCAAAGCAGGTGATATTTTGTATTTTGTTATCGCATTTAATTTATTTGAGTTTTGATTTACCAACAGAACATTGTATTTTATAACATATCAACATGCTTACTTACATAGAAGACATGAGATCAAAAATTATTTTTGTTATATTTTAGTTATTTAAATAGATATATACTTAAAATAAATATATTCTTTACTTTTAATATAAATAAAAAATATTCCATCACAAAAAACATGTTTTCATATTTTTAAAATGATGTTAAATTATAATTAAAAAAATAATTTATTAATATAGCAAGTTTCACTACAATATAAAGTGAATAAAATAGTAGAATATATTTTTACAAAGTTAAAAAATAAGAAAATAAAAATTAACATTAATGTAAAAATTTACCTTTAAACATATTGTTCATTAATTTATTAACTAATTTAAAAAATGAGAAGGAAAATAAGCTTCTATTTTAATTGTCTTCCTAATTGTATCAATTTTTCAAATAAACTAGGAAAAACCCGTAGTGTTGTTGTAGACAAAAAAATTAAAATCAATTTATATTTATGATTATATTTGTCATTTTAATAGGAAAAAATTGTATTTCAAGTTGTATTTTAGAAAAACAGCTCTTCACCCGATTATTTTAAACACAACTTTTAGGATAGAATGTGGTTGTAGAAAACTATCACAGTATTTTTTGAGCTAAAGCTGTCGTTTGACACCACATAGCTAAACAAAGCCTTGTACATAAATCCTTTATTTACGAGAAAATATTAAATATATCAAGAGTACCGTAACTCCTCCTTTTTTATAACATAAACTAAAATATTTATAAAAAAATGAATCTCATAAGCATATATATATATATATATATATATATATATATAGTACATTTATGCATATATTTTTTCCCTTTTAATTTCATTCCTATGTTCTAACTAAAATAGGTGATAACGTAATTAGTTTGGTATTGTTTACTAACCTGTAATTCCTACTTGTCTTTACTTCTTTGTAGTTCTATTTGTTTCCTCTGCTAAATTCAGCGCTTTATTTATAATGTAGGTAGAAATGACACAATATTATGATAATACTTCAACATATAATGTTGTCAATTCAAGTGATGATGGTTCTACTGATGATGATGATGATGACTTGGAAGAATTACTGCAGCTTCAAAGGCTAGCGCAAGCTGAAAGTAGTCGTGTTGCAAGGACGCCTTGTCGCATATCTATGCTTAGCGGTAGAGCTCATATCATTGAGGTTTTACTGGGAAATCCCATTGTATGTTATGAGAACTTTCGTATGCGACCACATGTTTTTATGAACTTATGCGATAGGCTCAAAACTATGGGTTTACTATGCACGACCAGAGAAGTTACTGTGGAAGAGGGTGTGGCAATGGGGTTATCTGTATTATGTCACAGGCAAACTCAGAGGGTTATAGCAGGCCGATTTCAGCATTCTACTAGGACCGTGCACATATGGGTGAAGGATGTGATACGTGCTTTGGATGCTTTAGCAACTAATTTGATCAAACATGTCAACAGAGGACCGATTCAACCAGAAATTCTTGAGAATCCAAGGTGGTATCCATATTTTCAGGTGCGCATCTCTGTTAGGAATTGACGATACTTAAAAATTATTGAAGTTTAAAGCTAACTCTGATATATACTTCTTTTACTTCTCTCAGAAATGCATAGGTGCAATTGATGGTACTCATGTTGCAGCTTGGTCTCCTGTTTCTAAACAAAAAACTTTTCGGGGTAGAAAATCACTAGTTACGCAAAATGTTATGGACGTGTGTTCGCATGATTTGATGTTCACTTTTGTTTATTCTGGTTGGGAAGGCACAACTAATGCTTCACGTATGTTTCTTGATGCGCTAACAAGGCAGGAAAATCAATTCCCTATGCCACCACCAGGTAAAACACAATTTATTGAATTTCATAACGGTATGCAATGTTTATATTGTTTGCCAGTTTGAGATTTGAACATATCATTTGCAGATTATTATTACGCTGTCGATGCTGGCTACCCAAATATTTCGGGTTTTTTAGCTCCTTATCGTGGTGAGCGATATCATCAAGCGATTTCCAAGGACGGGGGAGAATAACAACAAAATATGAATTATTTAACTACAGACATTCATCTTTGCGAAATGTTATTGAAAGGGCCTTTGGCATTCTCAAAGCTAGATTTCCTATATTAAAGTCTATTCCGAATTACCCACTTCGACGTCAGAAATTGATACCTATTGTTTGTTGCGCACTTCATAATTTTATTCGGAGCGAAGATAGAGCTGATCAATTATTCACTGAATTTGGCGAGGACGGTGTGGAAAACACTGATGAAGACCGAGTTGATGAGATGCAAGAAGGTATACAAGTGAATATGTCACAACAACAACAGATGAATGCTATTAGGGAAGACATTGCAAATGAATTGTGGGCTCATCGTAATAATCGTTAGATTACGAGGGAGCAACGAGTCAAGTGGAGTATGTTTGCTATGTAATTTTTTCATCAATTACTATATTAGTAGATTTCTTTTATTTTCATGTAGGAATATGAATTACAATATTTAAATGCAATATTAGAAGATTGATGTTATATTTAATAAGTTTTTCCTTTTTAAAATGACAATTAAATTTTCAAATGATTTCTTCTTTTCATTACAAATATTTTCGGTTTTTCACAAAAATTGAAAACGCGCGAAGTAAACACGTTTTCCAGTTTTCAGATCAGGAAATTCTTACATTCAGTGCGAAGTAAACGCGTTCTCTAGTTTTTCTGATTAGGAAACAAGCGCGAAGTAAACGCATTTTCCAGTTTTCAGAATGAAAACAAAATTCTCGAAATTCAGAAAAACAGCAAATTGAAAATTGAAAATTCTTCTAGGTAAATGGGGCCTAAACATTTCATGCATATAATATATAAAAAAATAAATCGCAACCCCAAAAATATCATACGAAGTATGCGAGCATTTTTACGAAAAAAACACGACCCGAGATATCGGAAAGAATGAAAATGGATTGGGCCCAATTTGAAAAATAAAGGAAATGGGCTAGGAATAGTTCCTGGCCCAAGGAAATAAAAAGAATGGTGATGGGCCAAGCATGACACTATTCATTATCATCAACCTTGGATCGCCGGCGCTACTACCGGCGACCAAAGTCCGGCCAACCATGGCCGAAATAGAAAACCTTCGTACCGAGACGTTCATCTCCTCGACGGCTTCCCGACCGTATGAACCTCGAATCTCGGTTTAAACCGTACCAAGTTTAATTTCAAAAAAATGACGAAAATGATAATTACCAAAAAATGACACTACTGCGTCGCTTCCACTGTTTACGTGCATCATGCACGTAAAATAGGGAGTCGTTGATCTGGTTAACTTTCCTTGGTCAACCATATCAACGGTGGTGATTAAATGGGCCCTTTAATTTATTTAAATGGCCTCGAGCCATTTTCGTGAGCAAACGTTCCGAATTCTCGAGCTAAAAGTGCCAGTGCGTAGAGAAAAATAAGACGAGTTTAACAGTCTACAACGAATGAAGAAATTTTTTCATTTAACGTGTTTATTTTCTCGTTCGGAAACATGAAATGTTTAGACGAAAAATAAATGACGTTATGATGAAAATTACACGAAATGAAATTGGTCGGCGTGAATGAAAAAAAGAGTAGGTAATAGTTGATGGAAGACATAACGCGTTCGAGCTATTGTCCGAGCGAACTTACTCGGGTCCAATAAAAGATCGAACAAAAATAATAAAATAATAAAAAATCCTAAAAAATGATAAAATACTAAAAATCCTAAATTTTATGCGTTGATCTAAAACGAAAAAATAAATAGCAAAAGACTAATGGATAATTAAAAATATGATTTTTAAGGCTGAAAATATTAATGATAATAATGAAAATGACGTGTCGAAAAATTAAAAATGCGGTTTTGAATGCTGACGATGATAACGATGTTGATAAAATGTGATGAGAATTTAAAAATATCCTAACGACAACAAATTGATTTAAAATGGCAATTAATTAAGTAAAATGAAGAAAATGCTAAATTTAATTTAACTGGCGTCAAAATTTGGGTATCAACAGTTGCCCCCTCTTTACTATCTTATAAAAGTATTTGATAAGCAGTAAAGATGGTTGCCCCCACGTATCCGAATTTTGATGACACAGCAGGTCCTACCTTGATCTTACCGTGATGATGTTGCTCTGGTAGGATAAAGTTCGTTGATGTCACTCTGGGAGGAGGTAAGTTCGTTGATGTCACTCTGGGAGGAGATAGTTCGTTGATGTCACTCTGGGAGGAGGTAAGTTTGTTGATGTCACTCTGGGAGGAGGTAAGTTTGTTGATGTCACTCTAGGAGGAGGTAAGTTTGTTGATGTCTCTCTGGGAGGATATAATTTTGTTGTTGTCACTTTGGGAGGAGATATTCTTTTGAGGGTGTTATTCAGTGATGAGGGAATTAATGTTGTCACTCTGGGAGGAGGTAATCTGTTGATGTCACTCTAGGAGGAGATAGATTCGTTGCTGTCACTTTGGGAGGAGAAAGGTTTTGATCGAATGTCCTGCAAAGGTATAAACTTAGATCTATTCGGATATCGAGAGAAACATAAGTTGCAGAAAATGTAAATGACGACTACTCTGACATGAATGGAAGGTAATTTTACAAAAATGTAAATGACGGCCCCACTAGGGGGGTAAGCGTTTGACATGTAACGGATGTTGCTTCGGGAGGATAATGCGTGATCCGCAGAAATACGAATGATTTGTCCTGTTGCTACCCGATTTTGGATTTTAAACCTTTCGTCACATCATATTCATTTTTTTTCTCTTCATTCGTCATATTATTAACCTAATTTATATTTATTATTGACGTTTATTTACTATTTATCATTTTCATCGCATTTCCCGTCAGTTCATATTTTTGTCGTATTTTAATGTTTTTTTTCGCTCGTATCCTAGATTGAGCATTCCCGTCCATTTTCATGTTTTACATCTTTTACTCGCATCATCTTGTCTGTTGCTTTTTATTTCATATTTTGGTATTTTTTATTCGAATTTTTCATCGGTTTTGAGCAAGCTTTCCCGTACCATCTGCTCGAACCGAATAAAATAAACATTCATCATCTTTCCCTCACACCCACTCCCATCACCAATTAATTCACTGCACCCTCGCCTCTCTGCCTAAAAACATAGCCATCTCCATTTTTCTTCACCTCCCTCGTCCAACTCCCATCACTCATCATCTATCCCTGTCCATTTTTCAAAAAGCCTACTTCCTCTCTACTCATCCATCCTCTCTCAGCAAATCTCCTCGAGCCTCACCCTCTTCATTTTTGAAGCCTACTATCTAACCATCATCATCATCATCTCTACTCCCTGATCCAGCACTCAATCTCCATTTCTCCCTCTATAAATGGCCAAGGAGATTTTTCAATTAGGGAGGAATGGAAGCACCAATTCATCAATTAATTCAATGAAGCTTCTGCCCAATCATCCACCCCTGCCAAAAATCCAAAATCTCCTGCCAATCCAAAATCAATCCAAATTAACCAAACCAAATCAATTCAAATTAATTAATCCAACCCCCAAACCGTCGGAACCACCGCAGCCAAACCACCAGACCTCCTCCGCACCCAAATCCAGCCGCCGCACCTCTGCTCTAGCTCCAAATCCCTCATCCCCTCAACCCCTAAACTAAACCATCAAATTAAATCCAAATTAAACCAATCGTCGTGTCTCTTCCTCCGAATCACCACCCAATTAAAAATTGAATAAATCCAACTAAACCACCAAATTAAATAAAAAACACACCCAATCCTCGCCACGCCGCAATCGGCCGAGCATCCCACCGCTACGCCGCAATCGGCCGCACACCCAATCCTCGCCACGCCGCAATTCAGCAGTGCCACCACCACGCCGCAATCAGCCATCCCGCGCCTCGCATCGTCGCTGCACTGCACTCCACCGCCGCTGCTGCTTTGCCGGGACCGCTGTCTCGCCGCCGCTGCTGCATATGTCTCGCCGCCGCCACTACTGCACCGCTGCTGCTGGTCGTTGCTGTTGTGGTAATTTTCAGGGCTGGATTGGATAAGGGATGAGGAGATGATGAGGTGCTGTGTTGTTGTTTGTTGTCTCTGTTTAGGTATAGAGGAAGGATTTAATTTGGTTGGAGGAAAGGGATTTAATTTGGCTTAGGATAGTGGGCTTGGCCGGCCAACAAGGAGGAAAGGTCATGGGCCAAGTGCTTGTCTTGGCCCAGTTGGAAGAAAGAAGAGTGGGCTGCGCGGTCAACCCACACGGAAAAGAAAGGCCAGCCCAATGGGCTGGCTGTCGGGCCCAGCTGTTGGCCTAGTTAGTGTGGCCCATCTTCGGCCCAGTGGGCCTAGCCCAATTTTTAGGCCCATCGCATTTTCCGTAAATCTTGTCCTGATCATTTATTTTCCTATACTTGTACTATTTATTTATTTTCGCTCTCGTACTGTTATTGTCTGCATGCTTGTACTGTTTATTTAATTTTCGTATCTTTGTACTGTTTACTCATTTCCGTATGCTTGCATGTTTAATTATATTATTTTCGTAGGCTCGCATGTTTAATTATTATTTTCGTATGCTTTTGCATGTTTAATTATTTTTTTCGTGTATAATCGTCAAAAATAATTATTTCATTTACGTACAATAATTTTGATGCTAATTATCCATATGCTTGTACTTTCTAATTAATTATTTCTGCATGCCTAAATAATTATTCCGCTCGCATTTAATCCCTAAAATTAATTATTTCACTCGCAACAAGTCATTAAATATTTATCTACTTTTTTCCAAACTAATAATCTCAACTTTGTAGGGTAAATCAATCAATGCCCTTCACAAGTACGCCTCACAACTTCGTCCAAAAAGGGTATATCCGCCCGATATCCCTCCACAAGTAAACGTCTCTTACCCTTTTTATTTATTTCACGTTTTTTTACACTCGTATGCATGACTGTTTAAAATTGTTAGAATTTATCCGTTGGGCATGATTATTAAATTAGAACTTCTTATTTTTCAAATATGATTAAACACCGCTTTTATCCGGTAACCTTTTTTTAGGATGTGACTCGGGTGCCTAACACCTTCCCGAGTTCATAAATCGACCTCGAATCACTGTTCTCGGGTTCAGACCCATTTCGCCTTAGTTTTTATTTTTTTATGCTATGATTTTAGGTTCCCTAAACATAGAAACAAATTAGGGTGGCGACTTCATATGCATTATGTGAGATGGGTCCGATTTTATCTCACATCTCGTCCCAAACCCGCGTCGCATTAAAATAAAATCCAAAAAGGGGGTGCGACATGTCCTAATGATGTCTCTCTGGGAGGAGGAAAATGCAAATGATGTCACTCTAGGAGGAGGAAAATGCATGACGTCACTCTAGGAGGAGGAAATACGTGTTGTCACTCTAGGAGGAGGAAATACAAATGATGTCACTCTGGGAGGAGAAAAATGCATGATGTTATCACTCTTGGAGGAGGAAATGCAGTACAGAAATATAAATGACGTCAATCCTGTAGGAGAAGACGTGAAGTGCGGAAATTAAACTAAGGTCACTCTAGGAGGAGGAAATGCGAATGATGTCACTCTAGGGGGAGAAAAATGCATGTTGTCACTTTGGGAGGAGGAAATACATGCTGTCACTCTAGGAGGAGGAAATACAAATGATGTCACTCTGGGAGGATAAAAATGCATGATGTCACTCTAGGAGGAGGAAATGTAAAGCTGTCACTCTAGGAGGAGGAATTGTAAAAATGCGGAAATTTAAACGACGTCAATCCCATAGGAGAGGGCGCGAGGTGTAGAAATAAACTAATCGTCACTTTAGGAGGACGAAATATAGATGCTATCACTCTAGGAGGAGGAAATGTATGATGTCACTCTAGGAGGAGAAAAATACAAATGATCACTCTGGGAGGAGAGAAATGCACTTTTGTTACCAGCAGCCTTGATACGAACCTAGAGTGCATCTGCATCCTGTTTAGGAGGTAACGACCCCAAGGACAATACTTTCCCACAATTTGTAGCCGTAAGCAATCCTCGCCTGATATTAGTGTTTGGACTCATGCTCTAAAACAAGGTTAAGTGTTTTACGCTCATAAAGATGCAACTAACATGATACATAATTTCCAATTCGCAATGTCAATCCGAGTGAATAGACTTCAAATAAAGAAGCACATGCATGGGCATTCTAATAATCGATGGGACTTTCATGGAAAATAATGAAGGGACATAAAATGTCCAGAAAGAAGTTTGTTTTAGTAAAGATGTGCTTTTCTGAAGAGTTTGAAGGTTTTTGATGAGTGACGCTTGTCGATTGACCCTGATGAGGGCAAGGTGCGCGAGTTCTTTCGTTTTTTACTGGGGGTGCTTTCTCGGCAGAGTGCATGAGTTCTTGGATCCTTGTTGGGAATGTTATTTTCCCGTTCGGTCAGGGGCCCTTTTTTGAGTCTTTACTGGAGAATGTTGTCGTTGCTTTCTTCGAGATTTACTACTTGAGTTGGCCCTGGGCCCTTTTTCTTCGAGTCTTCACTGGGGAATGTTTTCTTCGAGATTTCTTGGTTTTAGTTGTCCCTGGGCTGTGCTTGCTTCTGTTTTTCGATTGTTGTGTTCTTTGAATGTCCCTGAGCATTTCTATCTTTTCTTTTTTCTTTTTTCTTTTTTCTTTTTTTTCTCTTTTTTTTCTCTTTTTTTTCCTTTTCCTTTTTTTCTTTTTTTCTTTTTTTTCTTTTATTTTATTTTATTTTATTTGAAATGCATCAGAGCAGAGCAAGCACAACCTTTGTCTTGATCTCTTCCTGTTCTGGCTTAAGGCCTCGGCCTTAATCTTTGGGTTTTTGGTCTCTCTTCAGTGATAGTTCTTAGCGATCCTTCGGTGACCTTTTCCGTCTCCTTCGCCGTGAACTTGAACTCGGCATGCTTTTTACTTCCGGCCAGTAATCTTAGCTGAAACTGCTCCTTGGCTCCCGGGGTATGAGTGATAGTGAAGGTTTTTTAGGAGTGGTGGCACATGTGCTGGAAAGAGGGAAGAAACAAAGAAATGGAGAAGATCGTAAAAGTCCCACGTCATTTTATTGCTATCCCATGTCTAATAGGACATGTACCCTGGATATTATGCGAATTCAACTAGTACTTAGTCAGGCACTTACACTCATGAAAGGATAAGACGCGATGGCTCGAAAATGCTTATCGGGATTTGTCTGTGACTGCTTACGTCTGAACAAATCGTGGATATAAGAGAAAACAAGTAAGAACATGTATGATATGTAATTTTGATGGATGCCTTATTTAACAGAGGGATTGAACATCCCCGACCTATGAAATGCATGAATATGCTATGAGAGTAATATGGAATTTTGTTTTAGCTGGGCTAAAAAAGATTTTTTTGATTGATTGATAGTTTAAAGCTAGGACGCTGTTGATACCCGAATTTTGACGCCGTTTAAATTAAATTTAGGATTTCTGTCATTTTACTTAATTAATTGCCATTTTAAATCAATTTGCTGTCGTTAGGACATTTTTAAATTCTCGTCACATTTTATCATCATCGTTGTCATCGTCAGCATTCGAAATAGCATTTTTAATTTTTCGTCACGTCATTTTCATTATTATTATTAATATTTTCAACCTTAAAAATCACGCTACGTCAATTTTCCCTCGTCATGGCTTCGAGAATCAAGCTACGCCATTGCTTCTAGAAGGGAGCGATGCCACCACAAGCACTGCTCACTCTCACTTGCCGTTATCACCTCGTCACCCTCGACCACGCGCGTCAAATTCACCACACATTCGTCCAACCTCCTCCTATAAATATCCTGCCCTGCACCCTTCAAAACACACGGGTTGAAACACTCTTTCATCATCAACATCAGTCCAAGAAAAGGAAGCAAACACTATAGGTATTTTCAAGCTTTCTCTCTCTAGAGTTTTTGGTCAATTTTCATTTTCTATCCTAAGCAACCAATAAATTGCTCAAATCTGTTTTAAACACTTCGTTTTCAAGTTATAAACGTCTTGCTTGCTTCAATTTAAACGCCTACTGCTTTGTGTAATTAATTGTGAATTTTTGGTTTTAATGCGTATATATATTCAAGTGTCAAATTACTCATCGTTTGTGGATGAAATAATTTAATTTTTGTTGGGTTTTGGTCGAGGCTTCATCCTCTGTGCACGGTGGCATTTTTTTCCTTGTTCGGTGGTCGGAGCTTCTTCCTTGTCGCCAGCCATGGTGGCCGGCGCAAGGAAGAAGAAGAATAGTAGCGTGGCTGCTACTGTTCTTGAAGGAGAAAGGTGACGGGCTTGCCAAACCCGTCCTTTCTTTCTTCTTTAAATGAAGATGGGCCTTGGCTTAAGCCAAACCCATCTGTTCCTTTTTTAAGTCATGGGCCTAGGATTTATTCCTAGCCCATTTTTTTCAAATTTCAGCATGCACATGGGCCCATCCTATTAAAGTTTCGTCAATTGTTGGAGTCCCTTTTATTTTCGTGTTTATTTAATTAATAGCTCGTATGCCATATTTAATTAATAGCTCGTATGCGATATTTAATTTATGTCATATGCCATGTTTAATTAATTGTTTATTTACTTGTTTAAATTTAAATGCATATCTATTTGCTTTACTTTTATTTATTGTTTCAATTATCTTCGAACGATTACTAACATCGATTTCGTAGGCACCAAAAATCATTAAATCTTTAATTTTTCATCAAGTCATCATTTAAATTCTCGCACTTATCAGCTGTCATCATTTAAATTCCCGCACTCATCAAATCATCATTTAAATTTTCGTATGCATCAAATCATCATTTAAATTTCCCGCACTCGTCAAATCATCATTTAAATTCCCGCACTCATCAAATCATCATTTAAATTTCTCACACTTATCAACTGTCATCATTTAAATTTCTCGCACTCGTCAAATCATCATTTAAATTTTCGTATGCGTCAAATCATCATTTAAATTTCTCGCACTTATCAAATCATCATTTAATTTCCCGCATGCATCAAATTATCATTTAAATTTTCGTATGCGTCAAATCGCCTTTTTTATTTTCGTGCACGTCAAAGTCATTATTTAATTCTTCGATATATATCAACTATTTATTTAAATTCTCGCATTCATAAACTGCTTATTTATTTTTCGAGCTATCACTAACACTCTCATTTTGTAGGTTTAAAATTTAATCTTCGCTCGAAAGTACGCCTTTCTTTCCCTTTTATTTATTCAATGCTTTCCGTATAAATTAATCGTATGCATGATATATAGAATTGCTAGAATTAAAATCAACCCACATGAACAACTTGTTTAAAGACTTGCTTAAAATGCCATGTTCGTTTGATTTTAAATTCGGCTTATATTGACTGCATGTGCTTAGTGGCTTCGTTCCCACATCAGTTTATCATTTCAAAACCTCTCATTTAATCTGTACTCTGTTAAGCTATCCATGATAGAATCACGTAGTAATTAATTTAATCATGCATAATCCGATGATGAAATAGAGGGCGCTCATCCAGTCTTACGGAAAATTTAATCCCATCACGCTACGGTTAGGAATAATCAATCGGTCTTGAAAACGGTAACCCCATCCAACGATTAATTATTCCTGAACGGTCCCGATCATGGAAAAGACTAAAGTGACGATTCCTCTAAGGACCCCCTTTTAAAGCGCATTTTTATCAAACCTCTTTTAAACACCTCTCTCATCAACCGGTAACCATTTTCGGATGTGACTCGGGTGCCTAACACATTCCCTGAGTCCATAATACGACCCCGAACCTTTGTGTTGGGTTTAGACCCTTTTTTTGTGCCTTTAGTTATTTATTTATTTTATTTTTTATGCCATGACGATTAGGTTCCCTAAGCCTAGAGACAAAATTAGGGTGGCGACTTCATTGTATGTTGCGAGGCGTCCTTTTACGCCAAGCATCGTAAGGTCTCAGATTCGTCGTACACTCGCGAATAATCTTTTTATTTATTTTTGGGGTGAGACAGACGCGGGGGACGACCTATTTGCAAGAGTCCAACGAGAATTTAAAGGGTTGCCCCTAGGGGGCCAGACGACCGTACGCAAATTAAAGCTAACAAAGTGAGCCGGAATAAAAAATGAATTTTAACAATGGGGGAAGAAAGATGGACTCCCCTGAAATGTGCAGCGGGGTTGCAACGAGGTCTTCCGCAAGCTTTATGCGGATGACAGTGGGATGATTCAAATCCGGCGTGGTCCTACCTCAGGAATGCTTTGCTGAGATACTGATTGATTGGTTTCTTTTTAGGATGCTTTGAGGGAACTGCTGATCTAGGTCGGAGTGAGGATGAGATCCGCATTTTTTGTTCATTTGCTTACTGGCCATTGTTGGACTTTCGCTGATTTGCTCCGTGATTACTCTGGGATAAGGGGAAAATCTTCTGTCCTCAAAATGTGCAGCGGAGCTATGAGAGCGTCTTCTACCAGTCTCATGTAGGCAACAATGGGGTGATCCAATTCCTGAAAAAAATGAGGAGAGAAGAATGAGGAGTAATTGAAAGGCGATTTTTAGAAAGAGTAATGCGATTGATAAGTTTTAAGCTCTCCCTTTTGGACGGGCCATCCGTGGGTCATCGAGGTGTGACTTGCATTGGATGTTGGTTGATGATAGCTTTACTTTAGATACTTTGCCGCAATTCTCATCTTGGCGCGGATGATACTTGTAGTCCGGCTGCCCCTCTTCAGAGAGGAGTTCTGACACTTTTTGCAGCAAGAGATTGTGGATAAAACAAGTGACTGCGATCACCGTCAGTCAGCAGTTAGTGGTCCACAAATTAAAGGATTGATCTTCATCGTGTTGATCAGGGTGCGGCCGTTGAGAAACATCTCAAATGAGACCGCATTAAGTATGTTGATTGTGGTCCCAGGAGGACAGTTTTTCGTCGTGCTTCTTCTCTAGGAGTTCGGCCTGCAAAGGGTGGTCGGCGACCATGAAGTCTTGATGATGAACTCCTCCGAATAGGCGAATGGAGATGGGAACTTCTGCCACTAGCATCCCGACAGCTCGGCCGGCATAGGATGGGCTTTGTGACTTTGGTCCAGCATTCAGTCCTCGCTCAAACTGGATAATAGTATTGCTGCGAAATTTTGACGGTGCCCTATGGATTCTCGATGGGTGGCCCTTGAGTTCTTGCATGGTGTTACAGGTTCAGACGATCCTCTCGATGACCGGATGATAGCTTTGCGGGGTGATCTCCCTTTATGCATTCGGTCCTTTGAGGTTGGTTGCAGGATGTGCTGGTAGTACTGTGAGGAAAAAGAATTTTCAATTTAGATAGGACTGGTTTTAAAATCTTTCCTGATTCACTCTTTAAGGCGGCCTGCTGCGGCAATTCAGGAGTTGCGAGGGGGATTCCCTGGTCCTATCATGATGATGAGATGAGGCGTGAGACATTATGTTCCTGCAAAACTTAAGATTGATTAGTGGCGTTAGTCTAAGTGTCGTGTCTTGTGTCTCGAACTACTCCTTAGGAGCCACCAATGCCATGCCTCCTTTTGTCATCTCATAAGTTAAAGAAAAAGTTTTGAAATAACAAGCATCTTCTAAAAAACTCATTTTATTAATTTCAGGATAAACATTTGAGCGATATTGTCATGATAAAACCCTATGTTTTTTATTCGGCAAGATACACGGTCCGCGACACCTTAGGCAAAGTATATCTTGATGGCATCGGCATTTACTGGTCTTGGTAGGTCATCTCCATCCATATTGGTTAGCATTAGGGCACCCCCCGAGAATGCACTTTTAACTAAATACGGGCCCTCGTACTTTGGGGCCCACTTTCCTTGACTAGCCTCCTAATGAGGGAGAATCTTTTTCAACACTAAATCCCCGGTCTTGAACTTGCGAGGTCGCACTTTCTTGTTATAAGCGTTGGCCATCCTTTGCTGATACAATTGCGCATGGCAGATAACGGCCAATTGTTTCTCAGGAATGAGGTTTAACTGCTCGTACCTCACCCTTGCCCAATCCGATTCTTCTACTTCTGATTCTGCCAGGATTCTGAGAGAAGGGATTTCTACCTCAAGAGGAATTACGACTTCCATGCCGTAGACTAAGGAGTAGGGAGTTGCCCCTGTGGACGTACGAGTTTCTATCCGGTAAGCATGTAATGCGAAAGGAAGCATGTGATGCCAATCTCTGTGAGTGATCACCATTTTTTGGATAATTTTCTTCAAGTTTTTATTTGACAGGTTTAAACTCAGGCTTTAACGGGATGTGATGCTCAACTATCCCGGGGTCAAGACCTAGCATATCGGCGTATACACGTCCGAGTAGTCTTTGAGGAGGGAAATCAACCTTTCTCTCTAAGTCCTGTCTAGGATAGTTCCGATCTTAACCAACTTCTGATTCTCATTGCTTGCCCCCAAATTTACTTCTTCCAATTCCTCCTGATGAGGGGTTATTTCCTTTTCTGAACTTTCTAGTAAACGGGTCAATTTGCAGGGGATTTCGACCTTGTCTTCGGTTGTGAGGACAATTTCTTCGCCCGTAAAGACATAGGTTTTATCAAGACAATCCGAACTAGAATTTATCCAAAAATAAAAAATGCAAAAAGAAGAGATGCGTAAAATAAAAATTGCATATATATTGATTTTTAACAAAGGGGAACGTGAGTTCCTACAAAAATGTTTTCATAAGAAAACGTGCAAACATCATATATTTTTTTCAAAAGGAGTAATTACGGAGAGACATCCGGAAGCATGGTGATGGTCCAGTTGCACACAGACTCCCCTGACTTAATTACGAAAATGACTGAACTAGGCTACTATTCTTCTTCTCCTAGAGTGCAAATACGGAGGTCCGATACCCTGATCGGACCTTCATTGATGGTTTCAGCTGCGAAGGGGAACGTGGTTCTGATATGGGGGATCTGCATTTTAGCACTTGGCGCAGAACGTCCAAATAGCTTAGCCAGCTATTTTTCTTTCTTTTCTTAGGCAATTTTGGCAAAATCGACCTTGCTGGGTTGGTACCCTAAACCAAAGCGATCTCCGAAGCTCTTTGGAGATGCCCAGCCTTTTGATCCTTGTAACTCAGCCCCGAGCCATTTTCCCAGTTGGAAATTTCCCTCTGGTATTAACTTAGCGGTTGTTTCGGCCATTTCAGAATTCGAGGCTTCGAAAATGGGGGATCTTTCCTCGATCCAATCCGTGTTGATGATTTCGAAGGCTTGAAAAGAACTCTCCAAGGTTTCGGCAGTCTCGATGTAAGGCACGGATGAATGTTTGGCCAGGATTAAGGCTTCCTCTACCTTTATTGTGACGAGGGCATTGTCTTTGACGTACTTGAGGCACTGATGCAGGGAAGAGGGGACGACTCCTGCCGAATGGATCCACGGCCGTCCTAGTAGCATGCTGTAAGCGGGTTGGATTTCCATGATCTGAAATATCAAGGCAAAAGTGTGGGGCCTGATGACCATATCCAATTCAAAATTCCTGATGATTTCTCGAGTGGTGCCATCGAAAGCCCTAGCCATCATTCTGCTAGATTTTATGTGAGAAAAATCAACCGGTAGTTGTTCAAAGACATGCTTGGGCATGACATTTAGTGTGAACCCGTTATCAATCAGGGCCTTTGCTATGACATGCCCCTTGCATTCTACTGTGATGTATAGGGCCTTGTTATGATCTCTTCCTGCGGGGTCGATCTCTCCTTCGGAGAAGGAAATGCTGCTTAGGGCTTGAATCCTTCCGACAAGGTTTTCCACCCCTTCCGTGGTGATATCCTTAGTCACGAAGGCTTACTTCAAGACTTTTAAGAGAGCTTGGCGATGAGGTTCTGAAGTAAGGATTAACTCCATGATAGAAATGCGAGCTGGGGTTTTCTTTAGCTGTTCGATGATGCTGAACTTGCTCTGTTTCATGATTTTGAGGAACTCAGCTGTCTCGTCCTTGGTTACAGGTTTGTTGAACCTTTGCATCTCTTCTACTGCCTCTTCATGGACCAAAGGATTTTTTCCTTTGGCTTGTCATTGTTTCTCTACTTCCTCCAATATGTAGCATCTTCCGATGCGGGTCATGCCCCCGATATGAGAGGTTTCGCTGATAGCGAGCCCTGTTGGTGTGACGACAGGAGGAATGGTGACCACTGTGTATCCGTAGTTAAATGGGACTGCGTGTAAGTCTTGGCTAGGAGTATTCACAGTGAATGTGAACACTACTTTGCTTGGGGTTGTGGCTGTATTCCCGGTTTGGGCTACATATTCGAAGGAATATGGTGCTGGAGAATCGTCCCCAATGGCGTTGATTGCTCCTTGGGTTTTCCCTTCGGTCTGAATGATCCCGAATGTTATGAGTTGCTTGACTTTCTGCCGAAAAAGTCTACAATCCTGGATTTTGTTCTTGCTTTCCCCTTGGCAGAATAGGCACAGGGCCTGATTATTCTCTGGGTATGGCAGGTGTCCACTTTTAGCTAATGCAAAGAACAGTTCTTTGTTCGGCGCTTCCTTCACTGAAGGGAGAGAATCATTGATTTCTCCGGAAAAAATGTTGTTCACCCTCGGACTATGGTGCGGTAGAGGACTGGTTGCTACGTCAGGGCCTTTTGCTAGATTTTTGGAAGAGATTCTTCCGCGTTTGGTCAAATGATCAACCTTTTCTCTAAAGACGAAACAGTCTTTCAAGGAGTGTCCTCGTGTTCCGGCATGATATTCGCAGCTAACCTTTGGATCATACCAACTATGGTAAGGAGTTGGTTGAGGCGAGAGCGGGGATGGCGTACTCTGCCCGTCTACTAGGAGGCTTGTGTAGATTTCCTTCAAAGGAAATGAGGGAGGTGACCACGTCGGTGAAGGGTATGATTCAGAATCTGGGGATTTCCAAGAGGATGGTAATGACGCTGTACTAGAGTGGGAGGGTGGTGCAGAATACCTAACAAGGTAGTCGAATTTCCCGGAAGGCTGGCCTAGGGTGTCAATCTCACGGTCGCCCTCATCGCGGCGCATGGAGAACCGTTTGTATGACGAAGTTGACCTTTTCTTTTGGATGATTTGGAGTGGGGGTGGGGTTCCTTTGGAGTTGTGTAAATTCGGGATAGGAAATTCATCTCCGATGGCATCAATGGATCCTTCCCCGTGTGTCACTTTTTGGGTTTGTATTACTCCAAAACCCGAGAGTTATCTCACCTTTCCTGCAAACAACTCGCAGCCTTAGATCTCATGACCATTGTTTCCCTTGCAGTACATACACTGACTTGGATTGCTTTTCGAATATGGTATGTACCCTCCTCGAGCTAAGGCCAGGAAAAGTTGTTCTTGTGGCCAACTTGACATCAAAGGAAAAAGGGTCGTCGCTTTCTCCTACCGAGATGGTGTTTACCCCTCCATTTCCTTGAGAATGATTAGGGAGAGGGTTGGTGGATGTGTTGGGTCCTTTAGCTAACCCTTCGAAAGATACCCATCCACTTTTGATCAAGTGATGAACTTTTGCTTTGAAGGCGAAGCAGTTTCCAGAGTGTGGCCCGGGGCTCCGGCGTGGTATTCGCATCTTACGTTGAGATCATACCATTTCGGGTAAGGAGGAAATTGAGGCTGAGCTGGAACTGGTACGATCTGTCCGGGTGCCAAGAGATGTTTGTAGATTTCTCCCGCGGGAAGAGGAAGAGGAGGCAAAGGCTCTCGGTTCCACCGATTGTTTGACGTGTTTTGGTTATTTGGGTCTTTTGGTGGGTTATATGGCTTAGGTTGTATGGGTTGTAATGCTTGTGCCAGAGGTGGTGGGAAATGTAGAGATGGTGTAGGATTTTGAGGCGCAATATTAGCAATGGGTGGTGAGGCAAACAGAAAGAAAGTGGGTTGATATAGCGATGGTAGAGGATATGGCGGTGGCGATAAATAAGGCAGAGGTGGTGGAAATGATTGCCCGTGATTAGCTTGGGGAGCGACAAATCCAACATCTCTTTTCACAACGGGTGCTTTCTTTGGTGCCGACTCTAGTGCCGAAGTTACGATTCGTCCGGACTTAATCCCTTGCTCGACTCTTTCGGCAATTAGGACCATGTCGGAGAAACTGTTTGAAGGATTCGAGATCAGGTAGGTGTAGCAGGGAGCTTTGAAGGTGTGCAAGACAATCGACAAGAGTTCCTTGTCACTTAAAGGAGGAGAGATTCTGGGAGCCAACTCTCTCCATCTTTAAGCATAGGTTTTCACGGACTCGCAGATTTTCTTTTCCAAATCTTGCTGGTCGGCCCGGTCGGGAGCTACCTCCATGTTGAATTTATATTGTCTGAAGAAGGCATCAGACAAGTCTCTCCATGTCCTGATCTTGGCTTTGTCTAGACCCATATACCAAGTTAGGGCGTGCTTGGTTAAGCTTTCTCGAAACAGATGAATCAACAGTGGCTCGTTATGGATCATCTCTACCATCTTATTGCAATATGCTCTGAGGTGGGTCTTTGGGCACTCGACCCCAGTATACTTTTCAAAGTCAGGGATCTTGTACTTCGGTGGTATAACGATCCCGAGGACTATGCACATATTGGCGGGACCAGTAGGGTCAAACGGATCCACCCTTTCGATCGCTCTGAGTCTTTCTTCGAGCAGATTCAGTCTGTCACTTTTTGGTTTCTCGGCCATAATGGGGTTAGAACCGAAGGGTAAAACAAATGAAAACAGAACAAACAAACACAACATGGGGCGCACCCTCAGGTCCCTTGAGTTATTATTTTCATTTTAGTCAATCCTTAAAAAAAGGCATTTTTGGTTCAAACCGATCCTATGAGAATGAACCCTACATAGTACATACCATCCAATTCCAAAGACCAGTGTTGGATAATTCTTTTGGGATGGTAACATCTCCAATAGACATGGAATTGTTGACATTCCCAGAAATGCCAAAATGAACAATCCCAATTATGTCAAACAAATCCACCATCTGTTTGGTTGCAACAACAGCATTTACCTGCTCAATCAATCAACCCAAAGCAAACAAATTAAGTACTATAAAGTTTCAAACTTTAATCCAACATCAAATGGAAAAATCAAGAAATAACAAGAAAAACATCAGTTTCTTACCAATCCAATTCCGCATCGGACATAGATGACTCTCTTCCCATAAACAATCCCCACCTGAAATCTTCTTCCTGACAGATCTACAAAAGAAGTAGGCTGGAAAACACCAGTTGAAAAGAATGTATTCTCTTCTGGTGGATATACAGTGATAAGACCAATGTATGGTCGTCTGCTGTTAACCTTCTAGATTAAATCCAAAGTATCTGTCTTCTTTGTTGGAGCAGCTGAAACAGACAGAACCAACAAAGAAATCAACGAAAATAACAACAACATGGACAAAGCAACCATGGTTGATGAGAGATGACAATCCTTGGCTCAAACTCAACGTATCTACATATACCATTTGTTCCTGGAGTAAGAGAATCTCCTTCCATGTACTTTCCATATACAATCTCTCATCTCTGCAACTTTACGTGCTAAGAAAGGTCATAGATTTTATATTTGTTGATCTTCCTGATCAAATTTGGATATGTATTCTTTTGATATGAAAGAAACATTTTACTCTACTAATTTATTTAATTATAGATATTAATCTAATCATCTATCTTGATTTCATGATACGGTCACCGTGTTTCATTATGTTTCTGCATAATGGGCAACAATTGTTCCTTGGTCACATTAGCCATAGAGCTGGGATAATACTTATCTGTGAAAGTCTTGAACATATCAGCCCAGTTGGTGATGGATCGAGAGGGAAGGTCATAGAACCAACTCCGGGCATCATTTTCGAGTGACCATGTAGACATCAAAATTTTGATCCATCTTAAAGTATTCGGACCAGTTTATAAATAACCATGAAGCCCATTAACCGAAATCCACCAAGATTATTTGGTTAAAGCCCATTAACAAGCTCACATTTGGATGGGTCAAAACCCATTTCATATTTACTTATTAATTTTGATTAAATATCAAAGTTAATTAGTATTTAATGTAAGACCAATAAGATGAAGACACATGTCATCTTTCTTCACCCTTATGAGCCTATGTTATTTGGGTAAAATACTCTCACTTTCTATTTACTCAATACATATTACAATATATACCTAATACAATATAACATATATACATACGTATACTAATACACATACTAATACTAATACGTATATCTAACATTGTATAAATACAACAATGAGCAATGCTATACATATAACAGATATATAGTACTAATTAACTATCATACCAACCAATGTGTCAACTGTCAGTGATGAACTAGTGATAAACAGTATAGCAGAAACCACAAAGTAAATGACTTTAGCACAATTTATTACCTCGATTTGATTGTTGGAGGTAACAACGTGCAAGACATTGTTCCTGCAGACATCTTTGTGGTGCAGAAGAGGATCTCGCCTCATATTCCTGGCCACTTCCAGCAAAACTAAAAAAGCATTGATCTTTCCATGATTGACTGTAAGGTGAAACAAGGTTTCTTTGTTCTTGTGGGTCTTCCACCCAATCGAGGAAGGATAGGCATCAATCAATTTCCTGATCACTTCTCCATGTCCATTGATGACTGCTGTTTGCAGAGGAATCATAGACGACCGGTCTGTTACTAAGTAGAGGCTGGGATTATGCTTCACCATAGCAGCTACAACCCCATGCTGGCCAGCCTCAGAGGCCAAGTGCAAGGCAGTAGACCCTTCCAGGCTTTCACCTCGGGCAAAGTTAGGACTCGCCTCTGCGATTTGCTCTGCCATGCTCCAGCTACCGAGCTTGCAGGGCCTTCATACCCTCTGCGAAATCCACGAAGGAATTTGCGGCATGCATGCATCCAGCGGGACCCTGGCTGCGCAGGTCTTTAGATCGGGGTTCTACTGGCCTACTATCCGGAAAGACTGCCATGATTACGTGCGAACCTGCCAGAAGTGTCAGAAATTCTCCAAGATTCCTCGACAACCCGCCACAAAAATTTATGACCTCATTGCTCCTTACCTTTTCGCGAAATGGGGAATTGACATCCTTGAACTGTTTCCAAAGGCGAGGTCTCAGTTAAAGTTTGTGGTCGTGCAGGTTGATTACTTTACCAAATGGGCGGAAGCTGAGGCGGTTGCCAACATCACGACAGAAAAAATCTGGTGTTTCTTGAAACACCAAGTTATCATGCGTTTCGGAGTTCCCCGCGTGCTTGTCAGCGATAACGGGACACAATTCACCAGCCAGTTCTTTAGAGAACAATGTGTGGAGTTCAGAATCGAGCAAAGATTCTCTTCCGTGGCTCATCCGTAGACCAATGGTCAGGCTGAGGTGACAAACCGAGCCATCTTTAATGGTGTTAAGAAGAACCTAGAGGGATCGAAAAAGAAGTGGGTAGAGAAACTGTCATATGTGATGTGGGCATATCGCATGACCACCAAAACCAGCACAGGAGAGACACCCTTCGCAATGGCTTTCGGTACTGAGGCCGTTACGCCCGTGGAGATTGGTACCATGAGCCTGCGAGTGGCCTACTTCAGAGAAGAGCTGAATGAGGAAAGGCTGCGTGCGAATCTCGACGCACTTCTCGAATTGCAAGAGGAAGCTCTTCTGAAAATGATGCACTATAAGCAAAAGATGACACGCTATCTCATGTTGAACAATTTCCCTTTATGCTTTAGTTTTAACTGCTATCTTTTTGTCTCCTTCTCGCATTGAGGACAATGCGATGTCTAAGTGTGGGGAGGAGTTTGAACTGCTAGTATTTTTCATATTATGCATGTTTTATTTATTTCCTAGTTTATTTTTCATAAGTTTATGCATGAATCTTCTAGCTTTTAAAACTTTTGGATTTTTTATTTTGGTGCCTAGCTTTTGAAAAACTCTCCAATGATGGACACACACTTGACTTGTGCACATAGAATGAAAATGTTGACTGTATTCAAGGTCCCGAATGATACATTCTTTGCCTGTTATGCCTTATATCTACTTCAAGACCTGGAAACCAGTAGTCAAGAAATAACACCTTGTGAGCATTTGAGCCTTCATGCCTATGTTTATTATTTGAGTGAATGCATGACTAAGTACTGGCTGGGTTTGCATGATATCCATGGGTGTAGACATGTTTAGACATAGGAAAGCAGCAAAAAGATTAAGTCTTCGCATCAAATTGTTCTCTCATTTTTTTCTGTTCTGTTTCTTCTATCTTGACCCCGATACCCCTCTTTTTCCTCCATTATAAACATTTGAATTTTCTTTGATCTTTCTCTTGGTAGGTGAGCAGTGTTGATGAGAGCACTATCGAGGGCTAGACTAGACAAATGAAGCAGCAAAAGCAAAGTGTGGGGATCCCCCAGAGTCAAGACCCCGAATGCTGGCACAAATTCAAGACCTCGAAGCTAAAATCAAGGGCAGAACAGAACGAAAAATCACTTCCCATCCACAGCAAAACACAAGTGTGGGGAAGTGAAATCAGAACATCTAGCCCCCAAAGGATAAGGTCTCAATCCTCAAACAATCCAGGTCTCTCTCTCTCTCTCTCGGAAAAAAAAATTAGAAAAATAGAAAAATAATAAAAGAGAGAGAAGAGAGCAAAGCCGAATCATGAAAAAGAAAAAGAGGAAAATCAACAACCAGCGTCCATTCAAGGTCTCGAGCCTCGGCCCCGAACGAAGTAAGTAACGATCCCCCTCGAAGAAGAAAAATCTAGTCTAGCTTTCGCCCTCAGCAACATTGTCTCACCATCTCGATTCTTTCCTGCCAAGGGAGCGTTCCAGGTTTGAGTTGGTTTCATCACCTCCTCATTTCACTTCCTTACTCTCCCTCTTCTCCACTTTTTCCGCTCCTTGAGTTTCATTCTTCCACTCTTTCTAAATCTTGTTATCATTTATTTTCCTTGCTTCCCCTCCTTGCCCCCGATACGGAGTCTTTTGATTGCTAGATTGCCTATGCATGTGTCTAATGTACTCGGATTGATATGCAAACTTGGTTTTGTGCTGCGTTTTTGCATACTTGAGGGTTTAAACACCTAGCCTTACGAGTGTGAGTGCAAACACCGATCCATGTGAGGACTGCTGGTGAATAGGCTGATGTGGAAAAGTCTCTTCTTAAGGGTCGTTATCCTTCTGATTTGATGCAGGTGTATCTAGGCGGAGTCTGTTTTCATTCGGGGTCCCGAATCTTGAAAAGCATGCTTATTCTCTGTGCTATGGTTTGGTGTGTCTGTTCTGTTTTGGGACTGTTTTAAATTTTGTGAATGCTCGAGGGCGAGCATTGGGCAGTGTGGGGATATTTGATAGCGTGTATTTATGCATGATTTTCCCTCCATTATTTCATCAATTTAAGGCATGATTCTGCTAATTTACCCTTGTTTTCATTACTATTGCAGATCTAGGCCTAAAAAGGGAGTTTATGCAAAAACATGCATTTTTGGAGCATTTTGTGCGAATTTGAGCTTCAAGACCAAGGTCGAGGTCCCGACTCCAGAATCGCGTTCAAGGTCCCGAATCAGATTCTCCATTCGGCCCCCCGAAGGGCAAAGAGCGTCATTTCCACGTGTCCTCTTGCCAAAGCTCCCATGTGACCTCCCTGACACTGTTCTGACAGTCTGCACTGATCACAAAATACCTACCCCTCTGACCATTCCAGGCCTTGAGCCCATTCCAGATCTGCCAAAGCTGGTCAAGACCAAGAAAATTAGCTTTATGCTTTTTCAGCCTTTTGTTTTAGGGAGCATAGATCCATTGTAATAGGCTTTCTTTAAATGCATTTTGTTCCTTAGTTGGGCAGAAGATATTTTGTGATTATATTTTCTAGTTTAAATAGAGGATGATAGGAAGAGTTTAGGGCATCTTAAATCATCCATTATCATGTAGTTTTTAGGAAGAACACTCTTAGACTTCTCTCTAGTTTATCTCTCTAGTTCTTGTTAGCATCTTCACTCTTTGCCGTCTGGCTTCAAACGTTTAGTAACAAGTCTTCTTCCCTTAATCTCTTTATTTTATTATGCTCTCTTTAATTATTATTTATTTATCTTCAAGCATGAGTAGCTAAATCTTTAATTCTTAGCAAAGGTTATTCGAGGGTTGCAAGGGCAGATTCGAGGCCTAAACGAGTTTAATATATTCTTGATGCCATATTCAATTGCTTATCATTTTAATTACATTTTTGCTTGGAGTAATTAGAGGTTTCATCAACTGATTATTACTTTGTGTGAATGCTGCCATTTGTGTGATAAATACGGAAGGAAAGTTGCATGGAACAAGTAGGCATCTATTTAGTCTTGGCTGCGCTGAAGTGGTCTCGAATAGATAGGGTGAGCAGTTGATTAGAGCGAGGTCACGAGTCTGACAAACTGAGGGACTTTTAGCTCTAGATCTGTCTTTTCTTATCTTCATGGGCAGTCTGAGTATGGCCCTCCCACATTCGTGCCTGGAGGGATGGCGGACTGTCAAGACTACCTCATATGTGGAAACGGGGAGCAGTTTCTCTTAAGAGAAAAATAGGGGATATCCGAGAAATCTGGTCCCTATGTCACCTCTATGATGTCTTGAATAGAATATTTCTATGTTGATGACGATCGGGACCCCGAATGCAATCAAAGAACACCTTTTGTTAAGATCCTTTTCTATCTGATTATTTGTGTTTGATTATCACTCTGTTTTATTATTTCTGAATTTATTCACTGATTTGCTATATTTTATCATTCGGGACCCTGAATTGACAACTCAAGGTCCCGAATACTGCTTTCTTAGTTAGAAATTGTTAGCTCCAAATCTCTCTTGGCTGACTTGTTTTAGTCAAGTAAAACCCCCCTGTTTGTTACTTTTCGTGTTTTTGTTCTGTGCTTCCATTCAAGACCTTGAATCAATTTCTCTCCATCCAGCCCTTGAATTCTGTTTTGTTTCTTTTATTGTTTTATTTTATAATTTGGCCTTGTCTAGTGTAAGTCTTCACCAATCTCTGTGGATCGATCCTCTTGCCACTGTCTTCAATCTATTTTCTTGCATGTGATAAGTTGTAATAATTTATTTGATCGTGCCCTCGACAAGAGCATTATCATGGTTCTTCTTCTCTTGATTCCTCTGATTAATGAATCAGTCTTTACTCCGGATTTGGATTTGAAATTGAATTGGATGGTTGACGGATTGGCCTTGAATCAGCTTGTAATCCGTGGTTGATTTGAGAAGAAACCGGCCTTGAATCAGCTTGTGGCTTCTTCTTGATTTGATTTGATGTAGTTGAGAGAAAACCGGCCTTGAATCAGCTTGTGGCTTCTCCTTCTTTCTTAGAGACAATATTCTTTAGCTCTTGATTTTTTGCAGCACTTCTTCTCTCCAAAAGAATGTCCCCTTCACCTTGTAATGAGGCCTCTATTTACTGTTTTACTGTCCTCTCGTCGAAATCAATTTTCGGCCATCTGCTACTCTCAGCGCCCACATAGGAAGGAGCGCACGGCCGAGACAAGTCGACGACAGGTGGAATCGCCGCCATCAGAGCTGCCACGCGCCGCCAGTCGCAGCCGGAGTGTTTTCCGGCCAAGTCCACTCGCCGGCGAGTGAGGGAGCGTCCGGCGTCCTTTCCGGCATCCGTGATCGGGGTTTTGCTCGCCTCGTCGAGATCGGCAGGTACCCGTACTTGGTTTTCAATTTTGGCGATGTTTGATGCTCGGTTTTGCTAAATTACGAATCTGCCATTCTCGGGTCACTGTTCACGGGTCGATTCTCTGTTGGGTTGACTGGTTTGCTGCTTGGGTGGGCTGGTTCACTGTGGTTTGCTGCTGGGTTGGCTGGTTTATTGCTCGGGTTGGTTGGTTTGCTGTGGCTTGCTGCTCGGGTTGGCTGGTTTGCTTCTCGGATTGGCTGGTTTACTGCTTGGGTTGACTGGTTTGATGCTCGTACCTTTGCCCGCTTTGTATTGCTATTGTATCTTGCTCGGTTTTGTAGTCTGAATCTATTGCTGCGTATTTGCTTGGTTGGTTGCGTATTTACTTAGTTGGTTGCGTATTTGCTTGGTTTGAGTACTGTTTACGGGTACTTTTTTGCTTCAAATTTGCTGGACTCGTTGGGGTCTGTCTACTTGGTTGGCTGACTTGTGTGTAGTCAATCCGTATTTGCTCCGTATTCATTGCTGGAATTGTCAAGTTACCTAATTCCTTCTCAAGATGAACACTATTAATTTTGTCGGGTTACCTAATTCCTTCACTAGAAAGACTGTAACCATCTCTGCAGATGAGTATGCTAAGTTCTCTTAGTATTTAGAATGGGTGAAAGCAAACTCAAGTACTGGATTAGTTGAGTCAGGTAAAACCTGTCTTGTTTCCTCTTCTGACAAATGGACAATCGACTCTGGTGCTAATGAGCACATGATAGGTAATCCTAATCTATTGACAAGCTTTAAGAAGCTCACAACATCTTCTCCTGTCACTCTTGCTGATGGCACCGCCTGTAATGTTGAGGGTTCTGGTACAGCTAAACCAACTTCTGCTATTACTATGTCATCTGTATTTAGTCTACCTGAATTGGCTTTTAACTTGATGTCAGTAAGTAAGCTAACGAAAGACCTCAACTGCTTCATCTCCTTTTTCCCTGATCATTGTCTTATTCAAGATCTAGTGACGAAGCAGATACTTGGTAGAGGGCATGTGTCTGGTGGTCTTTATGTTCTTGATCCATGGGTACCAAAGCCAATAGCTTGTCTCAGCAGTACTTCCTTGTTTGAAACTCATTGCCGTTTGGGACATCCGTGTCTACAATATCTAAGGAAATTGTGTCCATAATTCAAGTCTACTACTTCTCTGGATTGCGAGTCTTGTCACTTTGCTAAACATCATCGCACCTCTTTGGGCCCTCGTACCAGTAAACGTGCGGATTCTGCTTTTGCATTAGTTCATTCGGATGTGTGGGGTCCATTTTCTGTGACTTCCAAACCAGGTTTTAGATACTTTATCACCTTTGTGGATGATTACTCTAGAATGACTTGGATATATTTCATGAAAAGTCGTTCTGAGGTGTTTTCTCATTTTTGTGCATTTTGTACTGAAATAAAAACTCAGTTTGATGTGTCTGTTCGTATACTGCGAAGTGATAATGCTAAGGAATATATGTCTGAATCTTTTCATCGGTATATGACTCAGCATGGTATCTTGCATCAATCTTCTTGTGTTGACACACCAGCTCAAAACGGTATGGCTGAAAGGAAGAATAGACACCTCTTAGAGACTGCTCGTGCTCTATTATTTCAGAACAAGGTTCCTAAGCAATTTTGGGTTGACGCTGTTTCTACAGCTTGCTTCTTGATTAATCGTATGCCTTCTGCAGTTCTTGATGATGGTATTCCAATTACTGTACTTGCTCCTGGTAAACCATTATTCCCCATTGAGCCTAAGATTTTTGGTAGCACCTGTTATGTTCGTGATGTTCGTCCTCACATCACAAAGTTGGATCCTAAGGCTTTAAAGTGTGTCTTCTTGGGGTATGCTAGACTTCAGAAGGGGTATCGATGCTACTCTCCCGACCTCCAAAAGTACCTTGTGTCCACCGATGTTGTCTTTTCTGAACAGGTACCATTCTTCTCACCTCATCCTACTCCCACTCGACAGGATGATCATGATGATGATTGGTTCGTCTATTCCTCCACTCCTTTGGATGTTTCTGAACAATCTGCTAGTGATACTATCCTGCACCAGGCTACTTCATTGGGTCCTTCTCCTGGTACTGTTGATCAGTCTTCTAGAGATACTGCTCTAGACCAAGCGACTTCTTCAAGTACCTTTGAGCATCCACCTGCAGATACTATTATAATTCAGTCTCTTGATCTCTCAGTTATGGGAGACCCACCTTGTAGTGATCCTCTAGTCCCTGCACCTCCATCAGAGCCCTCGGTACCTGCTCCTTCTACTGATCTGGATTTACCCATCAGTCTTCGCAAAGGTAAACGACAATGCAAATCTGTTTACTCAATTGCCAACTTCGTCTCTTATGATGGCTTGTCTGGTTCAACACGTGCTTTGATTTCTTCTCTAGACTCTGTTGTTGTTCCTAAAATAGTAAAGGAAGCATTGAGTCATCCTGGTTGGACGAATGCAATGCTTGAGGAGATTACAGCTTTGGATGATAATCAGACTTGGGATTTGGTGAATTTACTAAAGGAGAAGAAAGTTGTGGGGTGTAAGTGGGTGTTTGCAGTCAAAGTCAATCCAGATGGTTCTGTGGCCTGCCTCAAGGCTCGACTTGTTGACAAAGGATATGCTCAAACATATGGGGTGGATTACTCTGACACTTTTTCTCCTGTGGCCAAATTATCTTCTGTGAGGTATTCCTCTCTTTGGCCGCTTCCAGCAACTGGCCCCTACATCAGTTGGACATCAAGAATACCTTCCTTCATGGTGACCTACAGGAGGAAGTCTATATGGAGCAACCACCTGGGTTAATTGCTCAGGGGGAGTATGGGAAAGTTTGTCGTTTGAAGAAAGCTTTGTATGGTCTAAAACAGAGTCCTCGTGCCTGGTTTGGCAAGTTCAGTGAGGTAGTTTTAGAATTTGGCATGCAAAAAAGTCAGTGTGATCATTCAGTCTTTTATAGACAATCTGCTGCTGGTATTATTTTACTTGTTGTGTATGTGGATGACATTATCATTACAGGGGATGATAGTGTTGGGATCTCTTCGCTCAAATCTTTCCTGCATACCAAGTTTAGTACAAAAGACTTGGATCAGCTGAAATACTTTCTAGGGATAGAAGTATCCAGGAGTAACAAAGGTATCTTCTTATCTCAAAGAAAGTATGTTCTTCATCTCCTTGCAGAAATAGGAAAGTTGGGAGCTAAGCCCTGTAGCTCCCCAATGGCCTCTAATGTCAATCTCACCAAAGATGACGGTGACCCTTTTGATGATCTTGAGAAGTATAGGAGATTAGTTGGGAAACTAAACTATCTCTGTGTGACACGACCTGACATCACCTTCGCGGTTAGTGTTGTCAGCCAGTTCATGTCTGCTCCAACAGATAAGCATTGGGAAACTCTGGAGCATATCTTGTGCTATCTGAAAGGGGCACCTGGCCTCGGGATCCTGTACAGTAACCACAGTCACAATCAGATTGAATGTTTTGCTGATGCAGATTGGGCTGGGTCGAAGATTGATAGAAGATCAATAACCGGCTATTGTGTCTTTGTTGGTGGGAATTTGATCTCTTGGAGGAGCAAGAAGCAAAACGTGGTGTCTCGATCCAGTGCAGAGTCAGAATACAGAGCTATGGCATAATCCTCCTGTGAGATTATATGGATGCGGCAACTTCTGACTGAAATTGGTATAAAACACTCCTCACCTTCAAAACTCTGGTGTGATAATCAAGCTGCTCTCCACATTGCTGCAAATCCTGTTTACCATGAGAGGACTAAGCATATTGAAGTAGACTACCACTTCATTCGTGAGAAGATTCAGGGAAATCTTATCTCCACTCACTATGTGAAGACAGGAGAACAACTGAGTGATCTCTTCACTAAAGCCCTTCCAGGTCCTCGAGTGGATTATCTTTGTAACAAGCTGGGCATGATAAATATCTATGTTCCAGCTTAAGAGGGAGTGTTAGATATACGTATTAGTATTAGTATGTGTATTAGTATATGTATGTATATACGTTATATTGTATTAGGTATATATTGTAATATGTATTGAGTAAATAGAAAGTGAGAGTATTTTACCCAAATAACATACAGATTGTAAAGTTGTTGCTCCCTGCAAGCAATTACTCAGTGCGAGTGAATTCCCTGAACGGGAGGAGATTCACTACTCTGGATCTTTGCTATCAAAACACATGGGACAGAACAACCCAAGAAATTTGTCACATTTTGCGTGAGAACGGTGGTGTTAACGAGGGTTCCTTGCCTCATAGGGCTCGGTTAAGGTGGACCATGGAGACCAAAAATGTAATATTGGTTGTGCTAGGACTGGTCTCTGGGGCGGCCTTCACAACAGTTTGCAATCTCCCTGATTCTTTCGATAAAGATCATTGCCGTTGTAATGGCTCGATTTTTCCTATCATGGATGTGTTAACCGGTCAAGTCCCGGCCATTCTGTATCTCATGGTTTTCAACACAACCATTCTCATTATCTGTATGCTGGCCATTTTAGTGCTCCTTTGGTCCTTGCAGTTCAGGCCAGTGGTGTTATTTGTAACAATATGTATTGCTATTGTTTATGGGATTCTAATGCATGGGGTGATGCCAAAATTTGTGGTCAGAATTAGGGATCATAGCATTTTGAGTCCTTGTGTGGTGTGGGTGTCAGTGGCGGCCTAGATTTGCTTTGCAGGCATTGCTTACTGTGTGCTGGGTTGTGTTGGGTCTTGTCTATGCAGATTTGGCAAGAGGGTAATCAGAGAAATGAGGGATAAACATGGTCTACGTAACAACTACTTACATGATGCATAAGTTACTCTCATTGCGATAATTTTCTAACAAATTTTGTTTTCTCCCAAATCTGATCTAAATTTGTTGCTTACAAGTTGTTTTGGTCATTGTTGGGGTTATTTCCAATCGACAATCAATTTGCGCAGCAAACAATCTTATCCCAAGAACCAAAGCTATCAAACCAATCAAAAGCAATCAAGAAAAGAACACAGAGATTTTTAACGTGGAAAACCTCAACAGGTAAAAAACCACGGGACCAAGCCAATCAATCCACTATATGATGATCAATGTGTACAACCAAGCAAAATCCCTATCTCAACTATAGGAATAATCTAACATACACCACTATCACCAATAGTACCAATCAAACAATCTAATCAATCAATCCGAGAAAAACAAGAGATATGAGAATAGAGAACCAAAACTAGATTTTTACTGCTTCAATCAGGACAGTATTTCTACCACCTCAGACAATGTCTCACTAATCCAACCGTTCAGATTGAAGAACCAGAAGTCGCACACCTGCTGTCCAAATGTCACCCCGATCCAACGGTGAACGAAGTCGCTGTGACGATTCTCCCGCAGCTGCACAGAGTTTGACGAAATCTGTTTTCTCTCTTCTCTCACAGGATGCTCAACAACAACCCTCTCACAATATCTTAGGATGCTCAACAGCAACCCTAACACAATCTCTCAGGATTCTCAACAGCAACCCTTTCACAATCTCTCTCAGCTGCTATTTGTTGCAACTGATTTTACAATCTTTCTCAACTCAATCGTACATCTAGATTGAGGAGACCACGCTAGAGAAATCTCCCCCTCATATTTTTCTCTCTCTGTGCTTCTTCTCCCAACCTGAGCCACTATATATATATATATATATATATATATTAGTGGACAACCTAATTAATTAGGTCACACAATCCTACTCCAAGTCATACTCCAATCTTTTCTTTTTCTTTTTCTAATCAAACTTCTAATCAAACTAAAACAAACAACCCCAATTGGGCTAGGCCCACAACAATCTCCTTCAGCCAATATGAGCTGGACTCCAACATTCTCCCCCTCCAGCTCATATCATGGGGGAATCACCAATCTTCATGCAATCTGAGTAGGAGTCAAGTTCGCTTTCTCAGCGGTCAACACCGCAAAGGTAACTCTTCTCCTAGGTAACTCTACCTGGCCATCACCATCATTCAATCTTTTGTAAGTACCTTGTACTTTACTCTTAACCGCGGTTCCAATCAATCGGTAAACATTGTTGAAAGCAAGCTCCCCCTTCATGATTACAACTGCTCCTTTGCTTACCCTTCATCAATCACAATTGCAATCACAATCACAATCATGGATTCATCATCACAATCACAAATCCTGCACTGCCAAAAATTCAGCATCATTATTCTTTCAAACCTTATGCTCCGCTACCAGTTGTTGGGGTTATTTCCAATCGACAATCAATTTGCGCAGCAAACAATCTTATCCCAAGAACCAAAGCTATCAAACCAATCAAAATCAATCAAGAAAAGAACACAGAGATTTTTAACTCAATAGGTAAAAAACCATAGTGATGATCAATGTGTACAACCAAGCAAAATCCCTATCTCAACTATAGGAATAATCTGACATACACCACTATCACCAATAGTACCAATCAAACAATCTAATCAATCAATCCGAGAAAAACAAGAGATATGAGAATAGAGAACCAAAACTAGATTTTTACTGCTTCAATCGGGATAGTATTTCTACCACCTCAGACAACGTCTTACTAATCCAGCCGTTCATATTGAAGAACCAGAAGTCGTACACCTGCTGTCCAAATTTCACCCTGATCCAACGGTGAACGAAGTCACTGCGACGATTCTCCCTCCCCTGCTTGGCTGTCTCGGCCAATAGTTTCAGCAGCTCCTACTCTTGATCACCATTTCTGTTTTCAATGTGAAACACAGATTAGTTCTCTGTTGGCTGTTGCTGATGTTTCATCCGAACCGGCGCCTAGTAATGGCTCATGGAACTAGCTAGCTCAACCTACACGATTGATGAGTAATGACACAATGTACCTTATCTGAATGTACAAAAGCTATAAAAACTCCAACTCAATGATGTAATTTCGGAAGTCCTCGAGGTCAATGGTTGCCAATTTTCCTAGTCTTTTTCTATTAAGGAACTACTTTGTATATGCACAAGTAAATACGTTGACCACAAATGTAAATTCTCGATGTTTTATTAGCTACTCTGGCAACATGACGGGGCATGATGCACCCACGTTTAACTAGTGCAGTATAAGTTTACAAAATATTTCTGTATTTTGCTGTACTTTTTACGTATTTCTTTCATAAAATGAGTATTTTTTGTGTTAAAAAAAAATTTATATTACTCCCTCCGGACGGTATTAAGTGGCGAAAACCTACGGAAAGTTACTGTACACTTTACTTGATTTTTTAGTGTAAAACCTACTAAAAGTTACTGTACTAAAAAGACAGTTAATACCGTCCGGAGGGAGTATTAATTATCAATTACAATAATAGAGATTGAGCGGATAACTTTAGTTATAAAAATGACATGCGCTAACCAATTGAACTACAACCTTGTGTATATAAAATAATTAATTAATTTACTCATTTTATATTAATATACATAAAAAAATTGATAAAAAATCTTACAATTTACCCAGGTCGAAAATCTCCCCTAGTACATCTGTAATTTTTTTTTTAATAAACTATACTCATTAGTTGTGGGTGCATCATATTTATCATGCTCCAAAATCGCTAATAAAAAAATATCATAACAAGTAACAAATCTGTCATTATGAAACTTCCTACCGCATTCGTATTATCTGTATGCTATTGTCCGGACCACATGGTATTTAAATTTACTAGTTCAAAATCGGCGACGATATTATATTACAATATAATTAATTATGTATAAAATAAAACTAATCTCGTGACTACAAATATATTATTATTATAATTTGCATTAATGAAATTTTATAATATAAGATACTCCCTCCGGTCTGGAAAAAATGTTGTTTTAGACATTTCTTCCCAATCCAAATTAGATGTCGTTCTCCCTTACCAATGCTACTTTTCATGAATTCTGACCATTTCACCCTTTCCATCAACAAAGCGCGCGTTCACCATCTCCCTCTGCTCGATCTCTCTCATCTCTCACTCACTTGATTGCAAGCCAAAATTTTGAAATTTCATTCGAAAATTCGGAGAGAAATTGAAAATCAATTTGGGTGGGAAATAGAAATTTGCGGCGTCAATCACTGTCTACCTCATATATATTATATTGATTTCAATCCAATTTCAAACCTGTCTTCAGTCACTGTTTCTTCGTCACCTCCATTTAAAATTAGGGTTCTTCACGCCTTGTTGAATTGGCTCATGGAAAGCATCGACTATTGGGAGGATTCTTGTTGATACCCGAATTTTGACGCCATTTTTAATTAATTTTAGCATCTCTGTCATTTACTTAATTTACTGTCATTTCAGGTGATTTACAGTCATTAGCATTTTTAAGTGTCTTCTCGCATTTTAGCATCGTCAACTTTCGAAATCGCGTTTTTAATTTTTCGTCACAAATTTTCATTATTATTATCATTATTATTTTCAGCCTTAAAAGTCACATTTTTTATTATCCGGTAGTCGTTTGCTAGTTTTTTCTTCGTTTTAGGTCATCACATGAATTTTAGGATTTTTAATATTTTAGCACATTTTTTTGTATTTTTATTATTTTATTATTATTTTTATTCGAGCTTTTATTGGACCCGAGTAAGTCCGCTCGGACAATAGCTTGAATTTGAAATGCATTCCATCAACTAGTTGCTAGCTTTTTTTCCGTTCACAATGGTCTACAGCGTTTCGTGTAATTTTCGGCGTAACGTTATTATTTTTCCGTTCAAACGTTTCACGTTTTTGAATGAGAAAATAAACGCGTTAAACGAAAAATTGTCGTCATTCGCTGTAGACGGTTAAACCCGTCGCATTTTTCTCTACGCGACGGTACCTGCGGCTCGAAAAGTCAGAACGTTTGTTCGCGGGAACCGGCTCGAGGCCATTTAAATCAAATGAAGGGCCATTTAATCATGGCCATTGATCTGGTCAACCAAGGAAAGTCAACCAGATCAATGGCCCTTGAATTATCAAGCATGGTGCACATGCACAGTGCACGCACGAGCAAGGCAGCGAAGTCCTCGCCCGAGCCACCTGCTCCCATCGCGTCCTAGCTCCCTATCCCTCCGCCATCATCACGGCTAGTCCCCCTAGCTCCTCCACGCGCAGCTCCCTCGTCCGGCCACCACGCGATTTTTGGCTATAAATAGCCACCATCCTCCAACGCAAAAATGGTCCAAAATTTTACAAAAAAACAACACTTCCCCTCTCCATTTCCAGACCAATTCACGTACCAGCTGAACCACATTCCTTACACTCGATCCCCTCCTACTCTCGGCAAGCACTGTAAGCTTTTTTCCTCTCTCTCACTTGTTGCTTCCGTCTTTAATTTTCGTTCATGCTTTAGATAATCATTTAACTGCTCAAATTCGTTCCAATTGCTTGAGTTTTAAGTTCATTTCATCACACTAGCACCGATTAAATTGTTCGAATGCTTGAAGTTTTTATTTGCTAAGTAAATGAATTAATATGCATTATTGTTGCCGTTGCAATTGCCACTGTTTGGCTGGGATTTACGTTGCTGTGATTGCATGGTTGTGTTGTTGAGAGGGAGAGGTTCCTTTCGGGCCAAGAACAAGGCGAATTGGTCGCATGGTTCGTCACCTCAGTCGCCGGCAGTGGCGCCGGCGACGTGAGGTTGAAGATGAAGACTTGGGCCAATCTGCCCTTCGCGCGAGGAAATGAAAGAAAGGTGATGGGCTTGGCCCATCACCATTTAAATTAATTCCCTTGGGCCAGGAATTGTTCCTGGCCCATCTCTCCAAATTTTAAGCTGGGCCCAGCCCATTTATATTTTT
The DNA here is from genome assembly GCA_963691705.1 of Viola odorata. Classification (NCBI taxonomy): domain Eukaryota; kingdom Viridiplantae; phylum Streptophyta; class Magnoliopsida; order Malpighiales; family Violaceae; genus Viola; species Viola odorata. The sequence goes on along the minus strand of OY829543.1, from coordinate 39,179,728 downwards.
TCGAGTCTTTCGATTCGTTATTTTTTTACGTAAAATGCTCGCATGCTTCGTATAATTATTCTTCATGATACGTGCTATTTTTCCTATACATCGTACATGGATTGTTTAGTTCACTTTTTTGTAAAATATTTCGTATGCTCATTCTTGCGTCAACTTGTTTATTTAATCATTTTTATGTATACATGAAATGCTTATTGCTTATCGTGATATTTATTTATATGTTATTTAACTTCAGTCGTTTATATTCAGCGATTCAATTTCAGTCATTTAATTTACCGCCTATATGGTCGGTTGTCATTTAACTTTCCGCAAATTATCAACTGCTTTTAATTTTCGTAAATATTCAACTGCTTTAATTTTTCGCAAACTGCTGGAAATCCTTCCGCAAATTATCAACTGTTTGATTTTCCGCACTTTACTTTTACGCATTTTACTTATTCGCACTTTACTTTTTTGCAATTTACTTTCGGCAATTTAAATTCAATATACCGCCTATATGGTCGGTCGCATTTTAATTCTCGTAAATATTCAACTGCTGGAAATCCTTCCGCAAATTATCAACTGTTTAATTTTCCGCACTTTACTTTTCCGCACTTTAATTTTCCGCACTTTACTTTTCCGCACTTTACTCTTCTGCACTTTAATTTTTCGCAATTTACTTTCGGTAATTTAAATTCAATATACCGCCTATATGGTCGGTCGCATCTTAATTCTCGTAAATATCAACTGCTTTAATTTTTCGCAAAGACTGCTGGAAATTCTTCCGCAAATATCAACTATTTATTTTCTGCAAATATCAATTGTTTATTTTCTGCAAATATCCAACTGCTTATTCTCTGCATTATCAACATGTTTTATTTTCTGCAAATCCTCAAAGTCTTTTTAATTCCCTGTAAATCGCCAACTACATTTAATTTTTCTGCACTTATCAAAACAACATTTCATTTTTCGTATGCTTAAAATCGATCATTTTTCGCATGCAATCAACGTAGCATTTTAATTTTCGTATGCGTAAAATCAATCATTTTTCGCATGCAATCAACGTAGCCATTAAATTCTCGTATGCTTAAAATCGATCATTTTTCGCATGCAATCAACGTAGTGTCTACATTCTCGCATGCGTAAAATCAATCATTTTTCACATGCAATCCACGTAGCATTTAATTTTCGTATGCGTAAAATCAATCATTTTTCGCATGCAATCAACGTAGCCTTTAAATTCTCGTATGCTTAAAATCAATCATTTTTCGCATGCAATCCACGTAGCATTTAAATTCTCGTATGCTTAAAATCAATCATTTTTCGCATGCAATCCACGTAGCATTTAAATTCTCGTATGCTTAAAATCAATCATTTTTCGCATACAATCAATGTAGCATTTAATTCTCGTATGCGTTAAATTCATCATTTTTCGCATGCAATCAACTCAGCATTTAATTTTTGCATGCGTTAAATCCATCATTTCTCGCATGCAATCAACTGTCATTTCAATTTTCGCACTCATAAAATTGCCTATTTATTTTTCGCATGCAATCAACTCAGCATTTAATTTCCGTATGCGTGAAATCCCTCATTTCTCGCATGCAATCAACTGTCATTTCAATTTTCGCACTCATAAAATTGCCTATTTATTTTTCGAGCTATCACTAACACTCTCATTTTGTAGGTTTTAATTTCAAGCTTCGCTCGCAAGTACGCCTTTCAATTCCTTTTTATTTATTCAACGCTTCTCGCAAATATCAATCGTACGCATGATATATAGAACTGCTAGAATTAAAATCAACCCACATGAACAACATGTTTAAAGAGTTGCTTAAAATGCCATGTTCATATGATTTTAAATTCTCGCTTATATTGACTGCATGTACATGGGGATTTTCGATCCCACGTCGGTTTTCCACTTCAAAAATCTATCATTTAAATTTGTACTCTATTAGCAATCCATTTTAGGATCACGTAGTAATTAATCTAATCATGCATGGCCCGATGATGAAAAAAGAGGGCGCTCATTTAGTCTTACGAAAATTTCAGTCCCATCACGTCGCGGTCAGGAATAATCAATCAATCTCGATAATCGGTAACCCCGTCAGAAAGATTTTTTAATTATTCCTGAATGGTCACGATCATAGAAAAGACTAAAGTGACGATTCCTCTGAGGGCCCCCTTTTTCAAAACGTATTTTATCAAACACCTTTTTAGACACCTCTCTCATCAACCGGTAACCATTTTCGGATGTGACTCGGGTGCCTAACACCTTCCCGAGACCATAATACGACCCCGAACCTTTGTCTGGGGTCCAGACCCCTTTTTTGTGCCTTTAGTTTTTTTTACTTATTATATTTCCTATGCCATGACGATTAAGGTTCCCTAAACCTAGCAACCAAATTAGGGTGGCGACTTCATTGCATGCTGCTAGGCGTCCTTTTACGCCGAGCATCTGAAGGTCTCAAATTTCGTTGCACACTCGTGAATTACTTTTTTTCATAATTTTCTTGGGGCGCGACAGTTTGGCGACTTCACTGGGGACCTTAGGGTCGGAGCCGATTTTATCTTTTTAGAGAGGTGTTTTGTTTGTTTGTTTATTTATTTGCTTTGATCGATTGCTGGTCTGTTCATTTATTTACTTTATCAATTGTCATATGCATTTCATAGCGCCCTACACCCAGGGGACAATTACCAAATTAGGAGGGTAGTAGTGACGCCCTAGGACACATGTCCTGGGTAGTGTTCACCAATCCCAACTCGGATGAACCCCTAAAGCCAGTCGAAAGGTTATACTATTTCGCAAGAAATAGGGAGACTGGACGACACTTTAGGGACCTTTTCATGGTATCATCCGGGAACCATTCAAGACAGTTAGAGGTGTCGGAATCAGAGCCCCAGCACGTGCATCATGATTATACCTGTTTGTCGTGGCTCCATTTGTCTTGTTGGCATATTGACATGATTTTTTCTGTTATATGAACTGCGGATTTCTTACGCGTGCAGGTTACTTTGTATTTTAAAATTTTATTTTTGTCCCATAGGACCCATCTTGCTCATTCGACATGTCAGCACCTACACTACTTTCATTTAATATTTTCGGGGGACGAAGTTTCGACGATCAGGCTGCACAAGGAGATCTGTTGGAGCGTGGGTTCGCCCCTGACATCACCATTAAGATCAAAGTAGAAGTCGTGGACTTTGACTTAACTAGGATTTGAATATTGAGAAATGAGCTGACTGAAGACGAAGAGACACAGTTTGAGGGTAGTTATGGAAAGTTACTGACCCTAGTTGACATAAAGACTGATTGGGGTTGCATCCGGGCAACCCTAAAATTCTGGGATCCCTATTATCGGTGCTTCTCTTTCGACAAAGAGGTAGACTTGACTCCTACGCTAGAGGAGTACTCAGCTCTGATGTGCTTCACCTCTCCTATATCGGCCATATACCAGAATGTTCGACTCGACTCCTCGAGTGTCAAAATAAGGCTCGATAAGTTGTTAGGAATCACTACTCGTGTCAGAGAGGGTGACTACTTCTGGTGCTGGTCAGATATTGAGGCACGCTTTGGATTGTCCAACGGGAAGAAATGCTTAAGGATTCTGGCTTTCGCCATTATAGGATTTGTCCTCTTTCCGAAAATGAGGAATGCCATCGACTTTGCAGCAGCCAATATCTTTTACGAGATGGAAACAAATGCCATCAATCCTACAATAGCCATTCTGGCCGAGACCTTTCGCTCCTTGGACTCTTGTCGAAGAAAAGGAAAAGGGAGACTTACTTGTTGCACCCAGTTGTTGATAGTATGGTTGGTCAGCCACTTCAAACAAATTCCTGATCAGACCATTTTCTTCGCAAGCTATATAAGGTCATGCCCTCTACTCAGGGTTATCAACGCAATGACCACGGATAGATGGGCAATGGAAAATAAGGATGTCTGGATCGACCGATTCATAAACCTTTCAGAAGAAGACTTCAGTTGGCACGCTAAATGGTTGCAGACTTCCAATCCCATCGTCTGTTGCGGACCCTTACCTTGGGTTCCTTTGATCGGAGCATGGGGATGCACTCACTATTGCCCTGCCCTCGTCCTCAGACAATTCTGCATCACGCAAATAATTCCCGTGACGTTCAGCATGACAAGGTCAGACCTGCCACACACTGGAGAAAATTAGAACATTCAGTTGTACGCCCAAGACTGGGCCCACCCTTTTTGCCTCAAAGGACACGGCATCCCTGCAACCACAATACCAGAATATCCACAGTGGAGGTCAAGACGAGTTAACGACAATGTCTTACCTCACCCAGAAAATCAAAAACTGATGGAAGAAGAAGGGGAATCGCAAGTGAGCGAAGGAATGGATGTCATGGCTTACGATCAAGTGGTAGAACAGATGCGAGCAGCACAAGAAGAACGAGATCTGATGGTAGAGGAAAGGGATATGGCCCAAGCTCGTCAATGTGGCTTAGAGGTCCAGATGAATGAACTGGACAGGCAGCACAAGGATTTCATCCACGTACAAACAGTACAAAAGAAGGTGGCCCTCAGGGCCTTTAAGAAAAGCTTGAGCAGTGAAACTCGCAAAAGAGAAGCATCAAGTGCCATAATCGAAAATAGGGATTCAACGATAAGGGTTTTGACTACTCGCGCAGACTTGGGAGATAGGAAAAACCAAGCACTGCAAAACCGAATTACGGCCTTAGAGGCTGAGTTAGAGATGCAGAAAGGGGAGTTGGCTTCGATGGAGTACCTTTGGCAGAAGCAAGAAGAATCGGACGCCCAGGAATGACACCTTCAGGGAAAGGCTCGGATATCGGCAGATCGTTTCTTTTTAGCTAGGACCCCTGATTTCATCTATCTTAGCCATTTTTGATGAATTTAGGAAGTTGGCAAGTTTACCATATTTTGTAAACGCTTTTTAATAAAGTCGTAGTCTTTCAGATATCTATTAAATCGCCTCATCTTTTCCATATCAACTATCCCTCCAATACAAACTAAAAAAAAAAAACATGGCAAAACAAAAAGAGAAAATCCCTCTGGGATAAAACACAATCGTCTCACCGAAATTCTGAAAAATCAGAACAAGTATTCAAAACATCCGAGTATCGCTCACTCATGACCATGTCTTCCTAGTTTATCACAAAAAAAAAAAAAAAAAATACTCCAAGTTCATAAAAAGATTGTTGTCTCTCCCCTCGGTTGAGTTCACCAGGCATCAGACCTTGCATCGTCAAAAGTATAGTGTGAAAGAGATCCTCCTAGCATCGCGGCATTGGTTGCCCCTGCTGATTTGGGTTTCGCCGTTAGCATTTCAGATTTGCTTCATATCGTTGGAATGTATAGAGGCTTCCTTCGTATCTTGTCAACCACTGGGATTCCTCGCCTCTCCGACCGCCCTAAAAATATCAAGTGAAAGTGTGGCCGAAAAAGGAATGAGCAACGTGGAGGCCTCGGGATTGCACATCACTTGTATATCCTCACTTGTATTTACTCTTTTCTGTGTTTTCCCCTTTTGCAGGTTCACGATAGCTCCTCGGAAGCAAGCTACTCCACACAGGTTCCCCCTAACTAGACTTCAAAAAAATAAAAAATGACTGAATCGGCCAAGACCGATGAAGCACTAATGGCTAGAATCGCAGAGTTAGAGGAGCAAGTTAAGATCACTACAGAAAGAGCCACCAGGGCTGAAAAGAAAAGAGATGAAGTTGTCACCAAAGTGCCACCGGGTTTTGATCTCCCTCAAACAAAAGGACCTCCCTCTTCGCTCACCGTCGCAGGACCTTCCGTACTCCCACCACTTTCTGGCCCCCCGGGCCATTGGAGATGGGATAATCCCTTCACTGTACCCACCACTGCAAATCCTACAGTTAAGGCGGGTGAAGAGATCTCCTCGTCACTTCAGCACCTTTCAATCAACCCTGCTGTGGACCCCAGCAAGAGTCAGGCCCACCTAGAGGCTTTGTATCCCCCTCCTATTTCTCCGAGCACAATTCTCGGACCTGTGGGAACTCAGCTCCTCACTTTCAACCCAGCACAACCTCAGTTCTCATCAGAACCTATGCTGCCCTTCGGTTCTAACCCCATCAGGGCCGAGAAACTGAAAAGCGACAGACTGAATCTTCTCGAGGAAAGACTCAGAGCAATCGAAGGGGCCGATCCGTTCGATCCCACAGGTCCCACCGATATGTGCATGGTCCCCGGGATCGTCATACCTCCGAAGTACAAGATCCCCGACTTTGAAAAGTATACTGGGGTAAAGTGCCCAAAGACCCACCTTAGAGCATATTGCAATAAGATGGCAGAGATGATCCACAACGAACCGTTGTTGATCCATCTATTCCGAGAAAGCTTGACCAAGCACTCCCTAACTTGGTATATGGGGCTGGACAGAGCCAGGATCAGGACGTGGAGAGACATGTCCGATGCCTTCTACCGACAATATAAATTCAACATGGAGGTGGCTCCTGACTGCGCCGACCTGCAAAATCTGGAAAAGAAAATCGGCGAGTCCGTGAAGACCTATGCGCAGAGATGGAGAGAGTTGGCTTCGAGAATCTCTCCACCCTTAAGCGACAAGGAACTCTTGTCGATTTTCTTGCACACCTTCAAAGCTCCCTACTACACCTACCTGATCTCAAACCCCTCAAACAGCTTCTCCGACATGGTCCTAATTGCCGAAAGAGTCGAGCAAGGGATTAAGTCTGGACGAATCACGCATCCAACGCCAGAGTCGGTACCAAAGAAAGCATCAGTCGTGAAAAGGGACGTCGGATTTGTCGCTCCCCAAGCTAATCAGGGGCAGCCATTTCCACCACCACCGCCTTATTTATTGCCACCACTGTATCATCCGCCATCACTATATCAACCCACCTGCTTTCCTTTCACTTCGCCGCCCGTTGCTAATGTCGCACCTCAAAATCCTGCACATTTCCCACCACCTCCAGTACAAACAATACCACCTATGCAACCCAAGCCATATAACCCACCAAAAGACCCAAATAACCAAAACACGACCAACAATCGGTGGAACCGAGAGCCTCCACCTCCTCTCCCTCTTCCCGCGGGGGAAATCTACAAACATCTCCTGGTCAGCCTCAATTGCCTCCTTACCCAAAGTGGTATGATCTCAACGCAAGGTGCGAATATCACGCTGGAGCCCCAGGTCACACTCTGGAAAATTGCTTCGCATTCAAGGCAAAAGTCCATCACTTGATCAAAAGTGGATGGGTATCTTTCGAAGGATTAGCAAAAGGACCCAACACATCCACCAACCCTCTCCCCAATCATTCCCAAGGAAAGGGAGGGGTGAACGCCATCTCGGCAGGAGAAAGCAACGACCTTCTCTCTTCAGCATCGAGTTGGCCACAAGAACAGCTTTTTCAGGCCTTAGCTTGAGAGGGATATGTGCCATACACGGAGAGCAATCCAAGTCACTGCATGTACTGCAAGGGAAGCGACGGTCATAAGATCCAAGGTTGCGAGTTGTTCGCAGGAAAGGTGAGACAACTCTCGAGTCTCGGAGTAATACAAACCCAAAAAGCGACCCCCGGGGAAGGATCCATCAACACGATCGGAGACGGATTTCCTATCCCGCATAATGCCAAGGGAACCCCACTCCAAATCGTCCAGAAGAAAGGATCGACTTCATCGTGCAAGCGGTTCTCCGCGCGCCGCGACGAAGGCGACCGTAAGATTGACACCTTGGGCCAACCTTCCGGGAAGTTCGACTACCTCGTCAGGTATTCAGCACCACCCTCCTATGCTAGCACAGTGCCCTTACTACCCTCTTGGGAATCCTCAGACTCCGAGTCATACCCTTCACCGACATGGTCGCTTCCTCCGTTTCCTTTGAAAGAGATTTACGCAAGCCTCTTGGCAGACGGGCAGATTACACCATCCCCACTCTCGCCTCAATCCCTTCCTTACCCTAGCTGGTATGATCCAAAGGTTAGCTGCGAATATCACGCCGGAACCCGAGGACACTCCTTGGAAAACTGTTACGACTTTAGAGAGAAGGTCGAGCACCTAACCAAAGAAGGACGAATCTCGTCCAAAGGTTTAACAAGGGGTCCTGATGTGACAACCAGTCCTCTACCGCACCATAATCCTGGGATGAGCGACATTTCTTCCATTGGAATTGACATTTCTCACCTGTCGATGGGGGAAGTACCCAATGAAGAATTGTTCTTCGCATTAGCTAACAACGTGTATCTACCATTCCCGGGGAATAGTCAGGCCCAATGCCTATTCTGCCAAGGGGAAAGCAAGCATGACATCCAGGATTGCTGACTTTTTCTGCAAAAAATCAAGCAACTCACAACATTCGAGATCATTCAAGCCAAAGGGAAAACCCAAGGAGCAATCAACGTCATCGAGGATAATCCTCCAGCACCGTATTCCTTCAAATACGTAGCCCAAACAGGAGATGCAACCCCTACCCCACCTAAAGTAGTGTTCACATTAGCTATAAATACTCCCAGCCGGGACTTACACGCGGTCCCATTCAACTACGGATACACGGTGGTCACCACCCCTCCTGCCGTCACATCAACAGGACTCGCTATCGGCGAAGCCTCTCATATCGGGGGCATGACCCGCACCGGAAGATGTTACATCTCGGAGGAAGTAGAGAAGCAACGGCAAGCCAAAGGGGAAAATTATGTGATCCACGAAGAAATGGTAGAAGAGACGTAAGGTTTGAGCAAGCCTGTAACCGAGGACGAGACAGCCGAGTTCCTCAAGATCATGAAACAGAGCGAGTTCAGCATCATCGAACAGCTAAAGAAAACCCCAGCTCGCATCTCCATCATGGAGTTGATCCTTACTTCAGAGCCGCATCGCCAAGCTCTCTTGAAAGTCTTGAAGCACGCCTTCGTGACTAAGGATATCACCACGGAAGGAGTGGAAAACCTCATCGGAAGAATTCAAGCCTTAAGTAGCATTTCTTTCTCTGAATGAGAGATTGACCCCTCGGGAAGAGATCACAACAAAGCCCTATACATCACAGTAGAATGTAAGGGACACGTCATAGCAAAGGCCCTAATCGACAATGGGTCCGCACTTAATGTCATGCCCAGGCATGTCCTCAAACAACTGTCGGTCGATTACTCTCTCATGAAACCTAGCGGAATGATGGCTAGGGCTTTCGATGGCACCACTCAAGAGATCATCGGGAACATTGAGTTGGATATGGTCATCGGGCCCCACACTTTCGCCTTGACATTCCAGATCATGGAAATCCACCCACTTACAACATGCTTCTAGGATGGCCTTGGATCCATTCAGCGGGAGTCGTCCCCTCTTCCCTGCATTAGTGCCTCAAATACGTCAAGGACAATGCCCTCATCATAATAAAGGTAGAAGAGGCCTTGATCTTGGCCAAGCATGCATCCGTGCCTTACATCGAAACTGCCGAAACCTTGGAGAGTTCCTTCCAAGCCTTTGAAATCGTCAACGCGGATTGGATCAAGGAGGGATCCCCCGTTTGCGAAGCCTCAAAATCTGGGATAGCCGAAACAACCACTAAGTCAACACTAGAGGGAAGCTTCCAATTAGGAAAATGGCTCGGGGCCGAGTTACAAGGATCAAAAGGCTGGGCGCCTCCGAAGAGCTTCGGAGACCGATTTGGGTTAGGATACCAACCCAACATGGCCGATTTCACCAGGATTGCCCAAGAAAAGAAAGAAAAACAGCTGGCTAAGCTATTTGGACGTTCTACGCTAGAGGGCAAAATGTCGATTCCCCATATCAGAATCACGTTCCCCTTCGCCGCCGAGACAATCAATGAAAATCCAATCAGGGTATCAGACCTCCATATCTGCACTCTAGGAGAAGAAGAGTCGTCGCCTGGTTCAGTCATTTTCATTAAGAAGTCAGGGGAGTCTGTGTGCAACTGGACCATCACCATGCTTCCGGATGTCTCTCCGTAATTTCTCCTTTTGAAAAATATATATGTTTTTGGCACGTTTTCTTACGAAAACATTTTTTGTAGGGACTCATGTTCCCTTTTGTTAAAAATCAATATATATGCAAACTTTCATTTTACGCATCTCTTTTTTTCGCACTTTTAATTTCAGGATGAGTGTTAGTTCGAATTGTCTTGATAAAACCTATGTCTTTACTGGCGAAGAAATCATCGCTACGACCGAAGACAAGGTCGAAGTCTCTGACGAACTGGCCCGTTTACTAGAAAGTTCAGAAAAGGAAATAACCCCTCATCGGGAGGAATTGGACGAAGTAAACTTGGGGGCAAGCAACGAGAATCAAAAACTGGTCAAGATCGAAACTACCCTGGATACGACTCAGAGAGAAAGGTTGATTTCTCTCCTCAAGGACTACTCCGATGTATTTGCATGGTCATACGCCGACATGCCAGGTCTTGATCCCGGGATAGTCTAGCATCGTATTCCATTAAAACCTGAGTTTATGCCTGTTAAGCAAAAACTTCGGAGGATGCATCCAGACATCCTTCTGAAAATCAAAGAAGAAGTTACCAAGCAACTAGACGCGGGTTTTTTGAGAGTTGCTGAATACCCAAAATGGATCGCCAACATAGTGTCAGTGCCTAAGAAAGATGGGAAGGTTCACATGTGCGTGGACTTTCGGGATCTCAATCGAGCCAGCCCTAAAGACGACTTCCCTCTTCCCCATATCGACATCTTGGTAGATAGTGCCGCTAAAAATGACATGTTCTCTTTCATGGACGGATTCTCGGGGTACAATCAGATCAAGATGGCACCCGAGGACAGTGAAAAGACGACCTTCATCACGCCCTGGGAACCTTCTGCTACAAAGTGATGCCCTTCGGATTAAAGAACGCCGGAGCCACGTACCAGCGTGCGGCCGTCACCCTTTTCCATGACATGATGCATAAAGAATTGGAAATATATGTCGACGACATGATAGCCAAATCTCATGGCACGCAAGATCATGTAGACATCCTGAGGAAGGTGTTCGAAAGGTTGAGGCAATTTCGGCTACGGCTAAACCCAGCTAAGTGTACCTTCGGAGTGACCTCCGGGAAGTTGTTGGGATTCATCGTTAGCAACAAAGGCATAGAAGTGGATCCTGACAAGATAAAAGCAATTCAAGAGTTACCCGCTCCTAGCACCAAAACAGAAGTGCGAAGCTTCTTAGGACGCATCAACTACATCGCTCGCTTTATCAGCCAGTTAACACTTACTTGCGAGCCGATGTTCAAAATGCTAAGGAAACACGGAGATGCAGAATGGGACGAAGACTGCCAGGAAGCCTTTGAGAAAATCAAGACATATCTGCAAAGCCCACCAGTACTAGTTCCCCCGACGCCAGGACGTCCCTTGCTCATGTACATAACAGTCACGGCTAGCGCCATGGGTTGCGTTTTGGGACAGCACGACGAGTCCGGAAGGCATGAACAAGCCATCTATTACCTCAGAAAAAAATTCAACAAATGTGAGATGCGTTACTCTATGTTGGAACGAACTTGTTGCGCCCTAGCATGGTGCGCCCGAAGGCTCCGGCAGTACATGTTGTATTACACGACTTGGCTAATCTCTCGCATGGATCCCTTGAAATACATCTTCAAAAAGCCGTACCTGTCAAGGCGCATTTGTAGATGGCAAGTCTTATTAGCCGAGCACGAGATTATCTATGTAACCCGGAAAGCGGTTAAAGCAAGCGCCCTCGCTGATCACTTGGCTGATCATGCCTCGGACGAGTATGAGTCGTTGAGCTTCGACTTCCCCGATGAGGACATCATAATGATTGAAGATGAGATCACAGAAGATCTCCGAGAAGACGATTGGTGGACCATGTTCTTCGACGGTGTGGTGAACCTCTCGGGCAAGGGAGTGGGAGCCATGGTCATAGCCCCAGATGGCCGTCAATTCCCCATAGCATGCAAGTTGAACTTCCCATGCACCAATAACATCGCCGAATATGAGGCATCCATCAGCGGTCTGACCGCAGCCATCGACTTAAAAGTAAAGAAGCTCCGAATCTTCGGCGATTCAGCACTCATCATCTATCAAGCCCAGGATCTATGGCAGACGTGGGATTCCAAGCTCATCCCTTATCAAAAGTTACTCACCCAACTCACACGGGAATTCAAGGAAACCCAATTCGACCGAATCGACAGAGAAAAGAACCGCTTCGCAGACGCGTTAGCCACGTTGGCCTCGATGTTCAACTTAGAGTGCGGAGTAATGCTCCAGCCTTTAAGGGTAGAAGTAATGGAAAATCCGGCGTGTTGCGTAGCCTTAGAAGAGGAACCCGATGGGAAGCCTTGGTTCCACGACTTAGTACAATTCATCAGAAACCGGGAGTATCCACCGGGGGCAAGCCGGGTTAGCAAGAAGATCCTCTAGCGTTTAGCGCTAGACTTCTACCTCGACGGCGAAGTTCTATATAAAAGGAGAGCTGATGGAGCTTTGCTTCGCTGCGTCACCATGGCCGAGGCAAAAAGAATCATAACGGAAATCCACGAAGGGGTTTGTTCCACACACGCAAGTGGGCACATGATGGCCAGACAGATAATGAGACAAGGTTATTTTTGGCTCACCATCGAACGAGATTGCATCAGCTATTTTCGGAAGTGCCACAAATGTCAAATCTACGCGGACCATCTCCATGTCCCTCCAACCCCTCTCTTCAGCATGACATCGCCTTGGCCTTTTGCGATGTGGGGAATCGACATCATCGGCCAAATTCACCCAACAGCCTCTAATGGCCATCGCTTCATCCTCGTAGCGATCGACTACTTCACCAAATGGGTAGAGGCCACCTCTTACTCTAGCATCACTCAGAAAACGACCATGCGATTCATTGAGAGAAATATCATTTGCCGTCACGGGGTCCCAGAGACCATCATCACCAACAACGGCACCAATCTCAACGGAAAAATGATCGACGATCTTTGCCAATGTTGGAAGGTGAAGCACCGGAACTCGTCACCATATCGACCAAAAATGAATGGCGCAGTCGAAGCAGCAAACAAAAACCTGAAGAGGATCATCCAAAAGATGGTAATCACGCACAAAGACTGGCATGACATGCTTCCCTTCGCACTACATGCTTATCGGATAGCAACCCGTACATCCACAGTGGCAACTCCCTACTCATTAGTTTATGGCATGGAAGCCGTAATTCCCCTCGAGGTAGAAATCCCCTCTCTTAGAATCCTGGCAGAGTCTGAAGTAGAAGAATCAGATTGGGCAAGAGTGAGGTACGAGCAGCTGAACCTCCTTCCCGAAAAGTGCTTGGCCGTTATCTGCCATGCGCAATTATATCAGCAAAGAATGGCCAACGCTTATAACAAGAAAGTATGACCTCGCAAGTTCGAGGCTGGGGATTTAGTGCTAAAGAAAATTCTCCCTCATCAGGAGGCCAGTCAAGGAAAGTGGGCCCCAAGGTACGAGGGCCCGTACCTGGTCAAAAGTGCATTCTCAGGGGGTGCCCTAGTGCTAACCAACATGGATGGAGATGATCTCCCAAGACCGGTAAATGCCTATGCAGTCAAGAGATACTTCGCCTAAAGCATCGCGAACAAAGCGTTCGGTCAGACCAAAGACATAGGGTTTTATCATGACAATCTAGCACAAACATTTGTCCTGAAATTAATAAAACAAGTTTTTTCAAGAGATGCTTGTTATTTTAAAAATTTGTTGTCCCCTTCTTTTTCTTAAAATTGTGAGATGACAAAAGGAGGCATGGCATAGATGGCTCCCCAGGAGTAGCTCAAGACGTAAGACGCGTCACTTAGACTAACGCCACTAATCAATCTTCAGTTTTGCAGGGACGTAAGGTCTCACGCCTCAGCTCGTCATCACGATATAACCAGGGAGTTCCGCTCATAGGAGCTGTTGAATTGCCGCAGCAGGCCACCTTCAAAAGCGAATCAGGAAAGATTTTAAGACAAAACCCTCACCATCTAAAGCAAAATTTCTTTTTCTCGCAGTGCTACCAGCACATCTAGCATCGCAAGTAACTGGTCTCAGAGGACTGAATGCTGGGCCAAAGTCACAAAGCCCATCCTACGCCGGCCAAGCTGTCGGAACATTAGCAACATCAGCTCCCATCTCTGTTCATCTATTTGGAGGAGCTCATCACCAAAACGCCATGGTCGCCCAGCGCACCCTTGCAGGCAACAACTCCTAGGAAAAAGCACGACAAAAAGTTGTCCTCTCAGGGCCACCATCAACATACTTAATGTGGTCTTGTTCAAGAAGTTTCCCAACATCCGCACCATGATCAACACGGTGAAGATCAACCCTTTAGTTGAGGGACAGCCAGGCTGCGAGTGTCACCCACGCCAAGGCAAGAGCTACGGCAAAACATCTAACAACAAAGACATCATCCACCAACATCCGACACAAGTCACACTCAGTGACCCACGGATTGCCCGTCTAAAAGGGAGAGCTTAAAAACTTATCAATCACATTACTTTTGCTAAAAATTGTCTTGCCTTTACTCCTCATTGGTGCTCGCCGTATCTGTTTCAGAGACTGGATCACCCTCATTCGTTGCCGGCATGAGGACAGTAAGCATATGCCCTTGCAGCCCCGCTGCACATATCGAGGACAGAGGGTTTTCCCCTTTTTCCCCAAGCAATCACGAAGCCGATCAACGAAGGTCCGGCAAGGACCGGCAAGAAAATGGACAAAAGGCGGACCTCGTCCTCACTCCGACTTGGATCGGCGGTTCCCGCAAAGCAGCTGAAAAAGAAGCCAATCAAAGCAAAGCGTCCCAGAACTGGGACCACGTCATAAGCACCCTCGAAAAGCCGAGTTAAAAGAAGGGAGAATCCCTAAACTTATCTCATTTTCATTTTCAAATTAATTTCCCTTTCTGTTGTCCCCTCTGCACCTCGCAGGGACTGGAAGCATCTCGCTGTCATCCGCGTGGAGTTTGTGGAAGACGCCCTTGCAGCCCCGCTGCACAGTTCGGGGGAGTCCCTCTTTCTTTTCCCTTTATTTAAATTTGTTTTTATTCCTGTTCACTTTGTTAGCATTAAGTCGAGTACGGTCGTCTGGCCCACTAGGGGGCAACCTTAGGTTCTCGGCAGAACTTTGTAAATAAGCCGTCCCAACCATATAGCAATCAAACATTTAGCAATCAAACGTCTATCAATCAAACCATCTAGCAATCAAACATTTAGCAATCAAACGTCTATCAATCAAACCATCTAGCAATCAAACGTCTAGCAATCAAACCCCTTAGCAAACAAACCACCTGTCAATCAAAATCAAAAATCAATCAAAATCCCTCTTTAGCCCGGCTAAAACAAAAGCATACTACTCTCATAAGCATTTTCATGCACCGCATAGGTCAGGAATATTCAATCCCTCTATTAACTTCAGCATCTATCCAAATTACGTGCCGTGCATGATATTACCTGTTTGCTCTTATATCCGCGGTTTGCTCTGACGTAAGCAATCACAAACAAATCCCGGTAAGCATCTTTGAGCCATCGCGGCGTATCCTTCATGAGTGTAAGGGCCTGACTAGATACTAGTTGAGTTCGCATAATATCCAGGGTACATGCGCCATTAGACATGGGATAGCTATAAAATGACGTGGGACTTTTACGGGTTTCTCCACTTTTTTCATTTTTTCCCTCTTTCCACCATATATGTCATCATTCCCCAAACCTTCATTATCACTCATACCCCGGGAGCCAGGGAGCAGTAGCAACGATGAAGGTCGAGGCCTCAAGACAAAAGGGGAAGAGATCAAGACAAAGGGTGTGCTTGCTCTGCTCTGTTGCATTTCAAATCAAAAAAAAAAGAAAAAGAAAAGGAGAAATGCTCAGAGACATTCGAAGAATACAAACAGTCGGAGAGCCAAAGCAAGCACAGCCCGGGGACAACTCAATTTGAGAAATCTCGAAGAAAACTTTCCCTAGTGAACTCGAGTAAAAAGGCCAAGGACAACTCGAGAAATTTCAAAGAATCCTTCCCCAGTGAAGTCAAGCAAAAGAGGCCCAAGGCCAACTCAAGAAACCTCAAAGCAAGCATCGCTAGTAAAGACCCGAGAAGAAAAGAGGCCCAAGGCCAACTCAAGTAGTGAGTCGCAAAAAGAACAGTGACGACACTCTCCAATGAAGACTCAAGAAAAGGGCCCCTGGCCGAACGAAAAGCAGCCACAACAAAGATCCAGAGCTCACACACTCTGTCCAGAAAACATCCCCAGCAAAAGGCGAAGGAACTCGTGCACCGTGCCCTCATCAGGGCCAATCGACATAGCATCACTCATCAGAAAACCTTCCAACTCATCAGCAAAGCAATCTTATCCAAAACAAACTCCTTTCCGGACTTTTCAAGTCCTTTCATTCTTTTCCGTAAAAGTCCCATCGATTATTAGAACGCCCATGCATGTGCATCTTCATTCGAAGTCTATTCACTCGGATTGACATTGCGAATTGTAGATTATGTATCATGTTAGTTGCATCTTTATGAGTGTAAAACACTTAGTCTTGTTTCAGAGCGTGAGTGCAAACAATAATATCAGGTGAGGACTGCTTACGACTGCAAATCGTGGGAAAGTCTTGTCCTTGGGGTCGTTACCTCCTGAGCAGGACGCAGACGCATTCTAGGTTCGTATCAAGGCCGACAGCACTTAGCATTCTTCTCCTCCCAGAGCGACAGCATTTAGTTCACAGCACTTAGCATTCTTCTCCTCCTAGAGCGACCTTAGATTAATTTCCGCATCTCGCGCCTTCTCCTACGGGAATCGGCGTTGTTTAAATTTTCTGCCTTAGTATTCTTCTCCTCCCAGAGCGACAACACTTAGCATTCTTCTCCTCCCAGAGCGACAACACTTAGCATTCTTCTCCTCCCAGAGCGACCTTAGTTTAATTTCCGCATCTCGCGCCTTCTCCTACGGGAATCGGCGTTGTTTAAATTTTCTGCCTTAGCATTCTTCTCCTCCCAGAGCTACAGCACTTAGCATTCTTCTCCTCCCAGAGCGACCTTAGTTTAATTTCCACATCTCGCGCCTTCTCCTACGGGAATCGATGTTGTTTAAATTTTCTGCCTTAGCATTCTTCTCCTCCCAGAGTGACAGCACTTAGTTTTCAGCCTTAGCATTCTTCTCCTCCCAGAGCGACAACACTTAGTTTTCAGCCTTAGCTTTCTCCTCCTCCCAGAGTGACATCATAGTTTAGTTTTCAGCGTCAAGCATTTCTTCTCCTCCCAGAGTAATAGCATAGCGTAGTTTTACCCTCTTTAGCCTTAGCATTTCTTCTCCTCCCAGAGTAATAGCATAGCGTAGTTTTACCCTCTTTAGCCTTAGCATTTCTTCCCCTCCCAGGGTGACATCCTTCACATAATTCTACATTTCTACATAATTATTTCCTCCTCCTAGAGTGACATCATTAGGACAAATCATTCATACTACTGCGAATCGCGCATTATCTTTCCGAAAGCAATGTCAGTCACATGTCAAAATGCCTATCCCCCCAGTAGAGTTGTCGTTTATATTTTCATAAAACTGTCTTTCATTCCGGGTAGAGTAGTTGTCATTTACGTTTTCTGTAACGTATGTTTATATCAATACCCGAGCAGATCTAAGTTTACGTCTTTATAGGATCAACAACCTATCCCCTCCTAGAGTGACATCAAGCAAGCACCTTGTATCCCCAATGACAGCATCAATCAATCTCCTCCTCCCAGAGCGACATCAATCAACTACCTCCTCCCAGAGCGACATCATCACTGTAAGTTTGAGGTAAGACCTGCCGTGTCACCAAAATTCAGATATCTAGGGGCAACTGTCTTTACTGCTTATCGAATACTTCGATAAGACAGTAAAGAGGGGGCAACTGTTGATACCCGAATTTTGACGCCATTTTTAATTAATTTTAGCATCTCTGTCATTTACTTAATTTACTGTCATTTCAGGTGATTTACAGTCATTAGCATTTTTAAGTGTCTTCTCGCATTTTAGCATCGTCGTTAGCATCGTCAACTTTCGAAATCGCGTTTTTAATTTTTCGTCACTTATTTTCATTATTATTATCATTATTATTTTCAGCCTTAAAAGTCACATTTTTTATTATCCGGTAGTCGTTTGCTAGTTTTTTATTCATTTTAGGTCATCACATGAATTTTAGGATTTTTAATATTTTAGCGCATTTTTTAGTATTTTTATTATTTTATTATTATTTTTATTCGAGCTTTTATTGGACCCGAGTAAGTTCGCTCGGACAATAGCTTGAATTTGAAATGCATTCCATCAACTAGTTGCTAGCCTTTTTAAGTTCACAACGGTCTACAGCGTTTCGTGTAATTTTCGGCGTGACATTATTATTTTTCCGTTCAAACGTTTCACGTTTTAGAATGAGAAAATAAACGCGTTAAACGAAAAATTCTCGTCATTCGCTGTAGACGGTTAAACCCGTCGCATTTTTCTTTACGCGACGATACCTGCGGCTCGAAAAGTCAGAACGTTTGTTCGCGGGAACCGGCTCGAGGCCATTTAAATCAGATGAAGGGTCATTTAATCATGGCCATTGATCTGGTCAACCAAGGAAAGTCAACCAAATCAATGACCCTTGAATTATCAAGCATGGTGCACATGCACAGTGCACGCACGAGCAAGGCAGCGAAGTCCTCGCCCGAGCCACCTGCTCCCATCGCGTCCTAGCTCCTTATCCCTCCGCCATCATCACGGCTAGTCCCCCTAGCTCCTCCACGCGCAGCTCCCTCGTCCGGCCACCATGCGATTTTTGGCTATAAATAGCCACCATCCTCCAACGCAAAAACGGTCCAAAACTTTGCAAGAAAACAACACTGCCCCTCTCCATTTCCGGACTAATTCACGTACCAGCTGAACCACATTCCTTGCACTCGATCCCCTCCTACTCTCGGCAAGCACTGTAAGCTTTTTCCCTCTCTCTCACTTGTTGCTTCCGTCTTTAATTTTCGTTCATGCTTTAGATAATCATTTAACTGCTCAAATTCGTTCCAATTGCTTGAGTTTTAAGTTCATTTCATCACACTAGCACCGATTAAATTGTTCGAATGCTTGAAGTTTTTATTTGCTAAGTAAATGAATTAATATGCATTATTGTTGTCGTTGCAATTGCCACTGTTTGGTTGGGATTTACGTTGCTGTGATTGCATGGTTGTGTTGTTGAAAGGGAGAGGCTCATTTCGGGCCAAGAACTAGGAGAATTGGTCGCCTGGTTCGTCACCTCCATCGCCGGCAGTGGCGCCTGCAACATGAGGTTGAAGATGAAGACTTGGGCCAATCGGCCCTTCGCGCGAGGAAATGAAAGAAAGGTGATGGGCTTGGCCCATCACCATTTAAATTAATTCCCTTGGGCCAGGAATTGTTCCTAGCCCATCTCTCCAAATTTTAAGCTGGGCCCAGCCCATTTATATTTTTCCGAGTCTTTCGATTCGTTATTTTTTTACGTAAAATGCTCGCATGCTTCGTATAATTATTCTTCATGATATGTGCTATTTTTCCTATACTTCGTACATGGATTATTTAGTTCACTTTTTTGTAAAATATTTCGTATGCTCATTCTTGCGTCAACTTGTTTATTTAATCATTTTTATGTATACATGAAATGCTTATTGCTTATCGTGATATTTATTTTTATGTTATTTAACTTCAGTCGTTTATATTCAGCGATTCAATTTCAGTCATTTAATTTACCGCCTATATGGTCGGTTGTCATTTAACTTTCCGCAAATTATCAACTGCTTTTAATTTTCGTAAATATTCAACTGCTTTAATTTTTCGCAAACTGCTGGAAATCCTTCCGCAAATTATCAACTGTTTGATTTTCCGCACTTCACTTTTACGCATTTTACTTATTCGCACTTTACTTTTTCGCAATTTACTTTCGTAAATTTAAATTCAATATACCGCCTATATGGTCGGTCGCATTTTAATTCTCGTAAATATTCAACTGCTTTAATTTTTCGCAAACTGCTGGAAATCCTACTGCAAATTATCAACTATTTAATTTTCCGCATTTTAATTTTCCGCACTTTAATTTTCCGCACTTTACTTTCACGCACTTTACTCTTCTGAACTTTAATTTTTCGCAATTTACTTTCGGCAATTTAAATTCAATATACCGCCTATATGGTCGGTCGCATCTTAATTCTCGTAAATATCAACTGCTTTAATTTTTCGCAAAGACTGCTGGAAATTCTTCCGCAAATATCAACTGTTTATTTTCTGCAAATATCAATTGTTTATTTTCTGCAAATATCCAACTGCTTATTCTCTGCATTATCAACATGTTTTATTTTCTGCAAATCCTCAAACTCTTTTTAATTCCCTGTAAATCGCCAACTACATTTAATTTTTCTGCACTTATCAAAACAGCATTTCATTTTTCGTATGCTTAAAATCGATCTTTTTTCGCATGCAATCAACGTAGCATTTTAATTTTCGTATGCGTAAAATCAATCATTTTCGCATGCAATCAACGTAGCATTTTAATTTTTGTATGCGTAAAATCAATCATTTTTCGCATGCAATCAACGTAGCCATTAAATTCTCATATGCTTAAAATCGATCATTTTTCGCATGCAATCAACGTAGCATTTTAATTTTCGTATGCGTAAAATCAATCATTTTTCGCATGCAATCAACGTAGCCATTAAATTCTCGTATGCTTAAAATCGATCATTTTTCGCATGCAATCAACGTAGCGTCTACATTCTCGCATGCGTAAAATCAATCATTTTTCGCATGCAATCCACGTAGCATTTAATTTTCGTATGCGTAAAATCAATCATTTTTCGCATGCAATCAACGTAGCCTTTAAATTCTCGTATGCTTAAAATCATTCATTTTTCGCATGCAATCCACGTAGCATTTAAATTCTCGTATGCTTAAAATCAATCATTTTTCGCATACAATCAATGTAGCATTTAATTCTCGTATGCGTTAAATTCATCATTTTTCGCATGCAATCAACTCAGCATTTAATTTTCGCATGCGTTAAATCCATCATTTTTCGCATGCAATCAACTCAGCATTTAATTTCCGTATGCGTGAAATCCCTCATTTCTCGCATGCAATCAACTCTCATTTAAATTTTCGCACTCATAAAATTGCCTATTTATTTTTCGAGCTATCACTAACACTCTCATTTTGTAGGTTTTAATTTCAAGCTTCGCTCGCAAGTACGCCTTTCAATTCCTTTTTATTTATTCAACGCTTCTCGCAAATATCAATCGTACGCATGATATATAGAACTGCTAGAATTAAAATCAACCCACATGAACAACGTGTTTAAAGAGTTGCTTAAAATGCCATGTTCATATGATTTTAAATTCTCGCTTATATTAACTGCATGTACATGGGGATTTACGATCCCACGTCGGTTTTCCACTTCAAAAATCTATCATTTAAATTTGTACTCTGTTAGCAATCCATGTTAGGATCACGTAGTAATTAATCTAATCATGCATGGCCCGATGATGAAAAAAGAGGGCGCTCATTCAGTCTTACGGAAATTTCAGTCCCATCACGTCGCGGTCAGGAATAATCAATCAATCTCGATAACCGGTAACCCCGTCAGAAAGATTTTTTAATTATTCCTGAACGGTCACGATCATAGAAAAGACTAAAGTGACAATTCCTCTGAGGGCCCCCTTTTTCAAAACGCATTTTATCAAACACCTTTTTAAACACCTCTCTCATCAACCGGTAACCGTTTTCGGATGTGACTCGGGTGCCTAACACCTTCCCGAGACCATAATACGACCCCGAACCTTTGTGTGGGGTCCAGACCCCTTTTTTGTGCCTTTAGTTTTTTTTACTTATTATATTTCCTATGCCATGACGATTAAGGTTCCCTAAACCTAGCGACCAAATTAGGGTGGCGACTTCATTGCATGCTGCTAGGCGTCCTTTTACGCCGAGCATATGAAGGTCTCAAATTTCGTTGCACACTCGTGAATTACTTTTTTCGTAATTTTCGTGGGGCGCGACAATTCTCAATACGAATCCATAGTTCAATTTGATGATTTCACCAACATGGTGGTTCCAGATTCCATTGGAATCGGTGAAGAGGCCGTCGATGATGCTGATCTAATAGTGGAGGACTCCGGCAACGAGATAGAGCCAACTATGGAGGTAATCGTGGATTTTAGGCGTTTGAAGTCTAGGCAACGTACAACAACCAAGAAAGTTATTCATGATTTTGATTTGAACGAACCATCTGTTGAGGAGAAACTGTTGGCAGCCAAGTATAAAGGGGAAAGAGATTTCGACCTCAACAAGCTCCCAATTGCACGTATGTTTAGGTTGTCGGACCCAACCTAGGAACCACACTTCATTGAAATGTTGCGTCTCTTACTCCCCTCTTTCTATTGATGAAGCCATAGGTTTAGTGTTGTTGCTTTGTTGCTGAACATGAGGTGATGTGGTTGTAAATAGGAAGTTTTTAATGATAGATGTTGGGTTCTGTTAGAAAGGTTGTAAATAGGAAGTTTTTAAATTTCAACCACATAAGTGGTTATTTTTGGATTGTGGTATGAAGAACTGATTTCTGCTTCTCTGAATTGTGAGCCAATTTAAATATTGCATCGCTGTAGTTATGGTTTTTCTATTAGTTGATGATTAAGACTAGTATTGTGAATGTTGTGTTTCATTGTTTTGTTTGGAATAAACAATGGATCATAACTGGCTTCAATTACTGAACATTATTGCGTTACTCTGTTTGTTCATTGTTACTCCAACTTCTCTGTTTCTTCAATGATGGTGAATAAATGGCTTGCATATTTTCTGAACAGCCTCCAACTTCCCTATTTCTTCAGCCAATTCTCTACTCATTCTTTGTTCATTGTTACTCTGTGATTTAATGGATTCATTGATGGTGAATAAGTGGCTTGCATATTTTTTGAACAACCTCTAACTTCTCTGTTTGTTCAGCCAATTCTCTACTCATTATTTTTTCATTATTACTCTATGATTTAATGGATTCATTGATGGTGAATAACTGGCTTGCATATTTTCTGAACATCATTATTGAGCTTCTCTGTTTGTTCTGCCAATTCATGGCTCATTCATACGATCATTGTTACTTTGTGCATAAGTGGCTCTGTTTTGAACTATGAATAAAAGAAGTTGGATTGCATATTGGCTGAACATCATTGAGCTTCTATATGCTCTGTTACTCTATAAATAACTGGCTCTGTTTTGGTTTTACTCTTTGATTTAATATTTTGTAACTATAACTGGTGATGCAATCACTATATAATTGTTTAGTTTTTTACTTATATCGACCAGCTCTATTTATAGATGGTGTGATTTCATGTTTTTGCTCCTTTGTGTTGTGATTAATTTAACTTTATCTTGTCGAAAATTTGTATAATGCTTGCCTGAATTTGACTGGAAAAATTATGCAAAATAAGAGAATTAGAAGATGGCTAAAACAACATCATAGAAACAGCTTCATTGTTGTCTTCACTATCACATTAGATAACAATGTGATATAGAGTTTAGGGAAAGGAAAGAGACATACATGCAGAACAACAAACCCTAACTAATCAAAGGTGGGAATACCTAGAATGATATTCGCAAAGTTGTTGAGCTCAACAGAAGAAGCCCTCACACTAGTTAGTGTTAATTCAAATACACCTCTCTTTTGCTCCATATGAGCAATTGCAAGAGACAGATGATTGATAGACTTGTCGTAGGCCTCAATAGCAGTTATGGCCAATCCCTTATGCTCTTCATCCTCATGGACGTCGTCCATCCCCTGTTTCACATCCTCCAACCTGTTTGTCAGCTCCTGGATGTCTTGGTTGGTCTAGAGGACCTTGTGCTCCAGCTGGACAATGTCATCTTGGAGATGAGTCGTGACGAGACTAGTAAAGTTGAGGTGTGCAATCTTGGTGTCACGTTCTATGGTGAGAGACCTGCAAAGAAGATGAATCAGAACAATGCAAACTGTGGTTGTTTGGTGTGGAGTTCTCTGCTTTAGAAGGGAGGTATTTATAGAAGGAAATTAGGGTTAGGGAGAGGTGTATTAATGGTTGCACTTCAAGCGATGCAATGGTCAAACGACGCATAACTGGTTGGAAATCGAAAAAGGTTGTATAAAAGTTGTCTTGGTGTGTTTCAGTTGCAATAGACGTCTGTTTTGTGTAGTGCAGTTGTAATACTAGCCTTCTCTTACTCTCTTGTTTCAATACGCCTACATGTTTGGCAAATCTTATCCAACAGTTGCTAGTATATTTTGAAAATGCAATCCTCACAATGCATAACACGCAACAAACGCAATGTTTCTGAAAAACAACCCTTACCCTTATCAAACAACTGCAGACAAACAAGGGACAGTCCCTAGAACTCTCCATTCAAAATAAACCATAATTGTTGCTACCCTAAATCAATTGTTTAACATAAGAATTTTCCATTACATAACCATAACTGTCATTCCCATGCATTAATAAAAAACATAAACCTTCAATTTGAGATCAACGAAGATAGAACTCTACATGCCTTACACATAAACATAACCATCCATTGTAGAATAAACAAAACAGAACTAGCCATGCACATTACACACAATAATAATCATCAATTTCAGACCAATTAGGCCATAACTCTCCATGCATTACTCAAAAACATAACTAGCTTTGCACATTACACACAATAATAATCATCAATTCCCAACCAATCAGGCCTTCAATTGCAGACCAACCAAGATAGAACTCATGCATTCACAAAAAAATTATCATCTAAGACAGAACCAACCAATATATAACTCTCTATGCATTTAAAAAGAAAATACAAACCTGTGAATTTCAGACCAACCAAGACAGAACTCTCCATGCATTACACACAAACATAAGCACACATTCAAAGCAAACTTAATTTTCCAAAAATATTGTCACAAAACAACTTCATTTTTTAGGAAATATCCAAGACAAAATGTAATACCCATTTTTTCTGCACAAATATTCTAAGTTAGAGCATACTAAGTTTGCATATTGACTGTTAGTAATGTGACATCTCTCACCATTACTAATAGTAGCAAACAGATGCTACTTTTCATGAATTTACAGTGAGTTCTACCTAAATACTTAAATCATAAGTCAAAATCCATTTGCCAAGCATTGAAGAAATCAATCTTTCACTATATTTCCTGCATAACAATAAATAATTCGGTGTCAAAATACATTCAGCAATACATTTACAAAATAGCACAAACAACACCCTGTCTTACAAGGTAATTGTGGAAGATGAGCAACAGCAGTTGTAAGTAGTATTGGATCACATGACAAGTTGGAAGGAAGCAATCCTTGCCTAGCTAACTGTTCTTTCTTTATGTGAGGGATTCTATAAGCATTGGAACCCATAATTTTCATAATTTCAATCATGCATGATTGTAAAGTGATGAAAATGTTGTTAGCCTTCGCATCAGAGAACTCCAAAAAAGTTTTCTTCACTGCTTCCACCAATTGATTTAGGTTGTTTGCACATTTCTTTTCTTGCAAAAATTGAATAGTTCTAAGAAAACCTAAGTCAAGTACATTTAAATCAGGAGAATTTGGTGGTTGACACAACAGTTTAATGTTCAATCCTACACTCTCTACTACAGCTAGGAAATCAAGATCATCCTCTTGTATATGTGTCTTAGCATTATCCTGCTGGATGATAATTGGCTGCATGAGGCTATCCCTTGGCCATTTATCCTTAATAGCTGCTAAAATATGTTCAATCATGAATTGCCTAATCACTTGCCTATCTACTTTGAGAATTGGCTTCACTTCTAATGTTCCAGCAATCCTATTTGAGTTGGACCTAATAGCAGCAACCTCAGTAACCTGTGGAAACACTCATATCTTACCATCAAACGTACAATTCCCATCACAATCAAATCTAGGCCTAGCAACAGCTGCAAGGAACATAATTTTAGGAATAAAATTAGTACTTTTAATGATTCTTACGGGTTCATCTTCATCGGCCAGGAGGTAGTACGTCTGCACCTTCCTTGTCGTTTGAAACCATTTCTCATCAATGTGGACCACATTTTTCATGTCATAGAAACAATTTGCAGCTAGAAGTGAGTCTGGATCAACCATTGAAAGACAGTAACGAACCCTTTACATACGATTTACCTCTGTTAGTGTTAGTTTGATGGTATTACTGTGGTGCCTCAATTCTCCAGAATTTAATTTCGAAATCAAAAAAGTTTTTGAAACACCCAAAGCAGTTGCAAGAGACTTAAGGGTTGTTCTATCCCTTAAAGGAATATCTCTAATCTTCTGGAAGTCAAATTCAACCCTTTTTCGGCCACAATTCTTAACTCTGCAAAGCGAAATATTGTGGTTGTCGGACTCCCTACCCCTTTTCCATAGCCGCTGGATTGATCGAATATTCACTTGAAAAATCTCAGCAACCTCGCTTGTTTTGTGCTTACGTAGCTTTCCATTTACACTTCTTTGAAGAAGCATACCATAGGTTGCAATTCTGTCCTCAGTACAGAGCTCTTTTCTTTTCAATTTTGCACCTACCATTATCACAACACAACCTTATTGCAAAGGAGACAGAGTTTTACAACTTAAAGAGAATACTGAAAGATTAAATAGACTTCAAAGAGAATACTGAAAGATTAAATAGACTTCACCTTGAACCCTAACATTAGGTACTGGGTTTTCATTTTGCCCTGTCAAATCTTCAATGATTTCGTCCAAATGTAGTGCATCTGGGGCCTGTGCTTCAGCCTCTTCTACTTCGGTTTCATCCTCATTTTGAGTAACCTGCTCAACTGGTGAGACATTTCCAATTTCGGAGACTGATAGAGGTAATGGATTATTGTGAAACAAATGGATAAAATCGATTTTGTTGTCATCCATTGTTCTTTTCGCTTTGCAAATCGGAACAGAAATGTTAGAGCAGTAGAAATTGAGGAGGATGGGTGGGAACATAAACAGAGGAGGTGAGAGAGCATTGTGAACTGATAGCTTCAAATTAAGGGGGAAATTGAAAATTTTGAATGGAATGATTTCAAAAATTTGGAGGGATTAGTGTTTGAAAATTTGAAAGGTTTCATCGCACAAAAAATGGGAGGGATTTGGGAGCAAATTTGGGAACTAATCACGCGTCGCTTTGGACTGAGTAGTGGCACTGTAATAAAGGAGCTGAGTAATGAAGGGCATTCTGATAATCATATAGCCTCCAACAGTGAATCCTTAATCCGCGTGCCCGGTCCCCAAACGACATTCTTTGGGGACCGGAGGGAGTATTAAAGAGTTGGAATATATGGTTAGTATAATATAGTGAAAGATCTTAGTTTATTAAAATTGAATACATTATTAATCTTTTTAATATATTTATACAATATAGTCTTAATTTTAAAAAATGATTATAATAATAATAAGAATTTATAACTAATAACTAATAACTAATCAATAAAATTTAACTATAAAAAATAACACTCGAGTTTTATTTTATTACTGAACTCTTTCTTCTTCCATGTGTGGATATATATTTTGACTCTTCGTGAAGAGTAGGATCATGATGACCTATTTGTATGTTATGTCACAAATCTTGTCATTTAAATAAAAGGGTCTCAATTTATATATACTAGTTAGATACACGATGTATTATTTTTCTAATTTTACTAATTAAATTGTACAATATAAAGTATTATTTAATTAAAAAATATGGTTAGTATGATAAAATGACATATTTTTAGTTTTTAAATTTTATTATACTATTAATCTTTATATATATTTATGTAATATAATTTTAGTTAAAAATGATAAATTATATAATACAAAATAAATAATTTGTAAATATAAAATATATTTTTAGCGAAAAACATTGAAAATGTTTATTTATAAAAGTGGTACTCCTAGAGCTATGAAAAAAATCCGAAACGCGAAAATATGAATCAAACCAATTGAGTGCTAACCTGAAAAATTGGGTACCCAAACTGAACGAAGGTAAAAGGAACCAGATTTGAAAGCAATTGGATATTAGGATAACTCGAATTGAACCAATCTGAATGGAAATCGATTTAAACAGATTCGAAAAACCCAAAAAGAAACTCAATGAAAAACTAAAAGTCAATTCAAATTGACCCAATTTTATTGTTTAGAGGAAAAATGTTGCCAACACCATATGGAATAATTAAATTACAATAAAAAAATAATTTAAAAATTAACTAATTAACTAATTTCCTCTTTTAACCATTAATAAATTCACTAAGTGGAATATTTGTATTTGTGATAATTTGACTTGTTCGGTATCGTTTCTGTTTCTGA
Organism: Viola odorata; assembly: GCA_963691705.1. Lineage (NCBI taxonomy): Eukaryota > Viridiplantae > Streptophyta > Magnoliopsida > Malpighiales > Violaceae > Viola > Viola odorata. Next base: position 39,151,513 of record OY829543.1, on the reverse strand, counting down.
TTTTCTATTTTTTTTCCTGATTTTTAAAACACAAAACAGAAAATAAGAAACCATTTTTTCTGTTTTTTTAAATTATGATCCTATTTTCATAAATTGTTCATTTAAAAGAATAAATTTAAACACATTTTACATTTCTTTTAGAAAAAAAATAAAAAATCAGAAATAAAAACGATAACGAGCAAGCCCTCATTTTAGATAGATTATTAATTAATATAATTATATTAGTTAAGTATATTTAATTTTTCTATAATAATTTATGTGAATTTTTTGAGAAAAAGTGGATGTGAAATACTTTAATATTAAAATACTATTCAATTATAGAAAAATAATTTTTTCATATTAAGTAAACTAAAAAAGATAATAAAAAACACAAGAGAAGGGTTAATAAAAAATGACCAAACTAGTAAAATAAAACTCAATTATAAAAATAACTCGATTGATTTAACTAGTTCGAAACTTCAAACCGAAACACATATCTAATATAATCGATTCATTGAAGCAACCTGGTTCGGTTCAACTTGATACCTGATCAAATGAGTACTCGGTTTGATTAGGTAAAAAATCAACGATCCGAAAAGAACCAATCAAATTGGGTAACCAAACTAAAATTACAAACGAGTCAGGTACTCCTCCGATAAATTAATTAATAAAGAGTTTATTCGGACAACAGACTGAAAGGCAGAGCTGCAATGGCGGAGGAGTTAAAAGTGATCAACAAAAATAATAATTGGTTGTTAGTGGATAAATCTAATGACCGAAAAGTGCAAGAAAGATGTGGCTCAATCTACTGTTGAAGCAAAACCTATTGCTGCTACAAGGGAATGCAACAACAATCTTTTGTGATAATCAGTCAAATGTGGCTATGGTGAAAAATCTTATCTTATTTGCCATGAAAAAATCAAGTATGATACGATCCTAGATACGTAGGATGCGCTTGACGACAATCTAGTTCAAGGATTGGATTTCTTGTAACGTAACGGAAGACTTTAACTCAACAAGTACGAACTTAGACCTGAACTCAACCTGTGAGAACCAACCTAATCGATTTCGAGTGAGGATCTTGAATCGAATTTTTAGACTTGAACTCAACCTATGAGAACCAACCTAGTGGAAACGACTCAATGGGGTTTTGCAACTTCGGGTTTTACTTGCGATGACTAGAGCTTGCGGACTACTAGAAGGAACAAGTGTTCAACGCGTGAACAATGGGCAGAGATCTGTGAAGACACAGTCTTGGTTTTAACAAAATAACAGCCAATTTTATTATGAAGTCAACGCTTCCTTTAAATAGGGTTTACAAAACTCAAACCCTAAAAGGAATAGAAGTAGGACTTCTATTCTAACTTCTAATTAAATAATTAATTAAACTAATTATAAATAAATCCAAACTAATTTAATTAATAATAAAATAACTAATTGAAAATTGGAAACTTGAAGATTCCTTCTTGGCGCAAAACTGTCAATCCGTTGGCGTCGCTCTCTAAGCATCTGCTCCTCTCTGTTTTGGGCGTCATGACGCTAGGCATTAGCATCATGACGCCAAGATCAGTCTTGGTCGAATCATTCCCTCCCCCTTCAAGAAGATTCGTCCTCGAATCTTTATCTTCACTTTGACTGCTAGGAGGATCACTCTTGATAGACAGCAGCACTTCAATCACTTCTGCGGAACATTCATCATTAATTTCCTGATAATAAGAAACTAACTAGGAGATAATCCAAGAGGACTAGGGTTAGAATGGCTTGCGCCCCAAACTGACTTGCGCATCAATAATGCATTTCTCACCCCTCTCTTTTTGACACAGTCACTCGAATTCTTTTCACTCTTCACATGCTCTCTTTTTTCATATGAGCTAGTTTCCTCTCTCATTCCCTCTTTATTTTATTTTCTCTCAGTACGCCTAGCGAGCTCAAACTCGGCATAGGATTTTACAAGCCACTTCTGATCTTCCATGACCTCAGGACGCATTAATGGTGCAGGAGTAAACTTCTGACCATCCTTCACTAAATGGTATTGATTCTTCCTCCCATCATGAGTGGCAGCTCTATCAAATTGCCAAGGTCTTCCAAGTAAAATATGGCTTGCATGCATTGGAATAACATCGCAAAAGTATCTCATCCTTTTAATTGCCAATAGAAAAGGGAACCAAAACTTGCTTAGTTACCTTGAGCTCATTCCCGTCGGTCATCTATTGCAATTGGTAAGGTTTTAGATGCTTCAGTGTCGGCAACCCTAACTTGTGTACCAACAAAGTACTTGCGCAATTCGTGCAGCTCCTATTATCAATGATCATAGCGCATGTCTTGTTGGCGACTGAACAACGTGTATGGAAAAGATTATCCCGTTGTTCATCCTCACATAGTGTCGGCAACCCTAACTTGTGTACCAACAAAGTACTTGCGCAATTCGTGCAGCTCCTATTATCATTGATCATAGCGCATGTCTTGTTGGCGACTGAACAACGTGTATGGAAAAGATTATCCCGTTGTTCATCCTCACACACTTTTCCCTTGACTTGAGTGCTGAGCAGACGCTTTATTAGAAGCAAAGGACCATAATCTGCCGTGACAAGCTCACTTCCATCCTCTCCCTGTCCTTCCTCCCCATCCTCATCACAACCTGGTTCTTTAACCTCTCGTTCATCATCACTAGTCAAGTCATCACTCTCCCTAATCAACAGGACTCGTTTGTTGGCACATTCGGCTGCCTTATGCCCTCTCTCGGTGCATTTAAAGCACACAATATCCTTAACAGCCACTCTATTCATTGTAGAAGAAGAAGAAGAATTATTATCCCCTTTCAAAAAGCCACTTGAACTCGACGAACCCTTGGTGTCATAAGTGATAACCATTGACATCACTGTAGCGGCATCTCCATCATCCCACCTGCCTGCCCGGCCAGAACACTGTACCTGCCAAGGGAGACACGACACTGTTCCTACCGCCCCTAGCCTGGCGGTCGACCTTGGGATGGTCGACATCAGCGGAGGGGGCTCTCACGTGACATCCGCACGGCGACATCCCATCCCAGGTCACGCATGACGTCACCCCGTATGACGTCACCCAGCATGACGTCATTCCCTACCACTCCAGCGACACCTACTAGGGATGACTCCTACCCCCTGTCAGTATATTCCTTCCTTTACCTATAAATACCCCCGCCCTTTCAGATAAGAGGGTAAGCTTAAGACAACGTGTCGAACCCCTACCACTTTCACCACTCATACTGACTTTGGCATCGGAGTGTTTACGCCGGAGACCCCCTCCGGCGCTTTGCAGGTCACGAAGGCACCGGAACAGTGTTCCTGACCAGACCCCGTAGGCCAATCCTGCTCAGCAAACCTCGGACTATTATCAATAAGCATAAGGCGACTCCTTCATTCCCTTAGAATCCTTATCCCAAGGCGCCTCCTACCTTGATGTAGGCTTCGCACTTTGGAACTAGTATACGAGTTCTTGGACTTCCTTTGTTTCTCAATCTTGATAGCCATGTGCAACATCTCTCAGGGAACTATAATACGTCAACTCTAACATATTAGCTATCTCCTTATGTAGTCCATTCAGAAATCTTGCCATTGTTGCCTCCTCTCCTCCAACCACTCCCGTCATACCTATCTCTACCTCCATATCATTGTAGTATTCACTCACACTTCTATTTCCTTGCCTCATAGTCTGTAAACGCTTATGAAGGTCGCGCTGAAAATAGGAAGGTACAAATCTCTCCTTCATGAAGGCTTTCATAGTTTCCCAAGTAAGAGGGCCGGAATGAAGTCTTGCTCGATCTCTTTTCAGTTGATCCCACCAATGGACTGCATACCCACTAAACTCGACTACTGCTAGCTTAACCTTCTTATCCTCTGAGTAATTATGGCAAAGGAAGATCACGTCAACCTTCCTTTCCCACGCTAAATAAGCATCTGGATCGTTGGTTCCTGCGAAGGGTGGAATTTTCATCTTGATGCTACCTATATTAGCATCAACTCTGTCCTCAACTCGAGGTCGTCTTTCTCCCCTTCTACCATCTCTCGCGTGGATATATCCTTCTCCACCATCAGGCTCCTCATCCCAAACTGTGTCTTGCGCTGGACGTTCGCGCCTTGCTATGCGCAATGAGAGAGCACGTGCAAATGGGTAGATGGACAACAATTGCACCCTGTGGCCTGGCCACTGGTCTTGGCACTCCATCTCCTTCATCGTCTCCATCGGTATCACTTGCGACAAGGCCATCGACCGGTGGAACGTCATCCCAATGATTAGGGTTTTGCACATGGTTCGCTATTGGCACGCCAACCCTAGGAATCTCAACATTGATCCTCTCTTCGACCGCTCTCTGCCTTTCGCCTATTGCATCAACCTTCTGAGTAAGGGTTGTCATCATAGCCAACAATTGAATCATGTTCGCATCGCCATTCACCACATTCTTAGACATCCTGAATTTCCTGAAAAATCACAATAAGAAATAGAGACATAAAATTGTACTAATACCTAGCACTCCTTCACGTGTTTTCTCTAGTGTTTAACTCTCTATTACGCTCACAAACAACTCTCACAAATCCCAATCTTGAACGCCCTTGCTCCGCTACCAATTGATACGATTCTAGGTACGTAGGATGCGCTTGACGAAGATCTAGTTCAAGGATTGAATTTCTTGTAACGCAAGAGATGACTTTAACTCAACAAGTACGAACTTAGACCTGAACTCAACCTATGAGAACCAACCTAATCGATTTCAAGTGAGGATCTTGAATCGAATTTCTAGACTTGAACTCAACCTATGAGACCAACCTAGTGGAAACGACTCAATGGGGTTTTGCAACTTCAAGTTTTACTTGCGACGACTAGAGCTTGCGGACTACTAGAAGGAACAAGTGTTCAACGCGTGAACAATGGGTGGAGATTTGTGAAGACACAGTCTTGGTTTTAACAAAATAACAGCCAATTTTATTATGAAGTCAACGCTTCCTTTAAATAGGGTTTACAAAACCCAAACCCTAAAAGGAATAGAAGTAGGACTTCTATTCTAACTTCTAATTAATTAATTAATTATAATAATTATAAATAAATCCAAACTAATTTAATTAATAATAAAATAACTAATTAAAAATTGGAAACTTGAAGATTCCTTCTTGGCGCAAAATTGTCAATCCGTTGGCGTCGCTCTCCAAGCATCTGCTCCTCTCTGTTTCGGGTGTCATGACGCAAAGATCAGTCTTGGCCGTATCAAAGTATATATACACAACCAAGGGTTTTCCAAAAGCAAATATTGAAATCATAAGGGATAATTTTGGTGCTTGCAGCAAACGTTTCAAGGAGGAGTGTTAAGTTTGTAACACTATTATCTATTTATTTAAGAGTCAATCTATTTATTTTTCTAAGAGTTATTAGTTACGAGTCGAGATACACATATTTAGGTACATGTGATTTTAAATTTAGGTAGTGTTTAATTGACGAAATGTTATTTTCCCTCCTTAAACCACATTTTTAGAGAGAAATTGAGGGAAAAATTAGATCATTACATTTTAATCATATTTAAAATTCTCAAGAAAATAATATTATTGTGTTTGTACTAGGAATTCTAAGAGAGAATAAAAAAAACTACTTTATCTTTAAATAATAATTATTTATTTAATTTAATTTAATTATATTAGACTCCATTTGATTCAAATAAAATAAAATAAAATTTTAACATGAATATAATTAAACAAGAATATATGTTTTGGTCAAAAGTTGCATAACTAATAACTTTATTTATTGACTAAAATGCGAATAACTCAAATATGTAGTTTTAAAAAAAAAGTAGCTACAAAAGTATTTAAGTAATTTCAGTAAATGTAATTTTTTCTACATTCAACAAAATGTGATTCCTCACTCCTTAGTTAGAAAATCATTTGCCCAAACACTGAGGAAAAATAGGGGCTCAAAAAAAGTTGAATTTCAGAAGTCTAACTTCCCATGCTTCAACCAAACACAATAAAATTAAGAATCTCCTTTTTACAGGTCACAAATTATATAATCATCCAAGAATATGCAGACGGTACAAAACATACTTAATGGCATGCATGTCCTTACAGTTTTGACCATTTAAACATTTTCACATCTTTATTTCCAGTTTGGGTCATTTGCTGTCAGATTTTATCACTTGCTGATGAGTATTAAACCCATGAATACTTCTAATCTCTGTAATGATGAGCAAATCCATGAATACTTACTTCCAATTTCTGTAACTAAGAGTAGTTGGGTTCTGAAGTCAGCAAAGGCATTACCAGCAGGGTCGACAAGAATAAAAGACATTGACAACGTATCACATAAGAATCTCCTCATATTCTTCCCTCTAAACCCAGAAAAAAAACAGGAGAATTAAGATAAACTCGTAACGCTTAGTAGTTCGCCAACAGTATATTTCACAAAATTGAAATATCAAACGCAGGAAAGAATGGGCAACTCTGGGCCAACAAAAGCAATTTAATTTATTATAACTTACACCCCAAGTAAAAGGACTTCATTAGTACAGCATCTAAACCCCGTAACAGCACAGCACAAATATGCAATTGTTGGAATTTGAAACCATTGTCAATTAGGGTATATGCTTTAGCTTGGAGGAAGAAAAAATATATATTGAAACTAACAAAATAATCAGTTTGACATGGCTCTATACTTTTTCTATAATCCAGGTCCAAAGGAATCCTTTCCACTTCAAAGGATCCTCTTCACTTTAGAACTTCCTCCACCAGAAATCTCCAATAAGACTACTAAATCTCACAATAGCCTCCTCCTTTTACCTTCTTCCCGAATTGGGCTGCGTGTTATCCAAGGTGGTGAACATGAAATTCCCAGAAAAGATGGCCTCTTTGTCTGCAAAACCCAATTCCACAATTTTGCCTAATCAGTATACTGAGTAATAGGTACAAACAACAGGATCATACTGAAATACTGCACATTCCAAGCACCAAAGAAGAAGAATTTGGATGTTAACAAATTCTAATGCTGAAAGCAAGAGCATTTCAAGATGTCATGTTTGTGAAATCAAGTACATGATATCCAATCGAGAGGATAAAAAAAGAGTTAGCTTTTGCACAATGCAACAAAGTTAAACATGGAAATGATGCGCAGTAGGGTAAAAAATCTGTCCAAAGTGTCTGACCAAGCTTATGTCACCAAAATGCATTGAAATAAGATTCCCAGGTGAACTGACGCCAAGTTGATACCCAACTGGAGATAAACTACTGCTTAGGGAAAATTAAAAAGTCCTCAAGACAGCGAATTCTTGCCGCAATCTAGTAATGCAACTTTACTTATTTAGCCAAATTTTGGGAATAAAAGATAAGATGCAGAAAGGGCGACATGATTCAAGTGAAGCGGAAGGTTTCAAATAATTGAGCCAGCATAAGTTCTTCTAGAGAGTGGATCTTCGTAGATAACCTTTCTATCAATAATTTGATATGAGAAGGACTTCTAAATTAAATAATGGCAACATAATCGAGTGAAATAGACCAACCTGTTAATGAAAGGCAGCTGACTTCACGACGTACATACCTAGCCATTGCCTGCAAGGTATGGATAAAAGTTTTAGTTCCAAGATGCATCATTTGAGGAGTAAAGCTGATTATTAGAGAGGGAAAAACATTTTGCAAGTACAAGCTGCTCAAATGGCAATGTTTTATGTTCTATTGAGATATGTACCACAAAGAATGGTCCAGCAAAAACACACAAAACTGACAACATCTCTTACAAAGTACACGGTGACATGGCATTCCACCAATGTAGCATATGACTATGCGTACATGCAGTGACTTCTCAAAATAACATGGTCCACAATCTAAACAAGGAGAATTATATGAAGACTTCTATCGAAACATAAGAAGCCAAACAAATTAGAAGCACATAGCAGTTACCATTCAGAAAAATAATGCATTGGACCAAGACAAGTACAAAATCCATATGAAATGGGCAATGACGTAAATCACAGCAAGGATTAGAACATGCCTGGACAGTTCTTAATGCAGCATCATCAGGCTCGGATGTACCATCATCGGAGAAGATATTCCTGCAGACAACCAAGGTAAGTTGCTAACAAGAGCCGATAAAATATGCACAACAAAGTTACAAACAAACAACTTCCATGCTGTACAGAGGTTAATTAAAAATAAGGATTTTGACTAAATAGAGGTCTGAAGAGGAGACATCAAAGAAACTTATCACCCTCAGGCTAGATGTCTACAATTCACTAGTCTACATTTAAAGTTAAGGATGGCATTTAAGTCGTTTTACCAGCTAGAGATGACGCCAATGGTATATGACGGTAATATCAGTTCTATGTTACCATAGATATGCCTGGGCAATGCTATGGTGCCCCTCTTACCTCCATATCACCTTTGTTAGTTCATCTGGTTTTGCCTCAGGAAGCAGGGCAGCATCATAAGCAACAACATTTCCATAAAATATCTTCTCCAATTCTTTCATCCATTTTATCAGCAGTAAGTTAACCTGCAACAAACGCAAGAAGTTCTAAGTCCTGGAATAGTCAAATAATTTTTTGTATTTTTATTGTTATCCACAATCTAACAAAACAATAAACAATAAATCTTGACTGCCTGAGAGATCTATCCTGTAAGTTCAGCCAACAACAGTCATAACAGTGAAGGATGAGCTGAGTAATAACAAACATTAAGGAATATGGGGCCTCCCCTCAAAAACAAAACAGGCATCTTAACAATGCCACAAAGATAGTGTTTGCTTATCACAGTTATCATGCTGTTGCTGCTGCACCAATGGGGTCTAATTAGCTTTGAAGGTACTGGAGAAATTGGGAGAACAGATTTGCATAGTTATAGTAACAAAGTACACACTTCAATACTTCACATGGTATCTAGTTTGCTCAAGTGAGAACATAATCCAATTTAGTTAAATTAATTCCAAAATCAAATTGACCAAATGTAGATAGTGAACAGTTACCCCTGCTTTGGATACTCTCAGCTCCACATCGTGATTGTAAACCTCGTAAACGTATTGCCCAAATTGAACACCTTCTGTTCCATCTTGCTTGAAACGACGTAGACAAAGCCACATGTGTAGTACAAGCAGCGAGAAAGTCATTTTAAATGTCTTCTCCAAGTTGAACACTAAAATATGAGAACAGACATCAAATGAAGAGCGCCACGATAGGAGCGTTTTCTGCAAGTCCATGAACTACATGGCTTTACATCTTAATAGTTCATATGGAGCAAATCCCAATGAGCACACAATTATTCAAAGTGGCAAGAAGGTAGGATGGGAAAAAAATGGACACAGACAAATGTTGTACAGTTCCGTTGTGAAAACTGACATTAGGATGAGCATACCTTCATAGATGGCTGGTTTATCCACTTGTGAAATAACACGGTGATATACAATATTGGCCCCTCTAATAGACTTGCTTTGTTTACTGTAATACATTAAAAGCTTAAGCATAAAACGGCGAACACCCTCGTACTTGGGCTCCTCAATCCGCAGTGGAGAATCCGGAGCCAGTGCTAGTGAACAAGGTTTAGACCAAAACAATTTATCCAGATTCACCTGTCAGAAAAACAACATCTAATTCGGTTCACATGAAGTAACAATATTTTACTAAATTGCTACTGTATAAAACCATGAAAGCCCAAAAAGAACACAACTTTAAAGAAACACAGGACAGGAGGGGCACTTAAGTGAATCCGATGAGTATTTGTGGTAAATTGGGAAATGGGTTGTAGCTAGAATCACCTTTTGTGGAGAAGCATGAGCACTAGGAGGTGGTGATGCCACATCTACGGCAGCAACAGCAGCAGCCTTGGCATAGCTATGGCGTGATATAAATCGAGCATCTTTATTAAGTTCAGTCGTGAACTTCTGATGCTTCGAAAGATGAGACGCAGCTCTGATACTCCATCTCGCTAACATTGCCTACAGAAGAACACAAAACTCACAACTTAATATCTGAAATCATCGATTAATTTACTTGCTAAAGTTTCTTTGAGATTAAGAATGAAGGTTTAAGTACTGACCTGGACGCTGGAAGACAAAAGCTTGCTGCAACTGATCGATGAGAGTCTAGTTTCTCCGTTCTAATGGTGTTTCTTAAGTCTCGTTAAACCCTGGAGGAAGAGAAGAGGAGGTCAGTAGATCCAACGGTTAAAGTAGTGGTTTATGTTTGTTGCGATATAAAAGGTGGACTCGTAATTCTACCTTGATGATGGGCGCAAATCCATTGGATACACACAAAGAAATAGTGTTACTTAATAGTTATATTCTAAAAAATAATTAATAATTTAAATAATTAATTTTCCCAACTTGAAATAATCTAAAATAGTTAAAATAAAACATTATCTGTTTTTACAATTATTTATTTTTTCTTAAATTATTTTGAATTTTGTGAAACTTTTTTTAAAATGTAAACATTTTTTTATTCGTTTTAGGTATTTTTTGAATTTTATTTCTTTACTTTTTTAGGTAGATTTTTATTTTAAAAAAAAATTATTTTTTTTCATTTTTAATATTTTTTAAAAATTAATGATATGCCAACTGACGTGAAGTGTTGATATAAGCGCAGGTACAACCCAACCGAAATAGAAGTCAACCTTAACACCAGCCAAGACTTGACCGAGACCAAGGCCAAACCCAAACCCAAACCCACTCGACCAAGGCCATTAGCAGTGCTTAGATGCATGCTACCAAGGCCTTGGTGGCATACCGGTAAGCGTTGCCCAAGGGCACACCAAGGCCATTCTTTTTTTCTTTTTTTTAATAGTTAATCATAGTTGTATTATACAATTAGGTAAATCTCAAATAATAGGTTACATATCGCAAGCCAGCGAAACAGGAAAAAAAAACAAATAGAGCAGATACGCTGGGCTTGGCCTAAAGTTCAAGAACTTCCAACGAAACAAAAGTCTGTTGGGCTGACCTAGAGGCACGAATCAACTAGATGCCTAACTAATAAAATATGCCTACTAAACCGCCCATAAAAGGCCCGAACCAGCCAGACCAAAAGAACCCAGCCCACCCGAACCAAACCCCTAAACCTAGCAACACAAACTTAAGAACAAGTCGTCGCTGCCAAAGTTGAAGTTGCCTGAAACTTCAGATCTGCAAAGAGACCAAACAAACAAGGACGAGCAGAAAAACTCCATATCTAGAACAAAAGAAGGTTTCTGTCGCACCCCATTTTTCGTTGAAAACGAGTAAAGGTTTGGGACGGGCCATAATGCGAGACAAGCGTTGGACTTGTCTTAACATCATGCAAAATGAAGTCGCCACCCTAATTTTCTAAGGTTTAGGGAACCTAATCGTCATGGCATAAAAATAAACAAACTAAGGCACAATGGTCTAAACCAAAGAACGATGGTTCGAGGTCGTATTATGGACTTGGGAAGGTGTTAGGCACCCAAGTCACATCCTAAAAAGGTTATCGGTATGCGAGGTGTTTTTGAAAACGTTTTAACATGTAATTTGGAGCCCTTAAAGGTGACGTTACATCTTAGCATTTGGGACTTGTTATTTCCGTTTGGGTTCGAGGGATGGGGTTACCATTTTTTCTCGATGCTAGAGCAGACGTTCCCCCTTATCATTGGGCCATGCATGACTTAATTACTATGTGATCTATCATGGTTGAAACTAGCAAGGTACATTTTTTATGAATGCACATAGGGTTGGCATGGCCTTTGGAGCCATCATGCGTAGCATTTAGCAAAGAAACAATTGATCTCATGGTATAAAAGACAAGTGTTATAAACATGGTATGCATGTGAGATTGATTTTTAATTGTTTTTAGCAATTCTATATGTCATGCATACGCGTAGGGTGGTTCTAACGCTTACTAGGGCGTCATGCATTCGATTCGGTTTTTAACATTCAACAAAACATACAAGGAGATGTTTTAAGGTTAGCTTACCTTTTGGATGAACCCCGATCGAACCATCTCTTCAAAAACCACGATTAATGACAATTGACATAAATACGTAGATATAAACAAGCATACACGACTTTTTTAACTACTTTAGCTAATTATTACAAACCATAACTCATAATAAACTACTTATCTAATTATTACAAATTGGAGGTCGGAATAACTATCTAACTACTTTTTACAACAAGTGAAATACTAATTATTACAACAAGTGAAAATGGGTAATTAATTATTACAACAAGTGAAAATGGGTAATTAATTATTACAACAAGTTTATCAATTAATTATTACCACATACACGCAATTTAAAAATAATTGGCAATTGATTATCACATACGAAATGCATGGAAATAAGGCCTACGATTCTAATGGGTCGGGCTAGGCCCATACTTGGATTCCTAATTTTGGTAAACATGCATGCAAATAACATTTACTGAAATCATTTAAATTAAATAAAAGAAAGGTAAAACGTACTTTTCAAGTGAAGGTTTAGAGTTTAACCTACAAAGTGAGAGTGTTAGTAATAACTCGGAAATAATAAATAATAAAAACGCATGCAAACATTTATAACAAGCAATTGGTTAATTAAATAAAACATGGCATAATTGATGAACAATTTACTTCAAACTAGCATACGAGTATTCCATTTTAAAACATGGCATGAAATAAATAAAATATCATACGAAATATGCAATTAATCTCATGATAATTTACATGGCATAAGCTAAATAAAACATCATACATGGCATAAAATCATTTTATACGAATTACAAGGCATGCAATTAGTTCCTTGATAATTTACATGGCATAAAATAAATAAAACATCATACATGGCACAAAATAAAATAATACATCATATTAAGCATGCAATTAATTCCTTGATAATTTACATGGCATAAAATAAATAAAACATCATACATGGCATCATACATGGCCTAAAATAAATAATACCTCATACTAAGCATCATATATGGCCTAAAATAAATAATACATCATACATGGCATACGAACATTTTATACGAATTAAACATGTTTTGAAAAGCATACGAACATTTCATGAAAATTGACGAAAAATAATGGGTCGGGCCCCACATAGGAATTTTGGGCATTAGGCCAAGCCCAAGTTTTAATTTAAAAACAAGTGGGCTTGGCAAAGGCCCATCACCTTTCTATTTTTCTTTCCTGCACCAGTACCATCTCTTCTTCCCTTTCATTCTTCTTCAACGTCGCCGACCACCATGGCCGACAACCAAGGTAGCTCTCACTCTCTATAACTCACTCAAAACAGACCCAAATAAAGCCCAAGCATGGCAGCATATTAAATCACGAAAAACAGCAAGCAATTTGGACAAGAAGAGTGGCGTTTTTGTACATGGAATAACAAGCTAATTAATGTGCATATATGGATATTAATTACTCAAGACATCATACAATCAAATTGAAGCAACGGAAATGAATTTGGCATGAAAACTAAACATGTGAGGTAAGTTTTAGCAATTTATTCATGCATTAAGGATGAAAACGAAAATTAAAGAGAGGTTAGAGTGAGAAAGCTTACTTGTTTCCAGGAGAGTTTTTAGCCAAGAAGGTAGTGCAAGAAATGGAGAGTGAGATGAGGATTTGGTGACATTTTCTTGTTGAATGAAGCTTGCTATTTATTGAGAAAAAATCAAGGTGAAGTCGGTTTGCAAATGTGGTTGCAAACCGACGAGGGATATTTTTAGAGGGTGATGATGAGCTAGGCCGGAATAGTGAGCTAGCTAGGTGATTGAGTGCTTAATTGTCTTATTTTTCATCCTTTTTTCCTACCGATTAGGATGTCGATACTACTAATTATGGGCGCTTTTTATTCCTTTTTGCAGAAAGCATATCTGAAAGGCTGATTATTGGAAAGGAAAGAAAAACCATGAAAAGAGCTTGAAGATTGTTGCAAGACCAGAATCAATGCAGTAGCAGCCTAGGAAATTAAAGGACATGAACCAACCCATTGGAAAGCATGAATTTGTGAATAGAAGAAATGGGCTTGGGCCCATGATGAAAGGAAGGCGCATGCGGCCCATGATGAAAGGAAGGCGCATGCGGGATTGAAACAGAATCAAACTTTGACTTTGTAATTAGTTTAAACCAAAACTTTAAATAATTATTTTATTAATTAGTTAAAATCCTATCTTTTAGGATTTTTAGTTAGACTAGGATTTGATTTAAAAGGAACCTAGCTCAGAACAAACGGATGATCTCTTCTTCCTTTGAACTTTTGTTAGACGGCTACTGGTTCTAGGAGCAATATATTATTCTTTTCTTCTTTATTCCTTGATTTAATTAATTCATGCATCATAATTGTTTGAATTAATTATGTCTTGTTCTAGCTAAATTATTTATTCTTGGTAAAGACTCGAGGGTTATGATTCATATGTTGTGAGATCAAATTAAGCTTCATAAAATCCAAGTTTGTATTTCTATTCTTTTTATTTAAATGTCAATTTGTTCATATTTTGGTTAAGAGTAGCTAACTTGATTTTAAATATGAATGATTACATCTTTTCTTAGAAACGTTGGATTCTACATCGTTGATAGGAATCTGTAGGTAACTAATTAGTGTAAGATCTAATTAGAAAAGGGTAGAATCCGGTTTATAGGAGTAGAAGAAATTCTCTTCTAGATCGGGAAAGGTCTCTCCCCGTGTTTAATCAACCCTTCAATTAAACTTTATTAGGAGTACCGCCTTAAAGTTATTGAACGGTTAGGGATCCTAGTAGGAGTACCGCCTTAGGAATCTTGAGTAGGAGGAGAGCAGGAGACTCAGAGTACCGCTGGTCTCTATAGCTTTTCTATTAAATTTGGTTTTGAAAACACTTGCATCAATGATCGACATTTATGAATCGTGACCTGAGAAGAGTCTTTACCTGGAATCTATTATCATCTGAGTTAATCCAATCATCACTTGTTTACTGTTATTATTTTCTACATTTATTTAATTAATTGCACACAAAATCCCACTCATTGGTTTTTACCACTGTTACAATTTTGGTCTTTTAACAGAAATTATTATTGTCCAGAAATCCCTGTGGTTCGATCCTTTTACCACTTGCTACAGTTTTAATTAATTGTGCATGGTGAATTGTATGATTTATTTTTGTTGGTTTCGGCACCCATCAAATTTTGGCGCCGTTGTCGGGGATTTCTTCGGTACTAATTTTAATTTCCTTGTTTTATGACCAGGTCCTCTTGTTAGCAATTAAGCAACCTAGAGATCAACAAGGACAGAGGACAGAAAAAAAAAACATATCTAGAGTAAAGTTCTACACAATCAGTCACTGGACTCTTTCCCAGACCTAGGAGAGAGTGATCTGCACTTAGATGACCGGTGCAGCAGAGGTAAGGTTAAGCTCCATAGATAATAAAATCAATGCAGTAATTTTTCGTCTCGCTTCTATTGCAGAGCAGATGAAACAATCAACATATGAATATGGAGCACCCGGTTTCCAATCACATCCTTGGGCGAATGCACACAACTACAATCAAGGATGGGAGCAGCCCCCAAACTTCAACTGGGCTCCACAATATCAACAACATCAGTTCCACCCACAAGATACCGTGCCCATACCTCCTGTTCAGCAGCAGTTGTTTCAACCAGCTCAACCGAACCAACCGCCACCACAACAGTCGCAACAACCACTACCCATGAACCTCCAAAACTTTGTACCCAGACCTAGTGCTCCACAGTTACCAGCCCCACAACAAGCCCTACCGCCCACTGGAGTCCCAATGGAGGATATCCTAAAACAGTTTATGCAAGCCACTCAAGCGAGCATTTCGAGTCTCGTACAATCCAACCAAGCCATGCAGAAAGAAATGGCAGAGATGAAACTCAGTAAAAAAGAGGAGGGAGGAAGGCTACCATCAACTACTGTGGACAACCCGATACATAATGTCAGTTCCATGACATTAAGGAGTGGAATAAAAATTCCAGACATAGCGGACTCGTCCACAGGCCTGGGGAAGAGTCGACCAGAGGCAATTCCACCTCCACCAGAATTCGAACCAGAAATGAAGGTAATTCCAGAACAATCAGTTCCAGAGACGTTGATGAGGAAGGAAAATCAGGTAATCCCTCTTCCTTTTCCCAAAAGGGCTGAAAAGTCCAAGAAGGCGAAGGAAGAAAAGGCTATTCTAGATATATTTCGAAAAGTAGCCATAAATATTCCTTTACTTGATATGATAGCGCAAGTGCCCAAATATGCCAAGTTCCTTAAAGATTTATGCACTAATAAAAAGAAGCTTTCAGGTATAGAAAGGGTCAACTTGAATGAGAATGTGTCTGCTGTTTTTCAAAAGAAATTGCCTAACAAATGCAAGGATGGAGGAACCTTTGTGATTCCTTGCAAAATTGGAGAGCAGTCCATTGAGAAGGCGCTATGCGATCTTGGCGCTGGGATTAATGTTATGTCATTAACTGTTTTTAAGACTCTGAATATCGGTGAATTGAAAGAGACAATGGTTGTAATTCAATTAGCTGATAGATCAATTATATACCCTGTAGGAGTCATTGAGGATGTGCTAGTTCAAGTTAACGATTTTGTTTTTCCAGCTGACTTCTATGTTGTAGATATGGATAATGAGCATTCAACAAAATCTACAGAGATACTGCTGGGTAGACCATTCTTGAGGACAGCAAGGGCAATGATTGATGTGGCTGGAGGGAGTTTGACATTGGAATTTTGTGGTGAACTTATTAAATTCAATATGTATGATGCCATGAGATTTCCTGATGACATGCATAGTGTTAATTGCATAGATATTATTGATCCTGATGCTGATAATATTCATGAATTAATTACTACTGACACTTTGGATTGTGTTCTTAGCAGAAACATTGACAAGCCAAAAATACTTGAGATGGAGAAAGGTTTGGATATGAACGAGAAAAATAATGAAGTTGTGACTGAGACCGATGTTTCTAAACCTTGTACTGAGGCTCCTAAGATTTTAGAACCACCAGAGACTCACAACAAACTTCTACCTCCAATTTTGCAGGTCCATAACTTGGAGCTGAAAATTTTATCAGATTACTCGAAGTACTCTTTCCCAGGCCTGGGAAAGAGTCTGCCAATGACAAATTTCAGCAAGCTGATGAATATAGAGGAAGAAGAGCGTGTGAGAAATATGAAGGAGTACAAGGCGGAAATTGAATGGAGGATAGCTAATACCAGTGACGCAATCCACAACCTACCTGCTGGAGACTGATCGAGAATAATGTCTAGTCCGAGACTATAAAGAGGGACGCTACATGGGAGGCAACCCATGCGTTTTTAATATTTACATTTTTATTTATTTTTATTTTTATTTTTATTATTTTCTTCTTCTTCCCTGTCAATGACATTCTCATGGAGTTTGATGTTTTGATTTTATATGTTTGTTGGCAGGAGAATACGAGCAGAGGCAGAGAATGGAGGAAATGAACACATTTGAATTAAATGCATGGCGGTTTGAAATTTATTTAGCCTAAGGATTTTATCTTATGGGCTTAAGTCATTAAGCCCACTTTCCCAAGCACATTGCCGTTCATCTCTCCTCATTCCAAAAATCAAAAATCAGCCCCATCTTTTTCTTATTTTCATTTTTTTTTTTTTTCACTTTATTTTTTTTATTTTTCTTCTTCTTCCCTGTTAAAAAAATTCTAGAAGTCTGATGTTGTTTTGATTTTGTTTTTGCAGGAGAAGGAGGGCTGAATGAATTAATTTGAAGCCTGGGGAGGGAATTAACAAGGTCGTGGCTTATGAACAGATGTTAGCCGTTTGAGCTTAATGGGCTTGAGTCACTTAAGCCCATTTACACAAACACATTGCCGTTCACCCTCCTTCTTCCAAAATCAAAATTACCAAAATAAAAAAATAACCATCTTCTTCTACCTCTCTTCAAACCCTAGCCGCCCCTCACATCCAAACACCAAAATCCGACCAGCCACTGCCATGGTTCTCACCCGAACCGGAGCCAGCACCGGCACCAAACCAAAACCCAACCGCCAGGAGCAACGGCCAAAGCAAAAGCAAGCTGCGCCGTCGTCTCCTTCATCACTGATTTTGCTGGAGGACGACGCGGCTGACTCCAACGTCGACTCCAGCAGCCACAACCGGGTTCCAGCACCTCCTTCATCACCGTCGTCGTAACCCAGCGCCACTTTTTCATCGTCACCGTCGCGACCAACCCAGCGACCACCGCCGG
The DNA here is from genome assembly GCA_963691705.1 of Viola odorata. NCBI lineage: Eukaryota > Viridiplantae > Streptophyta > Magnoliopsida > Malpighiales > Violaceae > Viola > Viola odorata. The sequence goes on along the minus strand of OY829543.1, from coordinate 39,133,374 downwards.
CGACTGCCTCGCCGCCACATGCCACCACCACCCCCACTGCAAAGCACCAGGTTCCATCTTTCCTTTACTCCAAGTTTCATTTTCACTACTTTTCTGTGCCCTGACTCACACATTGAGGACAATGTGTCCTTTTAAGTGTGGGGAAGGAATTTTGTTGGAATTGTTTTGATATTTGCTGCTTGGATGTGAAGTGAAGAGATGAGATGCACATATTGAAGAAGTGATGAGATTTTCTTGTGCATAATGTCAGTTTGAGTCAGTTTTTATTATTAATTCTGGTCTGATGCGTTGTTCATATTTTTATGCATGTTTGGGTGATTGTCTGTTTGTGTTTTTGACTGTCTGTTTGTGACTGAAATACCACACTGCCCTTATTTTTGAAAAACGCTTCTAATTGGATGATGGTCTAGGCACTTTGAACAGGAAGCACTCATCTCACTGCACATATTCACGTGCACAATCACACTACTTGTTAGTTCCTATATCCATGCCTGGTTGTAGTCGCTTGTAGTCATTTGTTTACCCGTGTGAGCTCTTTGAACTATCATGCCGTGAATTTTATTCTGAGTGGATGCATGACTTTTGTGCTGGTTGGATTTGCATGAGACCCCTGGGTATAGGCACCATTAGACGTGAGAAAGCGATGAAATGATTAAAAACTTTGCATTTTTTTTCTTATCTTTTTTTCTTGCTTTTATCTTTCCCCTGCCACTCATATCACCTTCTTTTTATCACCCTTCTAACTGTTCGAGACTTTTCTTTCTATTCTTAGCAGGCGAGAGTTCTCTGGCAGTGAGCAAGGTGAGGCAAAGAGAAGCAACAACATTAGAGTGGGGGTATTAAGATGCAAGATCAAGATGCGAGGCAGTTTGCAAAGCCACAGCGGAACAAAAGACGCAGAATTTCAGAAATGAACAACAAAGAAGAGGTTCAATGAAATCAAAGAGAAAAATGGAAATGAAGGCATAAGACCGAAGCACTTAAGGCAACCACATGGTTGAGCCTGATCATTCGGCAGAGATTTTTCTGGTCCTCTTTTGCTCAAAAAAAAAAAAAAAGAAAAAAGAAAAGAATCAGAAAAACAGAAAAAGAAAAAAAAAAAAGAATGAATAAATATTCGAGCAAAAGAGGAGAAAAAAAATTCAGAACGGAGCAGAGAGTGAAGAAATTCAGAAGAATGAGAGAACTACAAAGAAGAATATCCCCACTATCAAATCCGACGCTCTTTGCCTTGCTTCGCTGCTGCCAAACAGGAGATACTCTCGCCACCTCGCTTATTCCAGCTAAGAAGTCTTCTATCATTCCCTCTCTCTTTTGAACCCTCTTCTCTTACACGATTACTTGCTTTACCATGGCAAAGTTTTTATGATTGTATGATTGCTTGCGCGTGTGTTCTCCGTACTCAGGTCGCTATTACAAATCTGATTTTGTGCATCGTTATTAGCATTGTTGAGTGTAAACACCTTGCCTTTATCCTTGCTGAGTTTGAGTGCAAATACTTTTATCTATGTGAGGATTGCGTGCGACTATGCTAGGTATGGGAAAGTTTCTCCCTTGGTTTCGTTATTCCTTGGGTTTGATGCGGATGCTATCTAGGTGGGGGGTTATGTCGAATGATGTGATTTTGTGCTGAGTGTGCTTTTCCTGTATGTCATGTGGGAAACCATCTGTTCTGATTAGGGGGCTGTTTTGAGTGAAATGCTCGAGGGCGAGCATTGGGTTAGTGTGGGGAATTTGATTGAGTGCTTAATTGTCTTATTTTTCATCCTTTTTTCCTACCGATTAGGATGTCGATACTACTAATTATGGGCGCTTTTTATTCCTTTTTGCAGAAAGCATATCTGAAAGGCTGATTATTGGAAAGGAAAGAAAAACCATGAAAAGAGCTTGAAGATTGTTGCAAGACCAGAATCAATGCAGTAGCAGCCTAGGAAATTAAAGGACATGAACCAACCCATTGGAAAGCATGAATTTGTGAATAGAAGAAATGGGCTTGGGCCCATGATGAAAGGAAGGCGCATGCGGCCCATGATGAAAGGAAGGCGCATGCGGGATTGAAACAGAATCAAACTTTGACTTTGTAATTAGTTTAAACCAAAACTTTAAATAATTATTTTATTAATTAGTTAAAATCCTATCTTTTAGGATTTTTAGTTAGACTAGGATTTGATTTAAAAGGAACCTAGCTCAGAACAAACGGATGATCTCTTCTTCCTTTGAACTTTTGTTAGACGGCTACTGGTTCTAGGAGCAATATATTATTCTTTTCTTCTTTATTCCTTGATTTAATTAATTCATGCATCATAATTGTTTGAATTAATTATGTCTTGTTCTAGCTAAATTATTTATTCTTGGTAAAGACTCGAGGGTTATGATTCATATGTTGTGAGATCAAATTAAGCTTCATAAAATCCAAGTTTGTATTTCTATTCTTTTTATTTAAATGTCAATTTGTTCATATTTTGGTTAAGAGTAGCTAACTTGATTTTAAATATGAATGATTACATCTTTTCTTAGAAACGTTGGATTCTACATCGTTGATAGGAATCTGTAGGTAACTAATTAGTGTAAGATCTAATTAGAAAAGGGTAGAATCCGGTTTATAGGAGTAGAAGAAATTCTCTTCTAGATCGGGAAAGGTCTCTCCCCGTGTTTAATCAACCCTTCAATTAAACTTTATTAGGAGTACCGCCTTAAAGTTATTGAACGGTTAGGGATCCTAGTAGGAGTACCGCCTTAGGAATCTTGAGTAGGAGGAGAGCAGGAGACTCAGAGTACCGCTGGTCTCTATAGCTTTTCTATTAAATTTGGTTTTGAAAACACTTGCATCAATGATCGACATTTATGAATCGTGACCTGAGAAGAGTCTTTACCTGGAATCTATTATCATCTGAGTTAATCCAATCATCACTTGTTTACTGTTATTATTTTCTACATTTATTTAATTAATTGCACACAAAATCCCACTCATTGGTTTTTACCACTGTTACAATTTTGGTCTTTTAACAGAAATTATTATTGTCCAGAAATCCCTGTGGTTCGATCCTTTTACCACTTGCTACAGTTTTAATTAATTGTGCATGGTGAATTGTATGATTTATTTTTGTTGGTTTCGGCACCCATCACTAGGGTTTGTTTGTGGCCAAGAATGATCATAGGGGAGGTTGTAGTGATCTAGATGAGTTGGCGAAGAGGTGGAGGATTTACATGCATTTATGTGGTATTTATCCCATTTTTTGGCACGAACGAGATATTTTGGTACGAGCGAAATCGTACGAAAGTGAAAATAAATCTGAGCCGAGGGTACAACTATGTGTAGAAAAATAAGGCAAGAAAACTAATATACAGTGAAGAAATGCGAAAGTTGATTAATGTATTTATTTTCTCTTTCGGAAATGTCAAAACGTTCGCGCGCAAAATAAATGTCCTTACGACAAAAATTGAATGAAACTGAACGCGGTGGCGTGAAAGAGAAAATTAGCACGTAATTATCAAACAAAGAAATAGTGCGTTCGATCCTCAGTCCCGGAAAACTTATTCGGGATCGAAAGAAGTTCGCGTTAAGACAGTCGAAACTACGAAAAACTAAAAAGACTCGAATTGACACGGAATATTAAACAAACTAGCCTAGGACCAAGGATCGACAGAGATTTGACCTAGACAAGCTATTAAACGTGATAAACGAATTAAAAGTGCGAAAAAGCTTGCGACGCAAGTCAAAATTCAGGTAGCAACAGTTGCCCCCTCTTTACTGTCTAATCAAAAATACAGTGTAACTGAGATTTTTGATTAGTAGTAAAGACGGTTGCCTCGATTTCTTACCATGTTTTGAATTACATCATAACTGGTTGAGGTGTGGGAAATCGTGCTAGGAAACGTAAAGTTGTTGCTTAAATAATAATTATGCAGAAATGTAGAATTATGTAAAGACATGGTCGCTCAAGGAGGAATGTTTTAATTATGCGGAAAAGTAGTCGCTCAAGGAGGAACGTTTTAATTATGCGGAAAAGTAGTCGCTCAATGAGGAGTATTTAGTTATGACTTGATTTCAAAGACAGGAATTGAAAGATATAGTCGCTCAAGGAGGAGTAGTAGATAGACATGAATTTAAAGATAGAATTTTTGTAAATGAGAGTTGGGGCGCATCTTTGGTTCAAAGAAACATACCTTTGGTCGGATATTGAGGGAAGTGTTACAAAAAGTGAGGAAGATGGCGAGTGGTTGGAAGCCGCTGCGTTGTCGAGTGGTTGAAAGCCACTGCGTTGGCGAGTGGTTGGAAGCCACTACGTTTGTCGTGTGGTTGAAGGCCGCTGCGTTTGTCGAGTGGTTGAAAGCCGCTGCGTTGTCGAGTGGTTGAAAGTCGCTGCATTGTCGAGTGGTTGAAAGCCGCTGCCTTGTCGAGTGGTTGAAAGCCGCTGCATTTGTTGAGTGGTTGAAAGCCGTTGCGTTGTTGAGTGGTTGAAAGCCGCTGCGTTTGTTGAGTGGTTGAAAGCCGCTGCGTTGTCGAGTGGTTGAAAGCCACTGCCTTGTCGAGTAGTTGAAAGTCGCTGCGTTTGTCGAGTGGTTGAAAGCCGCTGCGTTGTTGAGTGGTTGAAAGTCGCTGCATTTGTCGAGTGGTTGAAAGCCAATGCATTGTCGAGTGGTTGAAAGCCACTGCGTTGTCCAGTTGACCGTGAGGGAGCATGATCCACTGCACGAAATTATTTGGGAGTGGTATTATTGATTGGATTTTTCCGAAAATCCAAGACGACGAGGGTTTTACGACGATTTCTTTATCGAAGGCCCATGGGTTGAGGAGTGGTAACGTTCTCCATTCGTTTGTTGATTGGATTTTCATTAAAATCCAAGGTGAGGGCTTTACAATGATTTCTTCATCAAAGACCCATGATTGAAGAAGTGATTCCATCAAAGCGTATTTGTATCCTACAAATAGGAAGGAAGCAAATACAAAGCAGCAACAGATAGAAAAAGGAGAGAGCAATTGACCTATGTGAGAAATATCAAATATTCCTACATTTAACCCATGGCTTGCCCCCCAGTTTTTTTTTTTGGAATGAAAATGATTTCTTGGTTTAAGAAAATAAATTCAAGCCCCCTTCTTTGAAAAATGTTCGTTCAGTTTACGTCATATAAACATGATTGATACAAGTCTAGATAACGTCTACATCTTGTTCAGGAAATAACGACCTCAAGAACAAGACTTTCCCATGACATGTAGCCGTAAGCAATCCTCACCAGATATTAGTGTTTGCGCTCACGCTCAGAAAACAGGGCTATGTGTTTACACTCCTAAAAATGCAATAAACAAAGCACAAAAATTAAATTTGCAATGTCAATCCGAGTGAATAGACTTCAAATGAAGATGCACATGCATGGGCCTGCTAATAATCAAAAGGACTTTGCGAGGGGGGAAAAATGAGGAATTTGTAGAAGAAAAGGAAAAGTGTTGTGTGTTTTTGTTGCGAAAAGGTTTTAATGAGTTTGTGCTCGACGACTGATTGTGATGAGGACAAATTGTGGTGAACGATGCTTGACGATTTGATCGTGGTGAGAGCAAAGTGCACAAATCCTTGAGTCTTTGCTGGAGATGTTTCTTCTTGATTGTTTTGAGGGCACCGTGCCCAAGCTCTGTGATATTTGCAGGGAATGATCTCCTTTCCTTTTGAGATCATTTTGTTGTTGATGTTTGACAGTTTTTTGGCATGTGCTTGCTTCTTGTAGAAGAAAAGGAAAAGTGTTGTGTTTTTGTGGCGAAAAGGTTTTAATGAGTTTGTGCTCGACGACTGATTGTGATGAGGACAAATTGTGGTGAACGATGCTTGACGATTTGATCGTGGTGAGAGCAAAGTGCACAAATCCTTGAGTCTTTGATGGAGATGTTTCTTCTTGATTGTTTTGAGGGCACCGTGCCCAAGCTCTGCAGGGAATGATCTCATTTCCTTTTGAGATCATTTTGCTGTTGATGTTTGACAGTTTTTTGGCATGTGCTTGCTTCTTCTGTGGTTTTGTGTTCCTTGAACACTCTTTTTATTTTGATTCTTTTGATCTTTTCTTTTTGTCTTTTGTTCTTTTTTTCTTTTTCCTTTCCCTTTTTTTCCTCTTTTTTCCCTTTTTTTTTTTTTTTTTGTTCCCCATTTTTTCTTCTCTTTTTTTTATTTTCTTCTTCTTTTTTTTGTTTTGCAAGCAAAGCAAGTACAATCTCTTGTTTGGTCTATCATCCTCTCTATTTTTGGCAGAAGCCTCCAAGTCTTGATTTATTTTGGCCTTCTTCTGACGTTGTTTTGTCAGCGATACTCTGAAGGTTCCTTCTTGTCCTTCCCTTGTTAGATGTATATTTTCAACTCCTTGTTTAGCGGTCCCAGTCGAGCACTAACTCACTTGGTTAGAAGGCTTTTGGGTGTTTTGATAGAGTCGCACATGGTGTACGAAGTATGCATTTAAGGGCAAAAAGGTTGAAAATGAAAATGTGGAAGAAAAGCAAAGCGAAGTCCCCTGTCATCTTACCGCTATCCCATGTCTGATAGTTCATGTACCCTGGATATTATGCAAATCTAACTAGTGCCTAGTTTAGCATTTACACTCATGAAAGAAACAAGGCGTGAATGCCCAAAATACTCACAGGGATATCTTTGTGATCGCTTATATCTAAACATGCCATGGATATAAGAGTTAACAGACAAGATCATGCATGTTTATATAATTTCTAATGAACGCAAAATGATGAATGCTTTGACTTAAAACGTTCAGAAAACATGGGATGTTTTTGTTTTCCTTCTTTTTAGCCCAAGTAGTACATGTACTAAGAGATTTTTTTTTTGAGAAACCTACGCGTTACACGAGCATATTTGTAATAATGTCAATCGTAGAAATTTCTATAATTACGGACAACGTAAATTGCGAAAACATAAATTACGGAAACCTAAATTGCAGAAACGGAAATTGCAAAAATGTAAAAGGATAACTTCCCTGAAAAATGAGTTTGAACATTTTTTGACACCTTCTTTTGGTCGTCACTTCACCTGCTTGCCCCCAAGTTCACAAGTCTTGTTGTACCTAAAATGCAAAATTGCAAAAACATAGATTGCGGAAGGGGAATTTGTAAATGTAAAGGACAACTTCCTTGAAAAATGAGCTTTGACATTTTTCAACGCCTTTCTTCGGTCGTCTCTTCATTTGCTTTCCCCCAGGTTTACAAGTCCCGTTGTACGAAGCGCCCTTGTTTAAAGTCAGAGGCTCGACTATGGTGAAGCTTCTTTTCGCGTATGCGATCAAGATTGACGGAAGTAGGGGTATGAACCGCTTCACCCAAGTTTAGTCGTCAACATTTCTGATGGTTTCATCATAGCATCTTGAAGAATAGCCATTAAGTTCTTGAATAGTGTTCTGAATGAGAGTGACCTCTTCATCACCCTTACTCGTGTGTATGGAAAAAAGACTCACCTGTTGGTATATGTGTGAACGCACACACCTATCTTTGTACCTATAAAACTTAGCATTGGGTTAATAGGGTTGGTCAAAACGTGGTTCTTATGACCCTAACTACTCCTAGGTGCGGTCGATACCACACTTCCCTTAAAAGATTCGCTACGTAAGTTTTTTGAAAGGTTCTCATCATTCATTTCATTTTTTTTGGTTGTTTGTTGTTTGTTGTTTTTTTTTATTTTTAACCGAAGGGGAACGCAAGTTCCTATAAAAGACAACAAGACATGAATATATATATATATATATATATATATATATATATATATATATATATATATATATATTTATTTATTTTTGTGTTTTTTTTTATTATTATTATTATTATTTTATCTTTCTAACCGAAGGGGAACGCAAGTTCCTATAAAAGACAACAAAACATGCATTTATATTTACAAGTGGACATCAAGAAGCGTGATAGCGGTCCAATTACGCATAGGGCCCCCTAGACTTCTTCACGAAAATGGCTTAGCCCTATATCATCCTTTCGCTACCCAGAGCATGATTTGGAATAGGGTTGAAGGTGGTGTTAGGCCCTCGGGCTAACCCTTCAAAAGATATCTGGCCGCTCCTAAGCAAATGGCCAATCTTTGCTTTAAAGGCACGACAATTATCTACCGTGTGGCCCTGAACTCCGGCATAGTACTCACATCTAGCGTTGGGATCATACCACTTTGGGTAGGGAGGTCGTTGAGGTTGGGCTGGGATTGGCGTAATCTGCCCGGCCGTCAAAAGATTCTTGTAGATTTCTCCCAAAGGAATGGGAAGGGGCGACAACGGCTCCTGATTCCAACGGTTACTTGGGTTATTTTGGTTGTTTGGCGGGTTATATGGAGATGGTGGAAATGGTGTAGGGTGTTGAGGAGTTAGTGCGAAAGGTGGCCTGTAGCTTGGCTGGTAAGAGGCAAAGTTGACATCTTTCTTCATGATGGGCTCCTTCTTGGGTGTTACCTCTGGTGTGGAAACATCGATCCTCCCTGACTTGATCCCTGGTTCGACTCTTTCAGCCACCATGACCATGTCAGAAAAGTTATTTGATGGATTGGATATAAGATGAGTGTAGTAGGGAGCCTTGAAGGTATCCACGAAAATGGCTATAAGCTCTTTGTCATTCAAAGGAGGAGAAATCCTGGAAGCTAGTTCTCTCCACCTCTGATCATAAGTTTTCACCGATTCTTCAGTTTTTTTCTCAAGATTTTGGAGATCAGAACGGTCTGGCGCTACCTCCATATTGAACTTGTACTGTTTAAAGAAGGCATCAGACAAATCTCTTCAAGCCCTGATTTTGATCCTATCCAGACTCATGTACCAAGTCAATGCATTCTTGGCCAGACTCTCCCTAAATAGATGGATCAACAAAGGTTCATTGTGTATCATATCGGCCATTTTGTTACAATAGGCCTTGAGGTGAGTTTTTGGGCACTCGATCCCAGTGTACTTCTTAAAATTTGGAATCTTGTATTTCGGAGGCATTATGATCCCCGGGACCATGCACATGTCGGCGGGACCCATAGGGTCAACGGGGTCTATCCTTCGATGGCCCTGAGCCTTTCCTCTAGCAGGTTCATTCTATCCATATTTGGTCTTTCTGTGATGAGAGCGTTTGGACCAAGGTGTGGCGGGGGTTCCGTCGTGAATGGTGGTTGCGTCGGATAGACAAAGGGAGGCCGACTTCCCATAGGATCGGGAATCGCGACTTGAGTGGAATGACCCTGAGGTGGGTGGAAGCCCTGGGGTTCCTGATGAATTCGATTTTTACTGGGGTCCAAGGTGAGGTTAACTAAGGAATGTTGCGAGGCTGTAGTAACTTCTTCACCTGTGTTAACTACAGGATTTGCGGAGCTAGGTACCACGGAAGGATCAATCCATTTCTATTGACCCCCAGGAGCCGAAAATGATTGGGGTCCCAAAGATCCAGCGATGGCGGATGAGGAGGGCCCCATCATTTGATTAGGATCAAAACCGGGTGGGAACTCAGTGGTAGCTTCATCTCGCTATTTTTCGGCCTGAGTGGCCCTCTCTGTAGTAATCCTGACTTGCTCTTCCAACTCTGCTATTCTAGCAGCCAATGCTTCTTCTGTCTTAGTTTGTTCGGCCATTTTTTGCGCTTGAAGTCTAGTTATGGGGAGCCCGTGCGAAGTAGTTTTCTTTCTGGGCGCTATCGTTAACCTGAAAAAAATGTGAAAAGAGAAATAAAAAGTTTAGTATAGGTGATGCAATCCCGTGGCCTTCACGTTGCTTATTCCCTCTTCTGGCCACACTTTCACTCAATACTTTTAGGACGAATGAGAAGATGATACTTTGGTGAAGATACGAAGGAAGCTTTTATTTATTCCAACGACGCGACGTGATTTTAGATGTCATCAACGGAACCCTCGAAACAAACCCGCGCGAGTAGCTAATGTTTATCATGCTTGGAACTTTTCTTTCTTGACGAGCTGATGAGTCTATTCTTTATTTGAGGCGATCATGTTGGGAGGTTCTGGATAATTGAAAGACGCAAGTCATGCCTATGACGAGCCTAGATGAAAAAACTCAGCTGGAAGGCACCTTCAGTAATATTCATAGTAGCTCTTTCTTGCATACTAACATTCCATTTTAAGGGGGGCGCTTTTTAGCCATTTATGCGTCCAAGTTGGTCAAAACAAAAGGGTGTGTGATTGCAACCGAGTAGAACCGCTGGCCCTTGCATATTTTTTTGTGAGAGACGCGCTGCCCCCAAAAATCTGAATTTCGGCATGGGAACATTTCAACTTCTTGCCTACGTCTTTTGTGTTTTGGCTAGGGGTGTACAAGAACCGCCCCGGACGGGGAACCGACCCGAAACCGGCCCTTTTTTGACCCGGACCGGCCCGACCTGATTTTTTTTTTTTTTGACCCAGACCGGAACTTCCGGTTCGGAACGGTTCTCCACCCCTCTAAATCCGAGAACTGGCCCGGAGAACCGGTAGAACCGGAAGTGTATATATATATATGTACAATAATGTCAAAGTTTCCATTTGGTTCAATGGTTAACTCATTACCTATTGTATTAAAGGGGAGAGGTTCAAATCCTCTTGGCTCCCACTTTTTTTTTTCTTTCTAAACTTAACTCATTTTCTCTCTTTTCTTCCTTCTAAACTATATTAAAATTTCTCATGTATGTGTATCTTTTTTCTAGTAATATAATTATAAACTCAATTAAAAATCCTCATTTTTTTTCTTTTTATTTGTTATTTTAAATACAAAATTGTATTAAGGATGTTATATGAATTAAGAAATAAAATTTTAATAGTCATTTATATAGTTAAGATGACACATACTAGTAATATATTATTGTAAATTGTAATAGCCATTTATATAGTTAATGTGTATAAAGTAAGACCATCAATTATTAATAATATAGTTATTAATTATTATCAATTGTCATAAAATTTAAATTGACTAATTGTTTAGAGTTTTATGCTTTTAATTTAAATTGTATTAATATTTAAATTACTAATGTATTATGCATTTTTCCTTTTTTTCTTTTAAACTCAATTAAAAGTCCTCATTTTTTTCTTTTATTTTTTATTTTAAATACAAAATTGTATTAAGGATGTTATATTACTTAAGAAATAAAATTTTAATAGTCATTTATATAGTTAAGATGGCACATACTAGTAATATATTATTGTAAATTGTAATAGCCATTTATATAGTTAATGTGTATAAAGTAAGACCATTAATTATTAATAATATAGTTATTAATTATTATCAATTGTCATAAAATTAAAATTGACTAATTGTTTAGAGTTTTATGCTTTTAATTTAAATTGTATTAATGTTTAAATTACTAATGTATTATGCATTTTTCCTTTTTTTCTTTTAAACTCAATTAAAAGTCCTCATTTTTTTCTTTTATTTGTTATTTTAAATACAAAATTGTATTAAGGATGTTATATTACTTAAGAAATAAAATTTTAATAGTCATTTATATAGTTAAGATGACACATACTAGTAATATATTATTGTAAATTGTAATAGTCATTTATATAGTTAATGTGTATAAAGTAAGACCATTAATTATTAATAATATAGTTATTAATTATTATCAATTGTCATAAAATTAAAATTGACTAATTGTTTAGAGTTTTATACTTTTAATTTAAATTGTATTAATGTTTAAATTACTAATGTATTATGCATTTTTCCTTTTTTTTCTTTTAAACTCAATTAAAAGTCCTCATTTTTTTTCTTTTATTTTTTATTTTAAATACAAAATTGTATTAAGGATGTTATATTACTTAAGAAATAAAATTTTAATAGTCATTTATATAGTTAAAATGACACATACTAGTAATATATTATTGTAAATTGTAATAGCCATTTATATAGTTAATGTGTATAAAGTAAGACCATTAATTATTAATAATATAGTTATTAATTATTATCAATTGTCATAAAATTTAAATTGACTAATTGTTTAGAGTTTTATGCTTTTAATTAAAATTGTATTAATGTTTAAATTACTAATGTATTATTGTAAATCATGTTCAATGTCAAAACGACGTATTTAATGTCAAAACTACGTCGTTTTGACATTCAACCAACTCAAAATTGAAATTAGATTGTAGAAACCCTAACTCCTCCCTCTCTCGTCAAACTGAAACAAGCTCACAGCAGCCGCACAGCGTCTCCTCTCCTCTCCTCTCCTCTCCCGTCGCCGTCCCAGCCTCCGTCGTAGCCGGTAGCCACGTCTCTCTCTAACACTTAAAATTAAGCTTGAAGTCTGATACAAACATCAAATGTGCTGCTCTTTATGATGGCTCTATCATTGATTTTGATTCTCGATTATGTGGATTTGATATTGGTACTTTCTTAGAGGTATCATACTATCCCTACACTCATGTTTATTAAGCTTTTCTTCTTTTTTACCATGTCTGTTTTATTGCATACAATCAGCTTATTTTTGTCCTTACCTGATTTGGAAACTTGAATCCAGCAGCCTAACTTGCATTTCTTTTGTTGATTCCCATGTCTTTTGCATTTCTAGATGCATGTTGTACATAGCCAATGTGCATAGATCTTAATTGTTTAGGTAAAGATGACAAAAGTGAAATTGCATAGAGTACTGCACTAATATATTTTTGTGAGCGTGTTTTTTATTTCCAAGGTCAGTCCTTCGTGTTGTGTCTTTTGGCTTTGGGTTTTATTTTGAGGAGAGTCACATATTCGAGAGTAATGGTCTTTTGACATTTTTTGCAAAGGAGAACTCACATAGTTTATCCGTATAATTTACGAGTTTTGTCATTGATTTTTTTTTTTAAGAGGACACAACCAATATGAGTCGGATCAACTATCTAGATCTATCCAAAAGTTTGGTAGACAAAGGTCTAGGAACATTGTTTACATGGGGTAAAAAGATAAAATCAAGGTAGCTGATGCGCGATTTAATTTCCCAAGTTTTGAAACGTCAAACTGCACTACGTCCATGCCAATCTTAGTCGACAAAACCTGACTTCCATATATCCCCTTGTTCTAACTGATCAATGTAGCTCGAAATTCCGAAAGTATTAAGTGAAAGCATCGTGGGTGTTGCCATTTGAGTGAATAAACAGTGTGGGGCTTTTTCGGAAAGAAAGAATCCTGTAATTTTTAAAAGATAAAATGTGAGGAAAATAAAGATGAAATCGTAATATATAAATGAATGGCATCAAAGAAGAAAAAAATTCACGAACATGATGCATGTGCTGGTGTGACTCCAACTATTTCTAACTGGCTTGAAGTTTCTCGGATGATACCTAAAAAGGGGTCCTTCATTAAATGGATACGAGAGCATTGACCGAATCGTGACAAGGATTCTGGGTGCTCAATCCATTTAGGGGTTCAAATCCGAGTTAGGGTTCATGAAAGCATACTGGGACACAAGTCCGCAGGGCTTCACTAATACCTTCCTAATCCTATGGGGTATTATGGTCGGCGATAAGCATTATGCATGAGATGCACGTGAACAGTTTATTAAAGCCAATAACACATAACAATCACGAAAATAATTTATTTAAAGCAAGTAAACAAAACAAACACCATAAAACCGGCTTCGACCCTACTAGTCCCCAGTGAAGTCACCAAACTGTCGCACCCCATTTTTCGTTGAAAACGAGTAAAGGTTTGGGACGGGCCATAATGCGAGACAAGCGTTGGACTTGTCTTAACATCATGCAAAATGAAGTCGCCACCCTAATTTTCTAAGGTTTAGGGAACCTAATCGTCATGGCATAAAAATAAACAAACTAAGGCACAATGGTCTAAACCAAAGAACGAGGGTTCGAGGTCATATTATGGACTTGGGAAGGTGTTAGGCACCCAAGTCACATCCTAAAAAGGTTACCGGTATGCGAGGTGTTTTTGAAAACGTTTTAACATGTAATTTGGAGCCCTTAAAGGTAACGTTACATCTTAGCATTTGAGACTTGTTATTTCCGTTTGGGTTCGAAGGATGGGGTTACCATTTTTTCTCGATGCTAGAGCGGACGTTCCCCCTTATCATTGGGCCATGCATGACTTAATTACTATGTGATCTATCATGGTTGAAACTAGCAAGGTACATTTTTTATGAATGCACATAGGGTTGGCATGGCCTTTGGAGCCATCATGCGTAGGATTTAGCAAAGAAACAATTGATCTCATGGTATAAAAGACAAGTGTTATAAACATGGTATGCATGTGAGATTGATTTTTAATTGTTTTTAGCAATTCTATATGTCATGCATACGCGTAGGGTGGTTCTAACGCTTACTAGGGCGTCATGCATTCGATTCAATTTTTAACATTCAACTAAACATACAAGGAGATGTTTTAAGGTAAGCTTACCTTTTGGATGAACCCCGATCGATCCATCTCTCCAAAAACCACGATTAATGGGTCGGGCTAGGCCCATACTTGGATTCCTAATTTTGGTAAACATGCATGCAAATAACATTTACGGAAATCATTTAAATTAAATAAAAAAAAGGTAAAACGTACTTTTCGAGTGAAGGTTTAGAGTTTAACCTACAAAGTGAGAGTGTTAGTAATAACTCGGAAATAATAAATAATAAAAACGCATGCAAACATTTATAACAAGCAATTGGTTAATTAAATAAAACATGGCATAATTGATGAACAATTTACTTCAAACTAGCATACGAGTATTCCATTTTAAAACATGGCATGAAATAAATAAAACATCATACGAAACATGCAATTAATCTCATGATAATTTACATGGCATAAGCTAAATAAAACATCATACATGGCATAAAATCATTTTATACGAATTACAAGGCATGAAATTAGTTCCTTGATAATTTACATGGCATAAAATAAATAAAACATCATACATGGCACAAAATAAAATAATACATCATATTAAGCATGCAATTAATTCCTTGATAATTTACATGGCATAAAATAAATAAAACATCATACATGGCATCATACATGGCCTAAAATAAATAATACCTCATACTAAGCATCATATATGGTCTAAAATAAATAATACATCATACATGGCATACGAACATTTTATACGAATTAAACATGTTTTGAAAAGCATACGAACATTTCATGAAAATTGACGAAAAATAATGGGTCGAGCCCCACATAGGAATTTTGGGCATTAAAAAATGGGTTTGGCTTAAGCCAAGCCCAAGTTTTAATTTAAAAACAAGTGGGTTTGGCAAAGGCCAAGCCCATCACCTTTCTATTTTTCTTTCCTGCACTAGTACCATCTCTTCTTCCCTTTCTTTCTTCTTCAACGTCGCAGACCACCATGGCCGGCGACCAAGGTAGCTCTCACTCTCTATAACTCACTCAAAACAGACCCAAATAAAGCCCAAGCATGGCAGCATATTAAATCACGAAAAACAGCAAGCAATTTGGACAAGAAGAGTGGCGTTTTTGTACATGGAATAACAAGTTAATTTATGTGCATATATGGCTATTAATTACTCAAGACATCATACAATCAAATTGAAGCAACGGAAATGAAATTGGCATGAAAACTAAACATGTGAGGCAAGTTTTAGCAATTTATTCATGCATTAAGGATGAAAACGAAAATTAAAGAGAGGTTAAAGTGAGAAAGCTTACTTGTTTCCAGGAGAGTTTTTAGCCAAGAAGGTAGTGCAAGAAATGGAGAGTGAGATGAGGATTTGGTGCCATTTTCTTGTTGAATGAAGCTTGCTATTTATTGAGAAAAAATCAAGGTGAAGTCGGTTTGCAAATATGGTTGCAAACCGACGGGGGATATTTTTGGGAGGGTGATGATGAGGTAGGCCGGAATAGTGAGCTAGCTAGGGTTTGTTTGTGGCCAAGAATGATCATAGGGGAGGTTGTAGTGATCTAGATGAGTTGGCGAAGAGGTGGAGGATTTACATGCATTTATGTGGTATTTATCCCATTTTTTGGCACGAACGGGATATTTTGGTACGAGCGAAATCGTACGAAAGTGAAAATAAATCTGAGCCGAGGGTACAACTATGTGTAGAAAAATAAGGCAAGAAAATTAATATACAGTGAAGAAATGCGAAAGTTGATTTAACGTATTTATTTTCTCTTTCGGAAGTGTCAAAACGTTCGCTCGCAAAATAAATGTCCTTACGACAAAAATTGAACGAAACTGAACGCGGTGGTGTGAAAGAGAAAATTAGCACGTAATTATCAAACAAAGAAATAGTGCGTTCGACCCTCGGTCCCGGGAAACTTACTCGGGATCGAAAGAAGTTCGCGTTAAGACAGTCGAAACTACGAAAAACTAAAAAGACTCGAATTGACACGGAATATTAAACAAACTAGCCTAGGACCAAGGATCGATAGAGATTTGACCTAGACAAGCTATTAAACGTGATAAACGAATTAAAAGTGCGAAAAAGCTTGCGACGCAAGTCAAAATTCAGGTAGCAACAGTTTCCGGACCAATGGAAATGATGTGGTCGAAAAACCACTAACGAGCAGCAGTAACCGGTAGAGAAGGCACGAAAGACCCTCAAAATCTTCACCAAATAAGTTGTAGATGTATCTTCTACCGGTGGATGAGATCAGAAAGAAGAACACAGAGATCCACCCGAACCAAGGTAACTTATCCCCATCCTAATTGCAGGAAACAGCTCCACCAAAATGACAAAATCACTGCCGCAACAACTCCGAGGGTAACACCACCTATTAAAACAAACCGAGAAAACCACCCAAACCATGCCGATCTATACCCAAAAACCATAGAGGAGCCGATAAAGAAGCCAAAAATGAGGACATATCCGACCAAATAGACTAGATCTAAACCCGATCTACCCACCTTACACAAGCATTATTGCAACACACAAAGAAGGGTGGGGGAAGGCTGCTGGCCGGCCGGAGCAGAGGCGCTGACAACAGCCTAGCAAAAACCAAAAGAAAAAGGCAGGCGGGTAGAGATAAGGAGGACATAAAATAGAGGAGAGAGAGAGGCCTTTTATGGATATTGTTCCGTACCAAGGCCATCATTCCAAGCATAAGGAACCGACCACCCATATGTCATTTCACTAAGGGTATTTTTGGGCATTAGTCTTGTAATAAATAGGTAGTATAAATAGCTTAGCTTGCTTTCATTTATCCTCAAACTTTATTTTTTTTTATCACAATAAAATCTATAGGTATAATATTAATATTCGGTGGAAATGTTACATAAGTTGTGACGGACTAACATATCTGAAGATACGAAGTCTACGCACCATAAAGATACAGAGATATAGGTACAGACGGAGCACCAAAAAGGTAACGCCACGGGAAATGAAAAATATAGCAAATGTAATACATAACCAATAAAGGAGAGCTACAAAGATACACATCCCAAAAAAGAGAAAATCCAAACACTTCAAAAATCTAAACGAGTTGTTGAACGGACTATGAGACGGTGATGTCAGGTCATTTGATGCTCCAATAGCTTCAAGCTCCACACAGGAGTCGCTACTCAAGGTTGAAGAAGAATATACATCTTCTGATACATCATGGATGCTTCTCTTGCTCTTTTTCAGCCCTGATCTACGAAAAACACAACCGCAAACATAAAACTCTAACAGATCTGAGTACATAGACAAAATCTAGTACTTAGATTTGAAAGAGGTAACCTAAATAACAAGAAAAAATAGACAGAAGGAGTAGAATATGGGTAAAAGGAGAGGGAAGAAGAAAGGTAGAGATAAGGATGAGAAGAGAGCAAAGGGAAAGTAAAAGGAAAGAAAGCTAAAGCAGTAAAAAAAGGAGAGAGGGGGGGGGGGGGCAACCGGCCAAGGAGGAGTGGTCGGCGACAACCCCAAATCAAAACCCTAAAATCTAAGAAAGAGCAGAGAGCGTTTTAAAGAGAGGGAGTTTTAGAGAGATATTCTCAAACTTTGTTGAATTGTTAAGTTGAATATTTTTTTTTTCCTAGGCTTCAAGACCCTTAGCTCAATCTTTAGGTATGTCTAATTGATGACCAAGTAGAATCCAAAATTTTCATTGTATCTCTTCTTTCAACTAGGTTGCTTAAGTCTTATTTTTGAGAGAGTTAGTGAGTTGTTTGAGAGATCTTTACAGTCTTTGTAGCTACGTTATTTAAGGTTGTACTTGAAGGGGTTGGCTAAGATTACAAGTGAATATATGTTATTTGTTCTTTCCTTGTTCATCTTTGTATCTCTTGTTCATCCAACAACGAATCAAGACTAGATCCTTATTTCCAAGCAAGGTTTCGGCTTGACAAGGTTGTGCTCACTCTCATCTTCATGTTTCAGCGAGATTTACTCCATTACATCCATCAATTTGAGCACTAATTGAGGTCGTTCTCGTATCAAGTGTCACGTCAATATATTTGATGTAAAAAAACCAAGTAGGTGGACTTCACGGACACGAATGCACAACGTTATAGGGGTGGACCGAAGTAATATGCTTCAAGTAGTAGAGGGACTAAATCGGGACAAAAAAAGGTATAAGGTAATTCAAGTGTAGGAGGCACTAATATCATTAACCCTTATATATATATATATAAGGGAGGTTTGTGAAGATTTTGAAATATTTTATACTAGCATCCTTACGTATTAAATTGAGTCGTATTTGAGATACCCATACAATGAAAAGAGCTTTCTTTAAAGAGCTCTTCGATACATGGATCTTCTAGTTTGACGAATCAAATTATCGAAGATTGTTGAAGTGATTTATTCCTAGAGATTGAAGAGCGTTAAGAACAAAGAAATCATTGGGGTTAATTTAACATCTAATACCAACATGTAAGTTTTCAAATTATAGGGGGAAAAAGAGAGATTTTACAAACTATGAAAAAAAAATTGAAATTTTCCCTAGTATGTACTTTTTGGAGTTTTACACATACTAAAATAATCACTTTTCCCACCTTTTAAGTTTACATCAGCCTCTAAATATCTTGTTTTATTCTACTTCACTAGTCATTCAGTAAAGTTCAACAAAAAAATTACCTAAAAAGTTGCAAAATATCATTTAATTTGAGACTGAACAAAAATCCTAAACATTATTTAATTTGAGATGAGAGAGTATTTAGCTTTTCCCCCACAAGACATTTGTGGTTCACTTGAATCATAATCAAGTTTTACATTTACAAATATATACTATTAACTAATTATACACCTATATCCAATTAATTAAATAGGTATAAATATTAAATGGGTAAAATTTGATAGATACCTATATGAACCAAAATATGTGGGTTTATTGGGTTTGGGTCTGGTACCCAATTAAACCCAAATCCATTGAAAAATACACCATGCGAGTTACCGATTCTTCTCTCCTCCATTCTCCTACAACTTTCAAAAATCCAGATCCCTATCTCCTTCTAATTTAGGTATCTCAATGTTTGCTCTCTTATTAGGATCTAAACTCTTCCTAGTTTAATTATTTGATTTTGGTTTTGATTTTTATTTTGTATTTCTAATTCAGATCAATAAGAGTTTGTTTGTGATAAATTTGGTCTAAAATATTGCTAGCTTTCGCTTTGTGTGGATCTGATCTGGGTTTCTTTTTTGGTTTTCCTGTTCATACATTTACTCTCGTTTGATACTTGATCGTATATGGGGTTGTGGTGGTTGGTTGACGAGGGTGATGGTAGATCTGTAAAGGTGGCGGGTGTGTACTGTGTGAATGGTGGCAGCAACGGTGACGCGGTGTTAGAGATGTCGATGAGGTGGTTGTTGCATCATGGGTGTGGCGGTTACAGCATATGAGCATTAGTGGTGAGATCAAAATCTGCAGGTCGATGATCGTAGGATTGAGGGATCCATCGATCTTGAATTTTCAATTGGAAATTTGAAACTGAAAAATTGGTTTTTGATGCTAGAGGATGAAAGGAGAAAAGACATAAATATTGTATTAAAAATAAAATTAAAAATAAATTGTATTTTTTCGATAGAAAATAGAAAAGAAAAGAGGAAAAAACATTTACAATAAACAACAATATGAGTTTTTCATTAGAAAATGAAATTGAAGATTTTTCAAAAAATTAGAAAAGAAAAAAAAAAGATATCTCCCTATTTTTAGGATTAAATAAGACTATATAATAAGAATCGAGTATAAATTGTCAAATTTGAGCTTAAATGTTGAAAATCGAACATACATTATAAAAATTGAGCCTAAATTGTCAAATTCGAGCCTAAACGATAAAACCAACATACACAGTCAAAATCAAAACACATGGTCAAATTTTATCAAAATATGGTATTTTTAATCTTAATTAATAAAAAAATTATATTTAAATAGGTTAATGAGTAATTATAAATTAAATGGATGTAAATAAATATGAATACTCATTTAAAAAATTATATGAGTAATAAATACAACCCATACCCATTTAAGTCATACTCATACCGACCCAATCTACCCCTACTATTAACAAAGGAATCCTATTTAAATCAAGTGGATTTACCAATTATTGATGCGGCAAAGAGTGAAAGAAGATTTTATTTAATATTAGAATCGAAGATTTAAGGGAATAATACAAAATGATTCGTAATACAAAAACGTGGAGAGACTTCCATCCTCCCCCAACCAAAAAAAACAAGTTATAGCCCGAGCTTCTTGGTTTGCCTATATGGCTACAACTTCCATGAACTGAAAATTACAATCTACAAACTCAGACATCCTGCAAACCTATCACTGCCCAAACATGGAAAAATGGGCACGGGATGTTCAAACTCATCGGAGGTATTGCCGAACGCTCTCGCCACTCATGGTCTCCACTTCTTTGAGAATGTCTTGCGTCAGGGATTTAACAGGCAACTCCATGTCCTCAAGCAATTCACCCAGGAACGGGATGGTTTCAGGTAGGAGTACTAGATACTCCTCTTTCAGATTATCTAGAAGATACTTGACAATTCTTAGCCCTAACATTCGAGGACGCACCTTATCGCTCCGAGTTTGCAACAACACCTGCAAAGGGTCCGACAACATGTACTGTGAGAATTACTATTGTTCAAAAATGACAACATGTACTGTGAGAATTACTATTGTTCAAAAATCACAATGGTACCTACGCAAACAACCCAATGATAGAGTTGCAGAAGAATTTGAAATGTGTGTGAAGAAGCGAAATAGCAAAAGGCTGTCACTAAACTAAAGTCAGGAAATGAAATCCTCAAGATTTCTGTAAATAGCCCCCCTACTTCCTGTTCATTTCATCAGATCATACGTATATCTTTTGAGAAATAGTTTTATGAGCCTGCCTAGCATTCAACATTCAGCTTCTTCATCCAATTACTTTAAAACCAATCAAGAATTTAGCAGGCAATACAGTTCAAAGGAAACAATAAATAATGTACAAAAATGACCTCATGGTTCAGGGGCTTCCACAGAAGATCAGTTCCTGCAGTAACAGCCATCTGACCAACACAAGCAACCAGAATTTCGTCAACTTCCTCAACAGATGGAATGCTGGGATGCTCTTTTAGTGAAGCTGGCGTGCCAACCACAAGCTGTGAGACAATGGGTTTCAACAGAGCCTGAAAAGGCACAGAATAAAAAATGAAGCAATTAAAAAGGCATCCCAAGGAATGAAAAAAAATTCAAAACAAAATTTCATGGAGCAATAAATGATGCAGGCAGATCATATCAGACTACATTCAATACTTTCAAATAACTTTGGAGAACTATTAACCAGCAAACATATTCCAGGTTGTTAAAATTTTATTATTTGAATGGGGAACTCCAAACAAATCAGTGCTGGTGTTTTGTATCTAGTTGGGATGCTACTTTAACAGAAGCAAAGGTATTCCAGGAATCAATTCAGATAGTACTATACAGGGGTTACTTGTGTTCAGTATTTTTTGTTGCCCATTACAGCACCCATAAAATATGAAGGCATCTTTTTCCTACAAATTGAAAACCGCAAATCTTCTGTCAGAGGCTAGGTATCAAAGAGTTCACTACCGTCGCTAGAGTAGCTCTTAGTGAAGCACGTATCACAAGCATCTTTTATTGGTGGCAATTAAATGAAGTGAAGGATGAACAGCACAGTCTGTCAGTAGAAATGTAAATGTTTCTAGACCTTGATAAACAAGTTACAAAATGGTAGTGTCACATTAAGACATCTTAGAGGTTGACGACAAGTAATGCATGGACTAGCAGATGATTTATGACATTAGCATTACTGCATATCAGCACACGAGACTACTGCCATAAATATAATCAAGTCATAAGTCAGCTCTCAGCAGAATGACATAAAAGCCATCCAACTGGCTTAGCATTAAGACCAACATCAAGGTTGCAAGCAAAATAGTCCCAAAGGATCTCATCTATGAGAGCCATGAACAAAACATCATGTAGCTCCTAGCGTGTCAAGATGTTCAAACCAAAAACAGCTCAAATGATCTATGAAATAAAATAAAATCTGAGGAGCATTTTATCTACAACTCATCGATATGTTTAATCGAATTCAAAGAAGGAAGAGATTGACTAACTTGGAAATTTGAGGAGTCAAGAAACTTCAGGTTACCAGTGTCATACAGAAAACACTTGTATAAAGCTGATATGACCATTGATCTGAGATGCCATTGTTTCAGTGATAGCACACCATCATCCTCTTGCATATCCCGTCCTGCTTCCTGGATCTTGGCTTTTTTTTTCTTCCGAATCAAACCAGTATCTTTTCCATCCACATTATCAGTAAGATGCCTTATGCAACTATCCATAAAATATTTGAAGTAAGGGACAAACAGAGACCTGCAGTCAAGAAGTATAGCATACCATGGGAAAAAAGTTGTTAAATATCTTGAGAAAACTTGTTAAAGTAACAGATCATCTTGAACCCATAACAGAAAAGTGCTTCAAAAACAATAGAATGAGGAAGGACAATTGCAACTGTTAGCCTAACTTGTAGACACTGAGTAAAGAGACTGAAATTTTTGTGTACCTATGGCTCTCAGCAAGCTTGTTTACTAGACCAAAGAAAGAAATGGCCCTGTCTGTACTTGCGTAGCCCATACTGGCAGTTTGTTCACAATTAGACTCTACCCATTCCATACTTTTGATAAAAAGTGGCTTGAACATGGTCTCCGTAAGTTTCATTGTAAGAGCAACTACTGAATTCATGATGCTTTTTTCAACGACATCAATGTCTTGAATTGAAACAGGAAGTTCACGACGAAGATCAAGAGCATGCAAGCACAGGTCAAAAACCTTTTCATGGTAAGCACCAATAGAAGGCCTATCCATTGTTCTAACTAAGCTTGCTAGCATTTCAAAAGCAATTGCCACACTTGAATCCCCAGACTTCACAGCATCCGAATATATCCTCAGTAATGGCGAAAGAGCAAGCCGAACCTGGACAGCAAGTATCAAAAATTATATTTCCAGAGCAATGATAGATAAACAAAGCATTTGCAAAGTTTATAATATCTTACCGGGACCCTTTCTGTTAGTAGTCTTCGTACCACATCAGCCTTCAATTTCAGCTTTTGTTTTACTCCTGATGTATACTCATGAGCAATCACCATGAGTCGTATGATATCGTCAAGATATGGGTTTATAAAATGGCCAAGCTTGTCTACAACTGCTTCCAAAATGACAAGAATAGACTGCATAAGAGATTCTTCAGAAGCTGACTGAGCACCAGAGACTTCATGAGACTTCCCAAGGACATTCTCCATTATTCGAGGAAGCTCAGGCAATGCTCTTGGCCCAAGAACATTAACTAAAACACTAGCTGTTTGAATGCAGCTGGAAGAAACAGCCATGTTGTGTGAGCTAATGCATTTTGTGACAGATGGGAGGCACAAGCTAAAGACAGAATGATTAGAAGAAAATGTACGAGCCAAAACTTCCAGCGTAGAGACAACGGATAGTTTCAGGGCGGTTTCTGATTCGGCCATCTTATCATCAAGCAACCCAATCATTTCCATGCACATAGTCTGGAAAGAGTCAACAGAGTTTTCATCTATGTGGAGCCAACGAGAGCCTAGATTCGTATTAATCCCTGTTCTTCTCCCCTTGCGCTTGATATTCACTGATGCATGCTCCCTTAATGTCTCACAAAGAAGTCCAAGAGCCTGATTTCATATTGCAGTATAGTGAACTTGTCAATTACTAAGCCAGCTAATTTCATAGGAGACACTTAAGTACTCGTACAAACTGAAAACATAGGACCCTACTAATTCTGTGCAACTTTCTAATGTAAATACATAATGCACACCCATGACACAACCAACGGTGCGCACAAGAAAATTGCAGCGACATTTTCAAGCAACAACTGGGAAACCCTTTTTGTATTCCTTTTCCAACCAAAAAGAAGAATTGACAGATAAAGATCCTCCACGGACTCTGAATGTCAGAAAATGACGACAGCTGCAATGATAAACGGAAACTACAGCCCAGGACACTTGACCTTTAGAAGCTCTCAAACATCACATATTGGCATCATCTTAATATACAAAAGCAAATACCTTATTTTTCACATTTACATCTGAATGACCAAGCAAGCTGATGATGACCTTGAAAAAAGCTGAAGGGACCATAGCTGTTGTAGAAATCTTCAAGACCTGCTGCATATGCTCTTTTAATTCCTTCCTGATCTTAATAGGAATATTAATATTCTTGCTTCTCACATCTATAAGGTGCAAAAGAGAAACAACATGCTCCATAATTTCTTGAAGATTTCCCTGAAAAAGAGCGTGCAAGTAAATTATTGTAAATTCCAGCTAACAAAAGCAGGAACAAAAATGGGAAAATAGTAAGTCATATCAGATAAGAAGACTCAGATAATGCAGCAAAGGAAGTATTTAATCTAGTTCCTAAAAAATCTAGCATGTCATAACAAGTTTAAACCTCAGATCTACAATAAAAAATTATAAACGTGCAGGAAACAATTTCAAAACAGGAAATAAAATGGATTATTGCACATCTTCATCTTCAAGTGAGACATCATCCGATTTAGCTTTGATACAGTTGGACATCTCCTTCTGCCCCACCCCTCTAAAGTAGAGCATGAATAGTAAAATCATTTAGATAGTATATGAATTCTACAACTCAAATGGATCAGCACCTGAATGTTATCTGTATCTTCACTCGACTCAAGCTTGAATGTGAGTTCTGGATCTTTTAATTTGTGCAAAATGAATTCTGTAACAAACAGCAATTCGACAAACATTTCTTGGCTAGGATTTCCAGCTCCTATTTTCTTAAGCATCATAACAAGAGCAGGAAGCCATATCATGCATGAATATTGCTCACATAGATGCATTGCAAAGGTATACTCCCAGTTGTTCTTTAGAGAAGCTGCGAGACTGCCTGGAGTAGGTGTATCATCAAATTGAGATGATCCTTTCCTCAAAACAAAGGAGTGGAAAAGAAGAACAAGCAATGAAGCCAAGTTATTGCGTTCTCCCAAATTCCTACAGAGAAGCATAACAAACTAATTACTCACATGCTCAAGGAAAAAACAGAATCATGCAGTTTTTGCAAACATACCTTAACAGGTAAACAACAATTGACAGCCTCCTATGCTCAGGAACTTCAGGCAGAACATCAACAAAAATCTGGAAAAAAAAATTCAGCCCCCAAATCAGAATGTCAAAGTTCTGTTCCTGTTCCAACTGCCTCCAGTGAACCAGAAAAATAATTTGCAATTTAATAGCACAAATTACCTGCAGCAACTTCTCTGTATTATCCGTCTTAGTTAACCAACAGGGAACAATTGCAGCAATGAGATCCTCAAATACCCGTTGTGAATGACTGTCAATCTATGGATACGCAAGAATAATTTCAACTCAGCGGGGAAAAAATATGGATATGCAAATAAAGCAAAAAAAGAAAGATGTTTTGCATGTTACAGGGAACTGAATTATAAGTGAGTTGAAGCTAAAACCTTTTTCCAACAGTTACCCTCTACTTGGAAACTACAACATCGTGCAGAACAAATAGATTATGAACAAACCTGTGTGACAGTTGATTCCCCAATAACAGTAAGAATATCCAATATGTGCTCCAATATCTTGTCAGGAACAACGTTTGCAATGGAGGATATTAACGAGAATAGATGGTTGCGAGTGACCACATCCTTTGAGGAACGGGCACATGTAATCAACAGTTTGATATTAATTTTATTCGTCAGATCATCCTGACATGAAGATGAGTTGTCACAAGTTAGAAGAACATATAAAAGTACGGATGGATTATAATGAGGAAAAGTAGTATACACAAAATACCAAACCAGCAGGCTTAAGAACACCAAACTAACAGGCATAGGAAGTAAAGAAGTTTAAAATTCCAAGGTGGGAAACATACATTTAGCATGCTTGGATTTCTTAGTGCTGAAATAATATCTTCCAGTATTAACAGAAGCGTTTGTTGAATGTAACTAACTGCGCTAGTCCCAGTGCTGGGGGTGTCACAGATAACATTTTCAAGAATTGAATGCACCCACTCATCCGAAAAAACTGTACCAAGAAGTTTAAACAAGGGCCCTATTAGAGATTCCCTGCAGCATTCAATAGAACTTATGTTAGGAAATGGTCACAATGCTTAATGAAGTGGCATACCGATCAACATTTAGTCTAGAAACTACTTGCAGAGAATAAGACACAGTTGTTACCTGCTAACTATGTCTTTCTTCGAAATCAATATGTCAAGAAGGGAACTTAGGAAAAGTAATCCATTTTTTCCTTCACAGAGCATGTAACGATTTGAGTTGGATGATTGAGACGCCAATGATTTCTTTTTCTTCTTCGCAAGTGCTGAACTAGTAATCTGGTTCTCTTTCAAGAATAAATCCAGTGTCTGGATTACCGTGGAGCAAGTTATCTGCATTATCCATGATGTGTCATATCTCCCCAAAAAAGGAAATGTTCTCAATGATAACATGTTTCAAAACACCCCGAAGAATAACACCAAAGACAAAATTGACGCAGGATCTACCAACTAAATAAAACTATTCATGATATTGGTATACAAGGCAATATGCACTATGGTTTAGACGTTTAGTAATAAGAAAAAGAATCAGTTAATTACAGAGCACTGCTGTGAGAGTCTCTTTTTTCCCAGTGCAGTTTTAATAGTATCTTTGCTGTGATCTTTTGTGATGAAAAAATAATTCATATCTTGCAATACAAATAACTGTCAGCAATGTGTCAAAACAAAACTGCCAGCAATAAAAAAGATTCAGCTCGCCATAAGGAAAACTGGAACCAGAAACAGCCACATCAAATTGCAATACTATAATTTCTCCATTTTTTATGGGGGATTTTATCATAAAGAAGTGCTCCTTCAAACAAAAAGAGTACTGCACTATCTTAAATTTACAGGGCATAAAACATCCATGTAAGACTAGAATAAAATCTTGTACTTGGTAATCTTTCACAAAATAAGCCATAATATCTGGCAATAGTCATAATTTTATAGCGCCAAAATATTTTTGTTCAAGCAAGGGTGGTATGAAAGCATTGTTGGCATATATTTACAAAATTTAGTTCAAAAGAAATGCGTACAAATCATATCTAAAAAAAATGCACGAAAATCAGAGAACACTAAACTACTCAAACAAGGAAGAAGGGGATATTTTAAAATAAAAGAAGTGATATGATGAGAACAAACATGTAAGCGCAACAGAGCCTCCCGGGTTGCATTTTGTATATCAGCATTAGAACTCCGAAACAAAAGCACAAGCTTATGAAATAGATGCTCCTGTTCAACAGTGGAGCAGAAATCAGAAAAGGGAAAAAGAAAAAATAATCTAACAATTGAATCATTACATAATAGTTGCTATGCCAGTACCAAGAGAACACAATACTTACTCATTTTAATCCATATCTAGCACTGTTGAACCTAATCTAAGGATTTGCAAATAGAAAAAACTTGGGAAAACTGGACTTTTAATTGTTATAGCCGATGGTTTCACTAAATTAAGAGTAATGTGCTAGAGATACTAACACTATTTTACCAATTTTTTCTTAAATGCCCACCTGGCATTTTCACAAACTCTTTGTAATTATTGATTTTATTAAATAAGGAAATAACCACCAATCCGTTATTGCCACTTCAGTTAGCAAGTAGAGTTGGTAAAGAAGTGTTAATTTCTCTAAAACTATTCCTAAATCAAAAAAATTACGTACATTTCTCAATTGATAAAATGTAAAACACAAATCAGACTTTTTCCAACATAAATGCAAATTCACCATCAAGGCCTTTACTATTTGGTGTACATCACACTGGTAGCAACCCTAATTATATGAAAGTACAATTTTTCCTGTAATTCCATAACTCTACATAAATCTTAGAAGAAATATTTCAAAACAACCAGTATTCAATAAAATAAAAAGTTACCTGTTTTTCAGTTACCAGCCCACTATAAAACTGAGCAGTTAGTTTCTGCAAAACAGTAAGACAAGGTTCTACAATTGCAGATTCTCCTACAGATAGCCTGTCCAACTGTAAAATAAACAACCAAATGAAAATCTTAACAAATGAAAAGTGAAAGGACACCAGTTGACAATTAGAAGAACCCAAAAAAGGAAAAAGAAATGTTTATCCACTTACTTGTAACACCTTTAACAAATAATCGTCACAACCATTCCACTCATACGACGCAGATGGTGTAGCACAGATCTAAAACCAATAGGATAAAACAGAATCACCATCAAGTGAAAGCACAGTCCATATTTGAAATTCTATAATATTTGTCCATGAATTACCTCCAGCAAAATACACAACACCTTGACCTCAGTTTTGGACAATTTCTGGGATGCCTTGGCCACATCAGAATAGTATTGAGCGCGTCTTTCCAGAAGTTGAGACAACAAGGACATCACAGCTTCATTGCGCATTATTGTGTTGCCCAATCCTTTGACTAAAGATGCAATCATTAGCTGCCAAAGTCATCCCATCAGTCAATTTTTTACATTAAGAAAAGCCTTATAGTCACAAAAGTATTATTAGGTAGAAAGTCCAAGAAGATAATTCAGTTCTCCACAAACAAAATTGTTTTGAGAAAAAGCAAACAGATCAGAAGCAGGCAAACCTTCGCGAATGTAGAAAGTTGAAGACCAAAACTTAAAATGACAGCAAGAATCTTTTCTTTTGTAGCTAGATCAAATCTGAAATGGGTATATGGTAGGTGAAACAGGTTAGTAATGAGTTTTATATCTAATCAAATTAGAATAATGGCCATAATGAAATAATTTCACATCAAATGAGAAGTTTAGAATCTTTTGCAGGGAAAAAAAGAAACAAAAACAAAACCTATCACTAGATAGAACATGAAAGTAAAACTCTATCTGAATCTTAAGCCTGCATGTCCTTGAAACAGAGTAACCTAGGGATCATAAACACAATAATCATAGAAAAAAATGCATATCTGGCAAACATATCCAAATTCCAGATATAACATAGAAGCATCTGAACGTTCATGATTTGGGGCCCTCTTTATACTGTTTCGGTTTTTAAGCAAAAAAAAAATGTTTCAGCACTGTCTAATTTCTTACTTCATCTATAAATTAATGCATTAAAATGGCAAAATTATTATAGAAGTAGATTGTTCTATTAGTTAATTGTAGGCACCCTAGGTCATCTAAGAGAGAGGGAAGAATCATTGGTGGAACAGCAACTGTCCAGAAATTAAAAATGGAAGGCAAAACAAATCAAGAGTAATAACACATTGCATAAAAAATCCTGTATGCTTAACAAGTCGGATACAACCATAAGAGTCTACAGAGAGTTTCAAAAGTAGAAGGACAAGGGAAAATAACTGACTCAGAGCATAAATACCTTCGGTCAGCATCTCGCGGTACTACAAGGCTACCACTGGATGAGCCAAGCGAAGAGGTCAAAAGGGAAGGTAAAAAATGTCTGTCTGATATTATGAGTGTTTTTTGCTCAATAATCAGATCCAAAAAGTCACCAAGGAAATTACTCCAACTTGCATTTTTCCCTGCCACTTCTCCAACTCAGATTACAGCCTTCCAAAAGAAAAAACAATGAGGAAAATGTTTGCATTTTGCTACATACCATTCTTCTTGCTTAAAGAGTTAAGCCGATGAGAGAGTTCACATAACGATTCAATGCAACCCATGGCAGAAATTCTTAGATCCTGAAAGGCACAAAGAGGAATCCTAGGAATTAGATTCAAGAACATACAAGCCGTCAACAAAGTAATAGTTTGAACACTAATGCGAATCAGCATGTTTGAAGGAAAATTGGAAGATTTGAAAAACTGCCAAGAGAATGGTCCAAGGAACAGAAAAGTTTAACAGTCAAACCTGGTTATCAGAGGCAAGAGGAACAAGAAGAGAAGGAACAGTGACTGGACAAAGCAATCCATCATCAGGCTCGGACTGACCACAAAGAAATGCAAGCCAGTGAAGACTCTCAACTTGGACAGCAATGGGAGCATCTGCAACAAGGTATAGCAAGTATAATAACCCTCGGACCATGCAGCAGACATTCAGCTCACTCATCAAAATTTGGGTAAATAAAACATTAATGGTTTCCCACAGAAGAAAGGAAAAAGACAAAACAATGCAATATTGCCTGGTAGAATCCTAAATACGTCACTGTGTGACCCTAACCACGCTCTACGGTGTGAGCGCCAAAAGAGAGAAACCTATAAAGGAACCTCAGATTCCACTAATGCGCCACATATATATAGAAAGGTCAATAATCCTGCAGTAACTATAACTCCGAAAAATGGCAAACAAGAGGCCATCTCTAGTATAGCTCAACTACACATTCAATCAGTGCATCCTTTTCTTAGCAAGAACTAGAAGTATGTCACTCTATACCTTTTCCAGGGGGTCAACAGAGACATTATATGATCCATGTCTGCTTATGCTCTGTCCAGGTAATATTGATACTAACAACCATTTTTAACCTGATATAGAATCGCTTCTTATAGTTCGTCTAGTTCAGGTTGCTAAGGAAGACGGATCGACCATTACTGTTTCATCTTTTTTTATTTTCCTCACACTAATAATAAATAAATTGCCATCATTGATTCAATAGGCTCAGTTCCACCTGATTTTTCTGTTTGTTCTGACACTGAATTTCCCCCCCTCCCAGCCTCCAAGCACAGTATAAAGTAGGATTTTCTTTCCTCCTACTCTTTCAGCCTCCCTTTCTTACCCAGCACTTTCCACTCTACCTACACCTGTTGTCCTCTATTCCAAAAGTCAAGGCATAATTATACTTGGTTAAATAGTTTTCACCAATATACAGTTAAAGTTCAATGCTCATCATGATATGTTAAACTAATACAACTTTTTTTCCCAGATGAAGATGCAAACTACTTAACTAATTCAACCAGGGAGTTATATGCTGTTACTGATGCATCACAAGAAGATGTCAGGCTGGCCTATTTAAATGATGACAAACCAATAAAATCAATCCTCGTGCAAAACACAATTACGAAGAGCAAAGAGATCCAATTAACAACTATTTAGCTTTGAGAGCATGGATTAAACTATAGTGCTGCAAACTATAAAAACATGGCAATTACAATAGGAGATATAAAAACAGGGATTAGAAATAAATCTGAATATAAGCCTTCAAATTTAATTTGTAATAAGGTCCTAATAGTCAAAAAAGTTTTAACCTATTCCAAATTCAACAGAAGATGTAAAGCTCCAGGAAAAGATACTGAGAACAAAATCATAATACAATGTACAAAGGGAGAACAGCAACAGACCTTCATCTGTGAAAAAACCGGGCAGAAAAATTATAGGAGCTATCTTGCATCTTGTAAGCAGGTAACGAACATGGTCCTTAAAAACATTTTTAGAATGAGTTGTTGTGAATAAGACAAATAAATCACGCAGTCTGCTGATAACCCATTTCCCATCATGACCCTGAAGAGTTGGAAAATTCATAAATTGAAACCCAAAAGCAAAAAATATATGTATATCTTCTCAAGAAAAAAGGACAATTTGAAGAACTTAAAAAGGCAAAAATAAAAAAGCAACAGTAGCACAAACCAGTATGACATCTGTGCCTGAGACGGAACTAAGAGCCTCCAGTAACCTCCAAAAGGCACCAATTAGAATGGTTGAATTTACTCTCTTAAGATCAGTATCGAACAACAGTTCCAGGAATTGCCCGCAATCCCATTGTAGCTTTTCCATATTCAACTGCCAATCAGCAGGCATCAAAACACGGAAGATAATACCAAAATACAATAAACCATTAAACCTGATGCCAGCCATATCAGCTAACCTCATTTATGGAGAAATTGACTGTGAAGCTATGGCGCTCGAATTCAGCATTCAGGACAGAAAAACAAGCTTCAAAAACCGTAGTAAACTGCTCATTTCCTGTCATGCAAAAAGGAGACAACACTTGTCATAATGATGCATAAATTACTAGCATAACATACAGAGTACCAAATACCATGAAAGCTGAAGAACCTAATAAAAGGATAACTCCCACAAATCTTTCCATAAGAATCCATGAAAGAAGATTTCTATGAAAAGCACTATTCTTAAAGATGCAGTTGGCATTCAGAACAGGAAAGAAACCATAGCGCACCAATAGAAGTACACAATTGAAGTCAAAGAGTACAAAACATACGATTGTTTGACTGTAGCAATGACTGCATCAAAACCGAGAAGAGAAGTGTCTTTGAGGCATCAGAATCTCCACAGGTATTCTTGACAAGCCAAGGCACATACTCATCTGGATGCATTGAGAATGTGTTTGCCAAGCTGTTAACTATCTCTAGATTAACTGCAGCTATAGCTTTGGGTTGTCGCATCTGCATTCTCACCAGATAAAATTCCAAAATTGTTTAGCTGAAGAGAAATCATAAATTTGAAAATACCTTATAATGCAATGGAAATTTAGAATAATGGAAAAGAATATATATCCACTGCTCTTAAACCTCTAGTACTACAAGGCCTACAGATCATACCACACTAACCCAGATAGTTCACTTGGATTATAGAAAATCATTTTCTTGAGATACACTTGATACGTCACTTGGAGCACAGCAATACAGTTTCTTTAATTAGCACCAACAATAACGTGCAAAAAAGATTAGGAGAAAAGCTGTGGAAAGAAAAAAAATAAACACTAATCCGATTATAGCCAGCAGCCAACTGCATGGATCCGTCTCCTACTTTCAGCTTTCAGCCCTAACTTACAAGGTCCAAGGAAAAAGACAACTGAAGTAGGAAATTTACCATCTCTTCAGCAGACACACTGGCGAGATTTCTGTAAAATGGCCACTTTACTTGCTTAGCTAACTCCAAGGCCTTCAAATTCAGCGTCTGTGTCTGTTTGTAGTAACATAAAACAACAAATAGATAAGGAAGCATGAAAGGATCTGCATCAATTGATAGATGCCAAGATGACAGCATTGACATAAAAGTATGACATCAGAAAAAGGAGCAAAAGAAAACCTTCGGCAAAATTAGTAGTAAAGGAAACACCAGTGCAGCAAGTTTCTCTGAATAATCCATATGATCCTTTAAAGTTGAGATGGCAATATTCAAGAATGAAATGCCAACATCACATGCTAGAGTAGTCTCACTTGATGAGCCTGCAGTAAGATTGGCCACTTAGGAATGAAAGAACTGATGTGCACAACCTAATCTAGTAAAAATTTAATACAAAATTTCAATCAATTGAAACAATTTTCAATGAGCCAAAACAACTAATGAATTGTTGCATCTTACAGGAGCAGGACACAGATTTTACTAATATACAAGAAGATATTCACCATAAACTGCACTCACCCGACTGTAAAGTACTAACACATCGTTTAAGAGTATTCTCCAAGGCATCAAGAAGATCAGAAGAATTGATTATTTCAGCCAGTCCTTCGATAGATAAAGTTGCTTGAACTACAGTTAAATCGTCATCATGGAGTTGACGCAGTATGGCATCTTGAACATTTACAAGCCCCTAGATCAAAAAAAAAGTTAAACACCTCAGAATATTTCAACCTAGAAACTATGGTTCAGAGGTTGCTTTCCCAATCTTATTCACGCCGAAAATAGAAACAGGGTCTAGAAATTCATGATGGGTAGCAGCATCACAGTCAAGAATTGCAGATTGTAATAAGTAAAACAGAATTGTCAAAGCTGCAATTATTATATACATGATAATTTGCAAATCATCATCATTTTTATGGAAAACAAATTAACATAACTTTTCTTCCAATTACACTACTGTAATTCATATTGCAATTGCTGACAAGACTCTAGATTAAAATATAATTTAGAATGTGCTATTAAGTTGGCACATTTAAAAACAGTTATGAAATGAATCATAATTTTTAGTCAATCAGCTTTCTAACTGCATTACCCGTGCCTTATGATACTATAATTTCCAACAAGTAATTTTAAAAGAAAGTCTTGCACCTGTACTGGACTTGTAGTGCCAGTAAGAGGTAATCAAGTTCTTCAAAAAAAGGTAACAGTCCCATCATGCATAGGTAGTAACAGCCCGGAAAGCCATTACAGCATTATGGCTGTAAAAGATTGTTATCCAAAAAAACAAAAAAGGCACTCCTTCCTTTCCAAATAAGGTGCTTCTTAAAAACCCAAATTTGCACTCCAGCCAAATGAAGTGATGAATCTACTCAAGACCAGCTGTTTCCCCATTGAAAAAGAGAAAAATGCAAAATTGCTGGTTTTTCTCTGTTCTTTTTTTTCTGATAACCACTATGGGGAAGACTTGGTGTTCGAAAATTGCTGATTAATAATCAAGGCAGTGAACCAGCCAGTTACTCACATCCAATCTATCAACCTTTGTAGCAAGAGGCATATTTTGTTTTGGAAAATATGATATTCAAGTTGAAGAAATGAAAAAATAGTGGTTGGGGGAATAATAGAGGCTGCCCGCTAAAGAATTGATTTCCAACAAGAAATTTACTAACAAAAAAACCACTTAGCTAAGAGTCTAATCAAAAAGGAAATGGAAAAGGCATTCCCGACATCAACGTAAAAATATAATTGCCAACAGTAGATAGAACCACCGACATTTAACCAAATAAGTATAGCAAGAACCACCTGAAAATTGTTACCATATGTATTACCTGTGAATCAACACTCATGTGTTTCAGATTGGCTGATGTTTTCAAACTCAACAATGTTGCACGCCGAACCTCAGCCTGACATGACAGAAGAAGGTGACTTGAGAAAGTGCTGCAGGAAACAAGCTACCAAATATAATTGGTTCCTCAAATGGAGAATGACAATACTAGATACCTTTGGATGTTGCAAGGCCAACCACATTTTAGTATCTGAAATAGCGACTGAGGAATCTAGTTTCTCATCCAAAATCACAGACAACATCTCTGAAACTGCATCAGCGTTCTTGGATTCAACTACCGAATCCTGTTATTAAAGGACAAGGTATCCATGAAAGAAGTGTTAAAAAGACAGTAAGGAAGTGAGTGAGTTAGTCAGAGAGGACTTAACAGACCTCCAAGAATCTCTGGACAGCTGCACGAAGTTCAGATGGATAATTCTTATTACATGCCACCAATATGTTCTTCAGCCAGTTTCCTGAAACAAACCGATAGGCATAGTGAATGCTTTAGGAGAACACTATAACCACTAATCAGAGCAAAGGCCATATTCCAGAACCCAATCATAAAGCATATATTTGTAAAGGAAAAGCAGTAGAGAGAGTTTTCACTATGCAACAAATTCATTCAAACAAATCAACACAGAAAAGAATCGTGATTAAATCAAAATTTTATATCTGTATGCATGAGGAACAACCATATAAACCAACGCTAAACAAAGTTCAGATAGAAAAGCAACCAACACAGTGCGATAACATACCTGATTGGAGTGGTATGGAATTACTCTTTTTATGTGACATTCTCATGCAAGACAAAAGGAGCTTTAACAGCATACTGCTGACAAAATTCTTAACAGGAACAGTCTCAATGATGGAAATCAGGGCAAGATGGCATGCATCATCAGAGGAGCTGAAGCAGAAAAGGATCAGTTCCAATGTGACAACAAAATGAGAAACATGTAAACAGCAATTGCGTGCAAAGGGTAAGCCAGTCTATACCTGTACTCAACTAGAGATTCCAAAAGCACAGAAAGGAACCTATCAATATTGAACTCCTTAGAAAGTTCCAACAGTACACCCGCTAGATCCCTGTCAAGAAAAGAAAAGCATAAGGGAAAACCTAAACCGATAAACTTAACCAGAAGTGATAGAAGCTGATAGAATATAAATAATTTGCACATGTTTAAAGAAACAAAGAAACAGAAGTTTACCTTGTTTGGTTCAAAATCTCCAATGCCTTCTTAGGGAACGCATCAACACATTGTGACTGACAAGATTTTAGGAAATACGTGAGAAGAAAACAATATAAACTATATTTTAGATCTCACAGACTTATGCATGAGTGAGTATACCACACTATTCACAGAAATGAAGGACCAAGGCTAACCCAAGATGCACAAGACTTAGAGAATTGCTTGAAACATGAAACCAATGGGTTTTATCAAAATGGTGAGAATGTTTCTGGACTTGATTGAAGCAATGACGTGTGCACGGTTTTGATTCATTGAGTCAGATTAGACACTACAGCAGCTTCTGACGCATGTTGTGCATGATAGAAGAGGTAAAATTACCCATTGCTAGGAAACATAAACTATGAAATTTAGTAGCAAGAAAATTGGCAAAATGAAGCCATTTTTCAAGCACATTGTAACAAAAGATGGAAGTTAACAAAACAGAGGCCCATTCTCCAAGCATGAAACCAACATAGACTGGTGATATGCATGATAGGGCCAATTAAGAAATTTAAGAATGACTCAGAATACACATGCGCATGAGGAAGCTAGCGATTTGCATATAGGTAAATTTACATTCTCATTAGCTTCAAAAAAAAAAAAATTTTACAGATGAACCAACTTCATTTCAGATTAATAAAATGTACCTGAACAAGAGTAATTAACGTCATAATTGACAAACGAAACCATTGCAGGTCATTCGACTCTTTAGAATCTTCCCGGGCCATCTCAGCAATTGTTCGAATCAAACTTTTGACAAGTTTAGGAGACAATGCAGCTTTATTTGATAGTAAACCAACAATCATCAAACCACCGGCCTACGTTGCGGAACAAACATTTCAAAGTTAGAAATTTAATAGATGGAAAAAGGTTAGAAGACAGCATATTAAGGAAACAACATGTAAAAGCTTTAAATACCTTATGATCTGAAGCTCCTTTGGTGCCAGGTTGAAGTCCAGATACCACAAATGGAAGGATACGCTTAACGACATCACTATCAACAGTTGCTAAAGAACCCAAAACCTCAACAACCACAGCTGTACAAAAGCTAATGAGTGGTCTTGCAGGCTGAATTTTTTTTGCAGGAGAAGCCTACCGGAAAGAATTACCATAATCAGACAAATGGGAAGCCACCAACCAATGAGACACCCAAAAATATAAAACAAAACACTCACATAAGTACACAAAGCCTCCAGAACTCCCATGTCACGAACACACTGCTGCACTACGACATGTCTAGGCAATGGTGCTCCTGACACTTTAACACCCTCTAGAAACTTCCATTTTCCATTCCTACACCATATCAAGGGAAATTGATCAAAAAAGAAAATTATAGACTATCAAGCAAGTTAAAAAATAAAAAATAAAAAATTGTAATCCACACCTTGTATCAACCAATTGAATTATTCGAACAAATGCATGTGTGTCATGAAATGGCAACACACATAAAATCAACTCCTCAAAATTGTAAACATGAACCCTGAAAATTCAAACCACAATGATCCTCACGTCAGAATATATGGTAGCTACACGCAAGTGAGATGTACAATAAATTAAGGAAAGTAATACTTTACAGTGTCTACCGCTTACTTGTATCGGCGAATTAGGTACTCAAGTGTTTTAAGCGATGCAGGGAGTTGAAGATGACGCGATAATAACTGTAAGTAAGAACAAATTGTTGCATTTATACGCTTATTATCCTCTTCTGGCAACAATTCTCTATCCAATTCCTTAGCCTTAAGACTAAACAAGTCATTCTTATAGTTCTTAAACCGTTCATCCAAGCTCACAAGGACTTCCAAACCTGAAAATATACATTGAAAGAGTTTAGAATACATCCAAAAACGATTGCAAAGCTAGGAGTAAGTCGGAGATGCAAAAATTGTAACCTGAGACTGCAACACTGAGGATTGAATCGGTATCAATATCGGCAGCTTCCTTCGGGTCGAAGAGAATGGACGGACGAGTAATGGGTCGTTTTTGCGGTTCCCAGTCGGTTTGTATGGCGGACCGGATTGCTTGTAACTGAGAAGCTATGCTCGTCGCCATTTTTCTGTGAGTATTGTGTTCTGGTGCGTCTTCTGTATAGTTCAAAAACAAACTGGTCCTGTTTTGTTTGTTAGAAATGAGAGCTTAAACCCTAGGGATTTATAACTCTGAGGAGGGGTTTTATTGGGCTTTGCGCACCCATAAGTCCCTAAGGTAGGGATTTTTGTTCCATCAGGTCCCCATTTTCAAAAATCCACCTGGGCGATCCCCAACGTTTGCTCAGTTAGGCACGAGAGGTCCCTCTAATCGAAACCCTAGCCGTTGTCCGTTAAGTACCATTAAAATAATATTATTTTCTGAAAAGTGGGCCCTATGTGTCAGATTTAATATTAAACAATTTCAATTTTATTTTTTGAAAATCCAAAATATTTTACCTATTTTCTAAACTAATTAATTAAATACTAATTAAATATTAAATATAAATAAATAATTAATTAATTAACTAACAAAAAACTAATTAAATACTAAATATAAATAATTAACTAACTAATAAGTAATAACAATTAACAAACTCAAATACTAAAACCCACCTCTACAATTCCAACCCACAAACGACAACGCAAACAACCATCTTCTTCTTCCTTTCCTCCTCCCACAATCGAACCATAAAAATCCATCCTCTTCTTCTTCCTCTGCAACTGATTTCAATCGGGGTAGTTAAGTGGGGGTGGGTCTAGAGGGAGATGGTCGGGACTTGGTGATGAGAGGGAGGTGGCCGGGACTCGACTTTGGTTTTGGATTTGGTGCCGAGGAAGGATATGGGTGTTTGGGTTTAGACAATAGCTGAGACAAGTTGCAGAGGAAGAAGAAGATGGATTTTTAGTGATTTCTAAGGGTCTGTTTGGCGTTCCAGTTTAGGTTGGAAATGGTCAGTGGGGAAAAGTTCAATGGTAAAACGACATTTGGGAAATGGAGTGTGCTGTTTGGTATCTACCTGAGGTGTTTGGTAAATAGATTTTCAAAACTATGGTTTGGATGTAAAATGACCATAAAGGGTATAAAACCTATTTTTAAAAAATTAATAAAAATAGAAAAAATGGATCTAGAATTACTTATCTTGAGATGGAGATTATATTGTGATAGTTTTTAATTTATTTTGTTGAATATATAAAGTAAAAAAATTAAAATGAAATGAAAAAAAAAAAGGGAGAGAGAGAGTGTCAAATGGAGGTTCAACCGCCTGCTGGAGCAATTTGCTCCAGCCCAAAATCCTTGCATTTCCTTGCTTTTCCTGCGGTGGGATGCGAGCCCATTTGGGCATTGATAAATTGGAGTGGTGTTACCAAACACCAAAAGACCATTTTGGGTGGGGAAAAGGTTGGATTGGTGGCCAACCTTGAACCCCAAACACCACCTAATTGCAATTGTAGAGGTGGGTTTTAGTATTTGAGTTTGTTAATTGTTATTACTTATTAGTTAGTTAATTATTTATATTTAGTATTTAATTAGTTTTTTGTTAGTTAATTAATTAATTAATTATTTATTTATATTTAGTATTTAATTAGTATTTAATTAATTAGTTTAGAAAATAGGTAAAACATTTTGGATTTTCAAAAAATAAAATTGAAATTGTTTAATATTAAATCTGACACATAGGGCCCACTTTTCAGAAAATAATATTATTTTAATGGTACTTAACGGACAACAGCTAGGGTTTCGGTTAGAGGGACCTCTCGTGCCTAACTGAGCAAACGTTGGGGATCGCCTAGGTGGGTTTTTGAAAATGGGGACCTGATCGAACAAAAATCCCTACCTTAGGGACTTATGGGTGCGCAAAGCCGTTTTATTGCAGTGGTAAAGGTTGCAAATTTAGTCTTGGGAAAGGACCACCTCCGTCATTTCCCTTTTTTTAGATGCTCCAACGCCGTTCTGATGGAATATTAAGAGAAAAATGCAAAAATTATATCCTTAATCATTTTCCTGGTTTAGTTTAGTTTGCCCTCTAATTTTTAATTTTTTTTTATACAAACTAGAAACACAGTCACGAAACTACTAGGTTTGTGTCCGCGCAAAGCACATGAAAAATTATTTTTTAAGTCATTAGTATCATCATTCTTAAACTATTATCGTCCCTTGATAATTATTTGTTGGATTCAACTTCAATGATTAATTTTTCGTTGTAAAAGGACCCTCTATTAGTTTTTTTCATCCAAAATTCTAACATAAATGCTTTGACCATAATTTTTTCATTTTTTTTAATTAACAAATAAATTCTACTTCAAAATAAAATAAAATAATTTTTTAAACTTAGTAATTGTTAAGTACATATGAACATAACTATTTTTCTAAAAAATAATTTACTATTTTACTAAAATTAAAAATCGAAAAGAAAAAAAACAAATCCATAAAATAAAA
This sequence comes from Viola odorata, assembly GCA_963691705.1. Classification (NCBI taxonomy): domain Eukaryota; kingdom Viridiplantae; phylum Streptophyta; class Magnoliopsida; order Malpighiales; family Violaceae; genus Viola; species Viola odorata. Next base: position 39,092,779 of record OY829543.1, on the reverse strand, counting down.
AAATATATTTATACAATTTTCTAAAGAATTATAAAAGATGTATTAAAATTAGAAAAAGTAGCAACTTTTGTAGAAAAAAATGGAAAAAAGGAAAAAATAAAAGCATCGCTATTAATTTCATATTTTTTAAATATTTTTTATTTTTCATAACTTTTTAAAATATTTATCTATTTTAAATTTTAATTCTGGATTTTTTTTGGTTTTTTTCTAATTTTTTTAATTTTAAAAATCATTTTCCTATTTTTCTCATTTATTTAAAAATAGAGAATAAAAATATATGGTCAAAGCAAATACATTAAAGTTTTGGATGGAAAACTTAATAGAGGAGTCTCAGTAAGGAAAAATAGTTAGGGTAGCTAATGATAACTATTGACATTACCCCCTAGAGCATTTTAGTCCTGACAGGGGGTACTGTCACCTTCAGCTACTGTAGGGCCTGCCTAGCCTCCTACTAGTCCTGCTACCGAGGGGTGGTCGACATCAGCGGGGGGGCCCATCCAGCATGATATGGCGCCTATTCCCACCCCCGGTAAGCACACAAGCGGCATCAAGCACTCAAGCGGCATCTACTCGGCGTTACCCCATGGCACCCAAGCGGTACCTATTAGAGATGACACCTCTCTACTAGATCTCCTATAAATACCCCCCCTAGGTAGGAAGGGGGGGACTCTCTCTCTTTCTCCACACTCTCTCACTACTTTCTCTCACTACTGCTCCTACTTTTACTGACTTCATCGTTGGGGTATCTGCGCCGGGGACCCCCTCCGGCGCCTTGCAGGTGTACCAGCAGCGAGGACCACCCCCTCAGAGGAGAAGATCACCAGGATCCTTCCTACCCCGGGTACAATCCCTCCGATTATTATCAAAATGGTGCTTTCATTGAGAGCATTTAGATCTTCAAGTGAGTTCCTTGAGATCTAAAGGCTCTCCTTTCCGTATGCATATTTATCTCCGTTATTGCTGCTGGTTTTTCTGGTTATGGATTTACATATGATTCAAGTTCTTTGCGGATCCCATGAGATGAATTTATATGATTAATTATTATTGTGGTACACCAAAGGGAGCAGATATGGAAAATGGTGATTTAAGATTGCTTGTGTGTGATGTGATCTCAATCCATACCAATAATTTATTATTATATGTTCAAGAGAGAGAGAAGCTATGATTATCTTTGTTGTAAGATCAGATCTGGAAAAGTAAGAGAAAGAGAGAGAGGGGTTTGACTTTTGCGTGTGTTATTATTGAGTGTGTCAGAGGAAAATGATACTTGAGTTTCTGGGAAAAAGATGAAAGATGTCTCTTGTGTGCTAGGGAGTGACGCCAGGCGAGGTGACGTCATATGGAGTGACGTCATGCGCGACCTTGGATGGGGTGTCGCCCTATCGGGTGTCGCTTTATGTTATCGGATGTCCGCTTCGTTATCAGAAGTCCGCTTCGTTATCAGACGTCCGCTTTATTATCGGATGTCCGCTTCGTTATCAGAAGTCCGCTTCGTTATCGGATGTCCTCTTCGTTATCAGAAGTCCCCTTTGTTATCGGATGTCCGCTTCGTTATCGGATGTCCGCTTCGTTATCGGATGTCCGCTTCGTTATCAGAAGTCCCCTTTGTTATCGGAAGTCCACTTCGTTATCAGAAGTCCGCTTCGTTATCAGAAGTCCGCTTTGTTATCGGATGTCCGCTTCGTTATCGGATGTCCGCTTCGTTATCAGAAGTCCCCTTTGTTATCGAATGTCCGCTTTGTTATCAGATGCCCGCTTCGTTATCAGATGTCCGCTTTGTTATCGGATGTCCGCTTCGTTATCAGAAGTCCCCTTTGTTATCGGATGTCCGCTTTGTTATCGGATGTCCGCTTCGTTATCGGATGTCCGCTTCGTTATCAGAAGTCCGCTTCGTTATCGGATGTCCGCTTCGTTATCAGAAGTCCGCTTCGTTATTAGACGTCTGCTTTGTTATCGGATGTCACCCCTGCCGTTGTCACCCTTGCCATGTCATCAGAAGTCTCAGGACTTTCAGCGTTAGCGCCCAGAAAGTGCATTGCTGGCCAGTCATATCAGGTTTCGCGGGGAAAATCATATCTTTTCCATACTTGCTCGGAATTCTGCGTGTGATAGCTCGATTCGAAGACAATTCGACGGGCTACAATTATTGTCAAGGAATCTCAGTGAGATATTGACGTTAACTGGGCGTTATTGTGATTAGAAATCTGGGTTTAAGATTCGTGATTCCAGCTATATCGGGTTTCACGGAAAAAATCGTATCCTCTTCGTGCGTGCTCGGAATTTTCTGGATAATAGCTCGATTTGAAGATAATTTAAAGGGCTATAATTCTCATGAAGACATCGGAGCGAGATATCAATGTTTACCAGGCGCGATTGAGCCTCAAAGTGACGCCACTAATTTGGTTTTCCCCTATGGCGACGGTGGGTGAAATAAATGATGATTCAGAATATTATCTAGCGGGTGAATATCTACCCCGTTTGAAAAGCCCTCATAATGTAATGAGGCCATTCTCTCATCATCAAAAGGTCTCCAATGACATGTCACTCTCCTTCGTAAATGCATGGAAGGGAACGGGAATTAAACAACGGCCGAGCTCCTTGTTTATTCCCCTAAGGTATCGCTATCACCTTTAAGATTATCATTTTCCCCTTACCTCAATTTTTAACATTCTTAGAGGAAGCTAACCGAAGTTAACATTCTTTGCTAGTGTATTTCTACAGCTAACAATGCAGGTACTCAAGTGGAGTACAGATTGAAATCCTAGGGAATGTGAAAGCGTGCAATATTGCAGGTAGCTACGGCATAAAACCGCACAATTTGTAGGTGGCCTATAGTGTAAAGTCGCGTCAATATTGCAGGTAGCTCCGAGCAGCGTAAAACCGCGTCAATATTGCAGGTATCTATGGCGTAAAACCGCACAAATTGTAGGTAGCTTATGGCGTAAAACCCCGTCATTATTACAGGCGGTTCACAGCAAGGCCGGATCCAACGAGCTTGGATGGGAAAAGCGACATCAACGACACCCCGATATGAAAGTTGATGAAATATCGAAATAGTGAAGAGGCTGATGCCTCCATGTGAGCGGCACCTCTATGTGATTTGTGGTGCGTCCATGTGAGCGGCGCCTCTATGTGATTTGTGGTGCGTCCATGTCAGCGGCGCCTCTATGTGATTTGTAGTACCTCCATGTGAGCGAGTGCCTCCATGTGAGCGGCACCTCTATGTGATTTGTGGTGCGTCCATGTGAGCGGCGCCTCTGTGATTTCTAGTGCCTCCATGTGAGCGGCGCCTCTATGTGATTTGTGGTGCGTCCATGTTAGTGATGCCTCTATGTGATTTGTGGTGCCTACATGTGAGCGAGTGCCTCCATGTGAGCGGCGCCTCTATGTGATTTGTGGTGCGTCCATATGAGCGACGCCTCTATGTGATTTGTGGTGCCTCCATGTGAGCGGTGCCTCTATGAGATTTGTGGTGCGTCCATGTGAGCGATGTCTCCATGTGATTTGTAGTGCCTCCATGTGAGCGATGTCTCTATGTGATTCGTGATGCCTCCATGTGAGCGGCGCCTCTATGTGATTTGTGGTGCGTCCATGTGAGGGACGCCTCTATGTGATTTGTGGTGCGTCCATGTGAGTGATGCCTCTATCTGATTTGTGGTGCCTCCATGTGAGCGAGTGCCTCTATGTGATTTGTGGTGCGTCCATGTGAGTGATGCCTCTATCTGATTTGTGGTGCCTCCATGTGAGCGAGTGCCTCCATGTGAGCGGCGCCTCTATGTGATTTGTGGTGCGTCCATGTAAGCGGCGCCTTTATGAGATTTGTGGTGCGTCCATGTGAGCAATGTCTCCATGTGATTTGTAGTGCCTCCATGTGAGCGATGTCTCTATGTGATTCGTGATGCCTCCATGTGAGCGGCGCCTCTATGTGATTTGTGGTGCGTCCATGTGAGCGGCGCCTCTATGTGATTTGTGGTGCGTCCATGTGAGTGATGCCTCTATGCGATTTGTGGTGCCTCCATGTGAGCGAGTGCCTCCATGTGAGCGACGCCTCTATGTGATTTGTGGTGCGTCCATGTGAGCGGCGCCTCTATGTGATTTGTGTGCCTCCATGTGAGCGGCGCCTCTATGTGATTTGTGGTGTGTCCATGTGAGCGGTGCCTCTGTGATTTATAGTGCCTCCATGTGAGCGGCGCCTATATGTGATTTGTGGTGCGTCCATGTGAGCGGCGCCTCTATGTGATTTGTAGTGCCTCCATGTGAGCGGCGCCTCTATGTGATTTGTGGTGCCTCCATGTGAGCGAGTGCCTCCATGTGAGCAGCGCCTCTATGTGATTTGTGGTGCGACCATGTGAGCGTCGCCTCTATGTGATTTGTAGTACCTCCATGTGAGCGGCGCCTCTATTTGATTTGTGGTGCGTCCATGTGAGTGATGCCTCTATGAGATTTGTGGTGCCTCCATGTGAGCGAGTGCCTCCATGTGAGCGGGGCCTCTATGTGATTTGTGGTGCGTCCATGTGAGCGGTGCCTCTATGTGATTTGTAGTGCCTCCATGTGAGCGGCGCCTCTATGTGTTTTGTGGTGCGTCCATTTGAGTGATGGCTCTATGTGATTTGTGGTGCCTCCATGTGAGCGAGTGCCTCCATGTGAGCGGCGCCTCTATGTGATTTGTGGTGCGTCCATATGACCGGCGCCTCTATGTGACTTGTGGTGCGTCCATGTGAGCGGCGCCTCTATGAGATTTGTGGTGCGTCCATGTGAGCGATGTCTCCATGTGATTTGTAGTGCCTCCATGTGAGTGATGTCTCTATATGATTTGTGGTGCGTCCATGTGAGCGAGTGCCTCCATGTGAGCGGCGCCTCTATGTGATTTGTAGTGCCTCCATGTGAGCGGTGCCTCTTTGTGATTTGTGGTGCGTCCATGTGAGTGATGCCTCTATGTGATTTGTGGTGCCTCCATGTGAGAGAGTGCCTCCATGTGAGCGGCGCCTCTATGTGATTTGTGGTGCGTCCATGTGAGCGGCGCCTCTATGTGATTTGTGGTGCCTCCATGTGAGCGGTGCCTCCATGAGATTTGTGGTGCATCCATGTGAGTGATGTCTCCATGTGATTTGTAGTGCCTCCATGTGAGCGATGTCTCTATGTGATTCGTGATGCCTCCACGTGAGCGGCGCCTCTATGTGATTTGTGCTGCGTCCATGTCAGCGGCGCCTCTATGTGATTTGTGGTGCGTCCATGTGAGCGGCGCCTCTATGTGATTTGTGGTGCGTCCATGTGAGTGATGCCTCTATGTGATTTGTGGTGCCTCCATGTGAGCGAGTGCCTCCATGTGAGCGAGTGCCTCCATGTGAGCGGCGTCTCTATGTGATTTGTGTGCCTCCTTGCGAGCGGCGCCTCTATGTGATTTGTAGTGCCTCTATGTGAGCGGCGCCTCTATGTGATTTGTCGTGCGTCCATGTGAGTGATGCCTCTATGTGATTTGTGGTGCCTCCATGTGAGCGACGCCTCTATGTGATTTGTGGTGCGTCCATGTGAGTGATTCCTCTATGTGATTTGTGGTGCCTCCATGTGAGCGAGTGCCTCCATGTCAGCGGCGCCTCTATGTGATTTGTGGTGCGTCCATGTGAGCGGCGCCTCTATGTGATTTGTGATGCGTCCATGTGAGCGAGTGCCTCCATGTGAGCGGCGCCTCTATGTGATTTGTGGTGCGTCCATGTGAGCGGCGCTTCTATGTGATTTGTGGTGTCTCCATGTGAGCGGCGCCTCTATGAGATTTGTGGTGCGTCCATGTGAGTGATGTCTCTATGTGATTTGTGGTGCCTCCATGTGAGCGAGTGCCTCCATGTGAGCGGCGCCTCTATGTGATTTGTAGTGCGTCCATGTGAGCGGCGCCTCTATGTGATTTGTGGTGCCTCCATGTGAGCGGTGCCTCTATGAGATTTGTGGTGCGTCCATGTGAGCGATGTCTCTATGTGATTTGTAGTGCCTCCATGTAAGCGAGTGCCTCCATGTGAGCGACGTCTCTATGTGATTTGTGGTGCGTCCATGTGAGCGGCGCCTCTATGTGATTTGTAGTGCCTCCAGGTGAGCGGCGCCTCTATGTGATTTGTGGTGCGTCCATGTGAGTGATGCCTCTATGTGATTTGTGATGCCTCCTTGTGAGCGAGTGCCTCCATGTGGGCGGCGCGCCTCTATGTGATTTGTGGTGCGTGCATGTGAGTGATGCCTCTATGTGATTTGTGGTTCCTCCATGTGAGCGAGTGCCTCTATGTGAGCGGCGCCTCTATGTGTCTCTATGTGATTCGTGATGCGTCCATGTGAGCGATGCCTCCATTAGATTTGTGATGCCTTCATGTGAGCGAGTGCCTCCATGTGAGTGATGTCTCTATGTCATCAGCGGCCTCCTTGCCAGGTGCCGCCATGTTATCAGGTGCCTCCTTGTCAACAGCTGCCACCATGTCATTGGTATTGCATACCAGGACCGTTTTCGGTTGGGCTGGGGGCACATAGTTCTTGCCGATTTCGTTAACAGTTTTTGGTTGGGCTCTGAGTATTGAGGCCTGTGCTCTCGTCACCTCTGGTCCATCACCGCCATATTCTCTCTCTGCATGAAGAACGAATCTTCATTTTCTACTCTAGTTGCGGCTATGTTTTGGCGTTTTGTCGCAAGCCAACCAGATTAGCTAAGCAACAATCCGCAAACATGACAACCTAACGGCTTCTGACAAACTAGCGGCATCTCCAACTCATTCCTTGGACACTCGACGCTGTCCATGCCGCCCTTAGCCTGGCGGCAAGCCCTGGGATGGTCGACCTCAGCGGGGAGGCTCTCAAGCGGCATCTACCTCTACAATCGGTGTTATCCCATCCCAGGTCATGCCGGACGCCACTCGAAAGGACCTTAGCGTTGTCTGCTAGAGATAGGGCCTATAGAGCTTTAGCAAGAATCTGCGGCGTGGGCATCAAAGGACGCAAAGGAACTCGAAGATTTTTACAAGCCTGCAGTGACGCAAAAGAGATAGCACTCATCCAGATACCGAGAATGGAGCCCTTGGTAAACACTCGGGCTCGTTTTCGGTTGGGCTTGTGATAACTATTGACATACCCCCCAGAGCATTTTAGTCCTGACAGGGGGTACTATCACCTTCAGCTACTGTAGGGCCTGCCTAGCCTCCTACTAGTCCTGCTACCGAGGGGTGGTCGACGTCAGCACGGGGGGGAGGGGGGGCATCCAGCATGATATGATGCATATTCCCACCCCCGGTAAGCACACAAGCGGCATCTACTCGGCGTTACCCCATGGCACCCAAGCGGTACCTATTAGAGATGACACCTCTCTACTATATCTCCTATAAATACCCCCCCCCCTAGGTAGACTCTCTCTCTCTCCACACTCTCTCACTACTGCTCCTACTTCTACTGACTTGATCGTCGGAGTATCTGCACCGGGGACCCCCTCCGGCGCCTTGCAGGTGTACCAGCAGCGAGGACCACCCCCTCAGAGGAGAAGATCACCAGGATCCTTCCTACCCCGGGTACAATCCCTCCGATTATTATCAGCTAAATCCAACAAAAAATTATTAAGGGGCATTTTTACCAAATGATGATAGTTTAAGGGTGGTGGTGCTAATGTATTATTTTTCCATAAGAAAAATCAGAGTCAACGCATTACACCAATACAATACGCGGGAAAGTAGTTCCTAAATTATCTCCTAGAATGAGTAACTGAACACAAGAAGGAGAAAAATGAAACCAATAATACGGAGAAGTATTCTCAAATGCTATATTAGTCATACCATCAACAAAGAAGTTAGACTCATGGAAAACGAAGAAGTTAGACTCATGGAAGCAACTGATTTTGGTCGAAAGAGAGTTTAGTATTCATGAAAATTGCTTTGTTTCTTCACCGCCACATAAACCAACAACCAAAGTCAAAGATTAATGCCCACTTATACGCTTGCCAACCATGGAATTTGCTCTCAAAATTTGATTGTAACTAAAGTTGTAATGGAAGGCAAAAGAAAAGGTCATGGCTTAAAGGATCAAGCTATTGTTCCCAAACCTACTTTATAAGGAGACAGTCACAGAGGACGTGCAACATTGATTTAGTACTACAGTTGCAAAGCTCGCATAGAGGGATGTCCGTAATTTTTCGGCGATATCGCTCTTCATTCGTAAGTATTTTTCAATGGGTGCACAACCATAAAAAAGGTTTTGATTCACTACCGATCGAGCCAAGGCCAGCAACACAATCATTGTTGCCATGTACTGTCAGCTAAAGGAGGTCTTAGTTTGTGATAAGTTAAAGCTATAAAAAACTCTCTCGGAAGCTCATCCAACCAAATCGGGGAGTCATCATCAAGATAAGGTGCTAGCTTTGGAATTAGGTAAATGAGGGTTGCTACATCCGGCTGCAATAGGAATGGAATTTGATCAAGCAAGGCTTGATTTTCTTCTTTATTGGTGATAGCGTATTTTTATGCATGATTTTCCCTCCATTTTCTCACTTATTTAGAGCTTGATTCTGCTAATTTACCATTGATTTCATTACTATTGCAGATCTAGGCCTAAAAAGGGAATTTATGCTAAAACAAACGTTTTTGGTGCAATTTGAGCGAATTCGAGCTTCAAGACCAAAAGTCGAGGTCCCGAGTCCAAAGCAGCGTTCAAGGTCCCGAATCGGATTCCCAGTTCGGGACTCCCGAAGGGTAAAGGATGACGTTTCCACATGTCACCCCACCTAACGCCCATGTGATCCCTCTGACACTGTTCTGACGCTCTGCACTGATTACCAAACACCTGCGGATTTCAGTCTCGAGCCCACTCCAGGCCTGCCAAAGCTGGAAAAACCAGACAGCTTTATGCTTTTCCAGCTTTGTGGTTTTGGGAACATAGATCCACTTCTTTAGGCTTTCAATTAATGCATTTTGTCCCTAGTTTTTGGGCTGTAGATATTTTGTGCTTGGAGCTCTACTATATAAAGGGCATCCATGAATAGTCTTGGTAGCTTTTCTTTGATCTCTCCTAGTAATTAATTAATTAGCATAATTTAGAAGTAGCTTAGACTTCTCTCTAGTTTCTCTCTCTAGCCATTGTTAGCTTCTTCAACATTGCTGCCGAGCTATAAACGAAATTTTAGTAACAAGTTTTCTTCCCTTACACTATTTAATTACTTGTTATGCTTTCTTTAATCGTTATTTGTTTATCTTTAAGTATGAGTAGCTAAATTCCTAGTTCTTGGCAAGGCTGATTCAAAGGTTGCAGGGGCAGATTCGAGGCCTTAATGTGCTTAATATATTCTTGATGCTATATTCAACTATTCATCGATTTAATTACATCTTTGCATGATTTAATTTGAGGCCTGATCAACTGAGAATTATCTTGTGTAAATGCTGCCATTTATGTGATGAATACGGAAGGAAAGTTACATGAGCAAGTAGGCATCTGTTTAGTCTTGACTGTGTCAAAGTGGTCTTGAATAGATAGGTTGGGTAGTTGATTAGAGCTGGGTCACGAGCCTGACAAACTGAGGGACTTTAGCTCTAGATCTGTCTTTTCTTAACTTCATGGGCAGTTTGAGTATGGCCCTCCCGCATTCATGCCTGGAGGGATGGCGGACTGTCAATACTACCTCATATGTGGAAACGGGGGGTAGTTTCTCTTAAGAGAAAAGTAGGGGATATCCGAGGAATCTGGTCCCCATGTCATTTCTATGACATCTCGAATGGAATACCCTTGAGCTGATGACGATCTGGTCCCGAATGCAACCCAGGATGCCTTTGCCGAGAACCCTCTCTCCAACTGATTATTCGTGCTTATTTCACTCTTGTTCTATTTCACGCCTGCGTTGATACTTCTGCACCTGTTTCTGATTTGCTTTATTATTTCTAGAATTGTTCAACGATCCGTTTATTTTACCATTCGGGACCTCGAACGTGACATTCGGGACCCCGAATCTGCTTTCTTAGATAAACTTGTTAGCTCCCAAAATCTGCCTTGGCCAATCTGTTTGGCCAAGTAAAACCCCCTGATTGTCACTTTTCATGCTCTTCTCCCCCGAATGCATTCAAGACCTTAGATCAGTTTCTCACAATCCCTGTGTTCGACCCTGACTGCCACTGTACACTTTATCTCTTGTGCACACACGTTTTCAGGCACTATAAATCTTTATTTGACTGACGATCAAATTGGCGCCGTTGCCGGGGATTGTTTCAAGACTGATTTACTTTTCTTGTTTGTATGACCAGGAGATCTGCACCCGAATTACTACCCCTTGATCACGAGCTAGGACGTACCGAAAGAGGACTTCGACGACTGGTACGAGGAAATTCCAATCCTTGTGTTCGGGACCTCGAACGTCTTTTTGACCTAGAAGACAATCCAGACCCCGAGAATTTCCCCCCTGATCACCCAGAAGGACCCGAAATGGATGACCACGGTCCCGAAGGAGATCGCGTCCCACCACTCCCAATCCAGACCATCGATGATTTCAATGCTGCTCCCGAAGCCCCAACCAGTTGCATTGTCTGGCCAGCAGTCCCGAATGACTGGGAACTCAAGTCTGCGACCATGCATCATCTGCCACTCTTTCGAGGACTGGCCAAGGAAAATCCACACCGCTACCTGCAGCAGCTACACTCCATTTGTGACGCCATGAAACCTCACAACGTTTCTGTTGAGCATGCCAAGCTCCGTGCCTTTATGTGGTCCCTCAAGGACGACGCCCTTGACTGGTTTTATGACTTGGAGCCGCAATCTATCAATTCATGGGCCGAGATGTCTAAAGCTTTCACGGACAAATACTACCCCGTGTCCATAGCAATGGTGACCAGAAAGCAGCTTGTATCCATCCTCCAAAAGGATTCGGAAGATCTCGAGCAATATTATGAAAGGTTCAAAAAGATGCAAGCCCTATGCCCCTCGCATAATCTGTCCGAACATGCCCTCATGCAGTATTTTTGTGAAGGACTCAACGGTCGGGACAAGGCCTTGTTGAACGCTGCTGCTAATGGATCCATCACTAGACTCACTCCAGCTGCTGCCAAGGCCACTATCGAACTCATGGCCAAGAACAACCTCCAGCTCAACAACTCCACTAGCGTTCAAGACGCCCGTTCAGCCGCTATGGAGAATCAACTTGCAGCCATCACGGGCATGCTGCAAAACATGGCTTCGGGACAGCCAGTCCAGGTCAAGGCCTGCCAGATTTGTCAATTTTCAGACCACCCAACGGATGCTTGCCCATTCATCCCCGATGAGATTCCAGTCAATGCAGCTGGCGGATTCAATGCCCCATATGGCCAACACCACAATCAAGGGTGGAAGCCACCTAACTATGGGTGGAATAACAACCAGCAGGCTGGACCCAGCCATCAGTATGGACAAAACCCATATGGAAATCATCCTCCTCCTTTCAACATGCAGAGCTTCAAGCCCAGACCCAATTTTCAGAACTATCAATACCAGAGGCAGCCCCCTCCAGACCAGAATTTCACTATGCCCACACTCCCGAACGAGGACTCCTCCTCCGATAAGAAGAAGATCGCGGAGCTGGAAAAACATATTCGGACCCTCATGGCCGAAATGAAAGAAGTAAAAAATGGAGGAAGATTTCCAGGGCAAACAGAACCTAACCCGAAGCATGAAGCGTGTGCCATGAACCTCCGCAGTGGTCTCGAGATCCCTTCTCGTGTCCACCCAGATCCCGAAGCACACATTGTTGCCCCAGGCCCCGAAACCAACAATACTGCACCACCTCCCGAACAACCTACTGACCAACCCAAGAAGTCCCGATTTGGCGACGCAGCACTTGATCACTTCTTCTCCAGCAAGAAGTCCTGATGCAAGAAGAAGCAGCCCGTTGAGGAGGAAGAATTCTCTCAAGAATTCATAAACAAAGTCTTCGAGCCCCCTTTCCCTCAGCGGTTGGTCAAGAAGAAGAAAGAGGAAGAGGATCGGGACATCTTTGAGATGTTTAGCAAGGTCGTCATTAATATTCCACTCCTTAAGGCCATCAAGAACATGCCGCGATATGCCAAGTTTCTGAAACAGCTATGCACCAACAAGAACAAATTCACTGAGGTGAATAGAATCAGTGTGGGAGCTAATCTGTCCGCCCATATCCAGCGAAAAATTCCACCCAAGTGCAAAGACCAGGGCATGTTCACGGTCCCGTGCAAGATCGGGACTATCGATATTGGAAAGGCAATGTGCGATTTGGGAGCTGGAATTAATGTTATGCCCTTGACCATCTACAATAGTCTCGGACTCGGGCCCTTGAAAGAAACCACACTGGTAATCCAACTTGCAGACCGTTCGGTAGTGTATCCCAAAGGAATCATCACGGATGTTCTTGTCCAGATTGGTGAATTCCTATTCCCAGCTGATTTCTATGTTCTCTCCATGGAAAATCCCACGAACACCAAGTCTTCGGATCTACTCTTGGGGCGTCCTTTCTTGGCTACTGCCCGTGCAAAGATTGACTGTTATGAGGCCTCGATATCCCTCGAGTTCGACGGGGAAATCATCCGTTTTAACATGCTGGACTCCATGAAGTACCCCCCGAATTTTCAAGCGTCAATTTTGTTGATATAATAGACCCCCTTGTGGAGGAAATTACTGAGCTGAACTCTGTCGAGCCCTTGAAGCTGGTTCTCGACCATAGTCTCACCCCCGAATCTCTGCGAGAGATGACAGCTTCCATCGTGGTCCCCTCTGAATTAAGCACCGTTGCCGCAGCCCTTGAAGGAAATGCTGAAACGGTAGTCGAACCCCTGAGCGAATCTCCCGAATGCGCAGATCATGTACGACTTCCATCGTCTCTGGAACAAGCCCCAGACCTCAAACTCAAGACGCTGCCCTCACACTTGAAGTACGCATACCTCGGGGAGAAAGAGTCGCTTCCAATCATAATTTCCAACAAGTTAGAAGCAGACCAAGAGACTGAGCTCGTAAACCTCCTCCAGAGTTTCAAGAAGGCTATCGGATGGACGATCGCCGACATCAAGGGACTGTCACCATCCTTATGCACTCACCGCATACATCTTGAAGACGACTCCAAGATAGTGAGACAGCCTCAAAGGCGTTTGAACCCCCCCATGATGGAGGTGGTCAAGAAAGAGATCTTGAAGCTGCTCGATGCCGGAGTCATTTATCCCATTTCTGATTCCCCATGGGTCAGCCCAGTTCAGGTGGTCCCGAAGAAAACTGGCATCACAATCATTCCGGGTCCCAAGGGTCAGCCAATTCCCTCCCGAATCCAGAATGGCTGGCGTGTGTGCATTGACTATCGACGCCTGAATGAAGCCACCCGAAAAGACCATTTCTCACTTCCCTTCATAGATCAGATGCTGGAGCGCCTTGCGGGCAAGACGCATTACTGCTGCCTGGATGGGTATTCGGGATTCCACCAGATTCCGGCAGCCCTTGAAGATCAAGAGAAAACCACCTTCACGTGCCCCTTCGGGACCTTTGCTTACAGACGCATGCCCTTTGGGTTATGTAATGCCCCAGCCACATTCCAGAGGTGCATGGTCAGTATCTTTTCAGAATTTGTGGAAGAATGCATCGAGGTATTCATGGATAACTTCATGGTCTATGGTAACTCTTTTTCCGAATGCCTCTTGAATTTAAAGAAAATTCTGCAAAGATGTATTGAAACTAACCTTGTTCTTAATTTTGAAAAATGTCATTTCATGGTTGACCAAGGACTGATCTTAGGCCACATCGTGTCCCGAAAGGGTATCGAAGTGGACAAGGCCAAAATTCAAGCTATCGAGACCTTGCCTTACCCCTCGAATATTCGAGATGTGCGTTCTTTTCTCGGACATGCAGGTTTTTATAGGAGGTTCATCAAGGATTTCTCCAAGATTGCCCAGCCGATGTGCCAATTACTACACAAGGATGTGAATTTTGTGTTCGATGACGAGTGCAAGAAGGCATTCGAGACCTTGAAAGCCAAGCTTATTTCCGCTCCCATCATTCGAGCCCCCGATTGGACACTCCCCTTCGAGATCATGTGTGACGCAAGCAACCAAGCCCTGGGAGCTGTTCTGGGTCAGAAGAAAGACAAGGAGACCTATGTCATTTATTATGCCTCCAAGCTGTTGGATACCACCCAACAAAACTATACCACAACGGAGAAAGAGCTTTTGGCCATTGTCTATGCCCTTGACAAATTTCGGCAGTACCTCCTGGGCACAGAAGTGATTGTGTATTCCGACCATTCTGCCCTTCGATGTCTACTCAAGAAGACCGACGTGAAGCCTAGGCTTATCCGCTGGATCCTCCTACTTCAAGAGTTCAACCTAGCCATCAAAGATAAAAAAGGAACCGAGAATTGTGTAGCTGATCATTTGAGTCGACTCCCGCATCAAGAAGACGACTCCCAAGTAACCATTCGGGAGTCTTTCCCTGATGAGCATTTGTGCTTAGTTGACACGGCAAAATACCCCTGGTTCATGGACATAGCTAATTATTGTGCCACCGGTGCGCTTCCAGTCGAGGCCTCGAGTGCAGAACACAACCGAATCCGCAAACAAGCCAAGTACTATGTTTGGGACAGCCCTTACTTATGGAAGCATTGTTCAGATCAGATCGTTAGGCGCTGTGTCACCATAGATGAGGTCCCATCCATCCTCAATTTCTGCCATTCAACAACAGAAGGAGGACATTTTGCTGCAAAGAAAACCGCGCTCAAAGTCCTAGAAGCGGGTCTTTACTGGCCCTCCATCTTCAAGGACAGTTATTCATTTTGCGCAACCTGCCCTCGATGCCAAGCCATGGGAAACATCGGAGCCCGAAACCAAATGCCCTTGACCAGTATCATTGCGTGCGAAATTTTCGATATTTGGGGCATCGACTTCATGGGACCGTTCCCGAATTCATTCGGGCATACGTATATTCTGCTTGCAGTAGATTATGTTTCCAAATGGATCGAAGCCAAGGCCACCAAAACTGACGATTCAAGGGTGGTTGCTGATTTTCTCGAAACACACATCTTTAACCGATTCGGGACCCCTCGAGCTCTCATCAGCGATCGGGGGACTCATTTCTGCAATCGAACAGTCACTTCGCTACTTAACAAGTATGGAGTGACTCATCGAGTATCCACAGCTTACCACCCCCAAACCAATGGGCAAGCCGAGGTCTCAAATCGGGAGATCAAGGCTATCCTCGAAAAAACAGTGAATCAGTCAAGAAAAGATTGGAGTCTCAAGCTAGGAGACGTGCTTTGGGCCTACCGCACCGCATTCAAGACCCCGATTGGCATGACGCCATATCGATTGGTCTATGGCAAGCCGTGCCACCTTCCGGTCGAGATAGAACACAAGGCCTTTTGGGCAATCAAGAAAGTCAACATGGACTTGAACTTGGCAGGAAAGGAACGCTGTTTGCAAATTCAAGAGCTTGAAGAACTTCGGGGGGACGCCTACGAAAATTCAATGATCTACAAGGGCAAGACCAAAGCCCAGCACGACAAGCACCTCGTAGTCAAAAACTTCACCATTGGGTAGAAAGTTTTGCTCTACAACTCAAGACTACGGATTTTCTCGGGAAAGCTCAAGTCCAAATGGACGGGACCATACCGAATCACTGCAGTATTTGATCATGGTGCTGTTGAAATCTAGAACCTAGACAATGAGGAGCCATTTAAGGTAAACGGTCATAGGTTGAAACACTTCTATGAAGGGTTCAAGCCTTCGACTACAGAGGAAGCAAGGGTCGAGGACCCAGCACTCAACACTCCCGAATGAGGACACAACGTCCAGGCCTGGACGATAATCAAGGCCAAGTGTGGGGACAAACCCCGAATTTCTAACCCTCTTCCTTTACTTTTCTTGTCTCTTAATTCTGCATCCGACATCCTCTTTTCTCTCTTCCTAAAGCCCATTTCTTATCTTCCCTAGGTGATCTTAATTAGTTTTGTCCATCCTTATTCCTTTTGTCCGTTGGTTTCCTTAGTTTCTTCTACTTTATTTTTTATTTTCATTTTATTATTTGAGTCAACTCTAGCTTTTCAAATTTTCTATGTGCACTTTTTATGTTACCTAGGTAAAAATTTAAATTTTCTTTGTCCTCTTCCCTCTTTCATTTAATTTTTATGTCTCTCTCTCTCTGCTAATTAATGACTTGTTCCCTCCTTTATCACCCCCATTTAATTACCTCTGATTTTATTCTTATCTCTCCTCTTTTTAAAATCCTAAAAGCTGATTTGCTTTCCCTGATTCCCGCGCAGGTGTAAGAGCACGCTGCCCATGGCACTGAGCGCCCTCTCCCATCGCGCCACATGGACAACGGAGACCGAAACATCAGTTCCTGCCTCTCTCCACGTTCCCACGCCTGCCAAAACCTACTCACCCACGCCACCTAAACCGTCACCCTTCCACGTTACCCAACCAAAACCCCCTCATCACTCCCAATCAAATCAAAACACTTCCTTTTCTCTTCTTTCCAAAAACGAAACCCTCTCTTCTTCCTTATGGCACGCACTCACCTTAACCTAAACAAAAACCCCACTTCTCACTCTTCTACTCCAACTCCTACTCTTCCCTCTCACCAAAACCAACCAAGCACCACCACTTCCGGCCATTCTCCAGCAGCCACTGAACGGCTCGGATCTCCATCTTCCGACGCCACCATCAACCTAGACGAAATCCCTTCCACTACCCCTCTCCCAGACATGACCAGATCTGGAAAGGTACGCCGTGTCCCTCCAACCACCACCGCTGGCAGCAAGAAGAAAACGCCGCCCAGCCCTGTCAACTCCGTTCCCCTCGACGTTAAGCCCATTGGCTACATGATTCCTTCTGACACCGAGGAGGACGAACAGCCCCAGACCAGTTCCAGCCTCAGGGAAGCCCGACGGGTGGAGAACGAGAATGCAGAGCAATTCCCGTGGGATTCCGACGACCAGTGAGAGGAGGAGGACGACGGCAGACATGATGCTGAAGGCGAGGTCGAGCTGACTGAGCGACCAGAAGTGCAGGACGCTCAGGATCCCGAGCACACTGCTCCAGGTCCTGAGGACATTCCAGAGGGCCCAAAAGAGGAGGTCGCCAAAGAAGGAGAAGGGGAGGTCGATCCACCCCAACCTCCCAGCCCACCCCCAAACCTCCTGCTCCTAAGGGGAGGCCAAGGGTAAGACCCGAGCCGCGAAGTACACTCCTAAGCCTCCTGCTCCTAAGGTTCCAGCCCCCAAACCTCCGGCCAGTAAGAAACGGAAGACCCCGGCCTCCTCCAAGGGCAAAGCTCCTGCTACTGAGACACCGCGCAAATCCCAGCGCCTCGAGGAGGAAGATGAAGAGTTTGATTCTGCTCCGGGCTCCCGACCCAGTTACCTGGTAACAGCTAACCTTGAAACTTTCAATGAGCTTTTTATCTTTAATGATAAGCCTTCCTTGGACAAGGTGAATTTGATGAATTTTAAGGGAGTAGCCCCGTGCCCTAAGTTAGATCTGGAGTTCTGCGATAAGATGGGTGTTGGGTCCCGAATTCGGGAGTATATCAGTGGTATTGGGTGGGAGAGTTTCTTTTACATGGATCAGCCTACTTATTTGGAACTCAGTTTGGAGTTCTTTGCTAGTTTTTGGTATAAGGTTGATCTGTTCAAACCCAAGGGTGGGGTAGGTCCCGATTTGTCTACGAAGGGTTGTGTGAATTTCAGGCTTGCAAGTAAATGGCACCCGCTGTCCCTCGACGACTTCAACGTCTACCTTGGTTTTGTCAGTCGTGAAGGGACTCACGAGGCCGCATATCAGAACGCTCTCACCAACGTTCCCGCCACATTCAACACTCACAAAGCCCTTCGAGAGCTCTCTGGCCAAGATGAGATCAAATTTGACTCTCGCCATACCAAAGCCCACTGCATTCAAGACCCGGCGCTCCGCATCCTGCAACGCTTCCTGTCCATTGCCCTCGCGGGTAAATTCGGGACCTCTAGGCAGCTTGCCCAAACAGAGTTGTTTTTCCTCTGGGCCATGTACCACAAGCAGCGGGTCAATCTTGGATACTGGATCGCCACCGCTGCTCATAACGTCGCCAATGCCCCCCAGGGTCGCTCTCCTGTTCTTGGATCACTTGTCACCAGCTTGGCCTCCAAACTTTACACCTCGACACTTCGGGAGCTCAATCTGTATCGACACCCGAGCTCCTTCAAGATCCTCGGCTTCAAATCCCTGGACGCGATGGAATTTCTTTGTGTCATTAATGGTGTCCTGAGCTTCCATGCAGGTAATAAGGGTAGGATCGAAGGCAAGTATAAATACCCAGACCTCTCCAAGCCGTCTGCTGCCCCCGAGCCTCCGTCTAGCAAAGCTACCACTTCGACTGCCCCGAAGCCCAAAGTTGACTCCCGAGTGCCCGACAACATTCCAGCTGACGACACAACAAACCAACTCCTCCGCCTCATCCTGGAAACCAATCTTGCAATCCTTCACGAGATCCAAACTCAAGCTGACGTGCTGATTGCGACGCGCCGCCCTCGCCCCCCCCCCCCCATGATCCCGCACATTTTCAATCCCTTTTGCCCCTACGTGGGCTGGTTATCACTGTTGAACAATTTCCATTCCTGCTATAACTTTAAACTGCTTTATCTTTTGTCTCCCTTCCGCATTGAGGACAATGCGCTGCCTAAGTGTGGGGGGGAGTTTAAAAACTGCTAGTATTTATTATGCTTATATTCTAGTTTAATTTTCCTAAGTTTATGCATGATTTCCTTTAAAACTTTTAGCTCAAGGCCTATTTTTGAAAACACCTCAATGATGGACACACACCTGACTTGTGCACATAGAAGAAAAATGCTGTCCTAGTCAAGGTCCCGAATGATTCATGCTTTGCCTGTTATGCCTTATATCTGCTTCAAGACCTAGACACCAGTAGTCACGAATTAACACCTTGAGAGCATTTGAGCCTTCATGCCTATATTTATTGTTTGAACGAATGCATGACTAGGTACTGGTTGGGTTTGCATGATATCCATGGGTATAGACACACATAGACATAGGAAAGCAGTAAAAAGATTAAGTCTTCGCATCACATTGTCTTCTCTCATCTTTTCTGTTCTGTTTTCTTTTCTTACTCCCGAACCACTTCTTGACCCTCCATTCTGACCATTTGAATTTTCCTTGATCTTTCTCTTGGCAGGTGAGCGATGTTGTTGGGTGCACCATCGAGGGCTAGACTAGACAGAAGAAGCAGCAAAGGCGAAGTATGGGGGCTCCCGAATACATTCACGGTCCCGAACACTGGCACAAATTCAAGACCTCAAAACTAAATTCAAGGGCAGACCAAAACGAAAAAAAAAAAAAAAAACCACTTCCCATCCACAGCAAAACACAAGTGTGGGGGAGTGGAATCAGACATCTGACCCCAAAGAAAAGGTCTCATTCCTCAAACCAGACCAGCTCTCTTCCCCTCTCTCGAAAAATAAATAAATATATATATATAGAAAAATAGAAAAACAAAAACAATAAAAGAGAGGGAAGAGAGCAAGACAATACCTTCAAAGCCAGAAGAGAAAAATCGGCAGCCAGCACCCATTCAAGGCCTCGAGCCTCGGTCCCGAACCGCGGCAAGGGCCCCCCCTCGAAAAAGAAAAGCCTAGTCTAGCTTTCGCTCCAGCAACATTGCCTCACCATTTTGATTCCTTCTGCCAAGGAAGCGTTCCAGGTTTGAGTCGGTTCCACCACCTTCTCATTTCACCTCTCCCTCTTCTCCACTTTTTCCTCTCATAATGCTTCCTTCTATTTCCTCTTATCGTTCATTTTCCTTGTTTCCCCTTCTTGCCCCCGATGCGGAGTCTTTTGATTGCTAGATTGCCTATGCACGTGTCTAATGTACTCGGATTGATATGCAAGCCTGATTGTGTCGTGTTATAGCATACTTGAGCGTTTAAACACCTAGCCTTACGAGTGTGAGTGCAAACACCAATCCATGTGAGGACTGCTGGTTCATAGGCTGAAGCGGAAAATTCCTTTCTCAAGGGTCGTTACCCTTCTGATTTGACGCAGGTGTATCTAGGCGGGGTCTGTCTTCATTCGAGGTCCCGAATCTTGACAAGCGTGCTTATTCTCTGTGCTATGGTTTGGTGTGTCTGTTCTGTTTTGGGGACTATTTTAAGTTTTGTTAATGCTCGAGGGCGAGCATTGGGCAGTGTGGGGGCTATTTGATAGCGTGTTTTTATGCATGATTTTCCCTCAATTTTCTCACTTATTTAGAGCTTGATTCTGCTAATTTACCCTTGATTTCATTACTATTGCAGATCTAGGCCTAAAAAGGGAATTTATGCTAAAACAAACGTTTTTGGTGCAATTTGAGCGAATTCGAGCTTCAAGACCAAAAGTCGAGGTCCCGAGTCCAAAGCAGCGTTCAAGGTCCCGAATCGGATTCCCAGTTCGGGACTCCCGAAGGGTAAAGGATGACGTTTCCACGTGTCACCCCACCTAACGCCCATGTGATCCCTCTGACACTGTTCTGACGCTCTGCACTGATTACCAAACACCTGCGGATTTCAGTCTCGAGCCCACTCCAGGCCTGCCAAAGCTGGAAAAACCAGACAACTTTATGCTTTTCCAGCTTTGTGCTTTTGGGAACATAGATCCACTTCTTTAGGCTTTCAATTAATGCATTTTGTCCCTAGTTTTTGGGCTGTAGATATTTTGTGCTTGGAGCTCTACTATATAAAGGGCATCCATGAATAGTCTTGGTAGCTTTTCTTTGATCTCTCCTAGTAATTAATTAATTAGCATAATTTAGAAGTAGCTTAGACTTCTCTCTAGTTTCTCTCTCTAGCCATTGTTAGCTTCTTCAACATTGCTGCCGAGCTATAAACGGAATTTTAGTAACAAGTTTTCTTCCCTTACACTATTTAATTACTTGTTATGCTTTCTTTAATCGTTATTTGTTTATCTTTAAGTATGAGTAGCTAAATTCCTAGTTCTTGGCAAGGCTGATTCAAGGGTTGCAGGGGCAGATTCGAGGCCTTAATGTGCTTAATATATTCTTGATGCTATATTCAACTATTCATCGATTTAATTACATCTTTGCATGATTTAATTTGAGGCCTGATCAACTGAGAATTATCTTGTGTAAATGCTGCCATTTATGTGATGAATACGGAAGGAAAGTTACATGAGCAAGTAGGCATCTGTTTAGTCTTGACTGTGTCAAAGTGGTCTTGAATAGATAGGTTGGGTAGTTGATTAGAGCTGGGTCACGAGCCTGACAAACTGAGGGACTTTAGCTCTAGATCTGTCTTTTCTTAACTTCATGGGCAGTTTGAGTATGGCCCTCCCGCATTCATGCCTGGAGGGATGGCGGACTGTCAAGACTACCTCATATGTGGAAACGGGGGGTAGTTTCTCTTAAGAGAAAAGTAGGGGATATCCGAGGAATCTGGTCCCCATGTCATTTCTATGACATCTCGAATGGAATACCCTTGAGCTGATGACGATCTGGTCCCGAATGCAACCCAGGATGCCTTTGCCGAGAACCCTCTCTCCAACTGATTATTCGTGCTTATTTCACTCTTGTTCTATTTCACGCTTGCGTTGATACTTCTGCACCTGTTTCTGATTTGCTTTATTATTTCTAGAATTGTTCAACGATCCGTTTATTTTACCATTCGGGACCTCGAACGTGACATTCGGGACCCCGAACGTGACATTCGGGACCCCGAATCTGCTTTCTTAGATAAACTTGTTAGCTCCCAAAATCTGCCTTGGCCAATCTGTTTGGCCAAGTAAAACCCCCTGATTGTCACTTTTCATGCTCTTCTCCCCTGAATGCATTCAAGACCTTAGATCAGTTTCTCACAATCCCTGTGTTCGACCCTGACTGCCACTGTACACTTTATCTCTTGTGCACACACGTTTTCAGGCACTATAAATCTTTATTTGACTGACGATCAATTGGCATCCGTTACCGACCAAGCTTTAGAAGAAATCAAGCTCACATGAGCATGACTGAGAGGAACGAGCAGGTCATACAAAAAATGGTTGTCCACCCACTTATCGAACCAAAATGAGGTGTGTAGACATCAAAATTGCGGTTCGTCTCAAAATATTCGACCCAGTTTATAAAAAAAAGGCCAGGAAGCCCACTCACCGAAATTCATGAAGCTTATTTGGTCGAAGCCCACCAGCAAGCTCATATTTGGAGGGAATAAAACTCATCTAATATTTCATTAATTTGATTAAATGTCAAATTAATTGATATTCAATTATTAATTAATATGTAAATTAATTAATAATGGTGGTTACACATTGGGCCAATGAGATGAGGACATGTGTCATCTTTCCCACTCAAAACCATCCCTATGAGTCTATAAATAGAGGCCTCACTAGAAGGTGGAGACACATTATTTGGAGGAGAAGAAGTGCTGTAAAAATCAAGAGCTAAAGCATATCGTCTCCAAGGAAGAAAGAGAAGCCACAAGCTGATTCAAGGCCAGTTGTCTCTCAACCACGTCAAATCAAATCAAGAAGGAGCCACAAGCTAATTCAAGGTCGGTTTCTTCTCAAATCAATCGCAGATTACAAGCTGATTCAAGGCCAATCCGTCAACCATTCAACTCAAGTTCAAATCCAAATCCAGGGTGAAGACTGATCCATTAATCAGAGGAATCAAGAGAAGAAGAACCAATTTTATTCTACATTCAACAATAGCAATTTGACACGTGTAATTTTCTCCTATTTTAGGAAAAATTGTGCGTACAAATCTTTGGCACGCCCAGTGGGACCCTACTCTCCTCTCATCTTTTGAATCACACTCCTCAAATGAAGATCCAAAATAAATCGCCTGATTAGAAATCAGACCGACGACTCCTTTCCTGAAGCACTTCAAGAAGGTCTTCCGGCAACACGTGCTCGCACTAGAGCTGGAAGGGCCCAGTTGGTGTCACCATTGAAGCAATTTTCCCGTAGGGAAAAACCAAGAAGAAAGGTCGTCAAAGAGATCCAAACCAGATCTGATGACTCTTACTACCCGAGTGAGGAGTCTGATGCCGGAGTTACTTCTGAAAACACTCCAACTAGGAGATGGGTAGACTACATACAACTTTGACTCCTCTGAGTCCTTTGCTGCGGTGATGGCCATCGACGCTTCCCCAGATGCTGAGACTAGGGCTGCCCATTCGGGTTTTCCGAATTTCCGAATTCTGAATTTGAGGAATTCGGGTTTTCTAAAATTTGAATTTTCAATCCCATTCCGGACCGAAGTAAAATACTTCCGAACCCGAATTTCAGAATTCATAATTTCTGAAATTTCAGAATACCCGAATTTTCTGAATTTTCCGAAATTATGAATTCATGCAATTCAATCCACTGCCATGTTGAATAATCCACCACCATGCAATTCAATTCAATCCACTGCCATGCAATTCAATCCACTGCCTGTAATTTAATTCAATCCATGCAATTCAATTCAATCCACTGCTATGCAATTCAATCCACTGCTTACAATTCAATTCAATCCATGCAATTCAATTCAATCCACTGCCATGCAATTCAATTCAATCCCCTGCCATGCAATTCAATCCACTGCCATACAAATAATCCAACAATTTTAAACATATAAATTAAGTTAATCCATGCCATACAAATAATCCAAGGCTACAACAACAATTCAATCCACTGAAAAGTTTAACAAGTGATCTCCCTCTTCACTGCCATACTAATTATCCATACAACTAAGTGACTAACTCCCTTCTCCACTGCAATTTCTTGTCCAACCAAAACAAGTGATCTCCCTCTTCACTTTAGCAAATGACTCCAAGCAACTAATTCCAAAACAAGTACCGAATTAGCAAATGAAATTAACAAGTGAAATTCTAAAACTTTGAATGAGTTTGCACACACCTCCACAACTAGCAAGTGACTTCAAGCTACTAAACTTCTGTAATAGTTGTCTCCACTAGCATTTGAGAGATGTATACAAACCAAAGTATTCCAATAGAGAGAATATTAGTAATTAAACGTAGAAATAAATTTTCAGAACTCAATTGCAATAAAAAAAAATGTACCATCTTCCCATTGTTCAAGCTCAGCAAGGTCCTCTTCAAGTTTCATGGATTCTCTAGATGACCTGAACCAATCTTGTAAACATATTAAGCCTTGCACAACCATTGGTGTCAAGGAGCTCCTAAAAGGGTCAAGAACTCTTCCTCCCGTACTGAATGCAGATTTAGATGCCACTGTGGAAACTTGGACAGCTAGTATACCTTTTGTCATCCTAGAAAGAACAGGGAACCTTGGAGCATGCTTTTTCCACCAGTCCAAGATGGAAAATAATTTGCCTCCTTCAATAACACTCTCTTGCAAATAAGATTCTAGTTCTGACTTCATTTGGAAGGAGCCTCCACCATTAGCTTCCTTGAACCTCCTAAACCTTTCTTCTCTAGCATTGATCAACTCAGACCCCTCACAAACACTTTCACTACACCCTTCCTTCTCCACAGCAGTATCACCTACAACACTATGCTCTTTTCTCTTACCATATAACTCCCAATACGCTACATATATTCTTTCTGTATCCCTCCTCACTTTTTCTCCCAACTCTTTCCCAACAAACTCCCCATGCACATCTAACAAAGCAAAAGCCACATAATCCATCTTCTTTCTTGGATCAAACACAACAGCAATATAAAGAAGAGAATTAAACTTACCCACATTACCCCAATACTTATCAAACTTCTCATGCATTTTTCCTGCCAATTTCGTAAGTTTTACATCACTACTATTCTCCCAAGCACTCAACATAGTAGCCACATTAGATACATGATCAAAGTAAGCATTTGCAGTAACATACTTAGACCCTGACACAAAACAAGTTAAGTCATAAAAGTACTTCAAGGTCTTACACAATCTTCTTGCATTCACCCAATCATCTTCTTTTGGTACACCACCTCCACCATCACCATCAGTGCTTGCATTCACATATTGAACACCATCATCCTCTAGATATTCCTCATCATCAACCATGAGAATATCTGCCAAATCCTCTTCATTTGATTTTCCTTTTCTTTTATTCTTTCTTTTTTCTTCCCTCATCACAAGTTCAATCCTGTAGAAGGGATCCACATCCTCGTATGCCTCAAAGGTCTTCTCAAACTTCAACGCAGTCTCTAACATCAAATAGGTGGAGTTCCACCTAGTACACACATCTAAGCACAACAATGCTTTAGACCCAACATGCTCTCTTTCTGCACACTCCTTAAATTTAGACAATCTAGATGGAGATTGTCTAATGTACCTTACTGCCTCTCTGATCCTAATGATTGAGGTTCCCACAGTGGTAAGCCAATGCAATACCATCAAATTCACAATATGTGCAATGCACCTAACATGAACAAACTCCCCCTCACAAATATTTGTACCCCACGGATTCATCTTCTTCTTAATCCAGGCAACAGCTAAATCATTTGAGCTAGCATTATCTACTGTGATTGTAAACACCATATTAATTCCCCAATCAATCAAACATTTCTCAAGTGTCTTTCCTATAGCATCACCTTTATGACTAGTGATTGGACAAAAATTCAACACTTTTTTATGTAAATTCCAGTCATTATCAATAAAGTGCGCTGTTACAACCATGTAGTTAATCCTTTGAATGGATATCCAAGTGTCAGTGGTAATAGAAACCCTATCACAATTAGAGATCAAAACGCTTTCAATCTCACCTTCTCGTCAACATACATCTTATAACAAAACCTAGTAATTGTGTTTCTAGAAGGCACTACAAACCTATTCTGCACAGTAGCCATGAATTTCTTAAACCCCACACCCTCTACAAACCTAAAGGAAAGTTCATCCTCTATTATCATTAGTGCCAAAACCCTCTTACACTCTTCTTGATCAAACTTCCAAGGTCCTATAGTCTTACTACCATCAGGATGTACATAAGTGCTCATTTCAGTTTGCCTAGGGGTCATTAGAATGAGGTACCTCTTTACACCTTTTCATGTGATTTTTCATGCCATTTGTACCATTTACCCTAGAATCACATGCAATTTCAATTTGACAGTATATACAAGTACCTTTCCACTCTCCATCCTCATTTTGGCTCCTTTTAAATTGCTTCCACACAATTGATCTTAGAGCCATCGTCTTCCTTTTCTTCTCTATCTTTACTGTAGCAGTGGAAGGAGCCACTGGTTGCGTTTGTGTATTTGCCACCACTACCATAGCAGCTTCTGCTGGTTGTTTGCCTTTCATTACCACATCCGCATCAACTAGGTTAGCAGACATCTTCCTCCTAATTAATAAAACAGAAAATCAAGTTAATTTTAGTTTAATCTTTTTCTTAAAAAATAAAATTGACAGTACTAATAGGACAACCATCTCAATTCAGCTCAACTCATCTCAATATTTTTTAATTTCACGTAGCTTAACTCATCTCAATGCTCTCACAAAATCAACATGTAACCAACTAACCATAACAGTCTGTGCTTAATGCTTGGTAGAAGTCATTGGATTATAATTCAAATCAACTAAATCATAAAATAGGTGAGAAACACAAGTAAGGTAGCTAGCGTGATCCAGTAAAGCTACTAAACTTTCATGCACTTCCCCTACCTATGCATGATTAATAGGAGTACTGGGCGCCCAACACATGCACCAAACAAGAGAAAAGAAAAGGTACAAATTAGGATTTCCAACATCAAAGACGGTGCTAAATTATGATTACAAAGTAAACAAATAGGTATGCAATAAATTATAGTAGAACATGCTATCCACACTTTCACAAGTCTAATATATCAATGTGGTACTATGGTAGTGAATTGAATATAACATTATTTGAGAACCCAACTCGATTGGTCTCCTAAAGCAAGCAACACACAGTAAACATCATTGATAGACTGGTTTTAAGAAGAGTAGTGCCAAATCACTGCCCGTTCAATTTTTCCTTCAATCAACTTTAGCAGAAATTGTATTAGAGTGAGAAAACGTTCAGCAGGCCAGTACTGATTCATAATTATCCAATCCCGTGGCACACCCATTATCTAAGATGGGGTAGGCCACACATGTGAGCACAGCATGAACCAACAATCATGCACTAAACTCATAGGAGCTACTGCTAATTTATAGGAATATTACTAATTAATATAGCAGCTAGTAAAGATTAAGATACTCCTAAATCGTAACGATATTGCTAACCTAAAAGGAAAAATATGATTCACTTTCCATAAGTGATACATAACACAGATGCTGCTGGGAAATAAACTATGAAAAAAGTTGGACCACACTACTGAAAAATTCAGTTAACCAACAAAAATTAGGGTTAATTCTAAATTAAAGATTAAACAAAAATTGAGAAGCCCTACCTGTAAGAGAAGATGGTGGTGACTGGGCTGCGTTGGTTGTGTTGGTGAATCGGTGATGGTGGACGACGGTGTTGAATCTGTTGAAGTCAGCGACGCTGGTGGTGGACGGTGGTGGTGATGGTGAGGAGAGATCGGGAGGAGAATGGTTGCGATTCAGGAGGAGAAGTTCTGGTTAAGGTTGGCAATGGAGCGGGTATGGAGCGAGTAAGGCACTATCCATACCCGCACCTGCAAATTTGCGGGTAATCCATACCCGCACCCGCACCCGCGCGGAGCGGGTATGAGAAGACAAATTGTACCCGCGGATACCCGCAAATTTCTTAAAATTTAAATTTTCATGTTTAATGTTTTCAAACACGCTTTTAAAGTCATTTAAATTTATGGTTTGTATTATACTTTGGATTGGAAAATAGTTGAAAAATTACTTTAGTGGCTATGTAACATTTAATTTATGGTTTGTGTTTGACTAAGAGATTTACTAAGGTTTACAAATTTTATGATATGTATATATATTTTGCGGGTATTATTGCGGGTATCCATACCCGCATTTTGCGAGTATTTAGTGCGGGTATTGGAGCGGGTAAGCACTATTCATACCCGCACTTCTTTGCGGGTGTGGGTAATACCCACCCGCAATTGCGGGTATCCGGTGGATATCCATACCCGCGGGTGGAAATTGCCAACCCTAATTCTGGTGGACGGCGACGCTGGTTGTGTTGGTGATGGTGGACGCCGGAGCTGTGTTTAATCGGGAGAAGTTTTGTGTGTCTCAGTGTCTGTGCGTGTGGCTGCCGTTCGGGAAGAGAGAGAGAGTGAATTGAAATCGAAAGAGAAGGAGAATGAGATAGGTTATTTTTTGGGCTATACATAAAACGACGTCGTTTTATGTATGAAAAATTTGGGTATTTCGGGTACCCAAAATTTTCAAAATCCATCCCGTTCCGACCCAAATTAAAATTTTGGGTATCTAATTTCGAATTCTGAATTTCCGATTCCGAAATTCAAAATTTTGGGTCAGAAAAATCAGAAATTCGGAATTCGGGAGTTTTGGGCAGCCCTAGCTGAGACTCGCTTTCAAGAGATGTCCTTAGCAATTGAAAATTTGACAAAAGCTATGGTAGAGAAAGATGCCCAAATAACTTTTCTGACGGCTAAGTTGGCAAGTCAACCAGGCTCATCAAATAATCCAAACTCTAGCGGAGGGTCTACTGGTGATGAGAATGATGAGCGAGAATGACAGATGAAATACCATGAAGACTTCGCCACGGTGAATCTGAATGACAACAGCAACAACACCGCGACCGTGCTCAATATGACAATTCAACAACTGCAGATGATGATTGCTGACACTATCCGTGCTCAATATGGAGGAGCTTCGCAATCCTCTCTCGGGTACGCAAAGCCTTACTCAAGGCGCATAGATGAACTATTACTGCCTGTGGGGTATCAACCTTCAAAATTCTAGTAGTTCGATGGGAAAGGGAACCCTAAACAACACATCGCTTACTTCATAGAGACTTGCAACAATGCAGGAACTTATGGAGATATGATGGTGAAGCAATTTGTTCGATCCCTGAAAGGTGTGGTCTTCGAATGGTACACTAACATCAGGCCTGGGTCTATTGATAGTTGGGACCAACTTGAAAGAGAATTCCTAACTCGCTTTTACAGCACTCGACAGATTGTCGGCTTACCAGAACTGGCTGGGACACAACAAAGAAAAGATGAACCCGTCACTGATTTCATCGAAAGATGGAGAAACTTGGTCCTTAATTGCAAAGAAAGGATCAGTGAGTCATCTTCAATCGACATGTGTGTCCAAGGAATGCATTGGGGACTGCTCTACAACTTGCAGGCAAACATGCCACGCACATTTGAGGAGCTCGCAACTAGAGCTCATGATTTGGAAGTCCAGATCCAAAGGCACGGGAGTTACTTGCCAAATGATTCTCGCGAAAAGAAGGAAGTCAAGAAAGAAGTAAGGAAAGACCCGAAGACCAGCAAGGGAAAAGAAAGCATGGTGGTTACCACTACACTTGTGAAGATATCCTCCAAGGAGGCCCAAAGGAAAGAAGGGGTGAAGCAGGAGTATAAGCCTTTCAAAGCTCAAAGAAAGACCCTGAAGGAACGTGAGGAAAGGGGATACCCCTTTTTAGACTCGGAAGTCTTCGATATTCTGGATCAACTCCTTGAACAAAAATTGATCGAACTTCCACCATCAAAGCGCCCAGAGAAAGTGAACCAGGTCGACAACCCTAGGTATTGCAGATATCATCGGATCATCAGTCATCCGGTAGATAAATGCTTTGTCCTCAAAGATCTCATTGTTCGTTTGGACAACGAAGGTAAGATAAAACTCGATAGTGAAGATGTTGCAGAGGCCAACTACATCATGACCACCACAAAGAATGATGCTAAACAGATAATGATTGCCTTCGAGTCGTTCGATCCTATTCCGTTGTCGCAAGCCTTGGGTCAGGGGATAGTCGCCTCTCAGCCGACGATACCGATAGCTGAATTACCGAAAGGGGCAGTCCCTATAAAGTTCAGCACGGATGGAGAAGTCAAGGTCACCTATGCTTACCCAGGGATGCCAAAGATGGGAAACCCTTATGGGCCAAGCTTGTACGAGTTAATGACTGATGACTTAGATGTTTGGGAAACAAGCTCTGAGTCCGAAGATGAATTTAACGATGGGTGGTCAACCTTTAGAAGAAAGAAGAATAAGAAGGTTCTTCCAAAGAGAAAATCATCCTCAAAATACTCTTATGATGCCTCTATTCAAAATCATTATGTCCACCAAGAAGGGTGGGGTCTTCCGAGCAAACAACCAGAGATATCTGAAGAAGGAAGGACAGTAACTCTTGAAGCGTATTTCCCAGAAGAACAACATTATGAAGATTGTGTAGCAGTCCATATGGTCAGCGTAAAGAAAGGCGAAGAGTCTGATCAGGAGGATGACAATGTCATAAAAAGGTTGAAAGAAGTTCCATCAAACGTCTCTTTAGCCGAAATCCTTAACCTCCCTTCAGAAGTTAGGATGTCACTAGTACAAGCATTAGTAGATCCAACCAAATACAAGGAAAGATTGTTGAAAGCTGTTGATCAACCATCTTACGTCGAATGCTTTAATGCAATCACCTTTACAAACGATGATTTATTACTGGGATCTCATTTGCACAATAGACATCTTTATGTCGCAGGTTACATTCGAGAAGAAAAAATCAGAAGGATACTTGTGGAACAAGGGTCAGCGGTCAGCATCATGCCTATCTATACAATGAAGAAACTAGGGATTGCCATGTCTGAGCTTTCCAAAAGTAAGTTGGTCATCCAAGGTTTCAATCAAAAGGGTCAAGCTGCTATTGACGCAATTCGAGTGAAGCTAGAGATCGAAGAATTGGTATCTACTGTCCTTTTTCATGTAATTGATGCCAAAACATCCTACCAGCTGCTCCTCGGAAGGATTTGGTTACATGAAAATGGAGTTATCCCTTCAAGTTGGCACCAATGCCTCAAATTTATTCGCAATGAAGAGGTAAAATACGTTAAGGGAGAAACCAACCCATTCAGCGAGGAAGAGTCACATTTTGCAGATGCAAAATTCTTCTCAGAAGAACAGATTCCTTCAGAAGCCTTCCCCATCTTCGCACCACAGCATAAGAAGAATGAAGAAAGCTTATCTTCTGCAACAAGAGCAACACCTATGTTCGTAAAGGCTTCACTTTCCAAAACCGTCATCACTGAGGAAGTAGAAGTCTTAAAAAGAAGTATAACTCTCTCTATCCCTATGATTTCAATATTGGTTCCAACACCATTCAAGTCGGAAGCTCCTCAAAAGATGAAATCTAAGGATGCGGGTGAAGGATCAGCAAGACGACCTATCCCTATGATTTCAACATTGGTCCCAAGGTCATCCAAGCTGGAAGCTTCCAAGAAGACAAGATCCAAAGATATAAAAAGTGAAGGATCAAAAGGATGTAGTCGAGCATGGTATGACCCAAAAGTCAAAAGACTTTTTGAGAATTCTGGGTACTCAAAAGGAGAGCCTCATAAACTTGGTGACTTGGATGCTGTCTTTTCTAGCAGAAGACCATCTACGGAGAGGCAAAGGTTCGGGCTCGGTTTCCTACAAGATCCTCCAACCAAGATCAAAGTCAAAAGGGCATCTACAAACCCAATTATGATATAAATATATGAAGTTGATAAGGGGATCCCTAAGGAGGAAAAGCCTTCCGTATTTAGCCGTATCCAAGGAGAAGCGGCTAGGGTCTCTGTTTTTGACAGGTTAGGAGACAAAGCTTCTTTGGAGCCTGAACTTATGACACCGCCACAAAGGAAGTCCGTCTTCACACGGCTAGGACCTACCAAACTAAATCAAAAAGGAAACTCCAAGAAGCAAAAGCAGAGGAGAAAACACGTTAAACGACAGCTCTTCCACAATGCTGAAGACATGGAGGTTGAGGATGTTAATTGTGCCTCCGTTGAGGAGGTGTCAGATGAAGATGAACTAGAGTTTGCTCCGTTAACATTTGAGGAAGGGGGCAAGCGACAGTTGATGAATTGAAAGAAGTAAACTTAGACACTATTGATGAGCCGAGACCAACTTTCTTAAGTGCTCTGTTGAGTCCCGAAGAAGCAGAAAAGTATATGGAGCTCTTGAAAGAATTCAAGGATGTGTTTGCATGGTCTTACAGAGAAATGCCTGGACTAAATCCCAAGGTTGCAGTGCATCACCTTGCAGTGAGACATGGCATAAAACCTAGTAAACAACCTCAATGGAAGTTTCGCCCGCACCTAATCCCATCAATTGAAGCTGAAGTGAATAAACTCATCGAGGCCGGATTTATTCGGGAAGTAAAATACCCTACTTGGATTGCCAACATTGTGCCAGTGAAGAAGAAGAATGGCCAAATCCGCGTTTGTGTAGACTTTCGCGACCTGAATAGGGCTTGTCCTAAAGATGACTTCCCTCTCCCAATCACTGAGTTAATGGTTGATGCAACCACAGGTCATGAAGCTTTATCTTTCATGGATGGCTCATCTGGATATAATCAAATCCGCATGAATCCAAAAGATGAAGAGCTTACGGCATTTAGGACACCTAAAGGCATATATTATTATAAAGTAATGCCATTTGGCTTGAAGAACATTGGAGCCACCTACCAACGGGAAATGCAAAAGATCTTCGATGACATGATGCACAAAAGGGTAGAATGTTATGTTGATGATATAGTAGTCAAGACTAAAACAAGGCAAGATCACTTAAGTGACTTGAGGGTTATGTTTGAAAGACTCCGTCGATATCAGCTCAGGATGAACCCACTGAAGTGTGCCTTCGGAGTTAGCTCTGGGAAATTCCTTGGTTTCATTGTTAGACATTGCGGCATCGAAGTTGACCAGACAAAGATCGATGCTATACTCAACATGCCCGAACCCACGAATATTCATGAATTGAAAAGCTTGCAAGGAAGGTTGGCATACATAAGGAGATTTATCTCTAATTTAGCTGGACGTTGCCATCCATTTAGTAGATTGATGAAAAAGGATGTACCCTTCGAATGGGATGAAGCCTGTCACAACGCTTTCGAAAGCCTCAAAAGGTATTTGCTTCACCCGCCAGTTCTCGCGGCACCCATTCCTGGAAAACCATTGGTCCTTTATATATCCACTCAAGAGCAATCTCTGGGGGCAATGCTCGCTCAACTAAATGAGAGTGATAAAGAAAATGCACTTTATTACTTGAGTAGACACTCGTGGGAGCTGAGCAAAAGTACGCTCCAATCGAGAAGATTTGTTTAGCTCTAATCTTTGCTGCTAGAAAGTTGAGGCATTACATGCTCTCGCATAGCATTCATTTGATATCAAAGGCAGATCCTCTCAAGTACCTAATATCTAGACCAATCCTTTCAGGAAGGTTGGCTAAATGGACATTACTGTTGTTGGAATTTGAGATAACCTTTGTGCCACAAAAGGCCACAAAAGGGCAAGCGCTAGTAGATTTCTTAGCAGATCATCCGATTTCGGCGGAATGGGAGCTTCTTGAAGATTTTCCAGATGAAGAAGTTTTCTTCACTGATTTTATGCCATCATGGAAACTTTTTTTTGATGGTGCGGCTAGAAGCTATGGTGCAGGAACCGGGGTAGTATTTGTTACTCCCCACGATGAGGTGCTGACATTCTCTTTCACCTTGACGAAAAATTGCTCTAATAATGTCGCAGAGTATCAAGCTTTGTTGATCGATTTAGAGATAGCACTGGAAATGAGGATCAACCAACTGGAAGTATATGGTGACTCAAAGTTGGTTGTTAACCAACTATTGTCTGAGTATGAGGTCCGAAAGGAAGATCTGGTGCCGTATCACCAATACGCAATGAAATTATCCGAGAAGTTTGAGTCCATAAGTTTCAATTTCGTTCTAAGAAGTGAAAATAGGCAAGCAGACGCTTTGGCCAACCTTGCTGCTATTTTGGCTGTGACTGAAGGAGATAGCATTCCAGTATCAGTTTCTCGGCGCTGGGTCATTCCCCTATTAGTTCCCAAAGATGAGGAGGAAGTAAATGACATTACTGTGGTCGAAGAAGAGAATGAAGATTGGAGGCAGCCACTCATCAATTTTCTCCAGGATGGGAAGTTGCCCCGATGATCCTCGTCACAAGACCGAAATAAAAAGACGAGCTCCCCGGTTCATATATTTTAAGAAAATTTTATATCGTCGTTCATTTGATGGTGTGTTCCTTAGGTGTCTGGGAAGAGAAGAATCAATCCAAGCCTTACAAGAGGCTCATAGGTGGTGTTTGGGGTTGCAAGTTGGGTTGCAAACCAACTTTTCCCACCGAGCTTTTCAACTTTGGCCGTTTGGGTATACCTTTTCAACCGAGCTTTTTGGAAAGCTGGTTGGGTTTTATGCCTTACCCCCCTCCTTTCCTCACTGCAGAAATTTTGGGCAGTGGCAAACGCAGCACTGCGTTTGCTTGCCTCTCTCCTCTCTCTTTTTTTCTTTCATTTTTTTACTTTATATAATAGAACAAAATAAATTAAAAACTACCACAATAAAATCTCCATCTCAAGATAAGTAATTCTAGATCCACTTTTCCTATTTTTATTAATTTTTTAAAAATGGATTTTATACTCCAACTATTTCATTTTTGTAGTTTTACCAAATACCAAAAATAACTTCTCGTTTCCCACAACACTTTTAAGAAATGTTTACCAAACAACATACTAGCTTTTCCAAAAGTACTTTTACCACAACACTTTTGCCACAGCACTTTTCCCACCACAATCGGAACGCCAAACAGACCCATAGTGGGGTTTGTGGTGCTCATCAGTCAGGTCCCAAGTTGCATTTCCGGATTAAGAGAATGGGGTACTATTGGCCAACTATGGTACAAGATTGCATGGAATACGCAAAGAAATGTGAAGCCTGTCAGGTGCATGGAAATTACATTCATCAACCTCCAAAACCTTTGCACCCCACTGTGGCTTCGTGGCCCTTTAAAGCTTGGGGATTGGATGTGGTTGGACCTATCACTCTGAAGTCATTTGCTGGTCACTCTTACATTCTTGCCGCAACTGACTACTTCTCCAAATAGGCGGAGGCTGTCCCTTTAAAAGAGGTCAAGAAAGAAATGGTGGTGGATTTCATTCGCACTCATATCATTTATCGGTATGGAGTACTTCGGTATCTCATCACTGATAATGGAAAACCCTTCTACAATGCTCATATGGACAAACTATGCGAGCAATTTGGATTCGTCCAAAGAAACTCTTCCATGTATTATCCGACAATAAATGGTTTGGCTGAAGCCTTCAATAAGACTCTTTGTAATTTATTGAAGAGGGTCGTCTCCAAGACCAAGAAATATTGGCATGAAAGAGTTGGAGAAGCTTTATGGGCGTACCGCACAACCTTTCGGACTCCAACTCAAGCAACTCCTTACGCTCTTGTGTATGGAGTGGAAGCAGTCCCTCCTCTTGAATGTCAAATTCCATCTCTAAGGATAGCCATTCAGGAAGAATTGACCAATGAAGAGCAGACTAAGTTGAGATTGCAGGAACTGGAGGCCTTGGATGAAAAAAGGCTCGAAGTTCAAAACCGCTTGGAATGCTATCAAGCTCGCATGGCCCGAGCTTTCAACAAAAAGGTTCAGCCAAGATCCTTCCAAATAGGAGACTTGGTGCTTGCGGTCCGCCGTCCCATTGTGATCACAAGGAAGGTGATAGGAAAGTTCCAACATAAATGGGATGGACCGTATGTTGTACAAGAGGTCTATACAAATGGCGCGTACAAGATTATAGACAAGGATGGACTACGCATTGGACCCATCTCCAAATTATGGTTGACAAGATGTCTCAATTAGCATCTTCGCGCTCGGCCTCCTCCACAATTCCATCCATGAGTCACTAAGTGACTCCTCCCTGTGATTACTAACAATACTCCAAGGAACAACATGTGAAAGCATAACATCCTTAAAGAATATGTTAGTAATAGTTGCGCTATATTGATGTATCAAACCAGCATCATATGACCAATACACAGTCAAATCGTGTAACGAACTACACAACCAAATTAAGCGCTCATGCTTGCTATGATATCCTTTATGCATACAAAACATAGATTTTGTGTCAAATAAATAATCTTTATAGACTTCACAAAAATCAGAATCATTAGCATAAAGATTAACCCTAGGTGTAACCTCAAGCGATTTTTCACTAAGTGACTTTTTATCAATACTACCAATAAGAATCAAAGGAACATCATGTGAAGACATATCATTCCTAAAAATTAAACCAGTAATATTAATTAAATCACAGCAGCTCATCAAACAATCATCAAACACATCATGCTCATCAAAATTTCGCAAAAGATCATGCGACCGATATAAGCGATTGCGTCTGAAAAGAGCTCCTCCAAGTCCTGTCGACTTAAACACAAAATTTGCATGAAATTCACACTTGGAAGAATAGTTATCTAATTTAAAAACATGTGAGAATCCAATTAAATTTGTGTTAGAGACAACACAGTCCATGTCTCTCAGTCTAGCCAACATACCAAACTGTTTTCGCTTTCGCGAGTAAATTTTAAAGGTATATGACTTGACCTTTGGTTCTTGCATATAACCATCATCAATTAATTTAAAATCAGATTTATAAAAATCAAGAAGGTTAGTATACTCAACCAAATTAGACTTAGGAAAAGAAAACCGTACCATACCCTTTCGGTTAGGATTTGCCGAAATAGGCACCATGGTTGCACAAGGCTCTTTCCCTCCTCTTGGAAGTAAGGTAAGAGGCTCCTCTTCTACCAATACTCTCTTCTTTCTTTGCACATGAGGTAAAACAACACTAGAAAGGAAAGCAAATGGGTTAGGGTTAGTGAACTCGAAGCGCAATGGCCAAAATTTTAGTTTTTGGTGGCTTGCGCCAAAACAGATTTTGTACACACCAAGTGTGTTCTTTACTCCTCTCCCTATGGCATAATCACTCTCCTCTCCTTTTGTATCAATGCCAACTAACGCATGCTCACTCTTTTCATGCGGGTTGTTTTCCTCACTTTCTCTTTTCCCATGCTCACTCTTTTCATGGGGGTTGTTTTTTATTTCATCTCTTTTCCCATGCTCACTTTTTTCATGGGGGTCATTTTCCTCGTTATTTATCTCTTTCTTTTCAGCACTCAACTCTCCTCTTTTTCTCTCAATATCCCTTATGATTTCAGACTCAGCATAAGCTTTCACAAGTCGCTTTCGCTCCTCATCTTTCGCCTTTGACTTAGTAGGCCTGATACTATGATAAAGAGACCTCTTCTTCCTTTGCTTCTCTATACTGATCGTTGTTTGTAACATATCCTCTAAGTAGAAGAACTCAGTGTAATACAGTGGATCAGTTATCTCTCAGTTGAGGCCTTCGAAGAATCTTGCCATCGTCTCCTTTTTGGTCTCCTTGACTTGTGCTCTCTCCAAAGCGGCCTCCATCTCATTAAAGTACTCTTCAACACTCTTATTTCCTTGTGTCAAGGTCTCCAACTTTTGGAGAAGCTCACGGCTGAAGTTAGTGGGGACAAATTGACGCCTCATGACTGTTTTCATGAAATCCCAAGTCTGAATCGGTACGTCTCCTATGTTAGTTCGCTTGAGATTAGTCTGTTCCCACCAATGAACCGCATATCCACTAAACGCAACTGCTGCTGACTTTACTTTCTTCCTTTCCGAATATTCATGGCAGCGAAAAATATATTGTACATCTCGCTCCCAATCCAAGTAAGCATTCGGACTGTACAATGCTTCAAAAGGCGGAAGTCTTACCCTTGATTCACTTTTGTTATATGTCTCGGCCTTAGCCCTCAAACCAACCGAGATCTTCCTCCTTTCACCTCTATCATACTGCCCTTGCCTCGGATAGGCATCATCCTCATAATCTCGCCTCTCGGACCATTGCGTGTAAGACATTCTGTAATTCCTATAAATTCACAACACTAGCAAACAAACGTAAATTTTGTACTAAACCTAGCACTCCCTCAAGTGTTTACTCTCGTGTTTAACTCTCTATTAATCTCACAAAAATCACACAAAATCCCTGCAATTGTTCAAGTGTTAGCGAGACTCAAGAGTTCAAGAAAAAGCTTCCAAGAAGACTCTCAAAGAAAACTAGCACTGAAAAGAATGGTGACACTTGATATTTGAGTAATTGCAAGAACAACCAATTAAACAAATAGCAAGTAGAGTAGAAGGCAATTTCAAGGAATCAAAGAAAGCTCAATTGACTCGAAAGGACTCAAACAAATTCAATTTCAGTTCTGATTTTAATATACAATCGTACTTTAATTCGCTTCCTTGATAAATCTAACTTTTGTGACGCAAATACTTCTATATATTTTTGTATTTGCAGAATTGAATTCCTCTTCTTTCTTTCTTTTTTGGAATTATCTCTTTCTTTTTTTCTTTTTTTCTGACTATGAACACAGTTTAGTGTTTTGATCACAACTTTTTACTCTAAACTCCGAATCGACTAATTCTTTTTGATTCGGAAGCCCAACAAACACAGCTTTCCAACGGATCTTTTTTCACTCAAATCTAACTTCAGTATCTATATATTAAAATTCAATTTTCGACTTGACAGAAATTGTGCAGAATTTGGCAGAAAACACAATTTAGTAAATCGGCTATAGCTTTTGACTCCGGTGTCCGAATTACTTGATTATTTTTTATTCGGAAACCTAACAGGTGCAGCTTTCCAACGAGACCTTTCTCACCAAAATTGGATTTCAATAGCTATATATTAAAATTCAATTTCGACTTGACAAAAATTGCACATATAACGAACCAAGCACAACAAAGAAATCGGTTTTGAATCGAGTAGAAGAAAAATACCGATTTTAGCAATGAAAACTTGAAACAATTTAGGTTACTTACCAATATTTGAACGCCTTAAGCTCCACTACCAACTGTTACGATCCTAGTTGCTTAGGATGCGTAGCACCAAATCTGATCGTTGTTCAAAGACGGATTTCAATGCGGAAGAAGATAACTCACTTAGACAACGTAAGCCTGCTGAATGCTAAGCAACAACCAACCTAAGTCTGAAGAAGAGAGGATCCTTTTCGAATCACTAAGCCTATATCCCTTGTGGATATCAACCTAGGGCAGACGAGAAGTAGGATGCAATTTCGGGTTTTACTTGTTGACTACTCGAGTATTGCGGACTGGAGGAGGAACAAGGTACAATTGATGAACAATGGGCAGAGATTTGAAGAGAGAAGTCTCAATTTTATCAAAATAACAGCCAACCTTCAAAAGGAGGCAAAACCATGTCTTTATACAAGAAACCCTAATCGGATTGCAAGTAGGAGTTCTAAATAAAGTAATTGACTTAATTAACTAATTTAAATAAACTGATTAACAAATTAATTAAATAAATAGAAACAAAGGTTGCTGCCATTTATTTAACTAATTAATTAAGGAAACTAATTAACTAATTAGTTAAATAAATGGAAACAGAAGTTGTTGCCATTATTTAACTAATTAATTAAGGAAACTAATTAACTAATTAACTAATCAATTAATTTAAAGTAAATATAAATATAATTAAATACATTTCAGCAGCCCATGTCGAGTTCTCCATCATCGGGCCAAGGTTTGGGCCGAAACTTCAAGTGGTATGTTGTCTCGCGTACAGACTGCACACCATAATGTCGACTTCGATAACTTTTAAACCACTGGGCCAAATGAGCTGAATCTTGTCCCAGATGAAAGCTAACATACTGAAGTTTCCAACGAGAGGTCGATCTCACGATTCCAACATGTACAGAGCCGGCTAGGTTCCGACGAAGTTGCCTGTTGTGTCTGCGCCTAGAACTGCTGTGTGTGAGATTGTCATCTCGAATCTCCTTGAGATCTACTTGTCCGAATACTCTGAAACTTGGACACAATAAACGTAACACATAGAGGTTTCTATCAAGCCTTTCGGACCTCTGATCGGACTCCATCTGCTCCATCATATCTTGACGCTTTTATCCATGTAGTCGCGTGATACATCTTGGGATCGTATCATTCCCTCCCTCTTCGGAAAGATTCACCCTCGAATCTTGCTCAGCATAATCTGCCCATGAAAACTTCACAATTATATGCTCAAAGCATACTCGCCATCTCTCGTGCTTCCTTAGTCGCCATCTCTTGCGCTTAAAGGTCAATGCGCTAGTGTTGGTAGGAGGATTCACATCAAGTAGGGTTAAAAGCATCACTTGTAACTACGCAAGTTTTAGGTGATGATGGGAGAAAATAAACATAAGTATCATAAGAAAAGCTAAAATAAATGGAGGATAAATTGGTGGATACCTTTGTTCCCGGCTTCAAGGGGCGTCCCACCATCTTCAGCAAGTCCATGGTCTCGTTGAGAGACACTCTTCTTGGACAACACGACCTTTGAAGGTTTCTCAAGTGTAGCTCCAACATTCTTCCGGCGCTTCTTCCTCATAAGGTCATCCTATGAAAAGACGAATGAGATCGTCAATGAAGAGCTTAAAAGAAAAAATGTAATGATAAAAATGATGATGATAACATACCTGGCCCTCCTTATCTTCATCATCGTTGCACACGACTTCCTGTCCGCGAGGCTTGCGAGCATCATGTTTTTTCCTCTTCCATCCTGGAACATCACCAAGAGAAGGCGTGACAATCACACTAGCAAGAGGTCTTTTCAAAGGAGCACACCTTGTCACCTCAGACGTGTCATTTCTTAAGACTTCTGACCTAAACCCTTCTCTTCCCTGACGGTCTCTTCCTGAGTCTTTTGATTTGGAACTATCATCCTTCGAGGGGTCTTTTAAAGGAGTCTTTCCCTTGGATCCACTACCGCTCTTAGACAATCTTTCACCCAAGGGGAGGAGTTCGTAGTTGGGACCTTTGCTAGACTGCAACAATATGGTAGAGATGCTATCTAAAACAACAGCCGACCCTCCAGCCCACCATGATACGTAAGTGTCAAAACACTCGAGCCGAATGTTAGGACTAGGTGGTGGAACAATGAAGGATACGCCGCTACATGTCTGTGTCAGGGACAACCAGTAAGAGAGGTGAGCGTGAGAGCTAAGTTTGTCTTCATGCAAACCTATGGATCCTGGAAGGCTTTGTCTATACCCTTGTTGTCTTGCGAAACGATATGGGTAATACCATTCCAAGATCTGAAATGACCCATTTGAACGAGAAAGTCTTCCTGGACGAATGCTCACCATAAATTCAAGCAATTCAATCAAAAGTATCCCGTCATCTTTATACATACCAGGAGGCGAAGCAAGATGGATAGGATTCCAACAAAAGTTAGCACCATCTCGGATAAGTTCTCTCCCATCGACGAACCCTGCTTCCCACGGGAAACGAGCATTTGTTGAACCTCTATATCTACGGATGATGGGTCGCCCACATCTGTCGTCAACTTATGAGTATATACCTCGCGTGAAATAGGTAGCCGCCCAAATATAGAGGAAATGGCCCGGGAAGGAAGTAGGGACTAAACCAAGCTCTCCTTTGTCATTCACATTAGAAGTCTGACTCAATCCTCGGTAAATCGTGGTAAGAATGGGAGGGACCAGACTATAGGTAACACCATGGGCCATCCTAGAGGCAATCATAAATGTCGTTGGTCGGATATTACCCTTGCTGCTGGGAAAGATAAAACAGCATAGCCAAAGAGATAGATATGCTGCAATCTCTACAGAAACCACTTCAGATGAGGAAATGTCCAAAGCTTCCAAAGTATCCCGCAGAAGATCCCCGTGAGTGTTGTCTAGAATAGGAAATTTGTAAGGTCTCCTAAGAACAACCTTTTTGACATATCTCCTATCCTTGAATACTGGTCTCTGTCGCAACAATTTCTTGTAATCACTAGACATTTGAGGGTTGCCAACAAAGGATCGGCTACTCTTTTTAAGCTAGAATGAAATCCAGTCTGCGTAGGAAATACGATCCACACTCCTATTTCCTGCTAGGATCTTCAAGGCCTTGAACAAGTATGTGCAGCACCGAGAGACATTGTTATTGTCTGAAAATTCAAGAAAAGTAGGAATTATTTCTTCATAATAAGCTCTAAGGATAGGAAGTCCAGTAATCTCTCTCATGTCCCATAGTGATATGCCGACTTCTCCCCATCTAGTCACGAATGTGTTGGTAGCAGGACACCATACCTCGCATAAGGCTCTGTAAATGGAAGCTGGACATTGGTAGTCGAACGCCACGACACCAACTGCTTGTGAGAGTTCATGAAGTCCTTTGGTCCGA
The DNA here is from genome assembly GCA_963691705.1 of Viola odorata. Lineage (NCBI taxonomy): Eukaryota > Viridiplantae > Streptophyta > Magnoliopsida > Malpighiales > Violaceae > Viola > Viola odorata. The sequence continues at coordinate 39,050,688 of OY829543.1, read as the reverse complement.
AGACGCCTCTGAATCCGAAGTGACCACTCCCAAAAGCCATGAAGATAAGATATCTCCCCTCGAGCAACAAGTGACGATCCCCATCTACAACGCTTCGCCTTGATCCTCTCGGCAATCTCTAGATGCGGGGTATAGTCTTATGTGCCACAAAAGGAAGGAATAGGCAAGGTAGTACGAGATCCTGAACCTTCTACATCAATTAGGTGGGATGTAGTCCTTGAAAAGGACTGATCTAGACCCTCGATGAGGTTCACGTCGGTGCTGGTAGGGCTGGATCCTGAAGCCTTTACATCAATTAGGTGGGATACAATGCTTAAAAAGCACTGATCCAGACCCTCGATGGAGCTTATATTAGGATCCTCCGTTGATCGACTCACTATTGCGAGCTTCAACACTCCTTTCCCTCCGGATTGCGAACGATGCTTCACTTCGGTTTTTGGGAAATAAAGAAATCACCCTCTTTGCCCTTGACCTGAGCTTTCGCCAATCCAGTCCATGTCAAGAGGTTGCAGCGGAGCGACACCAACGGATCGTGATGAAGACAAAGTCATCTGTTTCAAAAAAAGAAGAAAAAAAATAATTAAAAAAATGTACAGTATGGTGACGTGCATGGCGTGACAAGGTGGAAAAATCACATGTAGTACCAACGGAATATTGTGCATGGTACGACCAGAAAAAAAGAAGGAGTAATCATACCTGGTACGTGTGAAGATTAAATGACCACGACAAGTGAAGATCAAATTCGGGTATGGTTACAAGTTCGACAAGTTCTGTAAAAAAATATATATATATACATATCGGTCTAGTTTCACGAAAAAAAATAAAAAAATAAAAAAGTAAATAAATAAAAAGAAAAAGAAAGAAAGAAAGAAAGAAGGCATACAAGAGTTTGCGTCAGGAAAAGGAAAAAGGAAGAACGAATGTTACTTGTGCAAAGGAAAAAGAAAAAGAAAAAAAGAAAGAAAGAGCATGGCTCAAATCCAGTTTCAGCCCATCATTTATAATCTGCCACTGTCCAGGAAAATCAAAGAAAAAAAAACAAACCTGGATATGCTTTTTGCCCAGTCCAAAATTGCAAGAAACAAAGCACTAGCTTGCTTTTGTTGATGTCTCTACAGCAAAAAAAAAAAAAAGTAAGAAACAAAAGGGCAGCAGCAGTATGCATATGTATAAAGGCAATATATATTGATTTGGCCAAAAGTAAGAAAAAAAGGGCAGCAGCAGTATGCATATATATAAAAGCAGCAACGGCATGCATGGGCAGAAGTAGTAAGGCATAAGAAAAGAAAAACTAAGGAGTTACCTTCTGATGCGGCGTCCTGCACAATGGAAACCGGAGAGGTTGCTTGCGGCTCCTATACGAAATTCCAAGAAAAAGAGAGCACTTGGTTGCTTCTGTTGGCGTCCCTGCAGCAAAAAAGGCATTAGCATAAAATTGCAAGGGAGAGGAAGACGGCTCATCAATTGTTTTAAGTGACCTGCGCAAAGAAACAAAAGAAAAAAGAAATCAAAGAAAATTACCTTTTTCTTTTGTTGATGCCTCAACAGAGAAGAGAGGTGGAGAATGGTGTTCGGGAGCAGAGAATACTAATGTGTATATTTATGTACACAAGGAATGGAAAATAGGGTTTCAATTATGGTAGTTTACCATAAGGATTTCCTACTCAAATTGGAGTAGAAACTCTCACCTGCAATTTCGGGAGATTATGACAATTTCCATAAGTTGGCTTCCTTCTTTCTTTAGTCTGCTGAATCAAAGTGATTAATTAATTGGTTTGTTCCATTTAATTAATTAAAGGCCCGATCATAAGATTAATTATGGTAGTAATTAATTCATTGGTCGATTTATTAAATTAATTGCTGCATATGTCGTTCTTGAAAAGGAAAAGAACAAAATTGATCTGAGGTCGTGTGATGCAAGAATTAATAAAAAAAAACTATGGATTATATTGCATAATCAATTCGGCGAAATCATGATGTACAGAAACAAATCCAAGCATATGGATTCCTTTGCAGAATCAATTCTTTGGTACAAGCTCCAAATAAAAATAAACATTCGGTGGAAAATCACTCTGGAGTTAAAATTGGTCCCCATCAGATTTGGATCTATAATTAATTCGATTTCAGGTTCAGTCTTCGGCGCAAATGATTCTCGCTCGAGAAGGAATGAGTTCAAGATTAATTTACTTCATCAAGTAAAATAATCTTGAGGGGGCATTTGTAGACATCAAAATTGCGGTTCGTCTCAAAATATTCGACCCAGTTTATAAAAAAAAACCCACGAAGCCCACTCACCAAAATTCATGAAGCTTATTTGGTCAAAGCCCACCAGCAAGCTCATATTTGGAGGGAATAAAACTCATTTAATATTTCATTAATTTGATTAAATGTCAAATTAATTGATATTCAATTATTAATTAATATGTAAATTAATTAATAATGGTGGTTCCACATTGGGCCAATGAGATGAGGACATGTGTCATCTTTCCCACTCAAAACCATCCCTATGAGCTTATAAATAGAGGCCTCACTAGAAGGTGGAGACACATTATTTAGAGGAGAAGAAGTGCTGTAAAAATCAAGAGCTAAAGCATATCGTCTCCAAGGAAGAAAGAGAAGCCACAAGCTGATTCAAGGCCGGTTTTCTCTCAACCACGTCAAATCAAATCAAGAAGGAGCCACATCCGGTTTTCTCTCAACCACGTCAAGTCAAATCAAGAAGGAGCTAATTCAAGGCCGGTTTCTTCTCAAATCAACCGCGGATTACAAGCTGATTCAAGGCCAATCCGTCAACCATTCAACTCAAGTTCAAATCCAAATCCGGGGTGAAGACTGATCCATTAATCAGAGGAATCAAGAGAAGAAGAACCACTTTTATTCTACATTCAACAATTGTAATTTGACACGTGTAATTTTCTCCTATTTTAGGAAAAATTGTGCGTACAAGGTGTCATTTTCATGCCCAACTGACCAGCCTACAAACTCATGAAAATAAGGCCAAAGACTACATAAACGGCGCCATAGTGGTGCACTCCCAACCAGAGAGAATGAAAGCGCTCAAGAACTTAAACCGAGCCTATATTTAGAACGGAATAACTGCGCACATAGAGACGACTTATCTTTCAATAATCTCCATATAAATTTAAGGAGAAACTCATCATTATGGCATTTGAGGCTTTTAACTCCTACACCCCCTTCTTTAGTCGTTCTACAAACTTTGTCCCAATTAATTAAGTGCACCTTACGAGCAACAACCGATGAACCCCATATGAAGTTGCGATAGAGCTGCTCAATTTGATCGCATACATTAATAACGTGAACCGCGGGTTGCATAGCAAAAATGGGAATTGCTTGGAAAACTGATTTAATAAGAGTTACGCGACCTAGAAGTAAAAGGGTGTTAGCTTTCTAGGAATTCAATCGAGCTTGAGCTCGGCCCATAAGATAAGAATAGTAGTTACAACTTGCTCTCCCATGCAAAATAGGAAACCCCTAGGAAATGTCCAAGATCTTGAACCAACTTAAAACCCAAGAGTTATTGTATCACGAATGCTAAGTGATTAGGCACGTTTTTAGAGGTTATAAAAGCAGACTTCACAACAATTACTTTCAACCCCGAAGCAGCACTGAATTCGGTTAAGATCACATTGATCACTTTTATTTGGTCCATAGAAGCTTCCGCAAAGAGCACGATGTTGTCGGCCAAGAAAAGATGGGACAAAAGAGGGCCGTCGCGCTTGAGGAGAATTGGTTTCCACTATTTAGCGTTGACTGCCTGCTAAATCCCGTGAGCTAATCTTTCGAAACTTAGGATGAATAAATTATGGAGACAAAGGATCTCTTTGCCTAACATCTCGGGATGGAAATAAGGTATCTATTAAGGATTCATTCCATAGCATTGCGGAGCTGCGGTTGCGCCAAGAGTTAAGAATCATTGACCGAACATTCAAGGGGAAACCGACTTCTAAGAGGGAGCCAATGATAAAGTCCCAATGCAATCGGTCATAAGCTTTCTCCAGGTCAATCTTAATCATAGTACAACCCTTGACGCTCTATTTCTACCTCATAGAATGCAATAATTATCGAGCTATCAAAATATTATCATTAATGTTCCATTCGGGGATGAAGCTAGACTAGTAAGGGCGATCAAAAGAAAGAGGCAACCCTTAAGGCGCTTGGTTAGAATCTTCATAAGAATCTTATACACCACTTGAAGAAAACTAATAGGCCTGAGATTGTTCATAGTAGCTTATCTACCTTTCTTTGTGATGAGAATGACCATGGCTTCATAAAGAAAAGGGCCCATCACCACTCCTTATAATGAGAGATTTACATACTAACAAACAACATTTCTGATAGTGTTCTAACACCGTTGAAAAAATAGGGGAATAAAGCCATCAATATCGGCGGCCTTCAATGGTTTCATAGAAAATAGAGCGGTTTTGATTTCATCCTTGCTTGTTGCCTCGCATAACTCCTTGAGCAGCTAACATTGCGATTGAGGGAAGCAACCGCGTACACTATAGAGCGGTGCGCTAGCAACATCTTCCTAATATAACTTAGAAAAAAGAAAATGGCATATTGACGAAGAGACTCCTAACAAGTACACCAAATCCCATCTGCCATTGTCAGCCCTGTTATGCGAGATTTCTGTCTTCTAAATCGCAATTTGGCATGAAAGAACGACGTATTCTTATCATCAGAGATGACCTAATCAGTTGACTTTTTATTTTCGGAACAATTCTTCTTGGAGGAGAATAGTGCACATGATTTCAGATCGGTTTCCAAGTTAGATAGAAAGACTAAATGGGAGTTTTCAAGATAAGATTCAATGTCATTGATCTATCTAAGAAGGGTGCATTTGTAGTGAAAAAGGTTCCCAAAAAGGTTCCCGGACAAATTGGATTGAAAGGTAGCTAAGTCTGACGAGAGATTAGAAGAATGTAGCTAAATTGAGGAGACAAAGTCCATGAAGTTGTCATGAAGGATCCATGGGGGCGAGGAACCTGAATGGTCTTTGAATACAGGTCGTGGAAGTACAAAACCTTAAAGAAGCAGCCCCAGCAAATGAGTGAGTGTTTCCAATCCCACACTCAGAACTACTATGCCCATATCTACTACATTTGAAGCAAATTGTATAAAGACCCTCGTATTCGAGCTTGAAAATGCGATCTTTAATTTGTAATTTTGACACTAGTGGTTTGTTCAAATAAATTTCCACTGTCAATCTTGCAAATTGAGCGCACACAGAAGACGATGTGTAATGATCCACCTTAACCAAGCGCCCTAAACTCTTGCTGATACATGCCTACCTATAGAGGAGCCCCTTGCCTTACCCCCAAGGTCCCATAACTCGAGCCATGACCAAGGCAAACTCGCATTGATTATCTAATAAGGACTAAAGCATGAAGAATCCTTGGAGAATGACCACTTGAAGACCAAGACTCCAAGGACTATCATTTGCATTAGAGCCTTGGAGGGAGACCAAGTGATGATCGAGCACTCGGGCCGAGACCTAGGCCTTTATTGCATGGCAGGGCCAAGCATAGGGCACGGGGCTACACAGAGGTACACTAGCTTCCAATTTGGATTATTTAATAATTACCCTTCATATGTAAAAGAAAGCAATATCATGTGCAAGTGTGCATTCTGTCCCTTATTCCTTCTCTTTTATAATTTCTTTTTCTTTCTTTTCTTAATTTTTATTTTTTTCAATTTAATATGATGCTTTGGGCTTCACCTTTTTCTTACAATAAAAAAATCAAAATTTCAATTTAATTTGATAATATGTTAACTAGCTCTAACTTTATATAATTCAACATGAATACTCAAATTATATTTTTTCGTTTTATATATTTAGAATTTTTGTCTAATTTACATTTTATGAAACACATGTATCGATTGAATACAAAAGAATTATTAATTAGAAATTACATTAAATAATAAAAATGTAAAAATTATATAACTTGTAAAATAAATTCACATAGAATAAAATCAAAGGATATATTTGAAATTACACATGTTATGTTTCATCTTGTCCATTATTACCAAACACAAGTATGTATAGCCTGTACTGTTTGTCTCTTATGTACTATATACCCAAACAAATGCAAGCTAAAAGGAGCAAAGATGTGTATATAATAATGATACAATAATACGCATACACGACATCACCATTTTAGTGAAAGATTGGCTAGTGATCTATGGGCTTAACTTGGTCATTATTAGCCATTAAGATCATTTTCAGTTGATAACTAATTTATTTACTCAGTAATTATATAATATATTGGTTTGCAACTTGGTTGGATGCTTCTTCTTTTCTTTTCTTTTTTTAGTTTGGTGCATGCATGGAATTTGAAGTACATGATAGGGTCCTCACTTGCGCCTATAAGGTCGAGGGTTAGTATACAATTATATTTTAAGAAAAAGAAAAATGCATGTAGGGAATGAGTCTATTGATTGAGCTTTAATTACAGTGATTTTTACGACTAGTTTTCTTGCAATTTCGAATGGTATACTATTGATTTTAGTATGAATCATTCGATTGTTGTAGGAAACAACTTTGGAGAGGAAAGGAGCAGAAGGAGGGGAATTAAACATGATTCTGGGCAAATTGGGAGCAAACAGATTCTTGGCTGCTTTCTTGACCAAGACATACTCGCTTGGCCAATCCATCACCCTGGAGAAATCTACGGAGCAAATAACATATTAAAGGCACTGGCAGATGATTCTTTCCTGCCCTGACGATTTGAAAGCGTTAATCACGGACTGATTGTTGATGCACCCGCTATTTCTATTTTGATGAGATTCTTTTGTGAGGAAGAGAGATTCAAAATACAAGATAGAGTTTGATTAGGATATGATTTTCCTTTATTTCTGCTGTTATCTATTTTCTAGGAAATATTTATACTCTCCTTAGGGTTTTTGAGAAGGGGGTCGGCCGCCGTTGGGTTTGAACATTCTTTTTGATTTTCTACCGCTATTTTTTATATACATTCTGCTCCTTCGACAACGAAGGATTATTATTATTTTCAATACATTGTTTAATTTGCTTTTGATTATAAGTATGAGTAGCTAAGTACATCGTTCTTAGTAGAGGCACTTGAAGCATGAGTATGAATTTACATGAGACTTAACCGACCTTATTAATCTTTGATTATGCATTTAATCAATCTCATGATTATTTCTAACGTATTTCTGTTTAATGTTGGATCTGGCCAATTTAGTATTGAATAGATAATACAATAGTCATTCCTCTTAGCCATGGATTATTGACTAAGAGGATCGAAGTAGACACCTACGCATTAGCAAAACATCCGCGAAATGGTAGGGGGAAAGGTTAATCAGACCCAGTCCCGACTGACGCCCGAGGATACTAGTCTGGAGTTGTCTTCCCCTAGTCGTTCATCAGCCGACCCAGTAAACCCTTTAACCAGCAAGGTGCAGGTTGGTTAGGCATCATTTCTAAGCGTATCTAAGGTGGTGTTAATACAAGAGGGAAGGAGGGATCATAAGCGTACCTTGATCCTATAACGACTCTCTAGATTGAAGATGAATATCCCTGCATTAATGATTGTAACTCATGTCATATAGTTGCCAACCTCTACTAGGAATTCCTCTCCTATTTGATTTCCATTTATGGATCTACCGTCTTGACCAACTTGACCAAGAACACTATTCTTGGCCAAGATCGTTTTATTGCTTTATTACTTTTCCAGTTTAGTTTTAAGGCAAAACCTTCAATTCCACCTAAGTGTTATTTTAATTATTACAAGTTCTCACAAGAATCATACCATAACACCCTGTGGATCGAACCTCTTACTTGCTATCTACAATTTATTTGTTCTTAGTAGTGAGTTGTAACTTATAATTATTTTTTACGGATTCGACACCCATCATCTATCGATTTGTTTTTTTCCCCAGAGTGATCTTCATGCAAGAAACATGATGAGTTTTCAGTTCTACCCTAACTTAGATAAGAATGCAAGACCAGTACTTCTCTTTCGAACGGTAGTGGAGACAATCCTCTTCTCTTTTAGGGACTCACTTGAGTAACATTTTCTCTCGCATATCAATAAAGACAACATCAAAGATGGCAGAGCATATAAAGGAAAGTATGGAGTATTATGAGGGCCCATAGACTAAATGAGAAGAAAAACCATTTTCTATAATGTGTTTAGATGTGGTTGAAGGAATGAGGTTAAGTTTTGAGGAGTTAAATTTAAAGAGCTTAGTGTTAAGGGTGTAAAAGGATATTAGGCCTCATTTGGTACCCATGTAATGGAGGGTAAATATTAATAATATAATTGTTATCCCTTGTCAAACATATTTGACCCTTTTTTTTGTCCCTTGTAGTATTTATTAATGCAAAAAAAAAACTATAAAAATTGGGTTAAATATTAATCCACTCCAAAATGGTGTAACAACATCGATAATATAGATAAAAATCAGGGTCCGTTTTCTATCAAATGTAAGACAACGAGTCCTAATAATTATCAAACTATTTATTTAATACTACTTTGATCGGCTTTTTATTCTAGAACCATATGACACTATAAAAAAAAGACAAAACTCACTTGACAAGGGGACTCTCTTTCATCTTTATAGCAAGAAGCTAAATCCTCAAATTTCTCTCACTACTCTCTTCTTCTTCAAAAAGGATAAATCTAGATCTACTTTCTCTCTCTACAAATAAGAAGTACATGTTCAAGATCTCAGAACAAGCTCAAGATCTATACCTCAAGATGATTGAATTCGAAGATGGCGTCACAAACCCTACATCGTCCTCAAAGACAAACATCATTTATTATCATCCTCGCTCATTCATTCAAATACACAACAATTTCATTGCTCATATTAGACATGCTAGATTGCTAAATCCCAAGGTAAATGGTACAAGAATCCTACTTTAATTATAATGACAAGAGTATAATTATTTCCTCTCTTTTAGCAAATTGTGATAGTTGATTGAATTCAACCGGGAAAAACTCATTAAAGAATTACAAGATCAATAACTGAAAGACTAGGACAGAAATACAAAATGAAGGCCCAAAGGAATTAAAAGAGGCCTTAAAATATTAGTCCACTACAAAGCAAAGTCCGGCTCAAATAAATGATCAATTCCCTACCCTAGCAACCTTAGCAACTTTGATAGTTGTTGTTGCCACCGTGGAAGAACAAGGGGTCAAGAGCAGCTCCATAGTTCAACATTTCCATCCTCCAGAACTTATTGCAAAGCTGTAAAAAATCTCAGAACACGTAAGTAGTTGGTAGAAAAGTCGGACAAGCCACCATAAATGGACATTGGTAAGATGGCGTGGTAGACATTCTTAAACACCAACCAAGAAACTGAAAACAAGTGTGTTTCTTCTTGTCAAAATCAATATAAACAAACACGAAAAGAAGCCCCACAACCCTAGAAATCCTCTCTCATCCCAATCTATGTCAGAAAGTCTCCACCATCACTGATGAACTTCGAGACGACCACTCCGAGGACACACCCCCAAGCCTCTACCAGCCCCTATGCTCCTCTTTCACTTCCAAACTAACTCGTAAGTCCAAATTTATCTGCAAGAAATAAAAAAATTAGATCATAATAGAACTCCATCTAGATCTGAAAAATACTATAGATCTTGAAGACTACAACTTTTCCTCCTCAAGCAGGAGTGGATCCACCAACACCGACCTACAAGAAGCACATCTAGCCAAGAACCTACTCCAACCCACAAATAAAATGCACCACCAACCTTCTTTAATGGATCTAGTGACCATCATCACCTTCGCTAGAAACTTAAAAGGTTGATGCTTAAAGGAAAATGAAAAAGAAATAAACCAAAAAAGACTCATCATCTGATCCTTATCATGGCCGGATTAGAGGTCAGTGGAGGGTTTCCCTCTCCCTAGAAGGAAGGGCAAAGGAAAAACCAAAGGTTTTAGGCCATGGAAGGTTTGCCCACTATAGAGGAAAATCTCTAGAGTATTTCTCAATTTTATTTCCATCTTTGCTAGATAGTCTTAATATTCCTTGATTATGCTAATATGCATGTGAGTATTTGTTAAATGACTTTCGGCCATGTAATAAGGAAATAATGATGGGTCAATTGCCACACTTTTAACAATACGCATATAATGATAGATCGAGATAACTAAGTTCAACCTCGTACACTTGACATGGTGTAATTGTTATATTCTATGTTAACTAATATTTGTTTAAGGTCATCAAATTATTATTGTTTAATTACTGATATATCAATGTTAATTACTAACTTAAGCTTCAGAGAGTTTACTCTGGAAAAAACTCCGGAGAGTTTCAGGTATAGGTTCAAGCTAAAGAATGAGTAGAGAAGTTCAATACTCGAGCAAAATAAACTATAAGTTGTCCACCTTGAGGAAGGACCGACACAATATCCCTTAGATCAACATCCTAAACATGTAGGATCCCAGACACTACCATTCGACTTGTGCCCCCCAACTCTAGAATTATCAAACATACAGCTAACGAGACATATTTTTTTATTATTTTCTCTTACATTTAGTTTCATCTTCCTCTCTTTTTTCAACTCTCTCTCTCTCAAACCTCATTATCCATCTTAACCTCTCACATAATCAAGGGAAAAATTGAACTGAACTTTTACTTGAGCAACCTTCATTGTTAAATCAAATGCAAAAAGTAATGAGATTAATGGTTTTAGTGGATTGTGGAAATTCTGAATTTTTGTTGCCAGAATTTGCAATATTGGGTACTTTTTGTAAAGACAGTTTATGTAAATTGGGCAACATATGAATATTACAATGGCAAATTTTTAATTTTTATTTGAAATCACCAAGAGTTACATATAGATAAAGCAAAGTGTTCAATACGTCTTGGGAATTACAGGAACCTTGTTGACAAACCTATTGGATGCCCTCACCGCAGCATTCATATTGTTGAGGCACAGCCTCAAACAGTCCCTCTTGGCCTCTAACCTGCAGATGGTTTTCGCCAATGGAATAAGGGAATTGCCTATGGTCTTGATGAACTCCTCTGCATCCATACCATCCTCATCATATTGGAAGAGCACACCGGTCCTGATATCCTTCAGCCAGCGGCAAACTTCCTGCATATGTTCAATTTGTTGCTCTATGGAGAGAAGCATGTTCTCCACAGTAATGACATCATTGTGGAGGGCAGTTCCAGCAGCTCCTGCTATATCTAGGATGTTTTGTGCATCACGTGGATCCATAGTTATGGTTTTGGTTGAAGATGGATGTTACAAACAGAAGCAAGTGAGAAAGTGTTTAATGGTCTGGTTCATTAGTGAAGATTGCCCCTTTTTATAGAGGGTTTATTTCAGTTCGTGACCAACATCAAAATAGAATCAAGGTCTGTGATTGGGTGTGGATACGGTTGTGGAATCAGAAGAGGTTGGAAGTTGTGTTCAAATGGTGTTTGTGATGTCAATAGGCCTGTGTAAAGTTGCATGTATTCCTTCCCTATAAAACAGGGCAGATTGGCAGAGCAATTCAGGGATGATATGTTTCTTTATTTTATCTTAGGCAATTCCTTTTAATTCCCAAATTGAATACGGAAAATTACCTAGGTGACTGTTCTAATTGATTTGGTTTCTGTTTGGAGTTATTTGTAATGCGTTGGGATTCCATTAATAGGCGTGATAGTTGGAAGTGCACTAAAGGAGACGTTGTAACCCTCCATAAACCTAACCCGTTCAAACCGTGCCAAGAATTTGAGGGGATTCATAACTCCTTCACAGCTGCACCACTCCCTATTCATCTTTATAAAACCTATACCATCCCCTATTCCTCTTTACCTTTTCTGTCTTCCTTGGTTTTAACCTCTTCCTTCCCCTGTTTCATCACACCATCCCCTCTTCCTCTTAATCGTTCCTTTCTTCCTAGTATATCTTTGTAATTTTTTATCTCTCACATTATTTCTGTTCATATGGATGCTAGAGAGGCCAAATCTTTCCTTGCAGGTGGAGGAGCAGTGGGTAGTCACCTGGAGGCAGAAATCCAGTTCAATACACAAAAGGTAGATCAAGCAAATTATGACATCAACAGACTGAGGTAGCAAGTAGCAAGATTGAGGGTCATAAAGGCCTACGCAATGGAGAGGATGCACGCTAATGATGGTATTATTATTGTGGACACTATGAGTGAATGTCTTATGTATCTTGAGAGTTCTATTCAACTCTTGGAAGCCAAGAATGAAAGCTTAGAGGGAACCATCTACATTGCAAGGCTTGCTCAAGCATAACTAGACAAGTATGGAAACAAGATCCCTGGGATCCCAAAGAATGATTAAGTTGATGTTTATGTATGAACTTAATTAAGTTATGTTTGGTTTAAGTTTGGTTGTGTTGAACAAAGATCGTGCTTATGTTAAAGTGTGGTTGATTTTACTCATTTTTAGTTTGTTTTAATCTATGTTAAATTTTATAATGTTGAACAAATACCGTTTGTATTTTAAACTATGGTTGTGTGGATCCTCTATTCTTTGGGAATTGTTGTTTGTGAGTTAGTTTGGATCCTCTATTTTCATGGGAAATTTTAGGTTGTGCTCATGTTTGGATCCCTGTTTTCATACATAGATTGTGCACTTTGTCATGTTTGGATCCTTTGTTTTCATACACCGATCTCAGAAACAGCCCTGCTATGCACAATTCCTCCAATGGCCATAATTCATATGTAATGCCATAAACACAATTTTCAATTCTTCCATACATGACTTCATCCAAATATTGACATTGCAAACATAATGGATCACAAAAGTATTCTCTATCTACACAACCATAGTTTACAACTTTTCTATACATGACTTGATCTAAATTTTGACATTGTAAACATAATGGATCACAAAAGTATTCTCTATCCACACAAGAAAATTTACAACTTCAACTGAAGTTTCAAAAAGTGTAGTAATGACAAAAAAAAAAACAAACTGCACTGTCAACGCATTCTACACAAGCATTTACATCATCACATATTGTCTTGTTGGATCGACAGGGGGTACCAAAATCACTGAAAAAAGAACAACCAACATGATAAATGTCCTGCACCCACACCAACATAGAAACCATATCAAACGTTAAACCAGAAAGTGTAGAAATGATATTCATAGTAAGATAACTCACCTTTTGTTAGTTCTATAGAGAAACCAACGTCAATGCATTTGCGCACACCTCTATACTGCACTGAATTGTTGATGGTAAGGTGTTTAATCTTTCAAGTGTTTTCTTCGTAATGTGAGGGATCTTGTAAGTGTTACTCCCATCACATTTTAACACTTCATTCATGCATGACTGCAATGTCAAGAAAATATAGTTGCTCTTCTTCACTGAGAATGTCTGGTATACATTTTCAACAGCCCCTATTAATTGAACAATGAACTTAGCACACTCTTTGCTTTTGAGTGATTGGATTGCTCTAAAGAAGCCTAAGTCTAAGACATTCAAATCTGGAGAATTAGGAGGTTGATTAACAAGAGAGACATTTAGTCCATAGCCCTCAACTGCACAAAACAATTGAACATCATCAGAGTGAATATGTGTCTTCGCATTGTCTTGTTGAATGAAAATCCTCTCCAATATGCTATCCCTAGGCCATTTATTGGCAATGGCTGGCAGTACTTTCCCTATCATGAACTCCCTAATCACATTTCTGGTGATGCTAGTAATTGGTTTGATCTCTAAAGTACCATGCGGCCTGTTTTGACTCGATCTAACGGTTGATACATATTCAACTAATGGAAAAATACCAATTTTACCATCAAAGGTACAACTGTCGTTGGAGTCATATCTGGGCCTCGCAACTGCAACTAAGAACATCACTTTAGGAATATAATTTGATTTTTTAATTGTTCTTACTAGATCTAGCTCGTCATGCAAGAGGTAATATCTCTGTGATATCTTGCTCAAGAAGAACCATTTCTCGTCAATATGAACTTTATTCTCAATGTTCTTGGAAGTTGGAGAGTGTGGTACTGTGGTTGGGTCCAAATTTGCCAGACAATGCTTCATTCTGCTAATTTGATTGTCCTATGTCAGAGACGGTTTGATGACATTTGTGTGGCGTCTGATTGCTCCCTCTCTCTACTTCTGAAAAACCCAATACTTGGACACACCTAGGGCAAACACAAGGCTTCTAATGCTGGTCCTTTGCCTAAGAGGAATGTATCTAACCCATCCCAAATTAAATTCAATTCTTTTCTGCCCACAATTTCTGAATCTTAGAGTTTGGTGGTTGTGGTTACCAGAATCCCTTACACGTTTCCACAACCTCTGAATTGTTCTAATTCCAACACCAAACATCTCAACCACCAACCTGGTTAATCTAATCTTCAAACTCCCTTTTTCCATTCTTTCTAGAAGGCACTCATATGCAGCCAATCTTTCAGCGCTGGTCAGTTCTTTCTTTCGACCTAACAATGCCAACAATGAACAATGACAAAAATTAATGAAACCTAGAAATTGCAAAGTGAGGATTGAAAGTGAGATGGAATTAATAACCTTAATTTTCCAAGCTCTCTGGTTCTAGAGACAACTCGGTAATGTTTATTGCTTGATCCACCTTCTCATCAACAATCTGGTGTGCGAAATTTGTTCCGAAAAAGGAAGCGCCATTGGATTCTAAATCATCAAGACCAGGCGAGTTGATTGTCGAGGATTGAGGACTGAATGACACTAAATTAAGATCAAATATTGGAAAAATCATTTCAAAGTTTCTAGCTTGGGTTGAAGGAGATCAGGGGTGATAGAATTGAATTGACTGGAATAAGAGGGAGATAGACATTTGAAACCCATTTTTGAATTAAAAAAAAATATATGGACAGTTTGGGATGGCGGGATGCAAACTGCTCTTGAAATTTTGCCAAAATTTTGGGTGGAAAATGGGCGGGTTAGGGTTTGCGTCGAATTTGAGGCAAATGGTTTTGGTGTTTGCTTTGGAATGCTTCTCTGCTTCGTTAACACGGTTAAATGGGCTGGGAAAGAAAGAGACGAGCTGAAGCGTGCAAGGGAAGCTCGCTTGTGGATTTGAATTTGGGCCAACATCAGGCGAAATGTAGTCGTTGCTCAACGATGGCCCACGGGCAATAAATCCAAAAACCTGGGCTACACAGTACCTAGACAGGCTTCCCTTAATAACCGTGATTAGTGGGTCCGCGTCAATTAAATAAAAAATGGAGGGAGTATAATATAGTGAAGTGGACAACCGTTAACAACATTAACTAGAAAATTAACGGTTTGGTAGAACGAGTCTTTAAAAATTCTTGCTCTTTCATAAAAAAATCACCACCAATGTATCTTTTCTTTTAAGTTCTTCGATTTTCGACCGCATATCTATACATCATAATACTCAGACACATTACGATGATAGTCCACATAACTAAAAAAATAAAGTACATTTATTAAGGTAGCATGAGATTACTTTCAATGACTATTTATAAGCGAATGAGGATGAGTTAAAGTTGATTGAGGATCAAGAATTTGATAAAAAGTGGGGATAACTTGATATTTTTCAAATGGTGGAGTGCTTTAATATAATCTTTCAACAAAAAAGAAGAAGTAAATGATCGCTAAACCCTATCAATTTGTGATCAAAGTGCCTATATTTTCGTGGGCTTGTGATCAAGAAGTGTTTTTAATCAATTGGTTCGCATGAGCCTTACAAAAGGTTCACAAAAGCTTCACATGATTTTCCAACTTAAATATTATCTGTTAGCTTATATTTTCTAATCCTCTAATCCCTTAGAAGATTAAGGCTTATGTTAAGACTATCAATGTATTGATAAGCAACTTGAATATAGCTTGTTGATACCCGAATTTTGACGCCATTTAAATTGAATTCATCATTTCTGTTATTTTACTTCACTTACTGTCATTTTTAATTAATTTACTGTCGTTAGTTCATTTTTAATTCTCATCACATTTTATCATCATTATTATTGTCCTCAACATCATAAACCGCATTTTTAATTTTTCGTCACAATATTTTCATTATTATTATTATTATTATTATTTTCAGCCTTAAAAATGCTATTTTTAATTATCCGTTAGTCATTCGCTATTTATTTTTCCGTTTTAGGTCATTGCATAAAATTTAGGATTTTTAATATTTTATCATCTTTTTAGCATTTTTCATATTTTATTATTATTTTTGTTCGAGCTTTTATTGGACCCGAGTAGGTTCGCTCGGATCATTGATCGAACGCGTTATTTCTTCAGTTGACAATTACCTACTCTTTTTTTCATTCACGCCAGTCAACTTCGTCTCGTGAAATTTTCGTCGTAACGTCATTTATTTCTCATTCGAACATATTTATATTTCCGAACGAGAAAATAAACACGTTAAACGAAGATTTTTCTTCATTCGTTGTCGACTATTAAATTCATCTTATTTTTCTCTATGCGCTGGCGCTTTCGGCTCGAGTTTTTGAAATATTTGGTCGCAAAATGGCTCGAAACCATTTAAATAAAATTAAAAAAAAGGAATTTGATCATCACCGTTGATCTGGTTGACCAAGGAAAGTCAACCAGATCAACGACTCCTATAATTCATGTGCATGGCACATGAACAGTCGCCATGCAGCAGCAGCGGAGCAAGCCACCGAGCTGCTTACTCCCGTCGCCTCTCCATCGCATCGCCAACACACAGCCTGTCCCGTCCGCCATCATCACCTAGCCTTACCAGCACAACGACGTAGCTCCGCCAGTGCATGATCTACCCCTCCACGCGCAGCGTCGCGTCCTCACCCTCACTCGCCGAAACGTCTATAAATACCAAGCCATTCCCAACCATTTTAGACACGAATTCACCCAGAGCTCTTTGCTCCTTCTCCCTCTAGACCGACTGCTCACTTAGAGCGTCAGGTGCCACAGTCTTCAAGCTTTTTCGGTGAGTTGGTCTTCAGCGTTTTTCTGCCATTTTCGGCTTTAATTATTAGGTTGTTGTTTTGATTAAACCAATTGCTTGTTTGTGTCTTATTAATTCATATGCATGTTGTAGATAATTACCATGCTTTTTATTTGTTGATTCGATGAGTGAGAAGAGCGAATTTCGAATTTTTTGTTAATTATCATTTTTTTATTTCATGAAATTAAATGTTGTGCTTGCGTGTTTCGATCCCTAATTTTTGCATGATCATGTTGTAGAGGAGAAGAGCTTTCCTCGGAGCTCAAGACCAGGCGATTTGGCTCCCAAATCGCCTGGTCGGAGCTCCCCGTCGCCGGCAGTGGCGCCGGCGACACGAGGAAGATGATGAACAATCCTGGTCTTGGGTTGTTCAACGCGGGAAGGGAAAGAAAGGTGATGGGCCGAGCCCACCACCATTAAAAATCTAATTTTTGGGCCAGGAACTATTCCTCGCCAATTTCTTTTATTTTTCAAGCTGGGCCCGACCCATTTTCATTCTTTCCGAGATCTTGGTTCGCGTTTTTTGGTGTAAAATACTCGCATGCTTCGTATGATATTTTTGTGATTTATGCTTTATTTTTATCATATATCATATGCATGAAAAGTGTAGCTTTTTCGTAAAAATACTCGTGCATTCCATTATGACTATTTTTCGTACTGTCGCTTTAAAATTTTGTACCTATCAACTGTTTAAATTTCCGCAATTTATTCTCCGCAACCTATCAACTGTTTAAATTTGAGCAATTTAAAATTCAGTCATTTAATTTACCGCCTATATGGTCGGTCGCACTTTAAATTTCTGCAAATCATCAACTGCTTAAAATTTCTGCAAATCATCAACTGCTTAAAAATTCTACAAACCATCAACTGCTTAATTTTCTGCAAATCATCAACTGCTTAATTTTTCTGCAAATCATCAACTGCTTAAATTTTCTGCAAATCATCAAATCTTTAATTTTTCGCAATTATCATCATTTAAATTTTTGTATGCATCAAATCATCATTTAAATTTTCCTGCACTTATCAAATCATCATTTAAATTTTTGTATGCGTCAAACCATTATTTATTTTTCGTATACATCAACTGTTTATTTAATTCCTCGAATGTATAAACTGCTTATTTATTTTTTGAGCTATCACTAACACTCTCATTTCGTAGGTTTAAAATTTAAGCTTCGCTCGAAAGTACGCCTTTCTTTCCCCTTTTATTTATTCAAAGCTTTCCGTAAAAATTAATCGTATGCATGATATATAGAATTGCTAGAATTAAAATCAATCTACATGAACAACTTGTTTAATGACTCGCTTTAAATGCCATGCTCATTTATTTTAAATTCCGCTTATATTGACTGCATGTGTTTGGTGGCTTCAATCCCACATCGGTTTATCATTTTAAAATATCTCTCATTTAAATTTGTACTCTGTTAGCAATCCATGATAGAATCACTTAGTAATTAATTTAATCATGCATGGCCCGATGATGAAAAAGAGGGTGCTCATTCAGTCTTATGGAAAATTCAGTCCCATCACGCTACGTTCAGGAATAATCGACCGGTCTTGAAAATGGTAACTCCGTCCGAAAAGATTTTTAAAACGATAACCTCGTCCAATGATTGATTATTCCCGAACGGTCCCTACGGAAAAGACTAAAGTGACGATTCCTCTGAGGACCCCCTTTTCAAACACATTTTTATCAAACATCTTTTAAACACCTCTCTTATCAACCGGTAACCGTTTTCGGATGTGACTCGGGTGCCTAACACCTTCCCGAGTCCATAATACGACCCCGAACCTTTGTTCTTGGGTTTAGACCCTTTTTTTGTGCCTTTAGTTTTTTATCTTTTTTTATTTTTATTTTTATTTTTTATGCCATGACGATTAGGTTCCCTAAACCTAGAGACAAAAATTAGGGTGACGACTTCATTGCATATTGCGAGGCGTCCTTTTACGCCGAGCATCGTAAAATTTCAGATTCGTCATATACTTGCGAATTTTTATTATTTTCGGGGCGCGACATAGCCCTTTTTGTAAATATTGATAGAAAAGCTAATCAGGTAGTTTGATTGGGTTACCAAAGTTGTCAAGCTGCGTAATGACCTCTGTTTTTTATCTCCTAATATGCTTGTACTCTTTTGTATAGGGATTGTGCATTTTTACCAGTCTGCCCTTACCCTTTTCAATGACATTTTGATGATTAAATTGAAAAAAATAGTTTAAAATATAATAAGTGCAAATTTTTTTAACCTTTTGCACAATTTGTAAAATTTCCTTATCATTTGATTTGATGGCATTAGTTAATCTTCTTTCTATGGTACCATTTTCTTAATCTACAGTTAAACCTCGATAAATGAATGCACTTGGGACCAGCAAAAAATATTCGTTTAGTGAGTTTATTTACTTATCGATAAATGAATATATTATTCATTTATCGATAAATGAATTTTTATTCATTTAGATAGTATTTTTACATTTTTATTTTTTCGTATGATTATTTATTTTACATTTAATGTACAAATACGTATATAGACTATGTACATGCATCATGTACTTATAAGATTCTATGTATGGAATACTTAGAGTCTAAATACATGCAACATGTACTAATAATAATATTCTATGTATGGAATACTTAGAGACTAAGACAATGTACCTAACCTACCTACAAACTACTATATATATTTTTCTAGAGTCTTGGTTTGGTAAATAATTCATTCTACTATATCTTTCTTAATATTCAGTCTGATGGCTTCCGATCACCGGTCAAAACCAACAACAAAATCAACTTTGACCGACCAGATAAGGAGGGCCATATGTGAGCATAAGAAGGAACAACCAAGTCTTACGCAAAAGGATATGCAAGCATGGGTGAAGGAAAAGTTTGATTTTGATACCAGCCAAACTACAATATCAAATACACTCAAAAGATCAGCAGTGTATTTGTCGGAGGAGATGAAAAATAGCGATGCTAAGAGGCACAAGTCAGCTAAGTACCCCGATTTAGAGAAAGGTTTATATGAAAGTTTTATAAGTTATATATATATCTTATGAATTTTAATGATTATTCATTTATATTTACATGGGGTCTTTAAGGATTCAAAAAAAATTATTCGTTAATGCATTTAGCGAGGTTATTCATTTAGCCCATTTGCCCAAGTCGGGACCGGAGAAAATTATTCATTTGGCGAGGTTATTCGTTTATCGGACATTCATTTATCGAGGTTTAACTGTATACTAATCCAACCGCAATGTAATACGTACATTAATTTTCCTATTGTATACCCACGATAGCATTGCACATGCATTGATTGATAATTTGATAAGTAACATTTTTATTACTTTTTAAATTTACATGATAATTATTATTACATCTACTATTATAATTTCATGAGTTAGTTCAATGAGATAATTTTCATTGTTGTGACAATTATACAAAAAGAAATACAAATATAGTAGTATATCTTTTCTCTTGCTTTGGAATGAACTAGCAAAAACTTTGACAGAATGACATGGTAAAAAAATACCCAACTTTTTTTGTTTAAGATATAGAAGGTGAATGTCGTTTATGTATTTATACTCCAGCCCAAGCAAAACCTCCCGTCTCCTACCCTCTCCTCTCCCTTCCTTTCACCCATCAAATATCGTTGCCTGCCTTATTGCCTTAACCATCAATCACAGACAAGAAGCTAAGAAGGCAGATATTTGATTCAAAGCTCATAAGCTTGAGCTTCGCTCTTTCCTCTTTGAAACATTATTTAACTGTCATTGGAGATATCATTCTAAACGCCTTCAGTTTCATACCCTCATTCAAATTATCAAAAAGGTCCGTTTTTCAGGTACTTTATGAAGAACCCTGTTGACTCTTTTAATCTTCAGATTCTACACAGGCAGTGATGCCCATTACTTGTTCAATGTTGGGTCCTGTTCTATGTTATGATATTTAGCTGTGTTGGATAAGCCTTTGTGTTGTTTTGTTGATCAGGCATTAGTTATCGATGGAAGGTAATTGCTATTCAGTTCTGGGTTTGTAGTTACCGCTAAAGTAGAGCTTATTTGATTGGATGCTTGCATCTTTTGATGTTAGGGTTGTCCAATGTTGGGCTTTGAGCATCTGAAAGATTGTAGCTTTGTTTTCTTAGATGTTTGAACTTTCTCTTTATGAATTCGGAGATTGTTTGGTATTGGGTCTCAAAATATGTTGTCTTTTGTTGCTTTACTTTGTTGTTTATTGAATTTTAACACTTTTGAATGTTGCTGTTACTGGTGCGTTGTGTTTGGAAACATTGCAGCTTCTTCCATTAATGAGTTTAGCTAAATCGATCAATTGTGTGCAGAAGGCTTTCACGTGTTCACAGGATTGGAGCTTTTTTGATTGAGATATGACTCGAAGAGTGAGAAGAAAGTTGTCAGATTCTAAGGACAACAACAAGGAAACTGTAGGAAGCAATCCTGAGATTTCAGATGGTGAATGTTTGCAAATGGATAAGATTTATGTGCTTGATTGGACAACCTTACCTGATGATACAGTTATTCAACTCCTTTCTTATTTGAATTACCGAGACCGGGCTAGTTTGTCATCATCATGTCGAACATTTCGATTATTAGGTTCTTCAACCTGTCTGTGGGGTTCACTTGACCTCCGCTCACACAAGTTTGACATGACAGCAGCAGAGTCACTTGCTTCTCGATGCAAAAATCTGCAAAGGCTTCGGTTTCGAGGAGCAGAGTCGGCTGATGCAATAATTGGCCTTCAAGCAAGGGATCTTCATGATATTAGTGGTGATTTCTGCAGGGATATTACCGATGCTAAACTTTCAATCATAGCAGCTCGACATGAGATGCTCGAAAGTCTCCAACTTGGTCTTGATACATGTGAAAGAATCAGCAGTGATGCAATCAAAGCAATAGCAGTTTGCTGCCCCAGACTGTGGAGACTCCAGCTGTCAGGTGTCAAGGAAGTTAATGGAGATGCCATAAATGCTCTGGCTAGGCACTGTAGGCAATTGGCAGATGTTGCATTCATGGAGTCAGATGCTATTGATGAGGTAGCATTGGGAAATCTGGTTTCTGTCCAATTTTTGTCTGTTGCTGGAACAAGAAACGTGAGATGGGCTTCAGCGTCAGTCAGTTGGAGTAAACTGCCCAAGTTGGTGGGACTAGATGTTTCAAGAACAGACATAAGTTTGAGTTCTATTAGGACATTGTTGTCCTCATCTCAAAATTTAAAAGTCTTGTTAGCCTTGAATTGTCCAGTTTTTGAAGCTGAAGTTGATAAGAACATGACATATAATCACAAAGGAAAAATATTATTCACAATTTTTAATGACATTTTCAAGGCTGTAGTCTCATTATTTGTCGATACTACTGGTCAAGACAGCAATGGGATCTCGTGTTGGAGGGAACTAAAGAACATGAGTAAAGACTTGGACAGAATTGTCACCTGGATTGAATGGATTCTGTCGCATTTGCTTTTGCGCATTGCAGAGACCAACCCAAGGGAGCTTGATGTATTTTGGCTAAAGCAAGGGGCAGGACTGTTGCTTAATTTAATGCAAAGCTCACAAGATGATGTTCAAGAAAAAGCAGCAAGTGCAGTTGCAACTTTTGTGGTCGTTGATGATGAAAATGCCACTGTTGATTGTCATAGGGCAGAGGCAATTATGCGTAGTGGTGGAATAAGACTACTTTTGGACCTTGCTAGATCTTGTCGTGAGGGACTTCAGTCTGAAGCAGCAAAGGTGAGGATTATTCCTTTGGCATCGCCTATCACAGTTGTAAATTCTATATTATGTCCGATTGAAAATTCTTAAACAGAAAAGTGGTATGTGGATTTATGAAATGACCTGAAACAGAGAACAAAGGATCATTTATTTTTTCTTAGCACTTGGATTGTTGATTCTCAAGATGACTTTCATCATGTAAATTTGATTTCCCTGCTTATTTAGAGCTTTGGCATGACTTACCATTGCGCCATTGCAATGTGCAGGCTATAGCTAATTTGTCAGTAGACTCAAAAGTTGCAAAAGCTGTTGCTGAAATTGGAGGAATTAATATCCTTGCCAATTTAGCCAGGTCAATGAACAGGTTGGTTGCTGAAGAGGCTGCTGGTGGCCTCTGGAATCTTTCCGTTGGAGAAGAGCATAAGGTTGTGGAGACTGGAGTAATTTTATGATATATTTTTCTTTTCTTGATAAGCCAATTATATGATATCTTGACAGCAACTTCTGACTTGTATAATCAATGATGCTTACAGGGTTCCATTGCTGAGGCTGGTGGTATAAAAGCGTTGGTTGACCTTATTTTCAAATGGCCTTCCACCAATGATGGGGTTCTTGTATGTATCTTCCTTGTGTATATTATGTGTATCTCTCCTACAATTCTGCATCTCCTGCGTATGTAGGATAAATTCTGATATTGTCTTTTCTTGTTTTTTCAGGAGCGTGCAGCTGGGGCACTGGCGAATTTAGCTGCTGATGACAAATGTAGCATGGAAGTGGCTGCGGCAGGTGGTGTGCATGCTCTTGTGATGCTTGCTAGATCCTGCAAGTTTGAAGGAGTGCAAGAGCAGGTGACTTTAGTTCAATCTTTTGATGAGTTACCTTTGTTGGTAACTTGTAACTAGTGTAATATAGAAACTTAGACCTATGTGTTGTTATTTTCTATTTTAAACAAGTATAGAGTCCTTCCTGGAAATGCGGAAGCAGCAATGCAAGATTTTCTTCTTTTAGAATTGAAGTCTGATCCTGTGTCACATAGCTCTTGTGATCCAGGATAATCTAGGCACTCATACCCTGTTTATTCATAATGCTGTTATATACCTCTCCCAGTCATTGTTGGACCCTCCATCTCATTTTTGTAAACCAAAGAAAAAAGATACATGAGAACTTGTGAAAGAACTGGTGTTCATCTCAATTGGTATGTCATTCATTAGAAAGTGGATCCTAAACTGTTATATGTGATGCATTTTTTTTCACTCTTGATTAGGCTGCCCGTGCATTGGCTAATTTGGCTGCTCATGGAGATAGCAATAACAATAATGCTGCTGTTGGACAAGAAGCAGGTGCTCTCGAAGCATTGGTGCAACTCACTTGTTCTCAACATGAAGGTGTGAGGTAATCAATTTTTCTCTTGGCTACCCACAGAATGAATTAGTAGCCAATGTTTATGATGCTATACTCATGTCAGGTATCCTGTAAGTTCGCTAAGATTCTCCTTTCGCTAACTTTTACTCGGTCTTCATGGTTGGACCTAAGTATATTTTTGTTTTCCCACAAAAAATGTATAAAATAGCAGAATGAATAGAATTGTTAATATGTTGTATAACTTGTATATTCCCTAAGATCATTTCTTGTTGATACAGGCAAGAATCTGCTGGTGCTTTGTGGAATTTATCGTTTGATGACAAAAATCGAGAAGCAATAGCAGCAGCCGATGGCATTGTAGCCTTGGTATGGTATTGAATTACTCGGAAAGCATTAGCTTCCTGTATCCTATTTGTTTCTAAGGAAGCTTGAGATGCCATATGATAAGTTTTGAGTGGTAGAAAAGCAAGACCTACCAGCTCTCGAGAATTATAAATGCTCCAGCACATAACTTCTGTCTGTGTTGTTTTCCTTCCTGATTATTCAAACTTCTATATATGTGTGTGTGTGTGTGTGTAATATTTTTCTCTTCAGCATAGTTTTATTCACAAGTAAATCGGAAGTATAACATGACTGATACAAGTAAAATCCTCAATGGGCTGTTGGTCTCACAGGCATGATTTCTAGTTGTACAGAATCGCTCCTTATGTTTCTAATGATAAGAGTTATATACTGTTACCAGTACTGATGTCTGGTATGAATGTGGTCTTTAGGTTTCTCTTGCTCAGTCTTGCTCGAATTCCTCCCAAGGTCTTCAAGAAAGGGCCGCAGGTGCTCTTTGGGGCTTATCCGTATCAGAAGCTAACAGGTAGCTGAAAACGCCTCTCATCTCTTTCGAGTTCAGCCATCTCCAGTAGCTTCCTAACTCACTAATATTGTTAAAAGTTCCTATATTTCCTTGAGTTCCATTTTTTTTATAAAAAAATCATTATCCTTCCTTTTACCTTTTCACTACAAAAAATATGACGGCTATAGATGCCACTGCCAGCCTTATAGGTTAGCATTTGCAAAAGTTCTGTCCCCTATTGCTTTTCTAAAGGGCAGTTCATCTTCTTTGCAGTAAAGCACCTCTCAAAATTCCCCATTTCTGTAAACTTTTGTAATTTGAACACTGATAGACACGAGCATGGTGTCCAGACATCAAAACTACTACTATCCTAATTCCATGATAGAAAAAAAGATGTATTTTCTCTTTGACACTTCATTATTTCTCATTTGATGGTATTTCATATAATGCTGCTTACCTTTGTCAGCTATAATAGCATCTCTTGAGTCTCCTCTACTTTATTAATACATATTGTCTTTTCTATGTTTAATCTAGTATTGCTATCGGGCAACAAGGCGGCGTAGCTCCACTTATTGCATTAGCACGCTCAGACGTTGCAGTAAGTTTTTCTTTTTGGTGAACTGGGATAAACTATAAACATCATTATACAATGCAATAATTTATGGACACTGTGGTTCTTCTGTTTGTTTGTAATGATTATATACCTCTCTGTGAAATATTCAATAATGGTTTCCTTGTTCTCGTTTTGAGACATTTATCTTATGTTGGCTATATCCTTTTGTAGCCTTCCGGGAATGTTGACCTTTAACATTTACCTTTAATATCAGACTTCTATTTTTGATTTGAAGCTAATGTTTCACATGATTGACAAACTTGATCTCCCTATAGTTGCTAAAACTTGTAGCCTAACAAAATTTATTTTACAAGCAACTGCATTTATAATATAAGATGAGCACAACTTAAAATAATCTATTTACTCTATTTCAGGATGTCCATGAGACTGCTGCAGGTGCTCTCTGGAATTTAGCTTTTAATCCTAGCAATGCGATACGCATAGTAGAGGATGGAGGAGTTCCAGTGCTTGTTAATTTGTGTTCCACATCAATGTCAAAGATGGCACGTTTTATGGCGGCGTTGGCTTTGGCCTACATGTTTGATGGGAGGTACAAACTGAAACCACACCCGTCTCATAAGAAAGAACTATGGCAGTGTTTTGAAAGATTTTAAAGATTTAATATGTTGTATGCAGAACGGACGAGTTTGCAGCAGTTGGGCCTTCGTCAGTTGCTACTTCAAAGAGTGTGAACATGGAAGGGGCTAAAAGCTTGGCCCTGAAGCATATTAAAGCATTCGTGCTTTCTTTCTCCATTCCGCAAACTTTTGCAGCTGCAGTAGTGTCATCAAACCCAACAGCCCTTGCACAAGTTGCAGAATTAGTACGCATACCAGAAGCAGGCCATCTGAGATGCAGGTTTCTATTTATAAACCGTTTTAGTTTGGTGATTTCTGGTTATTTCCTCTCTTTTGTAAATTCTTCAACACTCGCTTTCACCAACATCATCAAGTTTCCTTGCAACTTTTTACATTTTCTTCAGTGCGGCAGAGATTGGAAGGTTTGTTACCATGTTGCGCAATCCTTCTTCCATCTTGAGGGCCTGTTCTTCTTTTGCTCTTCTCCAGGTAAGCCTCTTTCTTTTGTGCATTATGCTTTGGAAGTTTATAGAAATTGGAAACCCCATGAATGACCCTTTTTTCCATTTTCAGTTTACTGTGCCCGGAGGACGTCATGCAGCGCATCATACGAGCCTGCTGCAGAATGCTGGAGCACCAAGAGTCTTACGTAGTGCTGCTGCTGCTGCAACGGCCCCCATGGAAGCCAAAATTTTTGCGAAAATTGCTCTTCGGAACCTTGAACATCACCATTTGTAAACTGTAAACCAGAGAATGAGAGTGTGACAGTAGGTCTCATTTTGGATGGTGTGCGAGCACCAGATCCCATCATCGTTTCGAGCTTCCTTGCGTGCCTGATGTAAGCTGCCTTTTGGAATGATCTCCCACCACAGCCAACCATTATAGAGGCAGAGATTGGTTAAACTTTTTGAGTCTTGTAATTGCATGAAAAAATTGCCATTGTGTACGCGGTTTGCGCTTGTTAGTCTCGTAAAATTTGCAAGAATTACGAGTGTCGCTCCCCATCATCATCCCGTAACCATTTTGTACTTTTGAGATTGTTATTTATTCTTCTTACATGTAAAAGGCACACCAAGTGTTGAAAGGAAAACATAGATATATAATATGGCTAAGTAGCTGTGGAAATTCCTGTTTCACCAGTTGCCTATTATTACAATGTATTTTCTGTAAATGGAACAAGTTTCCTGATTCTTGATGTTCCTCCTGTTTTGAAATAGGATGTCTTTCAATAAATAGTCCATGGAAAAACTCCAAGTTGCTGATAGCCGTTTAAAAGCTCAGTCACACTTTTTGCAAATTAAGATATCAGGTTTGACTCTCCTTGTATATTTGTAAATAAAAAAAAGAGTCCAGAAATAAATACATTGTGTTCTTCAGAAAAGAAAGAGAGAGTAGACAACATGCAATTCAAAGGTACAAGTACAACTATATTAAAATTTGAACCACAACTATTCCTCAGTTTATAATACTTCCATTAAATAATTACTTTATGTACAAGAAGTGATTCCGAACTATTTATACCAACCACATAGCATGTCTGTTAACCAAGCAAATCAAATTAACCCATGTCTCAAGTGGGGGTTAGCATAAGTTGGATTAAATCGGATCCAGTTCAATCTAAGTTGGTTTCGGATCGGATCTTCCTCTCCTCCAACTGAAGTACATCCAAAATAGTTCGGTCGGATTCGGATAAATTTAATTAGTAACGAATCAAATCTGACAATTTCGATTCGGATTATGGTTTAAATTTTGGTTTTACACTAGAAGATTCAAATGGTTCAAAACTTCACTTCGGACATAGAAATGGAATAATTTTATCCAAAATTTGGATTGTTTATTTTTACGGTTTGCATCGGTTTAATATCGAATCTCACTGACTCTAATCGAACAATAACTGATTAGATTCGACTCGGATAATTTTTTTTGGATATGAATTAGGTTGGTTGGATAAATTTGCTCACCCTTAATCTCAACGCACCCAGAATTTTAAAAAAAAATGCCAATAGTACTTGAATTCTTAAGCTGGATTTGTTTTCTATCCAAAGAGGTAAAAAGAACACGCCAATAGCAAATTCGTGAATATTAAAAGCAGCGGAGTCTTCTTGCCTACCTAGCACATGTTCTGTTAAGCGACGTCCATTGTTGAATAATAATAATTCTCCAATTAATTAACACGTAATTTGGTGTCGTTGATTTCACATTCTTAAAATTAGTTTTCCTTTTCTCCGGTGAAATACGATTGATTTTGTTTGAACATGGTTAAATTTTAAAAAATGGATAATTCTCACAGTATATAGTTTACTTCGTTTTTAAAATTCGTATTTGAAATATTAATTAACATTCTTGAAATTAATTTACTCTAGAGAATTTGCTGCAGAATGGCCATAACTAATTTGTTTTCATTATCCATCCTAATATCCTATCATATGAATTAAACTCATAACATTTCTCGTGAAAGATACATGCACATACGAGCTACGTTAACTAACAAGTTATTTCTTTCTTTGATCCATAAACAGTTCTCGACTACTTTGAGGTTTGAACTCAATTGGCCTTTTGTTTACATCTTTTTTGGACAATTGTTGCTAAAAACGGATCGAATTGGCCGTTCTATCCAATCATTCTAGATAAAAATTATAGTACATCCGGAAAAAAATTAGTTGAAAGTCGGCCATAGTGGTCCGGGAGCCCTGTGTGGAAGGGCTCTCGCTCAACGGATCAAAGGTACGCTGGGGATAACAGGCTGATGACTCCCAAGAGCTCTTATCGACGGAGTCGTTTGGAACTTAACTCTAACTCCTTTATTGGTATGGATATGTGCCCGAAAGACTCTAGCTTTGGACCACTTCTTTCTATTCTATATTCTATCTTGGAGTCAACTTCAAACTCTGTTAATAGACTGGTCAAACCAATTTGATTTAGAATTTATCTACTAGCACGATTTTTTTCATTTTCAAAATTCAAACTTGAAATTTTAATTAAAAGTACATAAGTTCTTACCACTTATCACAATCAATACTAATATAAAGATATATTTTTTATTATATTTTATAGACCCAAATCAAATCCGGTAAAACTTTTAATTCATTGTCACAAGCTCGAGTGATTTAATATTTAGTTTGGTGCTTATATAACTTCTAATTTTTAACTCATAACCTATTAAAAATCTGATAGGTTAATAAATTCTTACCAAATGTTTTTTTTTCATTATATATGGACCCTACTTTTTGTAATAAGTTGATTTTACATCTGAACAAATTCTTCCTACTCTACCAATAACTTTATAATTTATTACTCTCTCTGGCACGAATTAAATGACTTCCTCGCATCCCAATATTCAGTAGGGAACACATATTGAGAAGGCCGGATGACTCACTATTTGACCCCAAAAAAATCCTTACTTTTTTTCGAACGTACGTTAATCCTTAACGTACTTCCGAGAAAAAATTAGGGGCAAAATTGTCTCAAATAGTGACTGTTCCGGCCGCTTTAAGATACGTACCGAAACAGTAAAAGCAAATGCTAAAACATCATTTAATTCGGACCGGAGGGAGTAATTATCTAATTGGTGATGAAAGTATTATTACGGAGTAGAAATCAAATTCAAATTTTACATCCATTTTTTTTAAAAAAATTACTCTAAAATAACAGATAATTGATCCGAAAATTCTCCTCGACTAGTAAAATATGGAAAAAACTTGAGTAGATCATGATGTACTTACATTATGATTTAGGATGATGACGCGTGCCTAAAATACTATTCCATCGCTTTTCAGTTTCCAGTATTCAACAAATGGCCACCAGTCCCCAAAACTGAAAAGGTTCAAGATAAAAAATTTGTTGGGATAACTTAAAAAAGATGAGGATCATCCTTTTTGGTTTGTTTAACTTAAATAATAACTCAGGAACCTAAGAGACGACCCGTGAGGATGAATGTGGGGCAGATTTTGATGCCGAGGTATCCGTATAATTGGGGATTGTCCCGACGTAAAAGCTCCAACGATTAAGTTAATTGAGAGAAAATATATATATATGGGTGATTAGAGTTTAGTATTGTCTGTGTACCTTAAATTCATGTGTTGTATTTATAGAAGAGATCAAGCTCTTAAATTAAGAAAATATAATTCTTACCATAATTTAGAAGTCTTATATGAGTAGAAGTATAATTACTTTAATAATCGTTTCCTAACAGAGAGATATATATATTTCTCTTTTTTGGTAATCTGTTCGACAACCATGATGGAAAATTTAGCTTCCATGTGTGCTTACTTTGTAGAGTACGCTTCACTTATAATCGTTCTTTTTGTCAGAATCTTAGCCTAGCGAAATCGTATACCATAAGAATAGAACTGTCTTATATAACAAAAAAGGACGTTTTGTAAAGGCTATCATTAAGCATGAATTTTTGTAAATGATTTGATATTCTCGTTCGAGATTGTTGTTTTCACCATCACGTATAAAAAAATTACTTTATATGAATATTTACTCTAAAAGCCAATTTGAACAGAAAAAAATAGTTTTATCAAATAGATCATAAGCAATCCTTGTATGTCTGGCTTAATAAATCAATTAGCTTATCCGAAGAAAAGATTAGGATCTTTCCTAAATTTATTGCGACTAGAAGTAATTTAAAATTTTGTTGCACCCTTGTCTATATCCCTTAATTTTTTTCTTTCATTTTTTTAGATTTTCAAGTCTCATTATTGAAACTAATTTTTTTCATCCTAAAATTCACTCAAAGAAGTAAAGAGAGGGGACTTGAATAATATCCATATCCATTCAAGTTTTATAATGGGACCCCTTTTACCTTAAAAACAGAAGACCTCTTTAGTCTCTATTTAAATTGATGTGACTACATCAAACGCAAAGCGATAAATCGAGTAGGTATAAATTATTTAGAAAAATGGTCCTTAGTATGTTTCTGGGTGTCATTTTCCTTTTTTCTTTATTTTTTGTTGCCATTAATTTTGTTCTCCAGATTTTTTCTCTCTACCTGTGCCTGTTTTCGCGTCGGGATATGATCCACCTGTTTTCCACGTCGCAAACAATAAAATAATAAAATGAAATTCAAGCAATAAAATACCCTCCAAATTAACGATTCTCTTACAAACTTCGGCCATTGGTATTTTCTTTGCGTATATTATGATTATGAAATTAATTTTATTTGAATATTTAATTGTTTGTTAACAATTTTCGCTCGAATTCCAGATTGAGGAAGGGGTACTTCCTGTTTGACCAAAATAAAGATCGGTTTTTTTTTTATAAAAAAAAGGTATATAGCCCCATAAATTTTATGTACCTTTTTCTTTTGTTTCTGTATGAATAAAAGCTAGTAGTTGCTACTTGCTAGGCATGCATGTGCTACACTGCTTATCCTGTCTAGGATATCCATCATACCAGTAGTTTATGGCATAAGATTGTTCCATGAAAATCTAGAAAAATGAAATCCAAATGCTTTTGCTTCTCTGTTTCTAACATTGGTGAAAACCCGAAGCACTCACTCCAACTGGTCGGTGCACTAGGAACTGCAGGAAGAATTAGGCTGCGTTTAGCGGATGAAATTTTTGGAAACAGAGAATGAAAATAGGAGATTGTGTTCATTGAATGGTTTTTTCTAAACAGAAAACTGAAAAGGAAAATTTCCTTTTCTAAAAGTAACGCCCAGCGTTGAAAACTAATTTTTGCCTGAGGCTGTTCCAATTTGGAAAACACGTTTTCCCAATTCTTTTCTTCTTAATGGTTTTATTTTCTAAAACTAACCCTATTTATTTTATTTTATTACATTATGATCCAGGTATATATTCATCTTTATCCCTAAACTTACTCAAACCCTAAAAATACCTTCTTCTACCTTTGATAATTATCAAGGAACAACTGTCATCCCCGCTCGTCATCGTCGCTCGTCGCTACCGGATCTGATACTTGATGCAAGTCTAATCCAATTTCAGTTGGATCTGATACTTGCCAGCTCTTGTTATTCCTAGTTTTCTTTTGTTCATCCAAATTCACTTTTCATCTATCGTTGAAAGAAAAGGTCCAGTCTCAGTTATTGTTGAAAGGAGACGAAGAGGGCAATAAATTGGGAGAGCAAGAGCGGCGGCACAACACGATATATTTAGTTTTTTTAGTTTTTTTAATTATAATTATTAAAATTTCTTTTAAGAAATGTATTTATTAGTTTATTAATTCTTGCAAATAGAAATAAATAATAACATGATTTTTCTATTTAAAAACATGTTATTACTTAGAAAACAATATTTTATTTGAATAAAATTGAAATTTTCGTTTCTCAAATTTTCTGAAAATAGTTGTCACGTGAACATGATTTTCAGTTTTTTAGTTTGAAAACTCTTCACGTTTAGTACAAAATGAATACCATATCCAATTTTTCACTAGAAAAAAAAACATAAATATTTCAAAAAATTAGAAAAGAAGAGAAAAAGAAAAAGAAAATCTCTTCCACTAAACAAGACCTTAACTTCTCGACGCCTGATAAAGTAAGCTGATTTTCAAACTCATCCATCAAGACATAACACATTTCATGTTGACGACATAATAAGTCTAATTTAAACTTTGTTCTTTTACGTACACGGGGTAAACTTGCTAGGGTTTATGTCAGTTTTTTTTATAGATTATTTTATTGTTTTTATGTTATTTGGTACTCCCTCCGTTTTCAATTAATTGACACTTTTCTATGGATTATTTGTTCTCAATTAATTGTCATTTTGAGTTTTCCAACGCACATTTTTTGCAACATTACGAAAGGGCCCTCTCCCTTTAACTCCATTTACCACCACTGCCCAAACCCAAACTCATCCAACCAAACCGCCGGCCACCACACTCCTCCACAGCCACACCCAAATCACCACTGCCAAAATACCATCACAACCGCTCCATTGCCAACCACTGCTGCCCAAACCCAAACTCATCCAACCAAACCTCCGGCCACCACACTCCTCCACAGCCACACTGATGCGAACCCTAGTACGCATCACACCTTCACGCGTGCCCTTGCCGCCCTTGGCCCGATGACGCGCCAACACAACAAGTGCCTGTCTAGCCAGCTTTCTTTGTTCCTACATGACGAGATTCAGCGCGAGGCTACGCTGGATGAGTCAGCACTACGCGTGCACACACCGCGCTTAGTGGCGCTGCTGGTCGCGCCCAGCGCTCACGCTAGCGCCTACGGAATAGACGCCCGAGCCAAGTCAGACTTAGGAAATAATTGCCGAGCTCCAGCCAAGTCACAAGATAGCTTCAAGGGTCTGGAAGAGGCTGGAGAAGTTTCAAGTCAAACGCCCAACGCGTTTGAGATAATGGCCGAGCGGGTCAACGCATGTGCAAGTCCTAGCGCACCATTGCGCAATTCTACCGTACGTAGGATTGCTTGGGTCTACTAATACACTTAGTACTAGTATTATAATTAATTTAATTAATTATTTAAGCTTTTGCACAAGTCGAATTCTTGTTTAGATAGTAGTTCTAGTTCTCGTAGGATTTGTATTTCTTGCGCCTATTTAAGGCAGCCGCTTGGCTTAATAAAATCAGACTTTTTTTTGCCAAATTCCTGAGTTAAATTTAAGTCTTGCAGAACCTTGAATCCTTTGAGTCCGAACACTCGAAGAACCACTCAAGTAAATCGAAAGTTCACCCCTATTGTTCGATTGCCTAGGTTGCTAACCAATTGCTGGTTAGAGGGTTAGGAGTTCGATCAAGATCCTCATTAGCGTAGCTGGGTTGGCTGGGCATCACGACTTAGCAGGGTCAGCGCACGTTTGGGTCCAATTTAAAGTATTTCCGCACAAAGTCCATCCTTGAACAACGATCGCAAGAGGAGCATCGATCCAAGCCTAGCAAGGATCGTATCAGCTGGTAGCGGAGCAAAGGCTGTTAAAGCTTGGTAATTTTAATTGCTTTCTTTTTTATTTCGATACATTCTTGAGTCGATTTACTCTAGTCCGAAGCTAAATCACCCTTCATCCATCTAGTTGTATTTTCGTTTTATATAGAGTAAAAAAAAAATCCAAAAAATCTAAAAAATCCAAAAAATAAAAAGAAGAAAGAATGTCTCAAGAGTCAGGAAACAAAAGTATCAAGGAAATTGAAGGCAAGGCCGAAGAGAACGACATGACTACTCGAGATCTCCTTCTCCAAATCTTAGCCCGAATGGACAAGATGGAAGCATGCAACAACCCTAAGTCGGAGGAGCCATCGGATGAGAAGAAGAAGGCGACAGCCACGCCCCACATGACCCAAGTCCTAAACCCACAACGCGCAGCTCACCTCTATGACATGGGACCAAAGGAAGACAAGTCGGGTCTGTTTACTGATTTACCCGAAGGTTTTGCTGGTGAGGGGAATGAAGACCATCATTTTGTGTTGCTTAGGAATAATGAGGAGCAGCGGCGCACGCCCACGCAAGCCCAGCGCATTAATGCGGAGCGTCTAGCGCGTCGAGCGCATAGGCGAATGGAGTACGAGCCCGAGTATGATGAGCAGTGGCACCAAGCGCCCCGTATGCATTGGAATGATACGTATGATGAAGATAAACCTGAGTTCCTTAGGCGCGACCGAGCTAATGAGCGGTGGCCTAGAGGAAAAGATTGAGTTGATGCTAATCTGAATAGCATAAAGCTCAAAATTCCACCGTTTGATGGCAATGACGACCCCGACGCATACTTTATTTGGGAGCAGAAGATTGAATCGATCTTTTTACTCCACAATTATTCTGAAGAGAAGAAGATCCACTTAGCAGCCGTTGAATTCAATGGCTATGCCATACATTGGTGGGAACAACTTCACAAGCTCAAGCGTCGAGTGAACGCTCTACCCGTTCGGACATGGGAAGAAATGAAGCGAGAGATGAGGAGGCGCTCCATCCCAACGTATTTTTAGCGGGACCTTTATCAGCGATTGTAAGCTATGTCCCAAGAGACTCGCTCAGTAAGCGAGTACTTCAACGAGCTAGAGATTGCATTAGCTAGAGCACAGATTGAAGAAGAGGAAGAGGCTACAATGGCGCGCTTCTTTAATTGCCTAAACCGTGACATTGCCAACAAGTTAGAGTTGGTGTATTATGGATCCTTAGAAGAGATGCTCCACATGGCAATCAAGATAGAGAGGCAGACCAAGGCTAGAGTCACCTACTCTAATTCGGGTTCAGCTGCGACTAAGGCACAAAGTTGGAAGAAGTCACAATAGAGCAAGGAAGACAAAGGGGTCCGTGCACCGCCTAAAGTCTTGCCATGTGATTACAAGGGTCCCAGCAGCGGCACCAATCCTTCTAAGCCACACAACAGCAGTGCCAACACAACACCTAACAGGCCCTCTACTGATTGCCTTAACAAGCGTTTTCTCTTAATACGCGAGAATGGTGAGCTAGCATCTGAAGATGAGCAAGAGAGTGAAAGAGATGATGAAGGCACTAACGAGGACAGTGACTCGGATGAGGTTGTGATCAATTCGTTGTCCTTAGTGACAAGGCGCAGTCTTAGCGCGCAAGTCAAAGAAGAGGTGCATGGAGACGAGCAGCGAGAAAACTTGTTTCACACCCGTTGCGTCGTCAACAAGACCGGTTGCTCCATGATCATAGACAACGGGAGTTACACTAATTGTGTGAGCACAATGTTAGTTCAGAAGTTAGGATTTACTACCATACGCCACCCGAGGCCATATTCGCTACAGTGGATGAATAATGGCAGCGCCATTAAAGTGAGCCAACAAGCACTCGTCTCATTCGCAATTAGGAGGTACAAGGACGAGATCCTTTGCGACGTAGTGCCTATGCATGCGAGTCATATTCTGTTGGGACGGCCGTGGCAATTTGATAGATCAGTCGTACATGATGGACGAACCAACAAGTACAAGCTAGTCAAAGACGGCAAGAAATACTCACTTGCGTCTTTGACTCCAGCACAAGTGTTCGAAGATGAACAATGGCTTGAGAAAGACCATGCCGAATGGGAAATTGCTAAAAAGCTCAAGGAAAATGAAGAGGAAGACAAGATTAGCCCAAGCGAAGTGAAGATTGGCGGGAAGAAAATAAGTCTCTACGCTAAAGGGAAGGATCTTCGGCGATCACTTACCATGCGCAATTCTAATTGCGAACCAAGTAAGCCTTTGATTCTACTTCACTTCAAGCCCTATTGTCTCTCTTCTTCTTCATCTACAAATTCTGCCCCACCTATTATTTCTGAGTTATTGGAAGAATTTGCGGATGTATTACCCGACGAGATGCCCGCGGGTTTGCCTCCAATCCGAGGGATCGAGCACCAAATAGATTTTATCCCGGGTTCCACAATTCTGAATCGGCCAGCTTATAGAAGTAATCCCGAAGAGACAAAAGAGTTACAGCGGCAAGTGGATGACTTATTGAGCCGTGGGTATGTGCGAGAAAGTCTTTCCCCTTGCGCCGTACCCGTGATCCTTGTGCCTAAAAAGGATGGTACATGGCGAATGTGTGTGGACTGTAGGGTCGTGAACAAGATCACAATCAAGTATCGACATCCCATTCTGATGCTAGATGACATGTTAGACGAATTGAGTGGCAGCCAAATCTTCTCAAAGATAGATCTTATGAGCGGCTACCATCAAATCCGAATGAAGGAAGGGGATGAATGGAAGACAACGTTTAAGACCAAGCACGGTCTTTATGAGTGGATGGTCATGCCTTTCGGCTTATGAACCATGTGCTATGGCGGTTCATTGGCAAGTTTGTGGTAGTGTACTTCGACGACATCCTCATCTATAGCAAGTCACTTGAAGAACATGGCGCCCATCTACGCCAAGTGTTCTTAACCCTACACGAGGAACAGTTATATGCTAAGGCGAATAAGTACTCATTCGCGCTTAAGCAAGTCAGTTTTCTAGGGTTCATTGTGAGTGTGGAAGGCGTCAAGGTCGATGAAGAAAAGATTAAAGCCATTAAGGAGTGGCCTACGCCAAAGAACGTGAGTGATATACGTTCGTTCCATGGCTTAGTGGGCTTTTATAGACGCTTTGTCAAGGATTTCAGCACTATAGCGACACCTTTGAACGAATTGACCAATAAGGGAGTGCCCTTCACATGGGAGCAGCCGCAGGAACAAGCGTTTCAAATGCTTAAAGAGAGACTATGCACCGCACCTGTTTTAGCATTGCCTAATTTCGAGAAGGTTTTCGAAGTGGAATGCGATGCAAGTGGCATCGGCATTGGAGTGGTTCTGATGCAAGAGAAGAGGTCGATTGCGTTCTTTAGCGAGAAATTAAAAGATGCACAGCTTCGGTATCCCACTTATGACAAGGAACTGTATGTGCTCGTGCGCGCCTTAGAGGTTTGGCAACACTATCTTATGCCGCGAGAGTTCCTAGTGCACACCGATCACCTTAGCTTGAAATATCTGAAGGGACAAGGAAAATTGAACAAGAGACACGCCACATGGATGGAATTCATAGAAGCATTCCCGTACCGTATTCAATATAAGCAAGGAAAGGAGAATATTATAGCTGACGCCTTGTCTAGACGGTATGCCCTCATCTCTTCTCTTAGTGCGAAACTTTTAGGGTTTGCACACATAATTTCTCTCTACCCTCTTGATTCTAGATCTACTCTACATGCATGACAACACACGGGTCTAACTATTCTCAGCATGAAGGATATCTATTTAAGCACAAGAGGTTGTGCATTCCGCATTGTTCTATGCGAGAATTATTGGTCTTAGAGTCGCACAGTGGTGGACTTATGGGACACTTTGGAGTTACGAAGACCTTTGAGATATTAAAGGGACATTTTTATTGGCCACATATGAAAAGGGACGTGATACGCATTGTGTCGCGGTGTATTATATGTCGCAAGGCCAAATCGAAGGTTACAAGCCACGGTGAGTACATGCCTCTACCCGTTCCTTCGCACCCTTGGACGGATATCTCTATGGACTTTATGGTTGGGTTGCCGAAATCATGGAAAGGGAAAGATTGCATCTTCGTTGTCGTGGACAGATTTTTGAAGATGACACACTTCGTTCCATGTACCACTAGCAATGACGCAAGCTACATCGCCAACTTATTCTTCAAAGAAATCGTGCGCTTACATGGGATGCCCACAAGCATTGTAAGTGATCGAGACAGGAAATTTCTTGGCCATTTTTGGCGAGTGTTATGGCGACGTTTGGGGACTAAGCTACTCTTTTCGACTTCTTACCATCCTCAAACCGACGGACAAACAGAAGTAGTAAACTGAACAGTCGGGTCTTTATTGAGAGCATTGGTAGGCAAACATGTGACCAAGTGGGATGATCAACTACCCTTTATGGAATTTGCCTACAACCGAGCCACACATTCTAGCACCGGTTTCTCACCTTTCAAGATAGTCTACGGCTTCAATCCTTTGACACCGCTTGACTTAGCGCCTTTACCTTTGCAAGATGCCGTGAGTTTAGATGGAGATGTAAAGACAGCAGCGGTGAAGAAGATTCATGAGCAAACCAAGAAAAATATAGAGAAAATGAATGAACACTTGGTCCACAAGAAGAATCAAGGAAGAACAACCGCATCCTTCAAAGTAGGCGACTGGGTTTGGTTACATTTAAGGAAGGAAAGATTTCCAGCCTTGAGGTGCCATAAAATTTCCGCGAGAGGAGATGACCCATTTTTTATCGTGGAGAAAATCAATAATAATGCCTATATCCTCGACCTTCCAAGCGACTATGGATCCGCAAGTACTACCTTCAACATCTCCGATTTAAGCTCGTGTGATTGGGTAGAAGATGATGAGGAAGACACGGATTCGAGGGCGAATCCTCTTGAAGAGGGAGGGACTGATGCAAACCCTAGTACGCATCGCACGCACAGCGCACCTTCACGCGTACCCTTGCCGCCCCTTGGCCCGATGACTCGCCAACACAGCAAGCGCCTGTCCAGCCAGCTTTCTTTGTTCCTACATGACGAGATTCAGCGCGAGGCTACGCTGGATGAGTCAGCACTACGCGTGCACACACCGCGCTTAGTGACGCTGCTGGTCGCGCCCAGCGCGGACGTTAGCGCCTACGGAACGGACGGCCGAGCCAAGTCAGACTTGGGAAATAATTGCCGAGCTCCAGCCGAGTCACAAGATAGCTTCAAGGGTCTAGAAGAGGCTGGAGAAGTTTCAAGTTAAACACCCGACGCGTTTGGGAGAATGGTCGAGCGGGTCAACGCATGCGTAAGTCCTAGCGCACCAAGGACTTCGACTTGAGGAAGGACGCGCATTGCGCAATTCTACCGTGCGTAGGATTGCTTGGGTCTACTAATACACTTAGTACTAGTATTATAATTAATTTAATTAATTATTTCAGCTTTTGCACAAGTTGAATTCTTGTTTAGATGGTAGTTCTAGTTCTCATAGGATTTGTATTTCTTGTGCCTATTTAAGGCAGCCGCTTGGCTTAATAAAATCAGACTTTTTTTTGCCAAATTCCTGAGTTAAATTTAAGTCTCGTAGAACCTTGAATCCTTTGCGTCCGAACGCTCGAAGAACCACTCAAGTAAATCGAAAGTTCACCCCCATTGTTCGATTGCCTAGGTTGCTAACCAATTGCTGGTTAGAGGGTTAGGAGTTCGATCAAGATCCTCATTCGCGTAGCTGGGTTGGCTAGGCATCACGACTTAGCAGGGTCAACGCACGTTTGGGTTCAATTCAAAGTATTTCCGCACGAAGTCCATCCTTGAACAACGATCGCAAGAGGAGCATCGATCCAAGCCTAGCAAGGATCGTATCACACACCCAAATCATCACTGCCAAAATACCATCACAACCGCTCCATCGCTAACCACCGTTGCCCAAACCTAAACTCATCCAACCAAACCGCCAGCCATCCTCTGTCACACACCCAAACCAAACCCATCAAACCCCAAATCACCACCACACTACACCATCGACATCAACCACCACTCCGCCTCACCACACCACACCATTGACATCAACCACCAAATCGCTCCACCTCAACACACCAAATCAATCACCCATTAGCACCTCCCATGACAATCCGCCAGATCTGCAAGTGGCCATGGATCTCAACGCCCCCTCAAGTGCGCTTGCCTCACCCCAATCAGACCTCTTCCGTCTATAATCAAGGACTTCATTTTTAATATTCGGAGCTCATGATTTGATATTTTTTGTGAACCAATGGAAAAGATGGAAGTGAGGAAGATGATGATGGGATGATATTGTATAGGTGCTGGTGTTGGAGGGGCGGAGGAGGAAGACAAAGAGGGTTGGCTAGTTAATTTTTTCAAAACCAGGGGTAAAGTTGTAACAAAAAATAATAAAATATTAAAAAGAAAAGGAATCTTAAAAGTCCATTCTGTTCCTAGACGTCATTTAAATGGTAACAAAGGGAGTACTACATTTGTTGGTACAAGAGAGATGAGGAGTTATGAATTCTAATCAAGGAAAGGATGATTATGAAAATGTTGCCACAAGTTTAGTTTGAATTATTTTTAAATTGCTCTTCAAATTTCTGTTTGTTAGAAACTTTTGACAAGTAAATGAAAAGATGTGTTTATCTTCTCGTTTCGTTTTGTTTGTTAGAAACTTCGGGCAAGTAAATTCCTTTTTCTTTTTGTTTCGTTTAGTTTTTTCTTCTCTTGGTTTATCATGTGTTTATCTCGTCGAATCTATAAATTAACATTTTCAGGTTTCTCTCAAATCTATTGCATATTAATTCATCCTTTTTTTTAGGGTTAGAGAAGATGGAGGTAATGGTAAAGATGATGATGGAATCATAAATCTGAAGACTTTAGCGGCAAGATCGGAAAATTATTTTCTTGACTTGTTATTGTAGGTTACATAAAAAAAAATTCATAAAGAGAAAAATGGAATTATTTTCTATTTTCCTTTTCTTCTCAAATCCGTAGCCTCAAACAAAACCCTACCCACTTCTAACAAACAATTCTAACAATCCTAACCATCACAATCGCCTCATCATCATCATCTAACAATTGGAGGTGGTGGTGGAAACCTAAACATTGACACACCTTCTCCATCTGCAACATCACAATCGTCCTCGTCATTATCATCTTCAATTGATTTCCCTTTTCTTTTCGGCGGTGGTTGATGGGTGGGATTTGGGTTTGTTTCGCGGCTAGGTTGAGGAACGGTGGCTGCGGTGGTGATGGATCGATGGCTGCGGTGGTTTGGTTCAGGTTTGGCAGAGGGGATGGTTTGCTCCGGTGTGTGGTCGATTTAGCCGGCGGTAATGTGGTTGCGGTTGGATAGTTTGATGGTGGTTGATGGGTGGGATTTGGGTTTGTTTCGCGGCTGGGTTGAGGAACGGTGGTTGCGGTGGTTTGGTTCAGGTTTGGCAGAGGGGATGGTTAGCTCCGGTGTGTGGTCGGTTTAGCCGGCGGTAATGTGGATTCGGTTGGGTAGTTCGGCGGTGGTTGGTGGGTGGGATTTGAGTTTGTTTCGCGGCTAGGTTGAGGAACGGTGGCTGCGGTGGTGATGGATTGGTGGTTGTGGTGGTTTGGTTCAGGTTTGGCAGAGGGGATAGTTTGCTCCGGTGTGTGGTCGGTTTGGCCGGCGGTAATGTGGTTGCGGTTGGGTAGTTCCACAGTGGTTGGTGGCGGTGATTTGGGTGCGACCGTTGATTTGCCCTCCCCAGATTCAGTTTCAAGATAACATTTCTGCATCTGTGTTTGATTTTTGTTATAATTGAAACATATGTAGTTTGATTAGTGGTTTAATTTTGAGAAATGATTGGGAATTGAAATTGGTTCTTACTATTTGTTTCAGTGGAAATGTGTTAATTTGGTAGATGATGGTGGGATTGAGATGGAGAAGAAGATTAAAATATTTCTGGATTTTTTTTTTCATCAATTTTTTGGATTTTTTCTGGATTTTTCTGAATTTTGTACATTAAATTAATTACATTATTTTTTGAATTTTTAGATTAATTATATTATTTTTTGGATTTTTTAAATTAAGTAAAAAAAATGAAAAATAAAAAGAAAGAAAAAAATTAAAGAATAAGAAAATAAGAAATGAAAATGCCGGAAATGTTTCTTTAATTTTGACATTATCTTTATGTATTTTTAAAATTAATTACTTTATTTTTAACAAGTCAAAAAAAGTTAATAGGTAACCTGCTATTGTAGGTAAAAAATAAAATTCAGTTAAATTTAACGGAAGGGGGCAATTTGCACGGTCAAGGTATGAGAGTCGTATTAGACGTTTTGAAGGTCAGGGGAGGTTTCTATTTTTCGC
The DNA here is from genome assembly GCA_963691705.1 of Viola odorata. NCBI lineage: Eukaryota > Viridiplantae > Streptophyta > Magnoliopsida > Malpighiales > Violaceae > Viola > Viola odorata. The sequence goes on along the minus strand of OY829543.1, from coordinate 39,008,444 downwards.
GGTTAGTATAGGGGTGCTTTATGCTATTACCCCTTATATTTTTATTAATCTAAGAATAAGTGAGGTGTTATTCCTCCATAGTTCTTTTTTGTCTTTGTGCGTTCTTGTGGCCTTTGTGCTTTGTTTGTCACTTTATGCGGGTTTGTGCGTTATGCGTTGTTTGCGAAATTGTATTGTGTGCTTGAAAGGTGGACAAAACTTAGGACTTAGTTTCTTATTGGGTAGCCATTGTGTGGTTGTAGAAGACTTATTTGAGTTCTTTGATTCATTTTGATCACTTTGGATAAATTCTGCATTGTTTGTAAATAGTTTCTCCCTTATTTCAATATAATTCATATCTATTGGCAAAAAAAAATGAAAAATGAAAAGGTGTGAGATTTTTAATAAGGAAAATGTTTGGGATACAAACTATTTTACAAACAAAATTGTACAAATTGACGTGTCAAAATATGATCGAGGTTTATCCTTTCCTGATTTTTTTTGAAAAGCTCTTCCTAATTAGGTTATATTATTATTTTTATTCAAATAAATAACTACCAAATGGATGTGAAGATAACATGTGTATTTTTTGTCTAAAAGTTTATAAAAGTGTTTGCATCTCTACCACGGAGAGTTTCTAATTTTAAGTTAATTAGCCTAAAATACTTAAACTCGTACATCGATTTAATCTACTCACCGGAGGTGGATGTAGGTGTTTTGGTGTTTTTACTCTTTAAGTAAGAAAAATATGTGAATATATATAATATTTTTAATAGGTCAATTTAACACGAAATTAACAAAATTAATCATAGCAAGTAAATGTGATTATGATAGAAAAGAAGAAGAAGAAGACAATGATCTTGTTTAACAAACTATACATAACTCTCATGCCTTAAAAATTGAAAACAAGAAAAAGATTAAGGATTATTAATTTCATTAGCTTAAAAAAGACTAATAATGCAATTTACAACTTATGATTACTTCCAAGTTATGTTCATGTGTAGACCGTGGGACCACGTAGTAGGGGTGAGAATTCGGATTTCGGATCGGAATCCGACGAGTTCAGATCGGATAAGTTCGGATTCAGATAATTTTGGATCGGATTTTTTGTTAGAAAATCCGAAACTTATCCGACGAGTTCGGAATTGGATAGGTTCGGTTGGATTTTCGAATTTTTGAATTTTTTTCGGATTTTTCCGACAATAACATTCTTTTTTGTGTTGGGTCGCGACCCATTTTTCTCTTATTTTGTGTTGGGCCGCATGACCCATTCTCTTTTCTTTCCTATTCTTTCTTTTTTTATTCTCTCATCTCTCTTTTCTATTTTTTACTCCTCATTTCTTTCCTACGCCTCACTTTCCTATTCTTTCTTTCTTTCTATTCTTTTATTTCTTTCTTTCCTCATTCCTTCCTCACTAGTCACCACGACATCTCTCTCTCCTTTTCCTCTTTTTTCTTTATTTTTCTTTCTTATTTTCTCTCTTTCTCCGGCGATCTCACTCTCCCCTTCTCTATTTCTATTTCTTTTCTTTTTCTTATTTCCGGCCACCTGGCTGGGTTTTGATTGTGATGCAGCTGGCTGAGATTTGGATTGATGATGAGGATGGGTTGATTGATGGTTGATTGAAATCGGATTGTGGGGTTATGGCCGACGGTGATTGGGTTTGGGATTGGAATTTAGTGCGGCGGAGATGGATGAGGCTGGATGTGGTTTTGAATCTTTGATGGTTGGTGTGGATTGTCGAGGCGAGAGGAGAGGAGGCAACGAATTAGGAATTTAGGGTTGGCCGGTTGGGTTGGGTACACATAATAATTAGGGATATAGATTATCGGAATCCGTCGGATTCTGATAATCCGACTATCGGAATCCGAAAACGATCGGATTCCGACAGCTTGATCCGATTTCTGTCCGATATGCTTTCGGATCGGAGTGGATTGGTGAGATCGGATCGGATCGTAGCATCCAAAAAAATCAAAATGTTTTTTTTTTGTTTTATCCATGAATTATTATTAGTTCATAACTGCCTTGTTTTTTTCTTAATTAATTTGCTAATCATTCCTTATCCATTTTTTAAACCATTTTTGCTTTTGTTCCAAAAATCCAAATCGATGGTATCAATCAGTAAATAAAAAAAATGTCTCTTCATTTTATTTTATAGAAGATGAAAACCACGTGGGATATGGTAATATATGATATAATCCTATTTATAAATAAATAAATGATGAAATTGTTTCAATCACTTTTTCTTCAAACTAAATATTAGAGCTATTAACAATCTTATTATTATTTTATTTAAAATCACATTGTTTTTAAAATAATCGGCCATTACGTTATTATTATTTTATTTAAAATCACATTGTTTTTAAAATAATCGGCCATTACGTAATGTTTTTTTCACGAGACTTAAATCGTAAAAACGGTCTTTGCCTTTAAAAAAAATACTAAATAATAAAGGTAATTTTGAAGTTTTAACTACAGTATTGAAATTCATCGTCAAACATTCAATAAGTATACATATTGAAATTCATCGTTGAAAACCTGGCCGTGAAAACATCTCACCGACGATGGCACCAACCGCATGGAGACATCTACGACCGCAACTCTCCTTCCTCATTTACTAAACTTCAACGTCAACACCAAAACGATACTTCCTAATAAGTACTTTTTTAAGTAATTTTATTATTTATAATATTTATCATTTTATGCATTTTGAAATATATATTTTGTGCAAATGATAATTTTTTTTATGCATCAATCCAATTTGATGATAGTGTGATAATTTGAGTGAAAATTAGGAATAAAAATAAAACAATGTAGAATAAAATAAAATCAAAAATTATTCTCTTACTATTTTTTACAGAAAGCCAATCATTAGAGTCCCTCCTAATCATTAAATCTTCGCCTTTTTCGATTTCTCACATGTCCCATTTTGACTCTCCTCTCTCCTCTCTCCTCTCTCCTTTAACACAAAACACCACCACCAACAAAAAACATTAAACACATTAATACAAGCACCTTCCGTTCAGTTTTTCCTAAATTCATATTCTAATGCCTATTTCTCCTATTAATTATTGCTGATCGTCTAACTTATCTGCCAGAGCGAGAGAGGTTTTTTTTTCATAAATTTCTGTGTTGGAACGCACCATGGAGAACGGAACCGTCCAGTGCGGTGGTGGAGGAGGAGTGGTGTGCTCCTCGGAATCTGTTAACGGTAGCCGCGATGTTTGGAGTAGTAAAAGCTCCGATGCTTCCTCCGCTGACCATCTCGTCGTCATGGTCCATGGCATCCTCGGCAGGTTCCCATTTTTTGTTCATTTCCCTTTTTTTAGCAATCAACCGACAATTCGATTAGCATTTCTTTCTTACTTCCGTTTTCTTCTCCGTGTCCTTTGTTATCAGTTCCAAAGATTGGAAGTTTGGAGCAGAGCAATTTGTTTCAGCGCTACCTGATAAAGTCTATGTTCACTGTAAGCTTCATTTAGTTACTTTTTTTTCTGTTATAATTCTAAATTTGATGAATTATGCTTACAAAATTAATAAAAACCTAGACCCTTCTATTTTACCTCTTCTATTTGGTGTTTTCTAAAATGTGTTGCAGGTAGTGACAAGAATATGTCGAGGCTGACCCTTGATGGGGTCGATGTGATGGGGGAGCGGTTGGCCGAGGAGGTTAGTTTCAACTCTTAAGTATTTACCGTCTGTGTTTCTGTTTGTGTTTGATATTTTGATGGGCATTCGAATTGCAGGTAATGGAAGTGATTGGAAGGAAGCCAAATTTGCGGAAGATCTCATTCGTTGCACATTCTGTGGGAGGGTTAGTGGCGAGATACGCAATTGGGAGGTTGTACAGACCGAGTAGCAATGATGAGAATGAAGAGGATGACACAGTGAGTAATAGGGCGACAATTGGTGGGCTGGAGGCTATGAATTTTGTTACCGTAGCTACTCCTCACCTTGGATCAATGGGAAATAAGCAGGTATCATGTGATATCTTCGTTGTGCCTGTTAAATACAAGTATTACTCTGTTGTTTTGATCTATGCTGTTGTGTCAAGTTATATGAGAGACTCCTTTTCTTGGTAGGTCAAAGTGGGTGTAGACTGCTAATTGCTTGAAAACAGGAATCATACGGTTTAGTCATTACTGTCAGAGCTGACAATTAGAAGCTTGTTTTTTAGAGTAAAATATATTTATGGCAAAAGGGAGCAAAGAATCTAGAAAAAAGTATCTTTATTTTACACCTCTGCTGTTATGAATCCAATTAAGTCTTTTTCCCCAAGGCCAATTAGCCCAGAATGTCTTTTGCTGCAAGTGATCTTAGAATGTATGATTTTTTTGGTGGAATTATATCAATGCATGAAAGGCATGATTTTCTTTGGTGGTACCTAAACCTGGAACATGGGTACGTACTTCTTTTGATTTCAATCTATTATTCTCATACTTTATTAGGAATCGTCACGGTATAACTCTCTTTGCTTGCTAAGATTCCTTATTTGCACCACATGATCAGTTTTGCAGTGCTGATTAAAAAATATCTTCATTTGCAGGTACCATTTCTTTTTGGACTAACTGCTCTTGAAAAACTCGCAAGTGTAGTTATTCATTTGATATTTAGGAGGACAGGACAGCACCTTTTTCTTAATGATGATGATGAGGGAAAGCCTCCATTGCTTAAACGCATGATAGAAGATTATGGGGATTGCTTTTTCATGTATGACTGCTATCATGGAAATCTACATTTTCTTTTTCTTATGGTTCCCTCATTGATGTTCATATTGACTAATGTTGTAATTGGAGCGCCTAACTTGTTCATTTCAGGTCTGCATTGCGAATTTTCAAGCGTCGTGTGGCATATTCCAATGTGGGCTATGACCGTATCCTTTTTGATTATTTAGAAGTAGCCATCATCACAGTATGATTTTCAAATTCAGTCTTATTTCTGTTTCCGTCATCAAGACCAGATATTGTGGGCTGGAGAACATCATCAATTAGGCGTCATAATGAGCTGCCAAAGGTAGATATTCTGACTGATTTCTCTTTATGGTTATACTTATGTTTGTTGTTTATTAATTGAAATGTGGTTTTGTAAATTAGTTGGAATTAGAAGATTATGTTAATGAAAAATATGAGCATGTTGTATATGAAGAACACTGCAAGTCTTGTGAGGCCGAACAGGACCTTATTCCTGTAGATGATAACCCTGACAAGCAGGAAGGTACGTGGCTTCTATCTTTGAACAGAAATATTTCGCAGTTTTTTGAATCTTGACAACCTTTTTTGTTTGGGACAGTTGGCCCTGCTTTTGCTAGGTTGCCTATTGTGCATTGCATTTTTAGACAATTTTGTTTCCTTAAATGACCTCTTGATTCTACAAGTTTTGCTGACTGAACCTTAACTTTTCAGAGGAGCTAGTAAGAGGTTTGTCTCGTGTATCATGGGAAAAAGTAGATGTTAGCTTCCATTCCTGCAGGCAGAGGTTTGCTGCCCATAGTGTTATCCAGGTATTTGTCTCCCTACCCTTCTCTCTTGAGAGAAGACAAGTGGATTTCTGAGTTTGTTGTGCACAACCGCTGTTGCTTGGGAATCATTTCTTGGTGCAGTAGTGCTTCGGGCAACTAGAAAACCTTGAAATTTACTAATTGAAGTACTTGGATTATTTCCGATGGACTAAATTATAGTCTGATAATTATGCAGGTTAAAGATCAAATGGCGCACAGAGAAGGTGAAGATGTCATACAGCACATGATCAATCATTTTCTTCTTTAGAAACCGGCAGGCCCTATTAATTATACGACTTCGCGGTCACGCAGGTCACGCAGGTTCCTTTATGGTAAGACACTGAATTTGCAACTGGGTTCCCAACTTAAATGTCAATTTAACTAAATCTTAAAATCGCTTCCTATGTAGGCTTTGAGGTTTGTCAACTCTCTTGTTGATTGAGAATGGAGATGAAACTGCAAAATTACGTGACAGATTTTGTTTATTTGTTGTGTTATATAATATACATGCAATAACTGTAACATTATATGCCAAAAAATTGGATTTATTTACTATGCTTGTAAATTTGTGGGTTACAATTTCATCTTCGGGATCTAGGTTGCAAGCAGGGACTGAGTCAACGAATGCCTGCCAAGAATCGGAAACCACCACCACCTTCAGGTTTTCCGGCAGCACCACTGACAGGTGTCGAATCCGTCAAAAATTAATTCAACTTATCATTACTACAAAGATTTGCAAATAATGGTAAGAGGTTCGATCCGGGATGGCAATGGGTACCCATACCCGCATACCCGCCCATAACCATACCTGCAATTACTCGCTCAAGCATAATTGCGGGTATGGTTTGGGTATGGATAATACCCGCATTTATAATTGCGGGTATAATTGGGTATGGTACCCGTACAATACCTGCAAAATACCCGCATTTTTTTCAACTTCTTTGAAAAAAAAATTCCTTGGTTTTGTCTCTCCTCTTTCCTCTCTCATCTTTTTAATTTTTCTTTCGTAATAAAAACTCAATATTTTTGCTTAATACTTTCAACAAAATAAATTAAAAATTATAAAAATATAATATTTATCTCAAAATGAGTAATTAGACATCTATTTTTCATATTTTTCTTAAATTTTTTTATAAATGGGTTTTACGGAATATGATGCTATAAAAAAATAATATAAATAAAATAAAATTATAGTAAATTTTTACTTAATTATAAAAAATAAAAATTTGGTGAAATAATTTTATTAAGTTAAATAATAAATAAGTAAGTGTAATTGGATATCCATTACATACCCAATTGGGTATTGGACATATTGGGTATGGATAATAATGGATATTTAGTTGCGGGTATGAGTTGGATATTTACTCATACCCGCCCATACCCGCTTTAACATATCCATACCCCCCAATTGCCATCCCTATCCACAAAGAATGAGTAAGCTTAAAACATGATGAAGATTAGGTGAAACGGTAAAAACCAATTAAGGGGGGGTTGTTGCAATTAATTAATAAAATAAAATGCAGTAAAAATAATAAATAAACATGTAATGAATGAAATCAAATGATGAGAGAATTTCCAGTAAAGACTTGATCTAAGTTATACTTCTCATGTACTGATCAGTGGTGCAACAATGTTTAAAACCGAAATTCACAAAAAAGTTATAGAAATTAGGTTCACTTAAACTTCCTACTCTCCTCCTATTCAAGTGACCTAAAAAGACACTTTATTAGGTATTCCTAACCTCTCTAGTAATCCTAAGGTTCACTTATAGGATTTAATTAAGTGGTGGATTAAAAACGGGGAGAGACCTTCTCTGAACTTAGGGATCGGTTCATTTGCCCTTATAAGTTTAATTCTTCTTCTTTTCTAATTGACTCGGAAACCAATTAGTTGCCTACGAATTCCTATTAACAATGTAGCATCCAAAGCTTTTAGGAAAAAATGTAATTATTCTTATTTAAAATCAAGGTGATCAGGCTTAATCAAAACAAAAATAAATTGATAGGAAATCAAAAAGAGAAGAAATGTGAAATTCATAATTGATTAAGAGCAATTAAACCTTACAATACTGGAATTATGATTCTTAGAGTCTTTACCAGGAATGAATGATTTAGTTAGAGAAAGATATAATAAAATTGAATTAGGAAAGATGCATAAAATTGATTAAAATCCTGAAGTAAAAGCAATTAAATTGCAGAAAAACAATTGAACGAAATAAAAATAAAACTAGAAGAAGAGATGTCTTTCTATGGAAGATAAGGGAGAGTATTTATAGTGTTCTTTCTCCCTTAAAATCCTTTAGCAAATCTTAATTTTAAAAATTATAATTTGAATCTAAATTTAAATTCTAAATAACTAACCAAATCAAATCAAATAAATAATCCCTAATCTTCTTCTGTGATTTGAATTGAATTTTAAAGCCACTATCCAGCCACTTCTTCTAGAAGCAATTTGTGCAATTGCCGCTTCCTCTATCAAGTGGCTCAACCCACTGTTTTCTTTCCTCAAGCCCGGTCGAAATTAAATCTTAGCGAGCAGACTCCTTGGCGGCATGCCGCTAAGGCGTGCCACTAACCACTGTCTTTTTTTCCTTATTTTTATTTTATTTTTTGACATTTTTGTTCCTTTTTTTTACTTTGATTCTTTAGCCTAGTTTCTAAAAAAAAAAAAATAGAATATATCAAATTTCAGCAATATTGTAATCAAAATAATGTGAAATAAATGATGAATTTATACAAATTATGTGTCCAATCAACCACCCCTTACGGCGTTGTTTTATGGGAAAATGCAAAATTTGGCACCTGTACCTTGGGGTTACATTTGATTTGGCACCTCTACCTTATTTCGTCTTTAAATGGTACTCGTACTGAAATGTTTGATCACATTTGATACCTGCGGTCGTTTCCGTCACCACTTTACCATTATGTTGCCTACGTAGCGAGCCACGTCAGCAGTGGCCGCTGACATTGCTGACATGGCGTGCCATGCAAGCGTATCTGACCCGAATTGTCCCGCCGTGGCTGCTCGTTGTGAGTGACAAACGACGAGTCGTTTGAAACCCACAAGTTTGAGTGGACTGGACTGAACGACGTGTCGCTCAAGATGGACTGAAACGACTGTCGCCCAAGGTGGACGACCTGGCGAACATTCATGGACATAAAGTGAACGAACACCTCCTTCATCTCCACAGTCGCGACATCTCCCCTCATTTCTTCATTTTCCCTTTCCTTTTCCCTTTTCTCAAACCAGACCTAACCCTAGATTTTCCAAATTGCAATTTTCCCTAATGCTAACTATATGAAATCCCAAGGTTGACGGCGTTGTCCTGATAGCAGAAGCCCAGGTTTGGATTTATTTTCCAACTCCTCCGGGAGATCCTCGTCTCCGGCGGCGGCGGCAGCAGTGGTTGTTTTGGTAATCTTAGTGATGCAGATTTGGGTGTGCAGTGACACTTGCAAGGCAGGGGCAATCCGGTTATTTCCAGAGAATGGGATGGCAAAGTTGGAAAATAATATTAATAAAAATAATGTCACCACCGCAGAAAAGAATGTGATGATGAGCAAAGAAGAGCGACTGCGCAGTTTTTTCGAAAAAAAAGCTACTGCTACTGATAGTTTTGGAGAACTTGAAGATAGCAAAAGAAGAGTGCCCAGTTGCCCAGATCCTCTCCACAACTAATTAATTAAGTCCAATTCCTCCTTAATTTCCTCTTTTTGTTTTATGGTTTTTGCTGCTATTTTTGACTGTTTATTATCCAAAATACCCACGTTTTTTTCTATCATTTCCTTGTTAGGATTTGTAATTTCTAGAGGGGAAAACGAGGGTATTTTGGTACTTCTAAAATTATGCAAGGATGATCACCAAGATGGACCGATCGAATCGATGATGATAATGTATAGAACATTGAGAAATTTTAGGTTTTTTCCTGTCTTCTTTTCCATTATTATTATTTTTTAAAATTCTTTAATTTCTTAAAATGCAAAGAACAGGACTGACCCCATAATTAATGTGATTGCAGAAACGTAATAATGAAAGAGGTATTCATGTTTTTTTACTGCTCTGCAAATGTTACAAAGATTTTCACCTCGATGAACAAATTGCATTCGAAAATAAATCCAAACCTGGGCTTTTGCTATCAGTACAACGACGTCAACCTTGGGCTTTCATATAAAGTGAACGACTCGTCGTCGTCCACCTTGGGCGACAGTCGTTTCAGTCCATCTTGAGCGACACGTCGTTCAGTCCAGTCCACTCCAACTTGCGGGTTTCAAACGACTCGTCGTTTGTCGTTCACAACCAGCAGCCCGACCCGACCCACAGCGGAACAATTCGGGTCGGATACGCTTGCGTGGCACGCCACGTCAGCAATGTCAGCGGCCACTGCTGACGTGGCTCGCCACGTAGGCAACATAACGGTAAAGTGGTGACGGAAACGGCTACAGGTACCAAATGTGATCAAATATTTCAATACCAGTACCATTTAAAGACGAAATAAGATAGAGGTGCCAAATCAAATGTAAACCCAAAGTACAGGTGCAAAATTTTGCATTTTCCCTTGTTTTATCTCGGAGCCTTTTCATTTTCCACTATAGATTCTGCTTTACCAAATCTAGATCTACAAAAACATGGATCAAATATGTTTCCATCGTTTTGTCCACAGTAGAAGGGCTGAAGCAACCAACGTGATAACACTCAGATAAATCACAAGGGCAAAGAAGTCTTTTGACCCGAATTAGTAAACGGTTGTATGGCCCCATGGGCATGGCCAGGATGTGTGGGGCCATAGTTATCGGTAGGATGTAATATCCGGTAACTAGTAAGGGTAACGGTGCCAAGCTGGCAAGGTACCGGTAGGATGTTATTCTTGATATTTTGAATGTCTTCGCCAGTGAGCCAACGGTAACTGAGTACCGGTTGTTGTAATGACATCAGTTAATGGCTCGTAACGGTCATGAGTGGACCGTTACGCACGTTGCAGACTGAGTTATTACCCCCTTTAATGACAGTGATTGCTATAGTGATGCCAGTGTAACGGTCGTCAGGTATGGCTTATAAATAGCAGAGTAAGGCAAGATAATACACATGTACACACAGACACACGCATGCTAACAGTTACTATCCGTAAGCTCTTATTACTTGCGTAGCATACTGACTTGACCGTCGAAGAGTTTACGCCGGAGACCTCCTCCGACGCATTGCAGGTAACTTGGAGTGGATTTGAAGGATAATCAACAAACACAATTACTTAAAAGGGTTACCCATATATCACAGATTATCATTTGGTGCTTTCATTGAGAGCATTGGATCGTTGAGTGAGACAACCTTAATAATCCAAGCTCTTTCCACATAACTAGAGAACTTTCTGGCATTGACGAGAAATGGATTCAAAACCTCAAGTCTCTGGACACACCAATATTTTGGTGGCCTCAAGTCAGGAGACTTCTAGAGTGACACAACCGCTAACCCACCCCAATGTGGGCAGCAGTCAGCCACTCTTTAGGCATTTGGACTTTCTCCACACCCCGGGAAATAATAGGAATACGTCCAATTCTCTCTTGCCGGGATCCAGTGTTTCAGGGAGACCGTTATCTGGGACGGCAGATTCGGTGGCTGTGTTACACCAAAGAATGGTTGAGATGATGTTGTTGCTATCAAGCTTAGCTGGTCAGCCGATAGCGTATCCCCACCCGTTGCCGAATCACTCAACGCCTCATGTCACATTGAATCCATTCGCCTTGTTGCCACAGGTATCACAACCTTTTCCTCCACCGCCACCGTTTATCCCGGAGATTGGAAGAGGCCAACCTGTCCACCAGAGGTTGCAATCGGAGGTGGTCCTGCGAAGGGAGGAGGGATATATGGAAAATTTTGAGAAAGAGGATGACCAGGGGATGAAGCGTAGCTTGGCAAGAAGTCGGTCACGTCGAAGGGCTAGGGAGTCAGAGGACAGGCGGAGTCGGGACAGGTCACCACATGAAAACTGCTCCGTGCGTGTTCCGCACAGTAGACAGGGGAGAGAGCCGCGTCAAGGGTCTCCATCGGCCACCTCGGCTCGGCGAAGAGAGAAGGATGACGATCCCAAGCATCCATTGAGTAATAGGGTCCGTCAACATCAAGTTAGCTGAAGGATTAAGCTGCCCACGGAGCAGTATGATGGGACAAGGGATCCCGTTACTCACCTTAGCAGGGTGAAAGACTTTGTGAAGATTCAGACACGAAGAGACGAAGCTCTGTGTCAGCTTTTCGTCCTCACGCTCACGGGAGTGGCCAGGAAATGGTTTGAAGGATTGACGGCTGGATCTATTGATTCTTTTGCCATGTTAGAAGAACGATTCCGTAGCAGGTTTAGCACCTCGATTCCCCTTAAAAAATGCTCAGCGGATCTGTTCGATATAAGAAGGAAGAAAGGGGAGTCTCTGAAGACTTACTTGGAATGGTTCAACTTGGAAATGGCTGTGATGACTGATGTCACAGTGGAAATCGCAGTGGAGGCAATGAAACGGAACTATAGTTATGACAAATTGGAAGACACATTGTTGGTTGACCCACCAGCAACGTTAGATCTCCTGCGCATCCGGGCGAGCAATTTCTCCAGGATGGAAGAGGCAGACTACCAAAGGAGGAAACGGGAAGCGTCACCTCCAGTAAAAAAGAGTGAGGAGAAGGTTCGGAAAGAATATGCCTCGAAGAAGGCAGGGGGCAAAACGGAGTGGGGATCTTCATCATTGTTGCTGCCTAGGGCTGAGATATTGGCTATCATTGAGCGGAAAGGATTGCCAATCAAGTACCCAATTCATAAACCAGGAATAGACTTGAGAAGACGGAAGGATCTTTATTGTCGTTTCCACAAGGCTACCGGGCATGACACGAAGCGATGTCAAGCATTGAAACTAGCAATCGAGAGATTAACGGAAGACGAATTGCATCTCAAGGTCGTCGTCAGGGAACTGAACCACGACGGGAGTCGAATCGGGAGGAAACGGATAATAGGGAGTCTACAGAAATTCCCGTTATTGACAGACGAAAGGATAAAGCTAAGGAGATCGCTGCGACAGCCATGGGCGACTTCCCGTTAATCTCTTTAATAGCGGGTGGAGCTGAGAGCTTGAAAGGATCCACTAGTGCTATGACAAAAGGGGGTGAGGAATCCTTGGTGGGAGAAAAGAGGAAGAGAGAGGAGTCTCTGAAAGAAGGTATGGGGTTCGACGTGCTAGATCGCATGGTGATTTCATTCTCAGAGGAAGATGAAATGGGGGTCATATACCCTCAGAATGATGCTATGGTCACGACAATGATCGTAGGGGGCTACCGTGTCGCTAAGACTTTGGTTGATAACGGTAGCGCCGTCAACCGTTTGTCATACAAGGCATACAAGGTGATGGGTCGTCCTGAATCTGAGTTGATATCGTGCCCTAAGCCCATCATAGGGGTTGACGGGATTCCTATTCCTATAGTAGGGGTAACGTATTTTTCTGTGTTCTTTTTGGAGGACACGGGAATGAGGACTGTGGAGCAGTTGTTCATGATAGTAGATCTCAATCTACCGTACAATGGGATCTTAGGTCGGCCGTTTCTGAATGCTTTTGGGGCGGTCATATCCCAGCGACATTTGAAGCTGAAGTATCCTTCATGGGATGGAGTTGTCATTATCAGGGGGGATTAGAGGTTGGCCGCAGAATGTTATCTCGTTATGACTAGTGGGGCCACTAATCGTTATGTTTGCGTAGCCTCCAATCCGTTTGACTAGCCAGATGAGAGAAGAGCCCAGCCGGTAGAGAAAATGGTACCGGTACCCATTGAAGGGGTACAGGGTGGTCATTTTTTGGTTAGTGAAAAGCTAACATCAGAAGAACAATCGCAACTAGTACAACTATTGGGGAAATATGCGGGAAATTTTGCTTGGACATCCTCGGATATGCGTGGCATCCCTAGGGAAACGGCAGAGCATCGTTTGAATGTGGATCCTGCGGTGAAGCCGGTCCAACAGAAACGGCGGTCTTTTTCATAGGAAAAGGCGGAAACCATAGAGAAGGAGGTAGCCAAACTCCTCAAGGCAGGTTTCATAAGAGAAGTGCAGTATCCTCCTTGGTTGGCCAATCCGGTAGTCGTGCCTTACTTGAATGAGGCATGTCTAAAAGATTGCTATCCACTTCCTCGGATTGAGCAATTGGTCGACCAAACGGCGGGATATGAGTACCTAAGTTCGCTGGATGCTAATTCCGGTTACCACCAGATTCCGATGGCAGTGGAGGACGAAGAGAAAACAGCTTTAATAACCCCAAAAGTGACTTATTGTTATACAACCATGCCATTTGGTTTGAAGAATGCTGGTGCAACCTTTCAGAGAACAGCTAACAAGATTTTCGAAGCCCAAATTGGGAGAAACATGGAGGTCTATGTAGATGACATGTTAATAAAGAGTAAAAGTTTTGAGGCGCACCTGGCAGACTTGCAAGAGGCATTCGAAGTCATGAACCGGTATGGGATGAAAGTTAATCCTAAGAAGTACATGTTTGCATTTCAAACGGGTAAATTCTTGGGCTATGTTGTTAGCCGAAAGGGTATCCAGCCAAACCCTTCGAAACTACGCACAGTACATGATATGGTATCGCCTCGCAATATAAAGGAGGTGCAGAGGCTTACCGAGAGGGTCATCGCGTTGAGTAGATTTATATCCAAGCAGGGGGAGAGGTGTTTACCTTTCTTTAAACTGATCAGAAGGAAGGCTCCGTTTGGCTGGATTGGGAATGCGAGAAAGCTTTCATGGACTTAAAGGATTATCTAGCGTCGGATTTACTGCTCACATGGCCAAAAGAAGGGGATACTCTATATTTATAATTGAGAGTAGCCGAGGAAGTCGTAAGCGCGGTACTAGTGCGTGATGATGACGGAATCCATCGACCCGTTTGCTTCGTAAGTAAAATTCTGAAGGACGCCGAGTTAAGGTACGACCGAATAGAGAAGGTAGCTTATGCTTTGGTTTAGGCAAGAAGAAAAATGAACCGGTACTTTCAAGCATATTTGGTCATCGTGTTGACGAACATGCCTTTGAAGCGGATATTAAAAAAGTCAGAAATATCTGGTAGGATGGTTATTTGGGCTTTTGAGTTGGAGCAGTATGGGTTGCGTTACCAAACGCGGCCCTCCATTAAGGCTCAGACCCTAGCTGATTTTGTGGCTGAATGCACCTTTCCGGACACGCCTTTGGTGGAAGAAGGAGTGACTGATGACAACTTTCTACCACAACCGGAAATGTATGGAGACACGTGGACAATTCACGTCGATGGGGCAAAATACCAGGAATCGGCAGGAGCTGGCATCGTTATAACCGGACCTAATGGGGTGAAGATGAGATACGCCTTACGAATTCTAAAGCCATTATCCAACAACGCAGCTGAGTATGAAGCGTTGTTAACGGGATTGCGCATTGGAAAGGAGTTGAGTACAAAAGGAGTACATGATCATGGGCAGATAAGCAATCTCCGTTTGAGGATTCATGGGGATTCTAAGCTGATAGCTGACCAGGTTAACGGTGCTTCTCAGGCTAAAAATCCCATGATGATCCGGTACTTGGAAAAGGTGCAGAAAGAGTTAGCAGCAGTCAAGGGAAAGGGAATACGAGTAGACATCGAACATGTTCCGCAATAGGAGAATTCAGAGGCGGATGAGATTGCAAAGTTAGTTGCTGATCCGGTAGCAGTCATACCTAAAGATGTATTGGTGGAAGAGATATGGACGCCCTCGTTCATGGAGGAACAGTTGTCCTTATGTGTCACGATGAGTGAGAACGACTGGCGGGTACCGGTCATAGACTACCTTAAGCATGGAAGGCTACCGGAGGATCATAGAGAGGCGAGGAAAATATTGAAAAGGGCAGATAGGTGTTCTTTGTACGAAGAGGAGCTTATTCGCTGGTGTTTCTCTCATCCGGCCACGAAGTGCATTTTTGAGGCAGAAGGTCAGTATGTGCTGCGGGAGATTCATGAAGGCATTTGTGGAATGCACGTGTCGGGGGGAACCATGGCAGCGCAAGTATTACGACTGGGATTCTATTGGCCTACTATAAGAGACGATTGTGACCAATTTGTGCGCACGTGTAAAAAATGCCAGGAGTTTGCAAGAATTCCAAGGCAGCCGACAGCGGATATAACGGCTTTGATTAGTCCGTGCTCGTTTGCTCAATGGGGAATTGATATTTTGGGACCGTTTCCAAAGTCGCGATCCCAGTTGGAATATGTGATAGTCGCGGTGGATTACTTCACTAAATGGGCTGAGGCAATGTCGTTAGCAAGGATCACGGCCGAAATGGTGTGGTGTTTCTTTTTGACTCAGATCATCTACCGGTTTGGCATCCCTCGGATTCTAATCAGTGATAACGGTACTCAGTTTAAAAGTAGATATTTTCAAGAAAAATGCCAATCGTTGGCCATTGAGCAAAGGTTCACATCGGTGACACATCTGCAGACAAATGGTCAAACAAAAGTAACAAATCGAACAATCCTGAGCGGAATCAAAAAGAACTTGGAGGGAGCTCGTAGAAAATGGGTTGATGAGTTGCCAAACGTCATGTGGGCTTACCGGATGATAGAGAAAACGAGCACAGGAGAGACACCATATGCGTTGACTTATAGAACTGAGGCAGTGACTCCGGTAGAGTTAGGGGTCATCAGTTTGCAGGTAGAGCATTTTGAGGAGGAGCGAAATCAGGATTTACTACAAGCACAACTCGATTTGCTACCGGAACGTCGTGAGCAGGCGTTCTTAAAGAACTTGCATTATAGCGCAGGATGGCGAAATATCACAACCGGAAAGTAAGGGAGCAGTTGCTAAAGGTGGGTGATCTGGTCCTGCGCAACAAACAAGCAGCAGGACAAGAGATGAGAAAGTTAAGTCCTAATTGGGACGGACCGTATCGGGTGACAAGAGTTGTCGGTAGGGGCGCGTATCATCTTGAGGAAGAGGATGGTACCCCGTTACCCAACTCTTGGAACATTGTTAATCTAAATTTGTATCATCCAAGGGCGGATGTGTTGTTGGTACTTTCTGAATGAATAAATAACATCGTGGACGTAGGCATTTTTGGCTGAACCACGTTAAAAAATATGCGTGTATGTTCGATTTATTTATTTGCGCAGATTGTTAGAGATGGTAAGCAGAGATGCTGCAAGGACCCGTCTCATTCTATTTCCCAGAGCGATAGCTGGGCAGTGAAGGAACCTTTGGGGGTGTTACCGGTCTTTTGAGAAGACGGTAACATGGTCCATTTTACTTGGGGGTGTTACCGGCCTTTTGAGAAGACGGTAACATGGTCCATTTTACATGGGGTGTTACCGGCCTTTTGAGAAGACGGTAACATGGTCCATTTTACTTGGGGGTGTTACCGACCTTTTGAGAAGACGGTAACATGGTCCATTTTACTTGGGGGTGTTACCGGCCTTTTGAGAAGACGGTAACATGGTCCATTTTACTTGGGGGTGTTACTGGGCTTTTGAGAAAACGGTAACATGGTCCATGTTACCTGGGGGTGTTACCGGTCTTTTGAGAAGATGGTAACATGGTCCATTTCACTTGGGGGTGTTACCGGTCTGTTGAGAAGACGGTAACATGGTCCATTTTAAAAGCCGCAGGAGGATCCATCTTTATCTTCGTTAAGATGAGAATAGGGTAGTGACGGTACTTGGGGGTGTTACTGGTCCTTCCAAAGATGATAACATGGTCCATTAAAAGATCCGGTAATTCTACCTAGCGAGGTTATCAATCTTTTGATAAGACGGTAATGCGGTCAACTGTAAAGCCTCATGAGGATCCATCTTCATCTTTCGACAAGATGACGATATGATAGTGATGGTTCGTTTGCACACGGAAAGAAAAGATTTGTTTCTTTTTCTAGTTTTACAGGTTGTGCAAACGGAGTTTTGCAGACGGAAAGGAAGAATTTGTGTTTTTTTTCCTGTTTTTTACAACGCAAGGTCAATAGACTTAGTAACAAGTGACATCCAATCGAGGGAAGAAAGTCCCCTACAAATTAGCAGTCATGTAAATGGAATGTTAAGTAAAGGAAAGCTACTTGTCATCATGTTAGAAGAAGCTTTCCAGGGATTCTGTTAGAAGAGATTAAAGTATAATCGTAACGGAACAAAAGCAAGGTGAATAAAAGCGTAAGTAGAATTAAAGTTTAATACATCCGGTAGCATAAGTAGCTACAAAAAATCCTACAAAAAAACTAGAAGAGTAAGATAAAATCAGGAGGTCTGAGGGGGTTGTTCGTCTTCATCCATAGCGCAACCATCCGTGCTTGGGTTACCGACACCATTTACCATTTCAGTGCCATCAGTAGGACCAATCTCTGTGCCAGCATCGTCATCATCATCGTCGTTGCCCACTATGACGTCATCTTCGGCAGCGTCATCATCATCTCCTAAACTGTCCTCATCATCTGGAGGAGCATTGACAATCTCTTCTGTAAGAGCTTGGCATCGGAGATCTGCATAATTCCCAGCCTGGATGACAACGAAGTTCTTGGGCCCATAGTAATCCACGCAGCCAGTGATGACGGCACGAGCAGTGGCATTTCTCCAATTTTCTATACGGGTGGGAACAGCATCCAGAAGCGCTTATTTTTCCGTTAAATCCTTCTGAGTGGAAAACAACTCTTGCCGGCGTAGGTCCAGTTCTCGTTCCATCGATTCTTTTTGGAGGGTGAGTTGTTCCTGCAGCGTGGATACCGTCTCATTCTTCAGAGTGATTTCCTCAGATAGCCCTTGGACAGAAGTGGCCAGAGTCTCCTCCATTTTCTTCGACTCTTCTAGCTCCGTCATGAGTTGGCTGATAGTTTGGTTTGCCTTTTGCTGAAGATCGGTGGCTTTAGAAAGTTTTTCCCTTAGGGAGGAAACGTCTGCATGCATTTTGATAAGATTCAATCATCGATCTTGTAAGATTCGGAGTTGTGCCTGATCGGAACGGTGGCGGTCGATGTCGGATGTACCTGCAAAGCGCCGGAGGGGGGCTCCGGCGTAGACACTCCGATGCTTAAGTCAGTTCGGGTTTCAAAAATAACAGAGGTTCTTCTGGGTGATCTCGATCTTTCCTTCTAATTGGAAAAGTAGGGGTATTTATAGGCCTATGCGGCGATACCTGGCGATAACAATCCAGACGATGTCTGATGGTGACGTCACAAGCGATACCGATGGATGACGTCATGAGCGATATCTGACGGGGCTGCCGGGAGCGATAAGCTCGTGGGTCCCTAGGATGGGATGGTGCCGTGCGTATAGAGTCGCGTGAGTCCCCCCCCCCTGATGTCGACCATCCTAGGAATCCTTCGCTGATTCTCGGGCGATATGAAGATATCTTACGGGTCTTATGGGAAATCGTCCCGGCGGGAGCCGCAAGTGTGGTAGCACCGTTAGGGCTGTCTTGATTGTTATCATAAGACCAACTGAAAACGAGCCCGAGTGTTTACCAAGGGTTGTCCATGTCTGAAATCTTAGGTGAAAACTTGTTCTTTAGTGGGGCGGTATGTCTGCAGGATCTCCGAGTATCTCTGACTGCTCGACGTTAACCGTGTTAAGTGAAGAGCTGGAACTTAGTTCTGAAGCTTTCCAGCGAACAAGCGGATTCCGTCCTTCATTCTTATCTAGAGACCTATTTTTCTGAGGCGTTAAGAGGTCCATGAGAGACGCTGCTATTACGCTCGTGATCAGGAGGGCATTGCTTTCGCCCAGCGATGTTAGTCGGTTTGGCCTCTTGGCAGGGCTTACGGAGTCTCAATTTTATTCATGTCCTATAAGGGCTGCCGATGAGTCACTTGTGATACCGCCAAGGACTATAACCAGGTCATGTCGTGGATTTGCATTCGTTCCGGGTCCATCATCCTTTCAAGTGTACTGCAAACACACGGAGGAGATAGGTATTTATAGAGAAGTTAGTAAACTTTGTACTTACAGGGGTTTGAGGTCACGCGGGCCCTGTCTTTCTTTCACGCTTAAGGAAACAACGATATCGACGCGGCTTTACGCCATCAGCTGCCTACGATTAGCGCGACTTTATACCACCAGATGCCTGCGATGTCGACGAGGTTTTACGCATCTAGGGCCACCTACGACATCAACGCGGCCTTACACTGTGGATACCGGTAACCATATGGCTTTTACGTCATGGCTACCCGTGATATCGTGCCTTTTGGCATTTTTCCATACTTTATCTCGCATCCCTTTGAACATCCATGTCGCGGATAGCATACGAGCATCAAACTTTGCTTCTGCTTCAGGCTTATCAGTCTTTAAGGGTGACGGGACGACTCGCCTTTTGAGGACCTCTTTGTTCTTTCCAATGCCTCTCTTTTGGGGCCTATAAATTGGGGAGCTTTCTCCACCCACGTTCTCCTCATCTCTGGCAATTCACATCATGGATCATTTGACTACGAATTTCCTCCTTTCCAAGGGCCATTCTCTCAGGAACCTCAATGATGGCGACGTCGGGTTCCTGGAGAACATGCTGGTCAAGACCTCTGAGGACATCCTGGAGCTGCAAGGAATGCTGACCCCTCTTCATTCCAGGCTGGGAGCCACGTCTCTGGAGGATTTTAGTCCTTTGGAGAGCGTGTCAAAGCTGGCTGCCTCCATCGCTCGGATTCAAGTGGTGATTGCCATGCTGCAGCAGCGCAAGGATATGCTGGGGTGCTGCTTGAAGGGGATGAGAGCCACCTCCCATGATCTGATTCTGGTCATGGATTCTCTGAGAGACCTCCCCGAAGTGCCCGAGGACGCTGGCTCTGATGCCTGATAGCGATGGCTCCCTTTGGGCCTTTTCTCTTTTCCTCCTGTCATGTAAATGTACTTTCCGGCCCCTAGGCCATAATAAATAAACTGGTTTTAGTACGCCATTTTGCAACTGTTCTTCTTCTTTAATGCGCCCTTTGTCTTTTTTTCCTTGGAGATATTCTTAGCCCTACTGAAAACGGTTCAGCCACTGGGTGGTTTTCTGATTGGTTGTTCAACATTAAATCTACGCCGCTGTTGTCCTGGCAACTGATTGGGCGATTTTGCGGTTTTCCTCGATCAGGGGAAAATCTCAACAGGCATGACTGTAAATCCATATCTGCACTTCAGGCTGTACACGTGTCTTCTCTCAAGAGTCAGATTGGAAGATCGAAGATCCTTTTTCCCAATTTTCTGGCTATTTAAGGGATCTTCTCTCCTTCGTTATCATTTGTCTCTCTTGCTGTTTTTTTCTCAGATTAGTATTCTGTGATCTCATGGTTGATTCTCATTTTTTAGATACGTTCACCCGAGATTCTCCACCAACTCCTCCGACTTCTCCTGACTCAGATAATCCTCCTCCGTCGCCTCCCTGGAGGCCACCTGTTCGCCGACGGTGCCGCAAGAGGCGGAGGAAAGATGCTGCGAGGGCATCTAAATCGTTCTTTGATTCTCTTGCTTCTTTCTCTTCGAAGGGGAAAGAAACGTCTTTCCTTCCTAACGAGTCACCGCCAAGGGCTCCTTCCGCCTGTTCAGCTGTTAAAGCGGTGTCGTCGTCTGTCAAGGAGGAGTCGGATCGATCATCCACATGCGTGGGGGAGAGGGTTAAGGAACCTTTCCCTTTCGCTGGCGAGAATCCATCGCTTTTAGGTGAGGATGATGATGACGTGGTCTACTGCTACGGCATCTCCTGGTCTGACGGTGAATAGTTGGGCATACCATACTTATTTGTAGATGCCGTATGGCTTTAAATAATAAAATGACGCTTTTATTTCTTTTCGCTCTTCTGCCGCTCTTCTTCCTTTATGTTTCCAGGATTATCGCGGGAGTAGGCCTTTCGCTGGACGCAACCGCCTTTCGGTTTTCAGTCAGTAACTGTCTTCTCCCAAAAGACATTGATGACTGCCCATGCGTCCTTTTACACTCTGCACGTGTTTTATTTTCACAGACTGTTCCTTTTTTAGGTTTAACCTTTATAAGGAATTTGCTCTTCTCATTTAGTATTTTTTGCTAATATTTCGAAATTCTTCGTATTTCCTTTCTTCTGTGCTTCTTTCTTCCCGAGGGTTTTTACTGCAATTGCTCCAGGTATTTTGCTTCTCGACGACCGATTTACTGGTTCTCTGCTCCAGGTATTTTGCTTCTCTATTGCCATAGCTTTACTTTCCATTCCATTATGTCTCGCGCTAGGCCCTCTGCAATTATCGAAAATCCTCTAGATCCCGAAGTTAGGAGAGCTCTTAGTGTTTTTGATTGTAATGAGATTTTGAGGGCTGAGTTAGAGGAGAACGGTATCACTTTTCCCACGGGATACCGCCCCTTTGTCCCATTGAAGGATACTCGGCTCACTGATGCCATGTGGGGGACGTTCCGGTTGGTTTATTTCAAGATGTTTACCTACGGGTTTCGTCTCCCGCTTCATACCTCTCTGATGAAGCTGATAGACCATTACGATCTCAATCCTGTTCAAATAACTCCGCCTTCCTGGTGTGGGCTTTACGCCTTTCTTCGCTCGTGTGAGATGAAGCATATTTTCGCTCCATCACTCGATCTGTTCCGCACGTTTTTCACCTTAAGGTGTCACAACTGCTTAGTGAATATTACCCCAAGATGGAATGGTGCTCTTGTTCGGTTCTTCTGGCAGAATTTTCAAGGTTTCGAAGAGAATGTGGACAATTGGAAAAATGGCTTCTTCACCCTTCGCTTGCCCTCTCGGTATTGGCGCGGTGGTTTCAACCGAGAGATTACCAGTGCCGCTTGGCGAGAACCAGATGTGCTGTCTAGTATGGATGTATCCAATGTTAACACCTTGTTAGAAATAGAAGGGCCTTTCCGTATTCGGGAATTTGCTCGGTTCAGGCCTTTGTCAGAGTGTGTCGTTGGTGAGTCTTTTCTTTTATCGCCTTATCGCTTCAACTTTCTTGTTATATTAAAATATTTTATCGACAGGTAACGCTGAGGGTCGATCCTCCGAGGAAAGTGACAATCCTCTAAACGTGGTGCCACTTCAGACATTACCTCCTTCTCCTTCACCCGAAGGCTCTAGTCGTCCGCCTATTCCGCCGCGAGGAAGGAGAAACAAAACCATCACGACACGTAATACCTCCGCTCGACCTTCCCGTTTCCTTGAGAATTGGCTACCGTCTCGCGGTAAGGGAGTGGCCCCAAGTAATCCCGTGATTGAAGAGGTTGACAGTGATAGCGGAAGCATGGATACTAGTTCCGAGCTTCGTCATGCCACCCTTGCCCAACGAATGAAACTTAGGTCCAGAAAAGGTGATCCTGCAGCGGAGTCAACCGAGGACGATAGCGAAGAGATTGCTGCCGAAACGGAGTGTCTCGTAAAGAGAGTTCGCAAAGAGAAGTCTGACCCACCAGTTCCTTCCGTGGAGGAAATCAATGGGGTTCCTTCCGAGGAAGTTGACGCCTCGCACGTTACAGGTCCCTTGCCAGTGACGGAAGTTACCAAGGTGCCCTCTGCCATTCCTCCCAAGGTTAACGAGGCTTCGGCAGCGGTGGGCTCTCCCTCGGTATCTGGCGGTCCTAGCTCCCCTATTCGCTCCTTTATTCCAGATGTGAACTTACCAACTCCGAATCCAATCGCTCCTCCCCCACGGAAGCCTCAGCCTTTGTTTCTTTCTTCGATTTCGGGCATTGGTGATTCTGCAAAAAATTGCTCTCCTCCTTATATCGCCAATCTTTCCCCTCAAGGTCCTCAGGGCCCCATCGCTTATCAGCTGGACTTGTCTTCCCTTGGTACCGACGGTCTCCGTGCTTTAGGGGTATCGGACCCGTCATCGCGAGAGGAGCCAGTGGGCCCGATAGTGGGGCAAATGTTTACTTCTTCGAAGGACAAAGAAGAGTTCTTGCGGCGTCCTCCCGACGTACGACATTCACGTCTTCTGACTGACATGCTGGCCTGCTTCTGCGAGCTAAACTACTTTTTTGAGGATCAGCGTGACAAGGTTCAGCCTTCTCTTGATTTAAAGGGAGAACTAGATGCTGCTTTAGGAAAGGTAACGAAGCTGTCGCAGCTTCAGGAGCGGACCCGAGCGGAGTTGGACGACTGTCGCGCTGAGCTTGCTCGAGAAAAATCAAAAGGGAAGGCTAAGACAGACCTTCTGGAGGCGGAATTGGTGGTGGCTGACAGAAAGAATATCTTCCTTTGTGAAGAGATAGCATCTCGTGATGCGGATTTGGCCAAAGTGCCTTCAAAGATAGCCTGGTGGAAGAACAAGACCATGGATATTTGTATCGCTGAATTTATGAGTCTCTATCGCCAGGGAACTGTTGACTCGTCAGTGCTGGCCGATTACGCTTCCAAGAGACTGAAGGATTTGGGCGAAGGTGAGAGAGATCTTCCTTCTTCTGGAGAAAAGCGGAGGAATGGTGATCGCGATGCTCGCGAGGGCCCATGATTAATCGAGGTTGCTCTATTTAGAAGATTTTCCGCTTATTTGCTTCTTTGTCTTGTAATAACGCCTTGTTGTGCGACAATACTTGTAGTTGATTGCTATTTGATTTTCATTCCGCCTTTTCGAGTTAACCCACCTTTATTCTTTTAATCAACGCCATCTTGCGTTATCTCCTTGCGATATTACTCTTGTTTTTCCCAAGAGATGGTACCTGCTTTTCAGAGCATTTAATGCTTGCTATCCTTTCCTTAGAAAAGTCGTGATTGTGCAGGCACACGTGTCCATTTCTTCCAGCGCTACGAGTTAGCGTGTTCGAGTACTTTACCTAAATCGAGGCGTTGTAGCGCTTTTCTAGGATTGTACTCATTACCTGAGTCTGTTCCTTATGCCGCTTCCATGCAACGACTGTGGCATTCGTCGTTTCGTTCGATCATTAGGGTTATAAAACCCAATATTTATTCTTTTCCCTTTTCTTTTATCATCCTACTTTCTCATATTTTCTTTTAGTCGTCTTATTTTCTCCCCACTATTCAAGGCTCTTTGAAGTGCTTTTCTCTGAAGGTATTTCCTTTCTCCTCCATCGTCTTCTTCATCTTTTAATTCTTTAATTCTGCCATGGCTAAGACTCGCCGTACTGAGTCGAAATCTGCCGATGAGAAAAGGATGGATATTACGGCTAGTGTTATCACATCTGAGGCCGCTCTCCGTGAGCATTTGGCCGCCCATAATGCTGATATTCCTGATGATTATAAAACCACTGTTGCCCCTGAGTCACTACGTTTGAACAGCGTTTTGACGGGCAATCGTAGGATCATGTATGCGCAAATGTTCCGTTATGGCTTCCGGCTTCCCATTGACTCTTTTGTGAAAGAATTGCTTGTTGCCGGCGATCTGAATCCGGCCCAACTATCCCCAAATGCATATTGTTGTGTTTATACTTTTCTGGAACTTTGCAAATACAAAGGGATTACTTCCCCTTCCCTTCTACTGCTTAAATCACTTTTTAAGCTGATGAAATGCCGGGGGGTGATAACGATATCGCCCCGTTTTGACGATGACTCTCTGAAGTCTTTTACTTGGAAACTCCTCCATATCGAGTCTTCCGTTGATGGCTGGAAAAAGGAGTTTTTTGTGATAGATCTTCTTGAAGATCTTGGTTCCTGGTGGCGATCTGGGTTTAACCAAAACGTAGATGAAAACGTCTGGAGCCGACCAGGGACCCTTCCGAAACGTGAACAAGACTGGTTAAACACATTGCTCAAACTGGAAATCAGCGTTCACATTCGCCAAGTGGCTTGTAGAATGGACATTCAATCTTGTGTTGAACGTGAGCGTCGCGTTACTCCTTTCTCTGTTATCGCTGATACTAATGCTGACGTTATTTTGTGCTTTCGCAGCGACGAATCCCAACTATAAACCTGAGAGTGTAAGGAGACGCTTGAAAAGGGCTCAAGAGAGAGAAGAAAAAAGGAGAACTACTTCCACGGAAGCAACTGATAACCCCACCGATCTTCCGGCTACTTCCGCTACTCTTGTTCAAGTTTCCTCTTCTTCGGCCGGTGTGGGGGATCCTGACATTCCTTCAGGCGTTCCCCTTGTGACCATTGCTGCTCCTCCTGCCCAACCTTCTTCTTCTTCCAAGGCTCCTAAGGCCATTGCCAAAGGAAAAAAGAAGAGAAAAACAAGAAGCGTTGCCGCTCTTACGCCTTCTCCGGACGCGGCAGGTTCTTCAGAAGCACCTCCTCCCAACGCTGTTACGGTAAGGGTGCCTTTTAGTCATGATATGCTATATTTCAATGTCTGTCGCCATCTGCTTTCTTTTTTCTATGCTTCATATTGCGTTCTTGGCAGGATACTATTGCTGTCGCTACCTCCGCTCTTCCCTTAGCCGATATGAATTTGGGCTACATGCTGACGGGCTCAAAGAAGAGACAGCGGTCGGAAGAGGAGGGCAGAAATCCATCCTCCTCTACCACCGGGATGGGGAACAGACCTGCAGACGGGTTTGACTCAACGGTTGTTCCCCAGGGAGGGAATCCGTCAGAATTTTTGGAGAACATAGGCACGGGCGAGACTTTCAGGGTTTCGCCCAATTCTTTTGGTGGTCCTGTTCACGCATATTCCTCCAACATGGGATATTAGGAGGTTATGCAAGATTTTTCAGGCTATCAGCCTCATGGCACTTATTTTGCTCCAGGAGGTTCATCCACACAGGCTCGCCCTCCTTTTCCTCTGGCCTTCGTTCGTTCAAGCATCCCTCTATCGGCCCGTTATGGCGAAGGAGGTACCACCTTTAACTTTGTGGCGGATCTTAGTCCGATAAGTGGGGTCATTACTGTGACCCATCAAGTTGGACTGTACGATCTGCGTAACACTGGTCTGGCGGCACTGGGGGTGACGGCTCGGATGAGGTTACGGCTTTGCTGGCTTCCCAAGTACTGGCGTCTGCGACAGAACGGGAAGCCTTCCTTTCCAGGCCCGGGGTTGACAGAGTGAACTCACTACGCTCCAACCTTTCTACAAATTTGATGCAGTTCCATTACTGGGCGGAGGAAGCGCAGCGTCAGGCTGCTTCTCATTCCTCCTCTTTGGAAGAATTAGCACGAGAGCGGAATGAGAAGAAAAAGTTGCTGGAGGAGCGTACAAACTTATTGCTGGCTCATCAGGAGCAGAAAGAAGAACAGTCTGTCGCCTTGGCAGCGGAGAGGGCCAAAGTTACAACCTTGGAGAATGAGAAATCATCCCTGGGCAAGGAGAAAGCTGCCCTGGAGGAAGAGTCGCCCGATAGGAGCCTGTGGCATGTCGAGCAGACTGCCGCTATTTTGGTCGCTTGCTTTGAGGAAGTCCACGGGGTCGACGCGTACAAACCCGATGAGGTCACTGCCGCTTTCAAACGAAGATCTGGCCACCTTAATGAGGAGCGCTTTCGCCAAGCTAAAGCGGTAGGTTGGAAACGGAGGCACCCCGAAGGTTGACGTGCTTCGAGGCTTTACCGCTCTTTCCTTAGTGATCAAGCGTCACTAAATTTTTGTTTATTATTTTGACCACCAAAGTTTGTAGCCCCCTTTAAACATTTCGATGTGTTCAAGCAATTTTTATTGCTGACTTTCCTTTACTTGGTTGCCTCTTTGCGAACTCCTTTGGCGTTATCTTCGCCAATGCGCTTACTTTTCCGAACAGATTCTTAGCGTTCCCACCAAAATTACAGGATTTGGTATTGGGTTAACTTTCTCGGTAAGCCTGGCGATATCTCTGCTTACGAGATCCTCACTCCTTCCGCTGCCCGAAAAGTATTCTGCGCATTCTCAATTGTAAATCATCAGTAACAAAAACACGTTACGAGGGATAGTAATTACCCGTAGGAGCCTTTTCGCTGCCATCATAGGGCGTTACCCTGGAACTCGCGGGAATCGCTTTCGCTATCAGCTCTATACTTCACCAGGGATTACACATCTGGTTACTAGCCGGGATTTCGCGATTCTCCGTGTTTCCCTATTTTCACGATCGGCCCTTAAAGTGCCTCGTCTTAGTGAGCTGTCGGATCGGGACGGCTATCACAAGGCTAGGGAATTTTCACTTTTGGGCGTTGTCCTCGCGTCTAGAACCGTGTCCTTACTTAATGACTTAGCTATATCAGCCCAGTCGTTAAGATAGGATTCTTGTTTCTAGAACGGAGTTTCTATTTCTTTGGGGCGTGCCTCGTCTTGCTGGGCCGTCTCCACGAGAACGGTCAGTACAAGAAAAGGACTTTTCACTCCCAAAGATACCGGGTGGTGCCCTCACTTAATGAGCCATCTGATCAAGATCGGCCATCACAAGGATAGGACTTTTCACCCCCGGGGGCGTCTAGGATCTTTCAATCCGACGCTAATTCAAGGTATGGTGGGTAGTGCCCTCACTTAATGGGTCATCTGATCAAGACCGGCCATCACAAGGATATGACTTTTCACTTCCCTAGAATACCCCCTTTTTTATCTACACAAAGGCAACCACAAACTTCCACGAAAGCTCTCTCATCGAGCGTTAGTCATGGTTAGGGTTGACATAAATCAAAGGTGCAGATAAAATCAAATTCTAGAGTAATATAACTTCAAGCGAGCGATATTCCAAGAGTTGGATAAGGGTGTACCATCGAGAGTCTCCAGATGATAGGCTCCTTTCCCGACAACGTGGGTGACGCGATATGGTCCATCCCAGTTTGGACTGATTTTTCCCATGCGTTGCCCTGCCGCTCGCTTGTCTCTGAGCACCAGGTCACCGGCTTTCAGCAACCGTTCTTTGACGCGCCTATTATGATAACGGGTCATCTTTCGTTTGTAATGCTGCGTTTTCAGAAGGATTTCCTCTCGGACTTCTGGTAACGCGTCCAGGTTAGCTCGTAACCTTTCCTCATTCAGTTCTTCCCGAAAGTGAGCCACCCGTAGGCTCATGGTTCCAATTTCCACCGGTGTAACGACTTCGGTCCCAAAGGCCAACGCGAAAGGTGTTTCTCCGGTGGTAGTCGTAACGGTCATGCGGTACGCCCACATCACGTATGGTAGCTCATTAGCCCATTTCTTTTTAGACCCTTCTAAGTTTTTCTTGATGCCGCTAAGGATGCTCCGATTGGTTACTTCCGATTGTCCATTGGTTTGCGGATGAGCCACGGAGGAAAAGCGTTGCTCGATTCCAAATTCTGAGCACTGGTCTTTGAAGAACTGGCTGGTGAACTGCGTTCCATTATCGCTGACAAGGACACGAGGTACGCCAAACCTCATGATAACTTGATATTTGAAGAAACGCCAAGTTTTTTCTGCCGTGATTGTGGCGACCGCTTCAGCTTCCGCCCACTTAGTGAAATAGTCTACCGCCACTATCACAAATTTCAGTTGAGACCTTGCCTTTGGGAATGGGCCTAGGATATCGATCCCCCATTTAGCAAAAGGACAAGGGGCGATAATTTCTGATATTTCCGTAGCAGGTCGCCGAGGAATTCTGGCAAACTCCTGGCACTTAGGGCAAGCTTTCACATAGTTGTGGCAATCTCTTCGGATGGTGGGCCAGTAGAATCCGGATCGAAAGACCTGTGCTGCCAGGGTACCGCCTGACACGTGCATACCACATACCCCTTCATGGATTTCGCGCAAGGTGTGAAGGCCCTCTTGCTCAGTTATACATTTGGCGGCAGGGTGAGAAAAATACCTTCGAATTAGGTCCCCGTCATAGTACGTACAGCGAGCTGCCTGTCTCAGTACCTTCTTCTTTTCAACGGTATCCTCAGGCAGTTCCTCGTGTTTCAAATATTTAATTACGGGAATTCGCCAGTCGCTCTCACGCTCCTCCACACATAAAGATGCTTGCTCCTCCATGAAGGATGGTACCGATAGTTCACGATAATATACGCCTTTGGGTATGGACGCTTCCGGATTCGCGGCCAATTTGGCTAGATTGTCAGCTTCAGCGTTTTCCTCACTGGGATATGCTCGAAGCTGATTTGCATGCCCTCTTTTTTTATTTCCAATAATTCTCGCTTCACTTTGGCGAGATACTGAATCATGATGGGTTCCCGGGCCTGAAAGTGCCCCAAGATCTGGTCAATTATCAACTTGGAATCGCCACAGATTTTCAGACGCAGGTCTCCTGTTCTTCCGGTATCGTGCCTCCCTTTAGAAGAAAATCCTTTTCCTATTTTGAGCCCGGCTAGTAACGCCTCATACTCTGCCGCGTTATTAGATAACGGCTGTAGGATTCGAATGACGTATCGTATTTGCATATCGTGCGGCCCATTTATAAAGATTCCAGCTCCAGCCAGCTCTTTGTTTTTGGCTCCATCCACATGGACGATCCAGAGGTCCGTGTAGGTTTCCGGAAATGGGAGATCCATATCGCCCATTCCACTTCAGGTACGCCGTCCAGAGGATCTGCTATGAAGGTACATTCCGCTATGAAGTCAGCCAGGATCTGAGCCTTTACGGACGGTCAAGACTGATACCTTAATCCATATTGTTCTAGTTCAAGCGCCCAGATCAACATTCTTTCGGAAGATTCAGGCTTTCAAAATATTCTTTTCAGAGGCTGGTCTGTGAGTACGATAACGGAATAAGACTGAAAATATCGATCCATTTTGCGGGTGGCTTGTATAAGAGCGAACGCTATCTTTTCGATTCGGGCGTATCGCAACTCCGCATCCTTTAGGACGTGGCTCACAAAATAGACCGGGCGATGAGAGTGGTTATCATCGCGAACAAGGACGGCACTGACCACTTCATCTGCGGCGCCAAGATACAAATATAAGGTATCGCCTACTTCAGGTCTCGTCAATAATAAGTCAGACGATAGGTAATCTTTTAGGCCGATAAATGCTTCCTCACATTCCGGGGTCCACCCGAACGAGGCTTTCTTACGTATGACTTTGAAAAAAGGGAGACACTTTTCTCCTTGCTTGGAAATGAATCGCCCAAGGGCGATGACTCGCCCAGTTAGCCTTTGCACCTCTTTAATGGTTCTTGGCGATATCATGTCTTGTATGGCTTTAACCTTTAAAGGGTTAGGCTGGATACCTTTTTGGCTGACCACGTAGCCTAGAAATTTTCCCATTTGAAATGCAAACATGCATTTTCGGGGATTTAACTTCATGCGATAACTTTTCATTATGTCGAAGACCTCCTTCAAGTCCCGCAGGTGATCTTGAAAGCTCGCTCTTTTCACCAATATATCGTCAACGTACGCTTCCACATTCCTCCCTATTTGTTCTTCGAATATCTTGTTGGCCATACGTTGGAACGTAGCCCCGGCGTTCTTCAACCCAAATGGCATCGCCGTGTAACAGTAGGTGGCCTTTGGAGTGAGAAACGCAGTCTTTTCTTCATCTTCCAGGGCCATGGGGATCTGATGGTACCCAGAGTTGGCGTCCAGTGAGCTTAGATAAGCGTACCCAGCAGTCTGATCAACTAACTGATCTATGCGAGGAAACGGGTAGCAATCCTTAGGGCAGGCATCATTTAAATCGGTGAAGTCGATGCACATGCGCCAATCCCCATTGGGTTTAGGAACAAGGACAGGGTTCGCTAGCCAGGTGGGATATTGAACTTCGCGGATAAACCCTGCGTCAAGAAGCTTTGCTACCTCCTTATCTACAGCTAACGCCTTTTCATTAGAGAACGCACGTCGCTTTTGCTGTACCGGCCTGGCATCTGGGTCCACATTGAGCCGATGTTCGGCTATTTCACGCGATATACCGGGCATGTCTGAGGGTTTCCATGCGAAATCTCCTTGGCATTTGTTTAGTAGCTAGGCCAGTTGAAGGTTTTCCGTTGGGCTGAGTTTTTCACTGATCAGGAAACTTGCTTCCTGTATACCGATTGCTGGAACGGGTACCATTTTGTCCAGAGGTTGAGCGCGCTTCTCATCACTCTGCTCATAGGGGTCCGCTGCTATACATACGTACCTATCGCAGCTTCTTTGAGTCATGAGCGAGTAGCATTCCGCCGCCAGCTTTTGATCGCCCTTTACGGATACTACCCCATCCCAGGAGGGGTATTTCATCTTTAAATGCTTCTGAGATATCACCGCTCTAAAGCGGTTGAGGAAAGGTCGTCCGAGCACGACATTGTAAGGCAAATTCAAATCCACGACAAGGAACAACAGGTTCTCTGATCGTTTGTAGGTGTCTTCTCGGAAGTATATGGGCAAAGTAATCACCCCCGTGATAGGGATTGGAACCCCATCAACGCCAACTATAGGCCGTTTGCTAGGTGTTAGCTCATTATCAGGTCGTTTCATGAGATTGTATGCTTCCGGCGAAAAGAGGTTCACCGCACTCCCGTTATCGATAAGAGTCCTTCTGATTCCATGACTGGCGATGACGGGCGTAACCACCAATGCATCATTGTGCGGATAGACGACGCCTTTCTCATCCTCTTCGGAAAAGGATAATATCATTCGATCCAATATGCCTATCGCATCTCCTTTTTTTGTCATGCCATCACGTGTGCGTTTATCTCCTTTCGCGGCTGTCAGATGCTCTGATTCGTCCATATAAGGGGTTCCTCCCGCGATAATGTTAATCATAGGGATATATTCGTCATCAACCATAAGAGTTTCCCTATCTTTTCCTCTGGGAGCATCATCCTTCTGCGGAACGCGAGGAGGAACTGGTGGTTCGTCGGCAGTCCTTTTCATGAGATTATTTCTGGCATCTTCTCTTACCTGAGTGGCAAATTCTCCTAAATATCCTTCTTCCACCAAACGTTCTATCGCCGATCTTAACTCCCTGCACGCTTCTGTGGAATGGCCCCTGGCTTTGTGGAATTTACAATAAGCATTCTCCCTTCTCCCTAGAAGCACTCCTGGTTTCGTAGGTGCGGGGTAGCGGATGGGAAGATTTCGCTGTTCCGCTATCGCTAAAATCTCTGCCCTTGGTACATTAAGGGAAGGAAAATCTGGGTCGTACGTCCGATTCTTATAAGAATCCCCGTGACGTCGAGAGGGGGAACCACCGGTTTTTCCCTTCGAAAAATGACCCTTCTGTTTGTTGGAGGCCTTGGGGATATGGTCCTTCCGCCTGGCGTAATCGTCGATAAAATGGTCGTCAGAAAGGGGCTTTGTGGGAGCAGCGGCAATTTGAGATGTCTCTAGCGGCACATTATACGTCCTATCTCTGTTTTCTTCTTCTTCCATTTTCGCATAATTATGGGCTTTAAGTCTCAACGCATCTAAAGTCACTAGAGGGTCCACCATAAGCGCGTCTTTCAGCTTTCCATAGCGGCAGTTCCTTTTCAGAGCTTCTATAGCAAAATCAATAGTGACGCCCGGCGTTAAGGACATTTCCAAATCGAAGCGACTAAGAAATTCCTTTAAGGTTTCTTGAGGCCTTCGTTGTATGTCAAATAACGCGGCGGTAGATTTCCTGATTGGAATTGCCGTGCTAAATCTGCTCCGGAATTTAGATTCTAATTGTGAGAAATTATTAATGGATCCACCAGAGAGACCCTCAAACTAGAGACGCGCAACGCCCGATAATGTCATAACAAATATTTGGCATAACGCCGCATCACTGTGGGTCTGAAACTGAACAAAATCCTTCACTTTATTCATATGCGAGATGGGATCCTTGGTGCCATCATAAGTATCAGTGGGAAGCTTCACGCGCCGACTGACCCTGTGACGCCTTATACGGCGGCTAAATAGGTGGCCCGATGTATCATCAAGAATTTCACGCGCCTGACGCGGAGGAGACATTTCGGCCAGACGCCCCCTATTTCGTGGTTCTGGCGTAAGATGTCGTCGAGGAGATCGACTGCGGCTCCTGAGTGAACGACTTCGATACCTTCGACTACTGGATCTTTCACTGTACTCGGGAGACAAACTTCTGTTGGCTCCTTCCCTCCGTCCGTCCCACCGGTTCCTAACCCCCTCAAGCTGCCTGTCCCCTGGCAGGAGGAGACCTTGCGGCATTTGTGGTACATAAGCCTCTACTCTTCCTTGAGTAAACTGCTCAACACTAATAGGAGGATTTCCCGCGGATAAAGGCATCTGGAGGTTTTCTGGAAACAACGGTGATAAAGGTCGATCAGCGACAATAGATGGTGTGAACATGACACGGGGAGGGAGACTAGATCCAGAAGCACCAGGCTTGACTCTTGCGGCCATTTCAGTCAAATATTCCAGCCGAGAACGAAGGGCTGCTATTTCCATTGCAAAGGGATGTTCACGGTTGAGCACAGATCCCCCCGAAAGAGGAGTGGAGAAGTCAGATCCCGCTATCTGAGATGACAAGATGTCCGTCTGCGAGGAGGCCAGTCCCCCAGCAATTCCGACCGAGAGGTCTAGAGATCCCGAAATAATTGGTTGTGTCGTCATAGAGAGATCAGCAGTAGAAAAAGGGAATAACTGTCTACGGATTGAGAAAGAGATATTAGAGGATGATGATCGGATCGGCTCCGATCCCGTGATCATGACCGTTCCAATCTTCCGACTAGACGGAGCTTGGCTATTAAGGACGCTCACTTAATATACCAAAGCTCTCAACGAGAACACCATTTGATAAGATTCAATCATCGATCTTGTAAGATTCGGAGTCGTGCCTGATCGGAACGGTGGCAGTCGATGTCGAATGTACCTGCAAAGCGCCGGAGGGGGGGCTCCGGCGTAGACACTCCGATGCTTAAGTCAGTTTGGGTTTCAAAAATAACAGAGGTCGTCTGGGTGATCTCGATCTTACCTTCTGATTGGAAAAGTAGGGGTATTTATAGGCCTATGCGGCGATACCTGGCGATAACAATCCAGGCGATGTCTGATGGTGACGTCACAAGCGATACCGATGGATGACGTCATGAGCGATATCTGACGGGGCTGCCGGGAGCGATAAGCTCGTGGGTCCCTAGGATGGGATGGTGCCGTGCGTATAGAGTCGCGTGAGTCCCCCCCCCCCCCCCCCCCCCCCCCGCTGATGTCGACCATCCTAGGAATCCTTCGCTGATTCTCGGGCGATATGAAGATATCTTACGGGTCTTATGGGAAATAGTCCCGGCGGGAGCCGCAAGTGTGGTAGCACCGTTAGGGTTGTCTTGATTGTTATCACATTTGGTCAAGATAGCCCACTGGGTTATTATTCCGGGTGGCGACCGTTTCATACAGGTATTGGGCAGTGGCCATCATGGTATAGGTGGTGCTACGAAAATAGTCCAATTGAGCGCTGAGAGGGGCTTTCTGGTAGTTTGCTCTGTCAGTCTCGCAGGTCATCATCTCAGACATCAACCGGCCCATTTGAATGTCCCGGTAACTGGGATCCGGTACCCCAAGAGCAAGGCTGCTATTCTGGGCAAAATTTCGCAAGTCTATCTTACCCAAGGGAATATCGGGGGACTTAGGATCATAAACGGTGACGTGAAGATCTGGAGCAGGAGGCACCCTGAAGTCATCCACGGAGAACAGAGGAGCGCTAGTACCAGGAAGGAACTCAAGAACACGGTCACCCAAGTTACTGGCAGAAGAGGTGGATTTCTTCGAGTGCCGTTTGGAGAGGAGAGGCTCTAGCTCGAAAGGATCCTGACCGTTGGGGTCAGAAAGGTTGGTGGAGGATGTTGACATAACCGTCGTGGCATTTTCTGGAGCGGTAACGGCAGCAACAGTTGGTGTGGGGGAAGAAGGAGGAAGATCTTCCTGAATCACAACTAAAGAAGTGTTACCCAAGGGGAGGACAGAGGTGCCCGCATGAGACTCTGGAGGAATGGTAGAGGAAATGGTAACTTCTGGTTCTGTTGCACGCAAAGGAGAAGACTGAAGGTTGTCCGTTTCTCCATCTTTAATGAATTTGTCTTTCCCAGAAGCACGGAGCCTCAATGCCTCTCGCGAAGGACCATCCCTTGCCAGTTTCCTCTTGGCATGTTTGGAAAATCCAACGAAGGATTGAAGAGGCATCTTGTCCTCGGTAGAGTAATCCTCGACAGTAACAAAGTTTTGAGGAAGTGTTTGGTCGGTGCCTGCTGCAATTTCCCCGGCAATCAACGGGTCGACAGCTTCAGCGATGTCCCTATCTGAAACCTGGTCAATATCAGTGTCGATGGGATCGTAAGAACTAGACACAATTTCAGTTGACGGGCGAGGAGTGCTAACGGTGATTCGCCCAGATCCGGTCGCGCCGGTTCTTCTTCTTTTTGGAATAGGAGGTTGAGCAGCAACTCTTTTCTTTTCACGCCATCTCATGCACGTTGGCTTCCAGCCGGGGGAAACATCTGTAAGAAAGATAGCAGAAGAATATAAGGGTCAGAAAAAGGTATATCACGAAAAGAAATCCTGGGGCTCACCCTCGCTGCAGTCTTTGAGGAGGACACCGATAGCCAGCTTTTTGACGTGAAACGGCGTTCGGATGGCAACAAGCTTGGCTATGTCTTCCTTCTCTGCCTCATCAAGATTTCAAGGGGGCCTCCAGTCACTTTCTACGATACCAAAATGGAAATCGGGTCTCCAAGCGGTTTCCTTAAGCTCAATGATAAAAAAGTTGGGTTTCCAAGCTTTGACTGAATCTTAAATCTTCTGGAAATTTTGAAGAAAGGGGAAAATCTCATCCATATACCATCTGGGGCCGAAGCCGACTACTCCTTTACTGCAGTACAGTATAAAAAAATGACGAAAAAGTCGAAGAGACGGTTCGACTCCGTAAATTCTGCACATCCGGATGAAGGCATAGATGCAGCTCCAAGACGGCGGAGTTATTTGAACAGGATTGAGTTGGCAGTAGGATAAGATGCCTTCCACTATTTTTTCAACAGGAAAGTAAAATCCGTATGAAAACATTTTAGTATATAAGATTCTGCGGGTTCCAGACATGGTGCTGGTCATCCTCAGGTGTGGCCCGACGAGGTGGACACGGCAGCAGTTAGGAATGTGCACTTTCAGACTTTTAAGGATGGAATTTAAGGTTTCTTCTTTGGTAATGATGGAAGGAATGAGCTCCATTTTTTCTACGGCCTTGGCAGTAGAGCGAACGCGGCCAGCCATGGAGGAAATAGGAAAATAAAGAGGAAAAGAATATGAGATAATATACCTTTGAATCGCGGAGGAAGAGGCGGCGCGGCGAGGAAGTCCTTGGAGAAGAGCAAATTGCAGATTAGGGTTTTCTTGGTGAGAAGGGTGTGAAAAAGGTTAAAATAAAGAAAGATTTGCTTTTAAGGAAAGATGGGAGGAAATCAGGGGGACACGATCCTTGGTTTAGTGTGAGGAATGAATCGTCGTATCGGGAAAAGGAACCGTGAAACGGTGTGTAGAACGTCGCGTAGGTAGTACAAGTGACGTCATCGACTGAGGAAAGTCATCATTACTTTTGACTTTTCGGTTTTGGCGGGAGTTTCAATGAAGTTGAAAAGCTGCAAAAATGAGTAGAGGCTTACGGGTACCCGGTAGCATGTATACAGTAGTCGCAGAATTTTAAATTTTAAGAGTCAGATGAAACTGATTAGAGGATTGCGAGATTGATAGCCCTTGGTAAACGCTCGGGCTTGTTTTCATTTGGGCTTCTGATAACACTCAGATAAATCACAAGGGCAAAGAAGTCTTTTGAC
Source organism: Viola odorata (assembly GCA_963691705.1). Lineage (NCBI taxonomy): Eukaryota > Viridiplantae > Streptophyta > Magnoliopsida > Malpighiales > Violaceae > Viola > Viola odorata. The sequence goes on along the minus strand of OY829543.1, from coordinate 38,971,533 downwards.
CCGAATTAGTAAACGGTTGTATGGCCCCATAGGCATGGCCAGGATGTGTGGGGCCATAGTTATCGGTAGGATGTAATATCCGGTAACTAGTAAGGGTAACTGTGCCAAGCTGGCAAGGTACCGGTAGGATGTTATTCTTGATATTTGGAAGGTCTTCGCCAGTGAGCCAACGGTAACTGAGTACCGGTTGCTGTAATGACATCAGTTAATGGCTCGTAACGGTCATGAGTGGACCGTTACGCACGTTGCAGACTGAGTTATTACCCCCTTTAATGGCAGTGATTGCTATAGTGATGCCAGTGTAACGGTCGTCAGGTATGGCTTATAAATAGCAGAGTAAGGCAAGATAATACACATGTACACACAGACACACGCATGCTAGCAGTTACTATCCGTAAGCTCTTATTACTTACGTAGCATACTGACTTGACCGTCGGAGAGTTTACGCCGGAGACCTCCTCCGGCGCATTGCAGGTAACTTGGAGCGAATTTGAAGGATAAACAGCAAACACAATTACTTAAAAGGGCTACCCCTAGATCACAGATTATCACAACCATTAATAACTTGAATCTATACTATACTAGTAGTACTATTTATATACAAAAAGGCTTTTCTTACCATAATCCCTATCATTTTTTTTGAAACACTATAATACCCTTTTGGCGTTCCATTCTTGCAATATTTTTCTTTTCTTTTACCCTTCTAAAAAATGAATTTGCATTATGAACTAAATATTATTATTTCAATGCATAGGGGTGCTTGCATGAATCATGAAGTTCAGGGTGCAAAATTATTATTATTTTATTTAGGGATGTTTTTGAATTTGACCGTTATTTTAATGGAGGAAATAAAATCGCCCTAATTTTTCATTTATATTTTTTAATTATTTTTAATCAGCATGTCCAAATATCTATGATTAATTTGTATAAGGCCCGAAATAGAATATTTTTTTAAAAAAATTTGAATTAAATTTATCCAATATGATGGGATAAAGCTTTGGGAAATGTTTAGATTTTTTGACAAAATTTGGAAATAAATGCATAATCTTTTTTGAATATTGGGGAGATGATGTAACAATGATTTTAGGATCCATGATAATGAATTAACATTATTTAATTTTTGGTAACTAATTTCTTATAATTTTTACTATTTCTCTCGTTAATATTTTTCAACAGTCCGTGATGTTATTCCCACACTCTTAGCTTAAAATTTTACTATATTACTCATTCTTATCTTTTATCTATTTTTATTGCAAATATACTTTTTAATATTTAAACTGAAAGGACTATAATGCCCATAACAAAAACTACGCTTCAGAAATAAATAAATAAAAGGTACTCCAATTTTAATTTAAATCTCCACGCTAGGTTGAGCAGCTCCATCTCTCCCTAGAATTGATAGCAAAGGTACGTATTCATCCTTTCTAGTATAATCCCTACCAATTCTTTATGATGTATGTGCATTTTGGTAAAGTTTTGACCCGTTTCTTGCAATAGCTGGCTTCCATAAAGTGCATGCACATTATGTGTTTGATAAAATTCCAAAAAGAAAAAGAAGGGTGGCAATTGAATGTTGCATTTGATAAAAGCACTCTTACCAGCAAAATGCCATGAGTGTCAACAAACGGAGTAGTATAAAAGTATGTGTTTTCTTTCCTTGGGTCCAACAAGTAGTGTCAACTGTCAAGTATTTTTTGCATTGAAATTGAGCAATGCATACATAGACTTTGAGAAATAGAACCGCAATACTAGCTTTCCTCACCTGTTCAAATGCATATTAGTATAAATTCTCAGTTAAAATATTTTTGCTTAGTTTATTGCATAAAGTAGAAACTTGACTCACATTTTTGACATGCAATCAGTTTTGTGACGAACAATAGAAGCTTAATTTGTGAATTATTTATTTATTAGAACAATGGATCTAGAAGAAACTACCCAAGTGATGGAGGAGTTAGAAGAATATCTCCTTATTTATGCTAATTTGGGAAACATGTTAGAATTTTCATGCAACAATTCGTCTGTTAATAAGCAAGGTATGCCTGAACTTGTAATAAACTTTTTACTAATATACATTCCTTTTTCGCAAGTACGCCTTGTACAATATTAACGAAAAAATATATAGTACGTTGATTAGTTGTTATTTTTGCTACTTTTTTGTAAATACTAGTGATTTCGTATCATGATGCTACTGAAAAATATTATTTTTCTCTTTTTACAGAAAAGGGACAATTCAAAGTACTTAAAAGAAAAAGAGCACTTCAAGATCAAATTGGAGCAAAGAGTTGTAGCAGGCCTAGGATGCCGTCTTCTTCTAGGCCATGATCAACCCAGGCATGCGTTAAAGTCCACCTACAAAAGCCCATCCGAAGCGTAGTTGAACTTTTCCAGCAAAAGCTTTCAATAGAGCAGAAGTCAACCATACTTCCATCACTTGAAGAAGAAGAAGAATTCTAAGAGGAGAGGAAGACTCGAACCCTAGACAATGCCTATAAAGACACAAGCAAACTGAAGTCAGGGGCATCAAGGATTCCAGAGGGAAAGCAAATAGATATTCAAGCACGTCGTTGATTGAAGAAGACAAGACAATATTTTATATTTTTGTTCATGCTTTCTTCTCCTTTTATTTTGAACTTTGTTATGAATATTATGCGTAGCTAAGTATTCAAATTCTTGATGAAAACTTAAGTTTCAATGTTGATCTCTATGAGATCTAATGAACTTAATATTTTTTTAATCGTATTCTTTTGGTTCTCATTTATTTGTTCATCTTATTTATAATTGATTTAAGAAGTAGATACTCTTAAATTGGTTAAGATAAGTACTGTCGGTATAGATTTGGCGTCTATAATCACATTTTGACCTAAGCATCGCAGACAAAAACTCGGGTTCGCCTAGGGTTAAGAATCAAATGATTTTGGTTAAAGAGCTGGGTGTCCCAGATCCTGTCCTAGAATAGTCTTTCCCCAAACTTCATCAATCACTTTAGTTAAATTCTACAAGCGTACCTTAGGGTTGCTAGAGGGATTGTGATTATTTGATAAACGTACCTTCAAGTAATTTGATATAGGAGAAGAGTAGGAGTTCTAAGCGAAACTGAATTCTATAGTTGTTCTAAACGTACCTTCAAGTAATTTTGTTGATGCATGTACTGCAAAATACCCACACTTTGGGAATCGAGTAACTTCAAGAGCTGAAAGTGCACGCGCAACTCTTAAATGATATCTTCAAGTTTCAACTTGTGATTTACGGACAATGAAGGAAAAAAATTGTCTTGCAGTTGAAACCCAATTTCAAAAGGTTAAGACAAAACTTTCTAGTGAGAAAATGAGATCCCTCACAAGTTTTGCACTCTATTTTTCAGAGGACTAATAACTGTGTATCTGTGTTGATACCCGAATTTTGACGCCATTTTTATTTAATTTTAGCATTTCTGTTATTTAGTTAATTTACTGGCATTTTCAGTTGATTTACTGTTGCTAGCATTTCTAAATTTTTCGTTGCATTTTAGCATCATTGTTAGCATCGTCAGCTTTCGAAATCGCATTTTTAATTTTTTCGGCGTGTATTTTCATTATCATTATCATTAATATTTTTAGCCTTAAAAACCACATTTTTAACTATCCGGCAGTCAGTTGCTAATTTTTTCTTCGTTTTAGGTCATCACATGAATTTTAGGATTTTTTATATTTTAGCGCATTTTTTAGTATTTTTATTATTTTATTATTATTTTTATTCGAGCTTTTATTGGACCCGAGTAAGTCCGCTCGGACAATAACTTGACTTTAAAATGTTTTCCATCAACTAGTTGCTAGATTTTTTTCTGGTCGCAACGGTCTACAGCGATTCGTGTAATTTTCGGCATAACGTTATTATTTTTCCGTTCAAACATTTCACGTTTTTGAACGCGAAAATAAACACGTTAAAACGAGAAATTCTCGTCATTCGCTGTAGACGGTTAAACCCGTCATATTTTTCTTTACTCGTCGGTACCTTCAGCTCGAAAAGTCAGAACGTTTGGTCGCCGGAACCGGCTCGAGGCCATTTTAATCAGATAAAAGGCCATTTGATCATGGCCATTGATCTGGTCAACCAAGGAAAATCAACCAGATCAATGGCCCCTGAATTAACATGCATAATGCACGTGAACAGTGCCAAGGGAGTGCAACGAAGCAGCCCACGCCCGAGCCACCTGCTCCCGTCGCGTCCATAGCCTCCTGTTCCTCCGCCATCATCACCGCTAGCGCCCTAGCTCCGCCACCTCACGCAGCCGTAGACCCGACGTCATCACGGCCTCCACGCGCAGCACCCGCACCTCCTCCTCACGCGATCTTCGGCTATAAATAGCCCTCATCCTCCAACGCATTCGGGGCACCAAATTGGCAACCTTTCTTGCCCTCTCTCCCTCCTCTGATCAGTTGCTTATTTCAAGCGAAGATCGTCCAAGTTCAAGGCCTTGAGGTGAGCTTTCTCTCTCTAGCCTTTTTTCAGTTTTTAAGCCAAAGTTTAGTTTAAATTCGTTTGCCTCTTGTTTGAGCAATTTAATTGCTTTCTTTTATGTCATTAATTCACACACATAACATAGATTAAATACACGCTTTCACTTTTAAAAATCGTCTGTTAGGTTGGGCGAATTAATTAGTTTTCGATAATTAACAGTTTTGTCATTTTTTCGAAATTAAATTTCGTACGAGTCAAACTAAAAATCGGGGTTGGTACGGTCGGGAAGTCGTCGAAGAGACGAACATTTTGGTACGAACGATTTTCAAATCGGCCACTTGTGGCCGGAGCTGTGCCGCCGGCAGTACGCCGGCGACCAAGCAAGGTGACAAATGAACAGTGCCAGGCCAACGGCACTGTTCACGCGGGAATGGGCTTGGCCCATTCCCTTTTAAATTCTCATGGGCCAGGCACTATTCCTGGCCCATTTTTCACTTCTTTTCATTCTTCAATTGGGCCCAGCCCATTTTCAATTGTTTTCAAAACTTCGGATCACATTTTTTCGTAAAATACTCGTATACTTTGTATGATTATTTGTCGCACTTTAAATTTCCGCACTTTATCAATTGTTTACTTTTCCGCACTTTAAATTTCAGCAATTTACTTTCAGCAATTTAAATTCAATACCGCCTACATGGTCGGTCGCATTTTAATTCTCGCAAATATTCAACTGCTTTAATTTTTCGCAAAACTGCTGGAAATCCTTCCGCAAATTATCAACTGTTTACTTTTCCGCACTTTAAATTTCAGCAATTTACTTTCAGCAATTTAAATTCAATACCGCCTACATGGTCGGTCGCATTTTAATTCTCGCAAATATTCAACTGCTTTAATTTTTCGCAAACTGCTGGAAATCCTTCCGCAAATTATCAACTGTTTACTTTTCCGCACTTTAAATTTCAGCAATTTAAATTCAATACCGCCTACATGGTCGGTCGCATTTTAATTCTCACAAATATTCAACTGCTTTAATTTTTCGCAAACTGCTGGAAATTCTTCCGCAATTTATCAACTGTTTATTTTCCGCAATTTATCAACTATTTATTTTCTGCAATCTATCAACTGTTATTTTTCTGCAAATATCAACTGTTTATTTTCTGCAAATATCCAACTGTTTATTCTCTGCATTATCAACCTGTTTTATTTTCTGCAAACCATCAAACTTTTTTTTATTCCCTGTAATCGTCAACTACATTTAATTTTTCTGCCCTCAGCATTTAATTTTTCTGCACTAATCAAAACAGCATTTCATTTTCGTATGCTTAAAATTCATCATTTTTCGCATGCAATCAACCTAGCATTTAAGTTTTCGTATGCTTAACATTCATCAATTTTCGCATGCAATCAACCTAGCATTTAAATTCTCGTATGCTTAAAATCCATCATTTTTCGCATGCAATCAACCTAGCATTTAAATTCTCGTATGCTTAAAATTAATCATTTTTCGCATGCAAACAACCCAGCATTTAATTTTCGTATGCGTAAAATCAATCATTTTTCGCATGCAATCAACGTAGCATTTAAATTCTCGCATGCTTAAAATCCATCATTTTTCGCATGCAAATCAACTCGGCATTTAAATCTCGTATGCGTAAAATCCATCATTTTTCGCATACAATCAACTGTCATCATTTTTATCAAACTCAGCATCTCACTTTCGTATGCGTGAAATCCATCATTTCTCGTATGCAATCAACTGTCATTTAAATTTTCGCACTCTTAAAATTGCTTAGTTATGTCTCAAGCTATCACTAACACTCTCGTTTTGTAGGTTAATTTCAAGCTTCGCTCGAAAGTACGCCTCACAAGTCCTTTTTATTTATTCGATGCTTTCTGCAAATATTAAATGTAGGCATGATATATAGAACTGCTAGAATTAAAATCAACCCACATGAACAACGTGTTTAAAGACTTGCTTAAAACGCCATGTTCATATGATTTCAAATTCTCGCTTGTATTGACTGCATGTGTACATGGGGACTTTCGATCCCACTTCAGTTTTTCACTTCAAAAACCTATCGTTTGAATTTGTACTCTGTTAGCAATCCATGTTAGAATCACGTAGTAATTAGGTTAATCATGCATGGCCCGATGATGAAATAAGAGGGCGCTCATTCAGTCTTACGGAAAATTCAGTCCCATCACGATCATAAAAAAGACTAAAGTGACGATTCCTCTAAGGGCCCCCTTTTTCAAAACGCATTTTTAAAACACCTTTTTAAACACCTCTCTCATCAACCGGTAACCGTTTTCGGATGTGTCTCGGGTGCCTAACACCTTCCCGAGACCATAATACGACCCCGAACCTTTTGTCTGGGGTCCAGACCCCTTTTTTGTGCCTTTAGTTTTTTACTTATTATATTTCCTATGCCATGACGATTAGGGTTCCCTAAGCCTAGCAACCAAATTAGGGTGGCGACTTCATTGCATGCTGCTAGGCGTCCTCTTACGCCGAGCATCTGAAGGTCTCAAATTTCGTTGCACACTCGCGAATTTTTTAAATTTCGAGGCGCGACAATCTGTATTTGCTTTGGAAGAGTTGCATAAGCAATATGAATTAGCTCGATCTAGTTTCTTACCACCAAGATGCAAAGGCCATTTATTTTCAACAATGGGTCTTCCTTGTGCACATAAGATGAGAATGATGAAACTTGATGCATTCGCACTTGATGATATACATCCACAATGGAGAATTGATAATCGGTCAACTAACCTCCTAGAAATTATAAATACAACAACTAATTACAAACATTTTTTTTGACCAAAATGGACAGGTACAAAAAAATTAGAGGGAATATAATTAATTAGCCTTAATAAATTCTCAATAGTTGATATGTCAAGAACAATAAAGATTGTCTGAATAAAACCCTCTCCGGTTCAATATTAACTGTAGCGGAATTACATCCCATTTTACGAGTCTTGAAATCGAAACTCTTCCCTTCCTGTTTAACGTTCCTTTAAAGTTTGTACACACCTATTAAGAAAATTATTGCATTTATTTTTTAATGCTTTACTTCTATTCTCTCCGTCACTAATAAAATGATTTCCTTTTTAATGTCAGTGTAGATATGCAAATTAAAGGTGCTGATGGGCATAGAGTCTCCTACTGCAACCTATTCATCATACAAGAGTTTGCCGCGATTGAGATAATTAGCCACAGTTTCATCGGAGAGTTGGCGTACTTCGTGAAGGCTATGATGAAGAGCCATGATACGAGAGACGTTAGACGCAACAAAAGTGGTAACCAACTTATCCCATATAGATTTGGAGGACTGCAAGCCGATGAACAATGACATAACTTTGGGGGACAAAGAAGAAATCAACGTGTTGCAGATTAATATGTTGATGGTTACCGAAACCGTCAAAAATAAATAAGTACAATTCACTTATGCGCATGTAAATAAAACAGTAGCAAGTGGCAAAAGGTTCGTCCTTAGGGATTTGATGGATAATTAAAATCTTTTATAAATGATCAGAGATATGAAAAGTGGTAAATACCAATATTGACGTTTTGTTGCAAATGATTACGAAATAGAAATAACAGAAAATAGTAAATAAAATGAGTCGTGTGTGTGTTCAGAGGTGACAAAATTCCCAATAAGGATTCGACTACGCACATGAATTATAATGATTGATCATTGATTCAAATATTTTCTAGACCGAACTTATAGGTGGCTATAGAGACTAGGTTTTCACCTAGATCTCCTACTCTTTACCTATACAAGATTAATAAAGGTTTTCACCTATGAAAAACCCCTAACCTACTTTCTGGCCTGAAGAAGTTATTCTATCAGGTCTAAGAAAGTGAGCTGATAAATACGCTGTGAGAGACCTTATCCCAGGTCTGGGAGAGAGAAGTGTCTACTCCTATAAACCAGACTCTATTCATTTTCTATTTTGATCCGTCGATTAGGTAGTTGCCTTCATATCTCTCTCTACAATGTAGACTCCAAAGTATCAAGAGAAGACTGTAATTAATCAACCCTAATTGTAGTTGATCAGGCTTCAATAGGAATATGATTAACTTGACCTGCTGGAATTTAATAACTGCAATTAGATCTCACAATCAGATAATCATGGCAATGAATCCTTACAAGAAAATCAAAACTTAGCCTACCATCATCATAATAAATAAATAGAAGAGATTGAAAGAATAAAATGAGATTTAATTAAAGAGAAGAAAGCAAATAGAGTTTTGAAGCTCCGTTAATGGCTGCTGTCCAGAAAAGAAGAAGAAGAAAATCGGGGAAGAAGAGAGAGAGCCAAAACCTATTCTCTAGTCTATTGCTTTAATAGCAATCCGATAAGTTTTTAAAATTCCCCAAACTAAAAAGAAATAAAATCCCTAAATATAATAATTGTTTAAATCTCCTTATAAACAAAATAGGAGATTTCGCTCACAAGACTTCAAGCTGAAGTAGGACTCCGTAGGATTATTCTTCTAGAAGAGACAACTGATAGACGCCCCCCAGGCCAAAGTCGCTTGTATCTGACTTGCCTTATCCCAGGCCTGGGATAAGGACTACTTCTGAACTCTGATCACCAAAACTTGCTCCTTAACAGGCAGTTTCAACTCCAAATGAATGAATTGCTCCTCAGCAACATGTTCTGCAAGAAAGGAGTGAAAATCCTAGAATTAGCAGTATCATCATCCTAAAAATGGTGGAAAGGATGATGAAATTATGACAATTAAGGCTCCACTCAAAATCCCCCATACTAACCTATGCTTGCCCTCAAGAATCAAAATTAAAAACAAATCAAAACAAAACAAAACAGAATAGACATCAAGACCCAGAGTTCTTCCTTTGGCTGCATACCTTACTACTGAAATTACCAAGACACTTCCCTTACCAAATCTATGCTAGACTACCAAGGGCCGATCAATACCCTAAACACACCCCATCCAAATGGTATCAAGACATCTAACAAGTCTTAAGCAATAATTAAGGGACAAAACTCGCTACAAACTTGAGCCTATCGTAGTGCAGTTCCATCTACATGTGCATTTAGATCACTGTGCTATTTATCGTCATTTTTATTGGCAGATTTTTCATTCTTTATTGACTTTAAGCACTGTCAATTTCTTGCCCTTTTTGATTTTTTTTCCAGGCAGAATTATTTTTCATTTCATTGTAGTGTTTGTTCTTTTTGGGCTCTCCAACTCCCAGAACTTTCACTTTTGCTAATTTCTGCTCTATGACATTCCAGCACTTTAAATATTACATATTCAACCAGATGGGAACTAAACACTCTCAAATCCAACTTAGCAAATCTTGTCACCCTAATTATATTTTAGACTCTAGCTAAATGCCCTTTAGACCATGTGGATAGTTAGTGTTCTAAGTACATTAGGATATATGCCTCTTAGGCATTGATCATGTTGCGCTCATTCACTCCCCTGGTACTAAAGCATAGATTTGATCAAACAAGTGCCTAAAATATAGTTGCAGTAGTAAACTATACAACCTAGGTCAAAATCAGGGTCCCGATGTACACACAGCATGACAAACTGACTCAAACATCCAAAAAAATAAGAACAAAATTCATGCAAACATCAGACTAAAAATGAAATTAAAAAAAACTGACTCAAACGACTCAAATACCCAAACAAGCAAATCGAAATAATTCATGCACAACACAAAAATTCCTCCCCCACACTAGATGACACTTTTCCCTCAAAGTGTGAGAAAGGGAAAAAAATGGAAAATAAACTAAAACAGACTCAAGAAAGTTAAAAAAAATGAAAATAAAAAAAAGAAGGAACGATTGAACCTGGTAAGTTCAAGGTTGTGGTGGGGCTGGTGGTTGGTCTCGAAGCAAGACAAGCAGCCTTGAGTGTAGAGTTGCGAAGTACTTCTGTTCCTCTAGAATTTCATCCAACTTCTACATCATTACTCGGGACGTTTCTTCCTGCTTCATCACCATCGCTCTCAACAGGCTTAATTCTATCCCTAGTTGGTCATGTTGAGGTCCTGATGTTTGACCTGGGGCAGAACTGTCTTGTGGTCTATCTGTGTGATCTGGGGCAAGGTTATCTTGCTGGGCAGTGGATGATGTGGCAGCATCTTCAGTTTCCTTTTGATGGGAAAATTTGAAATGGTCGCCGTATTTGTTTCCAAACACATGCTACGATATGGGCGTGAAACCTGTATTGCTGCATAAAACACCATCCTCCAAGTGAAAATACCCCATTTTGTCTAATGCTCTTAAATCTATCAATTTCAAATCATTAGATTTAAAAAGCGAGGAACTAGCAAGGTCTAAGCCCCTATGATCAACAACTAGAGCAGTAATGAGGGATCCCAATGGCATGAGAGTCTTAGCTGTCCTAATTTGGTAAAAAACCAATAACCTAAATTGAGCTTCGTTTATTAAGCATGCACCATAAAATATAAAGCTCCATCTTAGAGATGACACCTGAAATTTTGGTTTTTCCAGACAAAGTAATTGCTAAACACCGATGTAGAATCCTAAGTGACAAATCAACAATAGCATGGGTTTTTGCATGACTGTCATAAAAAATGGCAGTAGGGTCTAGTGTCAATTGTCTATAGGCTTCATCCTTATCAAAATCTTCAGGGTAATCAGTTAAGCAATTTAAGTACCAATCAACATTTAATTCAGCAGCAGTCATATACCTAAGCATAACATTTAATTCATCCATGCTAATATGCGAATATTAATTAACAAGCCTAAAATTCACTTCTTTAGTACCTAGGGTATTTTTCTTTGAACGAACCAACCAAAACGAGGAGTAAAACTCCAAGTTCAGTTCTAAGTAATAGGGGTGCATGGGAAAAAATAGAGGCTTCCAACCGATATTATCTATGAATGCATTGATGGAATAAAAAATGTCCAAGTTATTCAGCATGCTAATGTCAATTTTAGCACAAGAGGTGACATCACAACGAAATTTAACAAGTAACTTTTGCATGGAATCAGAATCATGAAAATTTAACCAATCATTGAGGTTATCGATGGTTGGGGTTACCTGTCGTGGTGTTTTCGTGCCCTTGTTTTTGCTCTTCACCCTCACATGTCCTCTTTGTTCGCTTGTTGCAGCTGCTGTGTTGGACCTTGATGATGTTATTCTGGTTCTCTTGGGTCTGGACTGCTCTGTTCCTTCAGGCTCTCTCTCTGCCTCTGCATCTGGTCTGGGGGAAGGAGTTTGTGGCTCTGGCATGTCAGGTCTAGGGGAAGGTAATTTTCTCTTTTCCCCCACACTAGGTTCCTTCTCCGCGACCAAAAGACCTTTTCCTTTCCTCCTCCTGGACAGTGGAATCTCCTCGGAATCTCCTCGGAATCTACCTCCGAGTCGACTTCTGTGTCTTCGGGAGCTGCCTTGATGGTCGGATCGGATGCGGTCTCCTCGCCGGAGCTTGTAGACTTTTCTCCGGATTGTGGTGGTTCGGTGGTCCCGAGGTTAGCCCTCACTTGGGTCTCCTCCTTTATCTCTTCTTCCCCCAGGTTAAGCTCCACCGTGTCTAGTGTGTTGAGAGGCTGATCTGCTCCTGTGTGAATCTCTGCCTCTGGGGTTGCAACGGTGGCGACGACGGTCTGCGCTGGTGGTGAGAGCGTGGTCTCCGGTGGTCGCTCCTGCAAGATAGAAGCATGGGGAGCTATAATCTGAAAGGCAGGGGATGGCGGTGCAGCTGGGGTCTGCGATTCGTCATCGGCCGCTGCCGCTAGAATGGGTAACGGTGATGATTTTGGTGACGGCGGCGTCGATGGAGGGGTGGAGATAATGATAGCTTTAGGTTTTGGTTGGGCTTTAGGTTTGGGTGTCCTTTTGTTGGTGGACGGTTTTGGTTTGAGTGGGGCTCTCCTTCAGGCCATGGTCGCGCCGCTTCCTCCTCTAGTAGTCACCATGGTGATTTGGGGATTTAGGGCTTTGGAGTGGAGAAGATGATGAATAGGGTTTTGATCTTTTAGAGGTGAGAGAGGGTAGGTTTTTGTTTTAATGGGCAATAAGGAGAGATAGGATTTGGGTAGGGTTGTAGAGTTTTAGTTGGTTTAGGATTCGTGATTTAAAATTAAATCCCGAATTCTTCTCATTGGCTCAGCCCGTTTGCCCAATCCCGAATTCTCCTCCAAGGCTCTTATCCCAGGCCTGGGATAAGGCTCGATTTCCCGCATCTACCTGACATGATATTCGGCATCTGCAAAAATAAAAACCAAAATTCATAAGGAAATTCCCAATGACAGAAGCTTTATTGAAAATGAAATTACTAAAATTAAAAACTTGGGTTGCCTCCCAAGTAGCGTCCTGATTTATTGTCTTTGGACTAGACATGGATTATTTTTAATCCTCTGAAATTCGGTGGACTTGGAATTCTTCCACCGTGTGACTCTTGAAACCTTCATGAAACGGTTTCAGCCTTTGTCCATTTACTTTGAATGTCGTCCCTGTCTTCAAATCTTGGATATCTACAGCACCATAAGGATAGACGTTAGTCACAATATATGGACCGGTCCATCTAGATTTCAATTTTCCTGCAAAAATACGAAATCTAGAATTAAATAACAACACTTTCTGGCCCACATAAAATTTCTTATCCTTAATCAAGCTATCATGATATCTTTTATTTATCTCCTTGATCAGTTCCGAATTCTCGTATGCGTCTCTACGCAATTCTTCCAACTTTTGAAGTTGGAGCCTTCTTGCTTCTCCATCCTTACTCATCTCTAGATTGCACTATTTGATCGCCCAAAATGATCGATGTGCCAACTCAACTAGGAGGTGGCATGCTTTACCGTACACAAGGTTGTAAGTAGTGGTGCCAATTGGTGTTTTGAACGCTGTTCTGTACGCCCACAATGCGTCGTCTAGACGTTGGCTCCAATCATTTCTGCTTGGGTTCACTATTTTTGCAAGGATGGTCTTCACTTCGCGATTAGAGACTTCAGCCTGCCCATTAGTCTGGGGGTGATAGGTTGTTGATACTCGGTGGTTGACCTGATATTTGTTAAGCAATGCCGCAACCACCTTGTTGCAAACATGTGTTCCCCTATCTCTTATGATCACCTTGGGTACTCCAAACCTGTTCAAAATATGGGATTTTAGAAAGGATACGACAGTCTTGGCATCATCAGCCGCAGTAGCTTTGGCTTCAACCCATTTTGAAAGATAATCAACAGCAAGGATAATATACTGGTTTCCCCCAAACTTGGGGAAAGGACCCATGAAGTCTATTCCCCAGACATCAAATATTTCACATGCAAAAATTAGATTTAATGGCATCTGATTTCTAGCAGAAATATTACCAATTTTCTGACAATTAAGACAATTCATGTAAAATAAATGACTGTCTTTAAACAAGGTAGGCCAGTAAAAACCCGATTCCAATATTTTCATTATTGTTCTTTTTAGGCCAAAATGGCCTCCACATGCTTCAGAATGACAAAAACATAAAATAGATTCAATTTCATCACTAAGAACACATCGTCTTAATATTTGATCCTTACCGACATTCCACATGTACGGTTCATCCTAAACAAAATATTTTGAATCTCTTTTTACCTTTTATCTCTCTCTCTCGATAGGACATATTCTACTCAAACTTACCTGTTCCCAAATAATTTGCGATATCAGCATACCAGGGTCTTTCTATCAGGCCAAGGACAAGGGTCTCATCCGGTTCTTCTCCCAGGGCAAAGAAAAGACTCTCGTCGGGAAATTCTTCATTGTCAACGTGTGAATCTGGATCAACGAGGATTCTACTCAGATGATCAGCGACAAGATTTTCCTTGTCGCTCTTGTCCTTGATTTCCAGATTGAATTCCTGTAATATGACGATCCACTTGATCAACCTTGATTTTGTCTCCTTTGTTATCAACAAATAACGCAAAGCTGCATGGTCAGAATAAACAATCACTTTAGTTTGGAGTAAATAAGCACGAAATTTATCAAGTGCAAAAACAATAGCAAATAACTCCTTTTCAGTGGTTGTATAATTTTTCTGCGCGTCATCCAACATGCGAGATGCACAGTAAATCACATGCGGATCTCGTCCTTCCCTTTGACCTAAGACAACACCTACATAATGGTTAGAAGCATCACACATTATTTCAAAAGGCAAGTTCCAATTAGGTGCTTTGATCACTGGTGTTGTAGTTAATTTCTCCTTAAGCATGTCGAAAGTGGCCTCGCAATCAGGACCGAATTTGAACTCCACATCCTTTTGTAATAATCGACAAAGTGGCTCTGCTATCTTGGAAAAGTCCTTAATAAATCTTCGATAAAACCCTGTATGTCCTAAGAAAGAACGCACTTCACGAACATTAGTAGGATAAGGTAAAGAATCAATAACATCAATTTTTGCCTTATCTACTTCTATACCTCTTTGAGATACAACGTGTCCTAAAATCAGCCCTTGGTTCACCATAAAATGACACTTTTCTTAATTTAAAACCAAGTTAGTTTCTAAACAACGTTTAAGTACTTTTTCTAGATTTTCAAGACACTCATCGAAGGAATTTCTATATACAGTAAAATCGTCTATAAAAACTTCTATTCCTTCAGCAATAAAATCAGAAAAAATACTCACCATGCATCTTTGAAAGGTTGTAGGTGCGTTACATAATCCAAAAGGCATGCGCTTGTAAGCAAAAGTCCCAAAAGGGCATGTAAACGTAATTTTATCTTGATCCTCAATTGCGACGGGTATTTGGTGAAAACTAGAATACCCATCGAGACAACAGTAGTGCGACTTATCTGAGAGTCTCTCTAGAATTTGGTCAATAAAAGGAAGGGGGGAGTGATCCTTCCTAGTTGCCGAGTTGAGCCTGTGGTAATCAATGCACACCCTCCAGCCATTTTGTACTCTCTTAGGCACTAAATTTCCTTCGCTATTTTCCACCACTGTGAAACCGGTCTTTTTAGGCACCACCTGCATAGGACTAACCCACAAACTATCAGAAATAGGGTATATTACTCCAGCATATAAGAGTTTTAATACCTCCTTTTTAACCACATCCATCATTGGTGGGTTAAGCCTTCTCTGTGGCTGCCTAACGGTCTTACAGTCTTCTTCTAAATGGGTCTTATGCGTACATATGGCTGGAGAAATTCCCTTGATATCAACTATCGTCCAGCCTATGGCTTCTTTATTTCCCTTCAAAACTCGCATAAGTCTCTCTTCCTCCACTTTAGACAGTTCATTCGAGATGATCACTGGCAGGCTTTCTCCCAGGCCTAAGAAAGAGTACTTTAGGTGACTGGGTAAAGCCTTTAATTCCAGGCCTGGGCCTGCAAAACAGAAGGGACATGGGAATTATTAGTTCTCGGAAGATCTAAAGTTTTCGGAATAGTTACCAACTGTTTGGCTACATCTAGCTCAAACACAACTTCTTCGATCTCCTCTCTAACTTCCACTTTCTTTTCCAGTTCGTCCAACGTGATGTAATCTATACTCCTGGTAAGTACATAGTCCAAAGGGTCAGTATACTCAAGCTCAAAAATATCCTCATTATCCAAATCAATAACATTAATAAAATTAACACAATTCAAATCCTCAGGATATCTCATAGCATCATACATGTTGAAAGTGATAATTTCATCCATAAATTCTAAGGTTAAACACCCTCAAAAAATGTCAATTTTAGCTTGAGCAGTTCTCAAGAAAGGTCTGCCTAATAATATTTTGGTTGATTTAGAAGTGTGTTCATTTTCCATGTCAATAACGTAAAAATCAGCAGGGAATACTAGGTTATCAACCTATACTAACACATCTTTAATTACCCCAACAGGATAAACAATAGACCTATCAGCTAGCTGAATGACTAGTCTAGTTTCTTGCAATTCACCGATTTTTAAGCTTTTAAATAAGGTTAAAGACAAAACATTTATTCCTGCACCTAAATCACATAGTGCTTTTTCAATAACCTGATCCCTAATTTTGCAAGGGATTACGAACGTTCCTCCATCTTTGCATTTATTTGGCAATTTCTTCTGGAAAACAGCGAAGACATTTTGGTTTAGGTTAATCATTTCTACTCCTGAAAGATTTTTCCTGTTAGTGCACAATTCTTTTAAAAATTTAGCATATTTCGGAACTTGTGCAATCATATCAAGAAGAGGAACATTAACGGCTACTTTACGAAATAAATCTAAAATAGCTTTTTCTTCCTTTACCTTCTTGGCCTTTTCAGACCTGTCAGGGAAGGGAAGAGGGATTACCTGTTCCTTCTTGGTTAGTAGTGGTTCTGGAGTAGAATTTACCTTGGGTGATTTTTCATGAGTTACCTCTGCCTCTGGCTCTAACTGGTCTGGGACAAGGACTACTGACGGCTTCTTCCCCAGGCCTGGGGCAAGGACCGTTCTGTCTGAAATTTCTACTCCGCTCCTCAATGTCATCGCATAGACATTATGTTTCGGATTGTCCACAGTAGTCGATGGTAGCTTTCCTTGCTCATGTTTCTGGTTGGTCAATGCTAGCTGCATCTGTCCCATCTCTTTCTGCATTGCTTGGTTATATTGTACGAGATTTGAGATGCTAGCTTGCGTAGCTTGCATGCTGGCTTGCGTAGCCTGCATGAATTGTTTAAACATATCTTCCATTGGGACTCCATTGAGCAGTAGGGGCTATTGTGGGGCTGGTAACTGTGGAGCACTAGGTCTGGGCACGAAGTTTTGTAGGTTCATAGGTGGTGGTTGTTGTGGTTGGGTTTGATATTGGTTATTGGGTTGATGAACCACGACATTGGAGTTCGTGTTCTCTCCAACCATGGTTGTTATTGTACTGATTTTGGTTGTATTTGGGCTTGTGTGGTGGGTACCTCTCATATTGTTGTTGATATTGCATTAACGAATTGACCTCCTCGGGTGTTCCATTGGTCAAGATGCAATGATCATTGTGGTGCCCTTGCTGTCCGCATACACCACACATGGTGGCTGGCTGAACTTGTTGTACATGTACCTGTGGTTGTCCTGCATAAAAGTTATCCAAACGATTAGAAAGTTCATCCAATTTAGTTTGAATTTCGGATAAAAGTTCCAATAGGGGCGATTGGAAACACCCTGCATAAAAGTTATCCAAACGATTAGAAAGTTCATCCAATTTACCTATGGGTGTTTCCCTTTCACTTGACTCATTGTGGTAGCTATTTTTGGCCAAAGTTTCGATTAAGTGGTTAGCTCTTGTGAGGGTGCAATCTTATAGCGCGCCTCCAGTAGCTCCAACCACCATCAACTTGTCCCTAGTGCACAACCCATCATAGAAATATTGCACCGAATTCCAGTCAGAAACTCCATGGTTTGGGCAGATTTCTTGTAGGTCCTTGAACCTTTGATAATACTCCCCAAAGCTTTCATTAGGGGCCTGCTTGATAGACACTATATTCTTCCTAGCATTTCCTGCCTTGCTAGAAGACCAATATTTGTTGAGAAAGGTGCTCAACATCTGCTGCCAGGTGTTTATGGAGTTGTGCGGTAGGCTAAGGAACCAATTCCTAGACTTATCCTCTAGGGTCCATGGAAAAGCTCGGAGTTTAGCTCGGTTAATATCTACTCGAGGGAGTTTATGAGTATCACACTCTCAATAGAGATATTGCAAGTGTTTGAAGGGATTTTCACTAGGCAGACCGTAGAATTTTTTCAAGTTATGGATCATATTTGGTTTTAGGTTCCAATCGTGTTCTACGGGGGGTATTGGACACAAAAATGTGTATCCGGTGGTGGTCCTTCATTGTTGCGTTGCCTAAAGGTTTGCTCTGGAGGAGGAGGAGGTTGATTATTGCCATTGGGTGGTGGCTGGTTATCTCCAAGGGGATCCATATTTAGTTCTGGTTCAAAAGGTGGGTTTTCTCTAACTGCGGATAGTCCTTCTCCCAAGTCTGGGATAAGGGCCCGTTAGGGTGTCTGGAAAGAACTATTTTTAGGTTGTTATTCTTCAGGGCCAACCCTCTAGTTTTTTGCTTGCTTTCTGTACAGTGTTTCTCTTCTGGTAATTTCTAGGTTGTATGGAAGCAATTCTGAGCTAGAAGATCTGGTCATAAAACAAAGAAAATTAATTAGTACCGATGAATCCCCGACAACGGCGCCAAAATTTGATGGTTGCCGAAACCGTAAAAAATAAATAAGTACAATTCACCTATGCGCATGTAAATAAAACAGTATCAAGTGGCAAAAGGTTCGTCCTTAAGGATTCGATGGATAATTAAAATCCTTTATAAATGACCAGAGATGTGAAAAGTGGTAAATACCAATATTGACGTTTTGTTGCAAATGATTACGAAATAGAAATAACAGAAAACAGTAAATAAAATGAGTTGTGTGTGTGTTCAGAGGTGACAAAATTCCCAGTAAGTATTCGACTACGCACATGAATTATACTGATTGACCATTGATTCAAATATTTTCAAGACCGAACTTATAGGCGGCTATAGAGACCAGTTTTTCACCTAGATCTCCTACTCTCTACCTATACAAGATTAATAAAGGTTTTCACCTATTAAAAACCCCTAACCTAGTTTCTGGCTTGAAGAAGTTATTCTATCAGGTCTAAGAAAGTGGGGTGATAATACGCTGTGAGAGACCTTATCCCAGGTATGGGAGAGAGAAGTGTCTACTCCTATAAACCAAACTCTATTCATTTTCTATTCTGATCCGTCGATCAGGTAGTTTGTCTTCGTATCTCTCTCTAAAATGTAGACTCTAAAGTATCAAGAGAAGACTATAATTAATCAAACCCTAATTGCAGTTGATCAGGCTTTGATAGAAATATGATTAACTTGACATTCAACCAAAATAAATAGAGATATAAGTTGCTAGAATTTAATAACTGCAATTAGATCTCACAATCAGATAATCATGGCAATGAATCCTTACAAGGAAATCGAAACTTAGCCTACCATCATCATAATAAATAAATAGAAGAGATTGAAAGCATAAAACGAGATTTAATTAAAGAGAAGAAAGCAAACAGAGTTTTGAAGCTCTGTTAATGGCTGTTGTCTAGAAAAGAAGAAGAAAATCGGGGAAGAAGAGAGAGCCAAAACCTATTCTCTAGTCGGTTGCTTTAATAGCAATCCGATAAGTTTTTAAAATTCCCCAAACTAAAAAGAGATAAAATCCCTAAATATAATAATTGTTTAAATCTCCTCAGCAACAAAATAGGAGATTTTGGTCACAAGACTTCAAGCTGAAGTAGGACTCAGTAGGATTATTTTTCTAGAAGAGACAGCTGACAGACGCGCCCTAAGCCAAAGTCGCCTGTATCTGACTCGCCTTATCCCAGGCCTGGGATAAGGACTGCTTCTGAACTCTGATCACCAAAACTTGCTCTTTAACAGGCAGTTTCAACTCCAAATGAATGAATTGCTCCTCAGCAACATGTTCTGCAAGAAAGGAGTGAAAAAGCCTGGAATTAGCAGTATCATCATCTTAAAAATGGTGGAAAGGATGATGAAATTAAGACAATTAAGGCTTCAATCATTTGTCTTGCTGCTTCCAAGCGGCATAAGCTGGGTTAACAGGAGGAGGGGCAGTACCAATAGCGGGGAGGCAAGGGAATGGATAGGGATTTGTTCCATCAATGAACCCCCAAAGACCGAGTCCATAGACGTAGGGTTCGAGTTGAGCCTTCCAAAAGAAGAAATTTTCTGGAGTTAATTTCATAGAGATGAAAAAGTTACGATTCTGAATTTGAAGGATCTGGAGAGAAGGAGTAGTATTTGTATTGTGGCATCAGAGGTTATGGAGCTTGAGGATCGAGACATCTCGTCGGAGAAGAATTGCTCTGTTACCAAGTTAAACAAAGAACAACACCAGTATGAATAAAACTGTGCCACTTGAACTTTGGTCACACAGTACAGGATAAAACCAAGTAGTTAATTATACAAGTGCAGTCAGCTACAAATATAAGACGTGAAAAATACTCACAACCACACAACTGCTAGGTGGTTGTAACGTCGTCGGTGGTGTTGGACAATAAACATAACTCTTATCATAGAATAATCCAATAGACATTGTCATCATTTCTCAAACAAGTATAAATCCATTACACAGAACAAGTATAATTTCATAATTTGAAACATTAATAAGAACATCCATTGCGGGTAATGACACTGATTATAAATCTCACTCACCTATTGCTCCAATAACTAACCTCGTGACCAATATCGGGGCTAACAGACCCTCCAATATCCTGTCCAGGGATAATTTAAAAATACCAAAAATTTAGGGACTGAATTTCACCATCTACATAAATATAGGAACCGAACTACAAAAATCAATGTTCATGTTGGGTCCAGAAAAAATATTTATCAAGGTCACCTTGCAAGAAAGAAAAATAATTTGTTTAGAATTAATGGCTTAATTTAACAAAATTTACAAATACGGGGTAAGGAAATGAATTGAGAATTTGAAAAATAAGGTTAGAATTTGGGACGAGATTGGGAGGATCAGGGGTTTTATTCGACTTTTTTAGTTTGTTTACTATTTGTTTTTGTCTCGGAAAAGTTAAAAGGTAAATAAGTCCAAATAAAAATTACACTAATGTCAGATTAACACTTAACAGTAAAAATTGTAACAAAAGGACTAACGTGTGATTAATTTGTATATTTCAGGTATTAAAGTTTCGGGTAAAAAACTTGGAGCCTAGAATTTTTTTCCCATTTTATTTTTAATTTTTGATAGCTGACTCCAACGACACGTCAGACGTCCAATATAACCATTTACATGCGAACAAGCAAAAGAATTGATCAGAAAGCAGAATACTAACCGTAGCTGCCATGGATCTTTCTGTAATCTCTCCTTCACCATCTTCGTCTTCTTTTTCCATCTCTAAACTTTCTTCTTCTTCTTCTTCTTCTTCTTCATTTCCATTAACTTCCCACAACTTCTCAAAATTCCAATTTGCCCCCTCCTTTCTTCCCAAATGCAAAACCTTCCCTTCAACCTCCTTGTTTTGGCGCCAAATTCGCCCAATCAAATCTCAATCCTCTACTTCCGATGGCTTCATCCTCGAAGACGTCCCTCACCTCACCAACTTCCTCCCATATTTGCCCGTAACTACCTCTTCTCCCTCCATCTCTGATCAGTCAAATATGAAATACCAATTTTACTATTCTAACCTCTTTTTCCCCCTCTTATTCGCAGTCATATTCCAATCCGTTGCAGAACAGCCCAGCTTATGCTATTGTCAAGTATGTTCATTACTTATAGTTGGGCTTCATCAATTTTTTGATTACTTCCCTCAGCTGTTTATATTCAAATTTCCGTTGTTTTGCTTTTTTTTTTTTGGGTTTTCATAGGGAAACTTTTGTGAGACCGGAAGATGCGGTTGCTGAAAATGTAAGTGTGTGTTTATGAGTGTTATCTATAGTGACACGACTAGTTCATGTTCTGTGTGTTTAATTCGTGGTATATGTGTTGCTTCTTTTAGATTGTTGTCCATAAAGATAGTGCTAGAGGGGTGCATTTTCGACGGGCAGGACCCAGAGAAAAGGTTTTCATTCCTCTTTATTTGAATTCTGCCTGTTATAATTGCACCCATTTGGTTTTTAATCATGGCGACCGTTTGCAGGTGTATTTTAAACCGGAAGAAGTGCGTGCTTGTGTGGTGACATGTGGGGGATTATGTCCAGGGATCAATACCGTGATTCGAGAAATAGTTTGTGGATTGAGATATATGTACGGTGTGGACGAAATACTTGGCATTGTGGTAAGTCGTTTATTTTATTTTTTTGTTTAGGGTGTTTAACTGTGCATGTTGGTTGTATTGTGATTTTGGTAATTGGATATTATTAGGGAGGCTATAGAGGGTTCTACTCTAGGAACACAATCAAGTTGACACCAAAATTTGTGGATGATATCCATAAGCGTGGTGGATCAATTCTTCGCACTTCTCGTGGTGGCCATGATACCAACAAGATTGTTGATAACATTCAGGACAGACAAATAAATCAGGTGCGTGCATTTCCTTTTGCTTGCTATTGAAATGCTTTAAGTTTTTGAAATAGTGTTCGATGTCATATTACATGCATTTTCATGGCATTTAGATGTACATCATTGGAGGTGATGGCACACAGAGAGGAGCTGCTTTAATTTACGAGGTGGGTTATTCAATTGAATCTTGTTGCCAGTTTGCTTATTGTGTGATGCAACATTGGCATCCTTTTTTTATCTCACTTTAGTTTTTCTGCTCGGTACATTTGTTTTAATGTAGGAAGTTAAGAAACGTGGTCTTCGGGTGGCTGTTGCTGGAATTCCAAAGACAATAGACAATGATATTGCTGTAAGTTTTGTCAACTACTTTATGGTACTATGGTTGAAATCAACTTCCAAGTGTGTAACTACTAACCTGAACCCAAGTAGTTTTGGAAATTTATAGTTTGTTGATATGAAAGAAACAACTATCCTTTGCATACTGTTTGGCTTTGAACCATTCATTCTTTGTGCATATTCTACGTGGTTTTAAATGTGCTAGCATACCACCTATCAACTCCACAACCTTGATCAACCATGTTCAGAAAATCCCTTAAAATTTACTATTTTGTTTTCTTAGTACTTTATATTCCTAGATTGGAAGTATTGCCTCCACTTTGTGTTTTCCAATAGGTGGTGGTTATTCCACCTATTTGCTGCGCGTTCGCACATGAGCAAGAAAGAAATAAAACGCAAGAGAAATTCCTACTAGTTGTTGAATACTTTATACGCTCAAGAGATGTTTGGATTCTCTCTAATGAGCCCGTAAATTTGTTGAATACTTTATACGCTCAAGATATCTTTGGATTCTCTCTAACGAGCCTGTAAATTTGCAACCGTAAGTAAAAGAAACAAAAGCTCATGTAAAGACCCTACCCATTCCCTATCCCCACTTGAATTCACTTCCCACAGACCCGTAACATGATCCTTAACTAAGAATAACCCTGAGACATTAGCTTTCTTTTGTTTACTTGCACTATACCAATATCTTAGAGAAGGAGAACTGAAGTTCTTTGCTACTACCTAAACCCTTGCAGAATGGCTTTGTGAAAAGTATAGGTGCAGGAAGTTTAGTTAGATGGCCAGCCAATTAAACTTAAGTACTAATAAACATCTTTCAGTTTATATTTGAGCTGTGAACATAATTTGATGAAACTCTCAATACAAGGTTCAAGGCTATACACGCAGTCTTTTAAAGCTTGTAGTTCAGAATTGTCAGTTGAGTTGAGTTAAGCCCTTACAGATTCTAAATCTACATGTTGGGTTTAGGTGATAGACAAATCTTTTGGCTTTGATACTGCTGTTGAAGAAGCTCAGAGAGCAATTAACGCTGCACATGTGGAGGCTGAAAGCGTGGAAAATGGAATTGGAATTGTTAAACTTATGGGCAGATACAGTGGTAAGTTTATGGACAATAGATTATAGTTCTCATGTTGTCTCTTTATTCTTGATACCATACTTCCTGAATTTACACTTGTTCTCATGTTCTCATGTTCTCATGTTCTCAGGCTTCATTGCTATGTTTGCAACTTTGGCAAGTCGAGATGTGGTCAGACTTTCTTCTAATAATCATTCATTCTTTTTCTTCAATATTTTGTTTTATTTAACTGAGATATTCATTAGAGTATCAAATATTATGTTTGCATCTTTGGTAGCTTGTTATTTGGTCAGACTTTCTTTTGATAAATAATACTGGTCCTTGTTCATCAACATTTTTTTTAATCTAACGGGGATTGTCATTAGAGAATCAAATAGTATGTATTTGGCATATTAGTGGCAGTTATTGGGAGGATTAGAACTACTTTTATTCATTAACATGGCATTGACACAAGTTTGAGAGTTCTCCATTATTTTCTGTTAGATGCATGATTATCACGAAATTAGGCATCTGTGCCTGTTCTCATTGCTTTAAGCAAATGAGTGCTTTAGATATCTGGAAAAGTAAATGCAGTTCATTTTGTTCTATATTTGGTTGCTATGTACTATCATGTGTTTGGTCCTTGGCGTTCCATTTCCTGATGTATTTGCAGTTTGGACTTGGCTCTTTTTAATGGTTCGATGGTGTAACTTTTAAGTATTAATGACAGCATGTATGATAGTTCTGATACTTGATTGTACAAGATGCTTGTCTGAACGTATTTGATGGTGGTAAAACTAATGATGTTTACTCTTAACAGTGATTTTGGAAGTGTTTAATTTTAATGGAAATGGTGAAAAATCGTATACCTGATATTGCTATGGCATCACAACCAGTCCTTTAACCATAACTGTAATGTGGCAGGATTGCTGCTTGATTCCAGAATCCCCATTTTATCTGGAAGGCCCAGGTGGGCTTTTTGAATTCATTGAACAACGGATTAAAGAAAATGGGCACATGGTTATTGTGGTAGCAGAAGGAGCTGGTCAGGATTATGTGGCTCAGAGCGTAGGTGTAGTTGAAGAGAAAGACGCATCAGGGAACAGGCTACTTCTAGATGTTGGTCTATGGTTATCTGAAAATATTAAGGTGGAGTATAATTTTGTCTAATCAGTGTTCATATTCATGTGCAATAAATCATCGCATTGTATATCCATGGGAATCCTATTCAAACAGCTCAATCCTTCATTTGGCTGGTGAGAGCCATTAAACTGATATTGTAGCACATGGCAGGTTAAACTGAGGTCGTTCTTTGGAACTAGTTTTTCAACTTTAAACTAAGTTGCTAAGTGCCTTTGATTTGAGATCTTTTCGCTGCTAAATTAAAGATTGAAATAACTGAGCAAATAGTTGAAAAAATGTATAGGGTCAGGTGGTGAAAATTTGTGCTTCTGGCTCTCTCTGGCAGAAAGAGAAGGGATGATTGAGGTGTTCAATCTCCTAACTGAACCATTGGCAAGGTCTTGACTTAGCTGAGGTCATCAACCCCCAACCTCTGTCTTTATTGGATGGAATGCACGGCAGGCTAGATGCTGTTTTCATTGCCCTGATGACTACTCATTTTCATTCCTTCTCTAGTAACAATGTTTTTCGGTTTTAAGAAATTAGGAAAAAAAAAAATTATGTAATTTTGTTGGTGCATCAGTCCTTTTGTTTGTGATTATACTATCTCATTTCTATCACTGTATCTACTATCTTTGTTGAGAATTCACATTCTTGTATATTGTTGCCACAGGATTATTTTTCAAAATTCCGGAAGATGCATATATACATGAAGTACATAGGTACCTTCTGAAACTTTGTATTAATATCTCTGTAGTTACTTTAGAGCATTCTTACCTTCGTTGACTTTAACTGGTGCAAAAGAATATCACCATTTTAGACAATATGTTTGTATGCCGTTTGGTTGATGAAATTTGTTCAGTTTCTATTGTCTTTGGGACAGAATTTCATAACTAGGAAACTGGTGTCTAAATTATTTCCCAAAAAGCAAATAGATTGAGCAGTACTTAAATGCCTTTTGGTTTTGGACCACTCATCGGGATAATTTGAATAAAATAGTATCCTCGACTATTTATCTTATGTGCTGAGAAAATCTTGTCTTTCAATGTACTATTTTCTTGCAATTCTGATGGAAAAAAAGAAAGGAGCTTCGGAATGTCCAATTGATTAATTCGCATCACTATTTTCTTCCTTATGCCCTTCAGAAGTGTTTATGTCAATATCGTGTTTTGGCAGATCCAACTTATATGATAAGAGCTATTCCAAGTAACGCATCAGACAATATCTATTGCACTCTTCTTGCACAAAGTGCTGTCCATGGAGCGATGGCTGGGTTCACGGGCTTTACAGTTGGACCAGTAAACAGCAGACATGCTTATATACCCATTGATGTAAGCAATTTTCTCCTGCACTTGAATATAGAGTTACCATTCGTTTGCTGATTCAGCTTATCTTAGACTATGAGCTTCCATTAGAAATTTGACCAGAATGGATAACAGTTGATAAAAATGTAAGCAAATGTGGAAGACGGAGGGAATATGACTCTCTCAACTCTTCATTTCCTAATAAATATACTTTTTGTGAAAAAATTATTCAATTTTAAGATGGAGAGGTACTTATGGCGTAGGACAAAGAAGAAAAGAACCTAGATGCCCTTAGGTTAAACCCTAGGAATTCTTCAATGAGGGTGAGTGTTCTAGAAATCCTCATGGACAAAGTATGGACAAAATTCTTGTCAAGAATCTCGTTAATCATCTCAGAAAACCTAGCTTCCTAAAACAGAGAATTTTTTTGCTTATATATGTACCCCAAAAACCTAGAAAGTTCTAATTCAAATAGGGACAAACTTGTAGGAAAATAAAATTCCTAGAAATTCTAAGGAAATACTATAAACAAGTAGTTTCCTGCTAATGATGAAATCACAGAATAGATAAATAACCAAGAAACAAACTTCTTCACCACATCGATTCCAGCCTATCAAGGATATGGCTCCCTAACTGCATTTCTTATGTTAATAGTTCATTCTGGGATTAGCTACTGACCAATATCTGGTGTTTGAAAGTTGGGGATTCATATGTCAATGTAGAGGTTCCAACATAGAAGAAAGTTTTTCATGTGCAAACATTCAAGTTGTTTTAAACTCTAACAATGAGCATCAAATGTGCTAATAGCAGCAGGATAGGTCTTGCGGCCATTGAAAAAACATGGTTGGAAGCTTTAGTGGTACCTCACTCCTTGCCTTGCTAGATCCGGTGTGGTGAACATAATATACATTTGTCACGCATCATATATTTGATTTGATACATCTCTCAATGGAATGGTGTGTGATATTGCAGCGTGTGACAGAATCCCAAAACATAGTGAAACTGACGGATAGGATGTGGGCTAGACTTCTTGCATCAACGAACCAGCCGAGTTTCTTGAATCCCAATTAGGTGATGCAAGAAAAGAGTCCATGGAGAGATCGTTGAGCTGATCAACAAAACGATCACGTGTATAAAATTTGGTGGACCTTATCTCAAATCAAGGTAAAACTCTGTCCCCTCTTCTTTTTTCTTGTCATCATGTTGATGAGTTTCAAATTCTTCCTTTTCTTAGACTTCCATAAATGTGCCATGTATAGAAAAACTTATAGAAAACCAGAATGTCTACGGGAGTAATCCTTGTGTTACTCCCTAATCACATTAGTGATTGGAAGTATGGTGTAAGGATTGAGTTGATTGGAAGTATGGTGGAAGTATGGTGTAAAGATTGCATGTCTCATGGTCATGGCGGCTCATCATCCTGCCCGCCTCTTACTGTCATATTCCTGATGATCAATCACACATTGATGAAGGGTCAAAAGGACATGAATTTGATATTGTGAGCCGACATTCAAATCAATCTTTGTAACAAATAAATCCAATAATAAATAATTTATGAGATCATGCTGTTTAAAGTTGATGACGCCTGCAAATGATAGGACATGTGGTTGTATCTTGTCTTGTCACATACAAAGTTGCAATGCAAGACTTGCAAGTTGGTTGACTGTACACAGGAGTGGGTGTCAAATCTAGGGTGTTATTCACTTTCTCTCCTATCACATCAGCTTAACACCCAACTAAATTATCAAATAACACCCACTTCTTACAGCAGTGTTTTTCAGGGTGTTATTCACTTTCTCTCCCTTTCACATCATTTAATCATATACCCCACCATATTTTTCATTTCTTTTTCTTATTAAATTTATAATTACTATAATAATTATTTTTTATAATATAATAAATAATAAATAATATATTTTTAATAAAAATTAATTAAATTTCATATTTTTTTCATATTTCAAAAAATCTATACTTTTTTAATACAATAAATAATATAATATTTTTTAAAAATAACATACGATTTTATTTATCAATCAGTAAATCAAACATATATAGATTATTGCAAATGAATAAGAAAATACACACTAAATATACCTAAACTTGAGAAATAATTTTTTTAAATCTAATCGAGGGTTGTTCCAAATTTATTCCATTTTGACACGTTTTCGCGTGAAACCTTTTGACACTTTTTAGTGTTCAAATAATACAAACCTAGTCTCAATTTATAGATCTCAAAAAATTAAAAATAATGGTATATTTTTTATAAAATTATTTTGAGTAATTATTATGAAAAAAAACGTTTAAAAAAAGAAAAAAATGTAAAAAACTCTACTTTTTTTTAGTGTTCAAATAATACAAACCTAGTCTCTATTTATAGATCTCAAAAAATTAAAAATAATGGTATATTTTTTATAAAATTATTTTCAGTATTTATTATAAAAAACCCCATTTAAAAAATAAGGGGAAAAAAAAGAAAGAATTCGGTGGCCAATGGCAGCGCGCCACGCGTGCGCTGCCATTCGTCCAACTCATTTTTTTTTTTAAATGGACTGATAGTGGGAACCCCACTGTCAGAAAAACGCGGGTGTCAAATTTTGACACCCGCTCGCGTGCATTGGCCATTTGACACTGAGAAAACCCTCTGCTGCATTCAAAAACTCCCAAAAACCCATTGCTGCTGATGGTCTTATGCTGGCCATGCCTGTCATTTACAACTTGTTTTTTCTTGTACGAGTTGCCCGGAATTTGTACTCTCTCCGTCCATAATTAATACTCCCTCTGGACACAAATAAACGTCGTTTGATTTTGTGGCACACATATTAAGGAAGCCGGATGACTCACTATTTAATCCCAAAAAATTTTGTACTTTTTTTCGAGTTACATTCGGAAAAAAAGTATGAAATTTTTTGGGGTCAAATAGTGAGTCATCCGGTTTTTTTAATATGCGTGCAACAAAATCAAACGACGTTTATTTGTGTCCGAGGGAGTAATAGTTTTGAAAGGGTATAAATTTTATAAAAGAAAAATAAAAAAGTACTATTAATGATAGTCACCTTGACCCGACCCACCTTTGAAATTTTATGTAGCTCATAATTTTGCTCAATTTTTTTATTCACATTCTGACTTACTACAAAATATTTTTTACTTATAAGTTGGATCAAAAATATATTGATTAGATCAAAACGTTTATTATTTGTGGATAAAATTTTAGACTTTAAACGTCTATTAATTATGAGAACGAAAAGAGTATATAGTAAATACCGGATAATATTATAAATCTTGAGGAAAAAAACCTTGGACACCTATGTTTTTAGAGTAGGGACCCTAATCCTAACCCTACCAAGTGGCTCCAAGTTGCAACTTGTTTCATCAAATCGAAAATGCTATATCAAGGTCATGAATGTGGATATAATGCTTCTTAATATCTTTAATTTGTTGGCCGACTTTTTTTTTTTTTTATACGTACTATAATTTATGAAATATTTCACTTAATTCGGTCCAAAAAATTGTAATATAAATTATATAGTTATCTAAAAGTTACAATTTTAACTTTTATAATAATTAAAAAATAAAAAATAATTAAAAATTATACAAATTTGAGGTAAAATGTAACAAATATAGAAGAATTTACTCCAATAAAAAAAAATAATGAGAATATATTTTTTAAAATATTTAAAAATAAATAAATTAAAAAATAAATTGTAAATAAAATTTTAGTCCCCCATTTTGATTTACCCTCTATACCCTTTTTTTTCTCCCGATTTGGTTCCTCTATTGCTGATCGCATATTAACTCGGCCATTCCCCTAATGCCATGTATACGTGGTTGTTAGCTATGTTTCGTGACTTTTTTTTTTAATGACGTGCACGTGAGTAATTTTATAAAAGGAATAAAAAATAATTTTTAAAAATAATTAAAAAGTTAATATAGTTGTTTTTTTTAATTATAAAAAATTGAAAAAAAATATTAAATATGCAAAAAAATCAAACTTAACTCAATTTTGGAGTTAGACTTAACTACAGACAGGTTTTAATAATTTTAGTTTTTTTTCAATATTTTATATACTTTATAAAAACAACAATATCAGTTTTTTAAAAATCATTTTCTTTTTTCTTGAATTTTTTTGAATTTTTGAATTTTTCTAATTTCTGTAGAGAATCTTTAGAAAAAATCTTGAATTTTTTTAAATTTTTTTAAATTATTATTTTTTTTTTTTTTTACAAAAAATTACAAATAGTATAAAAATATCATGTGTGCATAGTTAACAACCACGTATGTAGAGCGTGAACGGGAGAGCCCGAATTAATACACAATAAGCAATAGAGTGACAAGATCGGGAAAAAAAATATACAAGAGCAAAATTAATAAGAAAATTCAAGTACAAAACCACTAGTATGGTTAAGCTTTTAAGGTTAAAAAAAAAACATTGCCACTAATCATGTAATGTTTGGGTAATATTTGGTTATGTTTATATCGAATGGTCTCATATATGAAAGATCTAATGAAAAAATTATAAATACTGAAGGGGTGAAATAGAATTTTCCTTCTTTTTTTTTCTTTTACTTAGAGCAAATACCCTACAAGTCAAACTGATAACTCAAATATAATATAGTAATATTGTATAAACTTTTGGACCAAAAATAGACTTGTTATAGAAAATGGACGTTGAGACTTCACATGCATTTCCGTTTTGATTTTTATATATTTTATTATTAATATTTTTTTTTTATGAAAAATGGAAAATTTTATTTACAACCTAAAATGGCGTCGTTGTGGTTTTGGTTTTTTATTTTTTATTTTTTTGAAAATTTGATGACCAGCCCATCAGAATTTAAAAATCAACCGGTTCAATCCGGTTAAATTATTTAAGAATAAATAGTTCGATATGTGTCCGGTTCAAAACGGTCCAATAGTTCAATCCGATTTTTTCCGGTTGAACCCGGTCGAATTATAAAATTTTCATTTCCGATTCCCTATCTGGTCCAGTTCCAAAAACTATGATTTTTGGATACGCAATGTCCAATTACAATAAATGAAATTTAACAATCAATTTTAATGTTTTGTTTGGGGAGACGTTTGACAACTGGGAACACAAAAGTTTTTGCAAGACACTCATGGGATAAGTCAAGATCCAAGAAAAGAAATGGATATTCTTTTTACAATTTTAGTATAGTTTTCTCATCTTTTCAAATTCAAACTTGAGATTTAAATTGACTAATCTATATATACTTTACATTTGATTTAGGAAAGAACAGTTCTTAGTTAGCAATGGTTACTTCCCAAGTACTATTGCAAACTACTAACCCTAATGCTCACATGATTAATTACGGACAAAACCATAGATATTTATGCTTAATTACATAGATATTATTAGTATCAACTCTTGACTAATCACAATATACTACATCAGCATCAGATTACTGTGACAGTTGATCCGGATTACCACCAAATCCCTCCATTTCCCCTTCCTCCCATCCCATATTGCAAATTTCCGGCGACCCTTCCTCGGACCCTTCCACCATCTCCCCTCTACTCACTCTCCTCCTCTTCCGGCCGGCATTTGGCGGCTGCCCGGTCTTTCCAGCCTCCAAAGGGAAATTCAGGATTGCCTTCCTGCCTCTCATTTTGAATGCAGCACAATCATAAGCTTTAGCAGCATCAATGTCTCTATCAAAAGTCCCTAACCAAACCCGACTCCCCTTCCGGGTCGGGTCTCGGATCTCAGCAGCAAACTTTCCCCATGGTCTTCTTCTCACACCTCTGTAATGCTTGCTTGCTTCTTCTCCACCACCGCCACTCATCCTCACATCTTTACTCGATCCGCAGTTGCTACTTGAACCAGAAACAGCCGGATTTGAGAATTCTAAATCAATGACTTCATTTTTCAATTCGAAAACCGACGATTCATTGGTGCAGGAAGCCGGGTCGTCGGGAACGGGGGAGTTGGATTCTGACCCGGATAAGGATTGCTTAAGCTTGACAGAGATATTACTGATATGGGAATCAATATTACTAATAAATTCCTCTGTAGAGGAGAAATCATCAAGAAGATACTGTCGTATGACCTCTAAAGTTGAGAATTCATGAGAAGTTGCCATTTTCTTGAAGTGGATGAATTTGGAAAAAATGGCAGGGAGGGAAGTGCTACATATATACTCTGCAAATTGCTCTGTTTCTTGCAGAAATAAATCAAATTAACATCAGACGGGACTCACCTGAATTTATGTTATTGTTGAGAACTTGAGATTGAGCAAATTGCACACGGTTTTAAGTTTTAACCCAAAGATTTGGAAATGGAGTTGTTATGTTTTACATATCCAACTCTGCTCGAATTACATTTGGACAAGTTTGCAACTGTAGGACAGTACCCTACTGCTTCTTGTCAAGTTGTGCCATAAGGAAAAGTCCCATCTGCCTAAGATGTGCTTGGCTGTTTTGTTATTAAGAGTGTGACCACAACAAGTTGCAACTTGGCATCTACCATTCTATTTTAATTGTCATTAGAGCGGGCAACTAGATTTTTGTGGACAGGGCTCCACCTGTAACGATCTCATTTAAAACTCATAATTTTCTGCAGTGAGCATTCATTTGTTGTGTTTTTAATGACTAGATGCAGAACAAGAAAAGGTATGGCCTTCAATTGGTGCCACAGAGGCCATTCATGCACCTACTGTTAAATACGTGTTTGTCCTGTCCTTTGGATCAAAGAGTATATAATTAGATAGATTGTTGTTGGAACTGCTTTTACTACCCTACTGTAAATTATAGAAAAGGATCTTTTTAAATGCACATACTCTTGAACAACTTCTGACAATGTTCTGAGTGCGCAAAAAAATTATGAGATTGAAGATTGTTCGTTGATACGAGCAACTCTATGGCCATAAAAATTCACGACCATATTGACGTATATAGATTGAGATTGCATTTGTTCATTATCTTCTTTCAACTTTATATACTTTTGTTTGGCCATGTGAAATTTTATTTTTGAAATATATTAATATCATGGATCTCTGCATAATAAATGCTCAACAGAGGAGTTGTAATTTATTTTGGAAGAGTAGTGCTAAACAACTGTACATCAGCATTCTTAGTGATTGATATATATATATGCGAAAATGGATAATTATTTATTTTTAATTTTTAATTTTTTTTCTTGTGGACCAATCACGCGGAGTTGACGGGACATGCCTTACTCATGCATGTTCATTTTGATGAGGTGAAGTATTGCAAGACACGTAGTTGCACCAAATAGTTTTGAATTGAGGCCTGGCTATATTGATATTAATATGGTGCAACAAATACAATTTGGAGGGCTACCCAGTGAGGTTATGAATGTGCATTTGTATGTTTCCTTAGAGTTGTGGCATACTTTGAAGGTGAATGGAGGGTTACACGATAGTTATTTGACAAGGCTATCCAACCTGCAAAGTCTTTGACAACATCGGTCATGTCTTAAACTGAAGAGAACGATCGACAATTTCCATCAACATAAGAACAAGAGTTTGTATGAAGATTAAGAGTGACTTAAAGACTTGCTGCATAAATGTCCACCATAAATTCCAAGAATTACAATTGTCGCATATTTTCTACACGGGATTACTCCTTTTATACATTGGGATGTTGATCGCTTGAGCATCAAACATGTTGGGCAGTGGTGTAGGACATCAATGTATGGAATGTTCACTCTCAACTAATGACCTAATTGCAGAGCACATTATGCAAGATGCTAAACAATTAAACAAGGTTTAATTATTTACTAAATTATGACAAAATAATATTGAATTAACCAACTCATATATATTTTTTATTTTAAAAAAATAGTGTAAAAAGTACATCATGAATTAAATAGGAAAATAAAGCTAAAACACAAAATATGTTTAAAAATGGTTTTTATGTTTTTTCAATTGCCAGAATTAGATAAATTGATCATATTTTAAGCACAAAATTAAACAGAATAAATCCAAAATATCAAAATTAGAAAATCAACTATTATTTGTTCCTATTAATTTGATTTGTCCAAAATCTCTACCCAAACAATCAAATGGTCTGGTAATAATAAAACTTGATTTGCATTAAATTAATTAATTAAATCAAAGAACAAATACAATCTTACAAACATATTGCGTAGTATATAGTACTCTTCTCTTCTAGCCTACTCTACTTATTTACATAAGAGAGCCAACTTACTGCCCTAAAGTCTAAAATTCCTATCCCACTGCGTCCTCTGAAAGACTGTTTTAGCCTTCAAACTTTTCGAATTTACCAAAATCCAAAGCAATTACACGACCAAAAATGGAGACAATGGGGACAAAAGTGGAACATTAAATATCCCCACGACCTCCTGATCGTCCCAAAATCCCTTCCAGCAAGACGGCGTCAATGGCTCCGCCGCCGCTCCTGCCACCACCTTCACCTCACTTTCCGGCGAAGAAGAAAATTCCCTTTTCACCACTTTTACATGATCTTTAGGAGCACCCATCTCCTCAACCTTCCTCTTCTTGCACGAATTATCCTTCAATCGATCAATCCCAGCAGAATTGCCAATTTCTAGAGGGAAATTCAAGATTGCTCTGCTTCCTCTCAGCCTAAAAGCAGCAGCGTCATAAGCCCTTGCAGCTTCTACAGATGTATCAAAAGTCCCAAGCCAAACACGAGCACCCTTCTTGTTCGGGTCTCGGATTTCGGCGGCGTATTTCCCCCATGGCCGGCGGCGGACTCCTCTGTAATGCTTTTCTTGTTCTTGGGTCTCTGTTTTTGTGTTTTGTTGTGGTGGTTGAAGAAACAGGGTCGCCGTGGCTGTCGCCGGGTGCAGAGGAGGAGCAGGAATTGAAATCCGTTTCATGGATGGCTTCCTCTGGCTCAAAGTACTTGAACCCCTCACCAAATTAGGCTTGGATTCCACACTGGATGATGATTCTTGAGTAAAATCAGAAGAAGTGCTAGTAGTGCTAGGGGAGGAGCAAAAATCATCAAGATTGGAGATTAATTTGTCCATGGAAGTGAAATCAGTTAGGAGGTGTTGCCTAATCAGCTCCAAAGTTGAATTTTCATTAAGGGCTGCCATATTAATTAGAAAGATCGAATCTTTCTTTCTTCTTCTTTTCTAAAGAAACGAACTTTCTTGAAATATTGTTCTTGGGAGGGAAAGATGGTGTAAGAAAATCAAAGAATTGAAGAGTGAGAAGTAGAAGAACTGAAATTGGGTTTGATTTGTTGAGTGGAAATGAGGGAGTGAGGTATATAAAGGGTGGAATTTTCAGGTCCAAGGAAAGGAAAGAGGAGGTTTCCAATTGAGGTTCTTGGGTGGTGAGAGGAAGTATCCTTCAGCAGATTATCATGTTTATCTAGAGTGAATAATAATTCTGTCCCTAATATTTGTAAAAACTTTCATTTAGATCCCTATTTTTATAATAATGTATATTGATCTTTATGTTTAGTTAATCAGTTTCATTTAGGTATTTCTCCAATTTGTCCTCACTTGTGAATCTTTAAAAAAACGAATTTAGACGAAATGAACAAATTTAATGACTAACTTTAAACTAAAATTTATAGTGGTAAGAGGTGATGTTCACTTTTAGTTAAAATTTTAAGTTTGAGAGTAAAAAATAAAGAAAAATAATATAAACATAACTATCTTTTTTAGATCACAACCATTCTTTAATAAGATTAATTTGCTACAAGAAATGATATTCGGAGATTTAAGTAAAAACTAACTGATTTAAAATTTAAAAAATGCTTTTAGTTTCTAGCTTCACTGTATTGATTAATTCATTTTGGGCGACCTAGACAGTTGTGCTTTTATGGTTTAAACTCAAGACCTTACTTATAGGTCAAAACAATCTCGAGTCAACAGGCATGCGCCTATTTTGATTAAAGATGTTAGGGATTTAATTAAAAAAGTTGAACAAATATTAACGTTATATTGGCACCCAGACTTTTTCCTCTCTTAATTTAACACTCAATATTTAGGTCGTTAGAAATCCGGATCCAATTTTCATTCTATTAGTCAAGTTAGCACTTATTTTTTTCCTCCGCTAGCAACCTAACACTCGAGTTCCTAAATTTTCAATTGACTTTCATTAACATCCTTTAATATTTTTTAAAAAATATTTATCTATATGCCCCTTTAACATTTTTTTCTATTAAATAAAATTAGAAAAAGTATCTTATATATACCAAATAAAGTAATAAAAAATAGGACAAAAACATATATAGATCAGTAAACCAATAGGTAAACAAAAAAAAAATTAAAAAAAACTTTTAAAAAATACCATAAATTTTAAAATTCAAATAAAAACTATTCAAAATTTTGAAAAAAATCAATAAAATAATTTTAAAAACTGATACTTTTTTAAAATTTATAAAAAATAGAGAAAAAATCTACATCAACCGAATTTGATCGTAAAAAAAACTCTAAAATGACAACAACGATAACCGAGGCCATGTCAGTCATAACAAAGGTGAACAATAACTAGAATCGATGAGGGAGAGATATAGTGAGGAGGAAAGAAAGAAAATGAATTTTGTTTTTAATACCTTAAGAAATGAGTTCTAGCCAGTTTATTTTAGCCTCAAATGAAAATAAAAATGACAAAGAAATAGTTGGTAATTTTCTTTAATTCATTCAAAAGTTACATCACTTTTATGTTTTTTTCTATTTTTGGATTTTTTGGGTTATTATTTTGAAATTTTATATTTTTTAAACAAACTTTGGAATTTTTGGTTTATTTTGGAATTTATTTCTTATTTTTAAATTGGTTGGCCTATTTTTTGATACTTTATAAATTTTAAATAAAATTATTGAATTTTTGGTTTATTTTCAAATTTATTTATTTTTTGAATTTTATAATTTTAAAATAAATTCTAGAATTTTTTGTAACTTTTTTATTTTTTTGTAACTTTTTAAAATAGTTATGAGGTGGTATTTTTGAAAAAAAAATGAAGGATTAGAATAGGTATTTTTTTAAAACATTGGGACAAAATATAAATTTAATTAATGATTTTAGTCAAAATTAATTAAAAAGTTTAAGGTTGAAGGGAAAAAAATGGAGTATCTATTGATTAAAAATTGAGCGGCAATACTATGGTTGTTACCTCTGCTTCTGAGCTACTTCTCCTTTTGAATGGTTGATGAACCCTTCTTGTTTTGTAGTGGATTTTTTTATGATGAGTGGGCCACACTATGGTCGTTACCTCTGCTTCTAAGCTACTTCTCCTTTTACGGACCATAGAATCGTAAAAATGATACTCCCTCCGTCCTATATTATTGGACGTTCACTGTTCATGCACGGGTCCCTAGGTGGCCCGTGCAACGTACTATTTGACCTCGAAAAATTCCGAATTTTTTCTCGAACGTACGTTAAGGAATAACGTACGTTCAAAAAAAAGTACGAAATTTTTCGGGATCAAATAGTGTGTCGCACGGGCCACCTAGGGACCCGTGCATGAACAGTAAACGTCTAATATAAAGGAACAGAGGGAGTAGCATACAATTTGGGGATAATAATAGTATAAAAACTCTCTGTACTATTTTTTAAAACAGACACTTCCCTTATTCTTAAAAAATTTAAATTGACCTCCCCTGTACTATCGGTCAGAAGTAAACCGTTGGTCTATATCAGTCAAACTAACAGACTTCACTTTTTGACCGTTGACTTTGATTAAAATATTCAGAAAAATTATAAAAAATTCAAAAAAATGTAAAAAATATTTAAAAATATGTAAAAATTCTAAAAATAAATTTTAAAAATTCCCAAATAAATGTAAAAATTCAAAAAAATTTGTAAAAAATTCCAAAAAAATGTAAAAATTCTAATTTTATATTTTTTCTGAATTTTTAGATTAATTAATTTTTTTTGATTTCTTTTTAATTTTACATTTTTTTCCTGGATTTTTAGGTTACATAATTTTTTTATAGAATTTATACATTTTTTTGGGATTTTTTACAATTTTTTATAAATGTTTTACATTTTTTTTGGATTTTTTATAATTTTTTTGAATATTTTATTCAAAGTTAACGGTCAACACTAACGGTCTGTTAGTTTGACTGACGGAGACCAAATAAATGCTTTTGACCGATAGTACAGGGGAGGTCAATTTGAATTTTTTAAGGACAGGGGAGGTGTCTGTTTAAAAAAAATAGTATAGGGGGTTTTATGCTATTACCCTTACAATTTGTTCCGCTTCCAGGACACTTCGGATCCAACTGACACACAAAATGACAAATATATTACCTTGGGGCTAACGTTTATTTTTATTTTTTATAGTTGAACTTTAAGAATGATACTAAATTCAAATTAATTTTTTAATAGTGATAAATAAATCAAATAAATTTAAATATATTTTATTAAGTTTTTAATTTTTTAAGATGTTTACTAAATATTTTATGTGTGTCAACTAAATGAATACAGAAATATACTAAAAAATATTCTATATAGTACCATGTGACCCAAAAAAAAATTAACTAATATAATATTTTTTTAAATATTAAAAATAAAAAATTTAAACTAATTTTTGTGACCAAATTTTATAACTTGTTTCTATATTTTATTTAGATTTTTAACTATTATAAAGATTAAAATTACTAAAAAAAATTATAAAATTTAAATGTAATATTTTATAAATAAAAAATTTAGGCTATTTATTTCCTCTCTAAAATAATCTGTTGGTAAAAAAATATTGCATAATTTTGTAACTTCAAGGATGATAGGATAGCCAACCTTTCTTTCTTTAGATTTAAAAAACGGCATGGTAAGCGATAATTAATGACCTAATTTATGACTTTAATGTCTCTTTCCTTTCACTTGACCCACGCAACCAATCCATTATCCATATGATTCCATGTGATAATCCTATGCAGGGGAGGGTTATTTTGTCATTGGTCGTGCTGATGCGGTGGATATGCTTGCTTGTGTATCACCTGTAATCCGACGTAGAAGTTTCCACGATCAAGTTAGAATCGTGAAAGA
Source organism: Viola odorata (assembly GCA_963691705.1). Classification (NCBI taxonomy): domain Eukaryota; kingdom Viridiplantae; phylum Streptophyta; class Magnoliopsida; order Malpighiales; family Violaceae; genus Viola; species Viola odorata. The sequence continues at coordinate 38,932,359 of OY829543.1, read as the reverse complement.
TACAAATAAAGAGAGAGATACCAGAATAGTTACCGAGTTTGTAGTGGGAGCTTGGATGAGCGTGAAAGATACAAATATAGGTATCGGTAAGATTTATATCTGATCCACGTAGCCTGAGCTAGTGAAAACTAAGTCAAAAGGTCGTATAATGATCTTTCTACCCTTGTCCTTTTTTCACGTTTTATCACCATGGTATATTTATTTTTTCTCAACATAATTAGGAATTGTACCGACTTCAACTCATAATTTAATTTCTTCTCATTTAAATTATATAAGAAATGTAAACTCATTGTTAAAACTTTCAAAACCAAATTTTTGATAGAAATGTAGTTTGGTTCTTTTACGACAACCTAATATAGTTATACATCTCCTTTAAAATGGGGTGACACTTCTTAGAATTTTACTATAATTAACTATTTATTTAATTTAAAATAATATGATAAGTCATTCTTTTATTTATATTTTAAAAAAATCACACATAACTAACAATAATAATATAATTAAGGATAATGCTAAAAGGTACTTAGTTTATTAAAACATTAAAAATTTCAATTTTTTATTTATTTTTATAATAAAGATAGATTCGAGATCTAACCATTTTATTTTACAAGGAATAACTCTTTATAAAAAAATTATTTATAATATAAAATGTAATGTAATGTAAATTCATTGTTGCGGTTTTTTCTTTAAGAAAAAAATAAATCATTTGGGTTCCCATTTTTTTTTTCACTCTCTAATCACTCCGTTAACTATTTTTACCCTTAGACTTAATATCAAGTCACTTAGTTAGTTTACTATTTTTCTCCATTAATTGCATTAAAAAATATTTTATATTAAATAAAATAACATCAAAAAAACTATTATAAAATTGTGAAAAAATAAAATAAAATCCTATAGACCAAAGAGGATTGGGATAAATAATATATTAAAAATCTTAAAAGGGAAAATAGGAAAAAATAGGAGTATTATTGAAAGTTCAAACCAATGGCCTCGACATACGTAGTTACGTGCTGCAAACTTGCAACATTAATTGGAAAACGTCAGACGTTGATCTGATCGCTGACTATCGAGACTAATTCAAACGCCATATGGTTTGAATATTGACTTTTGCTTGCACACCCTACAAAAGTGCAGTTATTTAGTCAGATAATTCTTTTTTCTTGGATGGGTTGGTTGGGTATTAACCATTTTTATTTTTAATTCACCCAAATATCATGTCATATTTTTTACTATAAATAATAAATTCTGACTTTTATGATGATTATCCACAATTATGTATCTTATTAGAGATTAATTCTATCTGAAAAATATTACTCCTGGACTTGAAAGGGTGTCGCTGTGGCACAGTGGCAGGCTGCAATGCTATTTTTTTGTTTTTTTTTTGTTTTTTTTTCTGTTTCAAATCGAACTTTGATTTTTTTCCAATAATTAGTTAACCCATCCTTTAATAGTACAAAAAATATGGGATCGAAAAGGCAAAAAAATGTGGACCCGAAGAAGTAAAATGACAATCATTATGAACAGTAAAAATCCGTAAAAAAGTGACAGTTAATAAAGTCCGGAGGAAGTATGATTTTAGATTAATAATTAAAAGTAAATTTAATTTAATTAAAGTAACTAAATATAGTGATGAAAAAGAATTAGTAGGTAATGTGATTAATAATTATCTCGGAGTACCTTATAGGAATGTTATCTAGGCAATGAGCTGCTAAGATTATGACTCAATTACGCTAAGATTTTGTGTTTGAATTTAGGTGTAATAACTGCTTTAAAATTCTTTAAGTATTATTTAGAATGGTCTTTGGGGTCTTACATGGTGTAGTATAGACTAGTCTGACCCAGAAAAAGATTCGAAACACCATATTATATAAAAAAACTTAATGATAAGATTAGAATTATTGATGTCTGATTAGTGAGTTGTTAAGCTTAATCGATAAAATTAGGCAAGGAAAGGAGCCAACGAGCGGCTCACTATTTGTATTCTGTATCCACTTGCAAAAGTGACATCTATCAACTTGCCAACATGCATCGCAAAGTGGGCCCCATTGGTTTTGGCTATGCGTGATAATGGCTACTGTAGTTAATTTGGATTTATACAACAACTTACTTATTTAAAATTTTCTATTATTATTCATAAGTATAAATTAGGGAACATATTATTTTTTTATTGTGAAATTAAAATGTACAGCGCCGCCATATGTTTGTCTTATGCGAGCTCCAACATAATTTAATTAATTTTCAATAACAAGAATTATTCTGATTTGATTGCTCACCAAATTCATTTTAAGAGATTTTAATTTGGTGGTTACGAAAGCAAGCATTTATTAGTATATATCTTCAATAATAATCTTGTATATTAATGCTAATGATTTTAGAATTTCTTTCCGGTGACTTTTTTCTGATGGATCAAGCAGCCGCAAACGAGGGCTGCTAAATGCGGCGTGTACTAGCTAGAGTGATGTTGCGAAAGAAAAAAGTATTTGATTCAAGTCAAACCTTAAATTAAAGACCAGATTCTTCAACTTCAAACTGTTTGAATTTTGAATCAGCAGCATAAGTTAACTGCATCTAGCCTTGCACCCAGTTTGAGGGGAAAAAAGGAAAATAAATCAAAACATTCTAAAATAAGAAAAAAAACAAGAAAATTTTAAAGAAGATTAAAATAATAGTACAAATTTTAAAATAGAAAAATAGATAAAAAATACGAAAAGAAGAAAAAAATCCAGGAAAATAATGTAGTTTTAAACAATGATAATTTTTAATAGAATTTTTGTGGACGCCACAATTTCTCAGGTTTAAAAAAATTAAAAAAAGGAAAACCTTTTTATTTTAAAAGTTAAAGAAAATCATAATAAATTACTCCCTCCGTCCTTCAATGTTTGTCGTTTTAGCTTTTGCTTTTACTGTTTCGACACGTATCTTAAAACGGCCGGTAGACTCACTATTTGAGACAATTTTGTCCCTAATTTTTTTTGGGAAGTACGTTAAGGATTAACGTACGTTCACAAAAAATTTCGGATTTTTTGGGGGTTAAATAGTGCCTCATCCGGCCTCCTCGATATGTGTTTCCTACTGAATATTGGGATGTGAGGAAGACAAATATTGAAGGATAGTGGAAGTATTTAAAATAGAAAAACATAAGAAAATAATATTTCATCACTCCACACTTTATTTTTTAGTCTTTCTTTTATGATAGTGAGTTTGTTGAAGGTATTGAATAGGAAAGGGTTAGGGAATTTGTACATTTTAAAAAAAATATATCCTATTGGTTTGAATTTCCTACATTTTTTACATTCTTATTTTTTCTCTTCTTTTTAGTTTTTTCTTATTTTCTGGAAATTTTTGATTTTTTGATTTTGATTTATTTTAAATGTAGTTTGTTTTTTCTATATTTTTTTCTGGATTTATTTTTAAATTTTAATAGTTTTTATTTTTATTTTTTTCATTGGCGTGCGGTTCAACAAAAATAATAATAATAAATATCACATCATTAGATAATAGTCATATGTCAATTATTTAACGCCGTTAGTTATAAAATTGAGTGACATGATGACAATATTATTTAATAGAAAAATCATAAGTGACTAATTTATCTAAGAGAGAAATCTTGAATGCTAAATCGATTAATTGCAAAAATAAGTGACTAAATTATTCGATCAGATATCTTATGAGTAACAATCTGTCTTTTTTCTTAAATAAAAAGTTACAATCATGTGGTGCATTTATTTATTTGTCGTTAAATGTAATTATATTAGCAGGTGGCAACAAACTTTGAACCCAAATTAATTAACAATAAAACAACTCATGTTACACCCATTGTTTGTCGACACGCAGCCCTTGTATTGCCTAACACTTGAGAATTAAGATGATTAAATTAGGTGATGACTATTGGTCTGTGAAGAGTAAAGTGATTTTCAAGAGAGTTAATGTTATTTCCGGCTCATATATTCAAATGATTGTTTTAATTGATTAATGAGAATTAATTAGGGGATTCTTAGCGCTTGATACTTGTAATGCTTTCAAAACTTAATTGTAGAATGTGTATATATGAGTTTACGAGAAGTATGGTCGCGGAGTTACTGTCGAGTTGTTCTTCAAATCGATAATCATATAATTTTGTGCAAATTATTTCGAGCTCCCCCCCCCCCCCCCCCCCCACACTAGCGTGTATATAGGTCGCTAATAAATGCTATTTGATAGAAAAATAAAAACTTATGGATCTTTTTTAATGAAATAATCATTATTCAATTGGATCTAACCATTTATGATTTTTTCAAAATGTTTCATTCCATTAAGAATTACACTTTAAATTTTTTAATTTTTTAACACAAGATTTTATTTTTCTTATCTTTCAAATGTGAGGTTTCAATTTGCACAAACATTCGCCATCTTCTTCAGCTGCAAGGGAAGTTTAAATATGTTTGGAAAGAAGCTAATTCAGTTGATAATGGTCTTGTCAATACATGACCTTTGTTCTTAATACACGTTATTGTCTCTTTTTCTATCACTATATAATATATTCAGGTTCTTTTTCTATGTGATAGATCAAGTACCTCTTAATCCGAGAAAAATTATGGTGTGATCGTCATGTTTCTTTACTTTTTTCTCCATATAAAAATAAAAAGAATAAACAAACAGATTTTATTCTTGATAAAAAGTATTTTAATAGCTTGAACTCAAATTTGATGAGAATATTACATATTTTATTACAATAATAAATAATATCATAATACTAATAGCAATATTATATTACCTATTGCTTTGTCTCCATTAATAGAATATATTCTCATTCATCTTTATTCTTTAATACGATAGAAAACTTATCGTTTTTTTTAAAAATCTTTTTTAAGACAAAAAAGAAATCTAGCTAATGAGTGTCGTAATTGGACTGAGCTTGAACTCTTAAATGGGCCAGGAAAGCTCTAACAGAGCCCAACGTGCACTGAGTAGCAATAGTCTTGAAAATTTTCTCCCAAAATGTAACAACTAACAATTAATTACAAGATTCAGACTAAAAAAATGTTATATGTTGTTGAGTAGAAATGTTAATACCGCTTCTCGTAATTTAAGTAGGAGTGTATTCAATCTAATGCTTATTTAGTTTATAACTTCTATTTATTTATTTATTTTAGTAACCACAAGTACATTTTGTGGAGCTGTTTGTTCGGGTTTTTTTCCTCTCATTTTGCATACAGGGAGAATGAAAAATAAAAAATTAAAATTAAGAGTTACGCGAAACTTGTCTCACGAAAAATGTTGAGTATTAAATATCATATCGGGAAAAAACCCCAACTGACAATTAAATATTAGATTGAGAGCACAACTTTCAATAATGTTTAAGTTTTTTTAAATTATCTCAACCTCAACCTATCTAAGTTAATATGGTAATATATCCAATGACCTAGTAATAATTTTGAAGTCCATGTCACGTGTAAACCTTAGGGAGCCGCCTTCAAGTGAATTATTGTAAATTGTCTTGATTAGATATTTAATCTTGACCCTATAATATGTATATATAGTTATTTAACTCGTAAAATGAATATGTTTTATTTATTTTTTAAAAGGAAAACCTTAATTATAATGTCAAATTGGAAATATTAGCAAGGAATTAATTAGGTTTTTTTTTCCTAAATAGAAAAATATTGTTAGAGTTGGAGTACATGGACTCTTTAGAAGTGTAGGTGAACTGTGGAGGACCCAGGTGGGGAAAGGGAGTTATGCATCGTTGCATGATTTGCATCTAGCCATGTTGCGTCCTGTCCTATAATTTTCCAATCACATGACTTCAGTACTAATCTTTCTTTACAAAAAAGTCACATTCCAACGTACGGATGAATTAAAGTGTGCGAAAATATCCAAATTATTCCAAAATTCAGGCCTGGGAAATATCTGAAACTCCGGTCCGGGTACGTCTAATTTAATCTGTTTCTTTTTTTCTTTTCTTTTTCCCAAAAACAAAAAGATAAACATTGAGTTTATTCAGGCAAAATGGGAACAGAATTCTCATTTATCTTTTAATATTATTTTTTTATAATCGGAGATGAGATTCGAATCTAAATTCAAGTCACTATTAGTACATTTATCACTAACAAAATAATCAATGAATTACATTGACTATCTTTTAATAATTAGTTATGATCGATTTTCATAAAATCCTCATAATTTATACATACTAATAATTTTATTAGAGTCCTAGCTTAAAAACATACTTAATGATATCATTAGTTTGTACAATTTCTCTCAAAAAATATTTTTTTAATAGGGAGAGCAATTAGTCTTACTTTGTGAAGATATTATTTCAGTTTTTTTTGTCTCTCAAATGAATTGAATTTTTGAATATCATTCAATACAAATGGGTTGTTACATCTTATTCGTGTCATTGTGAGACTAACTTCGCAGCCGACTTTCTTTCCCACTATGATAACTCCTTTACCCCAAAGTTAGATGTTCCTTATAACATTAAACCTTGGTATTATTATCATGATGTGATTGGAACTAGTTATCTTCGCTAATTATTAAATTCCACACAAAAAAATACTTATTTATGCCTCAGGCTATTTAATTCTAAGATATTTGTCATTTTAACTATGCTTAATATACTTTTTGGGCTTTGGATTTAAAAAAAAAATCTCAAGTAACATATGCATCACCAATATTTCAAATTTTACCATTTGTTTGTTAAATGTGTCACAATTTGCACTCTTTTCTTATGTTTTCTTAGAATTAGAATTTCAAAATTATGAAATATTCTTTACATGTCCAAAAAAAAGTATTATACATATATGTTTTTTATTTGTCATTTATTCGTGGGAAAATATAGATTATTTTTAACAAAAAAAACACATGCACAAAATAACACCAAGTTTTAAAACATAACTGAATTTATTATAACTTGTTCCTTAAAAAAATTTAAGTGTGAATTGTAGTTTAACTAATCAATGTATGCCGTTTTTATGACATAAATTATGGGTTTAATCTCTGTTATTATAATTATTAAAGTACTAATATCAATAATATAACCATTTCTTTTAAGCAAAAAAGAGTGATTTCTATTAAACAAAAGGACAATGATGTAAAGTACTACATATGGGATTCTATTAAACAAACAACAATAATGTAAAGTATATGGGCGTTTACATGTCGTATCTTTATATATTGATAGAGGTGTTCCTACCAAGTTGCATATTATCACAAATAATAATACTACACACACACAAGTTGCTCGTATCGTATGTGTATCCAATTGTCACGATTCTTTTGAGCATTTAGAGTAATTGTACTTAGCGCACTTCTGATTACTTAATCCTAACACATCTCTAGTAAAAAACTTAGCTCAGCTTCCGACAAAATGGATTCCCATTGTCTGATCTTATTTTATTTGTCAACATTGCAATTTGCTATAAATAATTAGCATATTCTATACACAAAAGTGTATCACATTAATAACAGACTCTACTAGTAACTGATATATCAAAATTTAAATAGTATATTTTAAATAATATGGTTTTTAATTAGTGAACTAATATTAGCACTCAAATTTTAATGCACAAGTTAGCATGAAATTTTTTCTAGAATTTATTAGTATGTATTGTCTCGAAGGAGATATTAAAATATTTGAAAAAAGTTGATTCTAAATTCATATAAAAGAAGAAAAAGAAAATAATGTATTTATTTATTTATGCTGTGCGTATTATTAGAAAAGAAAGTCAAAACATGCAGGGGCTTAAAAAAAGTGTGCATTTTTATCAAACGATGAAAAAATTACTACTGATAATAGAAGAAAGTTAAAAATCTGATAATATGGCCAAAATATATATATATATAAAATTTATTTCTACTGATATAGTAAAGAATATAATTATTAATAAATTAAATCAACTAATTGAGAAAACATAATCACGCATATTTGATATTATTTCTAAACTTTCCTCCGGTAACTATCAAGTATCAACGTTCCAATTTGCCCACTTGTTTCATGGCAACCCGACCCATTTCCATCAATAATTCATTCATGTTCATTCTTTCTACCTTTATGACTATATATATACCCACCACTCCACTCTTCATCAAATTCCATTCTTATGCATCTTTTCTCTTCATCCAATTTCTCCTCTCCTTTTTCCTAAAAAGAAATTAGGAGATGAATCAAGTTTCTTTCTGTCATCAAATTAGTTCAAATTGGAATCCGCTAATCCCTTGTTTAACTGATAATTGGGGCGATTTGCCTCTAAAAGTCGACGATTCGGAGGATATGGTCATTTACAATCTCTTTACAGATGCTGTCATCAATTCTGGTTGGTGTTCTTTGATTATAATTTTTATTTTTCCATAAATTATAAAAACCAACCCATAAATTTAATACATATTAATTTTGAATTGATTAATTTAAAATAAAATAATGAAGTATAAATGTAATTAAAATCAATGATTGTTTTTGTCTAGGTTAAAAAAACAATCTATAAAAATCGGGGAGAGTAACTAGTCTTCTAACTAACCTTCGTAGTTGTTATAAAATTAAAAAAATGATGAAAAATGTAAAGTTGGAGGAAAAGCAACAATTATGTAGGGCCTAAATTGGTTTAATTTCTTCTTTTTCCCCACGTATTTCTTTTTTATTGAAATTAATCTCATTCGAGTATTGCCAAGTTTCTAAAAAAAAATGACTCTCCCAGTATGATTTTCTCCATTTTTAAGATTCAAAATTCAAATTAAAAAGGAATAAGTTCCTAACTATTTAATTTAACCGATTAATGTTTGTTTATTTAAAAAAAAATGAAAAAGTAAGGTGGAGTTTAATACTTATATAGTTGATTGAAAGGAAGTAAAGTGACCTAAGTTAGGAAGTAAAGTGACCTAAGTTAGTGAAATTAGCTTATAACAATTACCGATTGTCTTGAAAATGCCATTTTTTTTTTAAAGAGTTGTCACAATATTTCTTTATCTTTTTAATATTTTTATTTTCCAAAACTTTAACAGATTTGCTATCACCATATTTTTTTATTCTCTTTTATTTTAAAAAAATGAGAAAAGTAGGAAAATAATTTTTTAATATTGAAAAAATCAGAAAAAAATCCATAATTAAAATTTAAAAGTTATAAAAAATATAAAATATTCAAAAAAATATGAAATTAACTTCGATGCTTTGGTTTTTCCTTTTTTCGATTTTTTTAACAAAAGTTGCTACTTTTTATAATTTTAATTATTTTTTTATAATTCTTTAAAAAATTGTATAAATAAATTTTTATGGATTTTTTTCCGATTTTTTTTAGAAAAATAATTATGTTTATATGTACTTAACAATTACAAAGTTAAAAATAATTTTTTAATTTTATTTTGGAGTGTAATCTTTTTGGGATTAAAACAAATAAAAAAATATGATCAAAGTAAATATGTTCAGATACTTATTTGTTAAATAATGATAGTTTAGGGAGTGGTTGTGCTAATGACCCAAGATGTTTTCCTAAGGAGTTATAAATTTTTTAAACAAAAACAGCAAACAAGAAGGAAACCATAGTATATCAAAACTGCAGCCTCTAATTAGTTTATACAATATTTTTTCTTTAAATTAAGGAGGGTTTTGAAGTTATGAAGATTAATTTTGTTGAAAGGTTTAATGTTTTTTTTAAAAAGTTTGATAGTGAAAGAAACGTAATTAAGGAATATGAAAGGAATAAAAGCATTTGTTGGTGTGCTTGACTTTTTCTTTTCCAGTGCTTGTGCTCGACTTCTATCTAAAGAAAAATAAAATACTCCTAAAAAAAATTATGGGCTGCAAAGTTCCATCCATCTCTAACCAATGTAACCATCCCTAGCTTTCTAATTACTATCCTACATAAATTATCCCCCAACTTTTTATTTCTTCAGACAGATTCATCCGTGCACTACTCTTAAGTCTTAACCAGCAAAACCATCCCAGGATCCTTTGTAGTTGATTTTATTCTTTTAATTATTTTTATCGTCATTTAAGTAGTAATTTTAACTCCATGACGTGTTTTTTTCTTACAATAAACTATAATTATTTTTTTATTAATTAAAATATTTAATAATGAATATATGTCCACAATATTCTTAATAATATCATATATTAAAATAATGATTATTAATATATGTGATATTTTTAATAATTAATGGTTTATGTTTATATGTATAGTGTTTTTTTTGGGAAAAAAAGACATTAAAGTCTTATATTAGGAATAGAATACGATCCAACAATATCCCCATAATATATGGAGAAAATCAAAAGAGGCACTAAAATATGCCATTGAAAAAGGGATTTGATTTGTAAAAGAAAGGTTCCAGAGCCCATCTGCAGTTTGCTTCACGAAAAATATGTATGATTTGAAATTCCCATTCAATCATGTCCATCAGTATCTTGATTCGACGAATCAAATCTAAACCTGCAAACGGATAAGTCCTATCACGAGTCAAAGCTTGAACTACTACTGCGTTGTCCACTTGCAGCTGAAGTTTGGGAATGTTTAACTTGATATGTATAGTTAATGGACAGCATAACTATTATAATAATATAATATCCTATTTACGGTTTAATTTTTACTAATTTTTTTTTCTTATTATTATATACTCCCTGTCTTTAAAAGAGAAACATCGGGCCGCAAATCACAGTATTTTAGGCACCTGTGGGCTTGCTGTAAAAGCCCAATATTGTATCAGCCTTGTCTGTGGGCGTGTGGCAAAAAAGGTTGTATTTACGATTAAAAAATACAAAACGCACCGTCTTACTTCTCCTTCTCTCCTTCTCTCCTTCTCTCCTTTCATCATCCGTTCAAAATTAAAGTACAACAAACAGGAACAAAAAGACTCTCTTTCTTCTGTTTTCTCAAGATCTGCAAACAAGAAACCAACGATGCTCTATTTCTTGGAAGATTTTTTCTTTTTTATGGGAGAAGAGATGGGTCGCTGGCACCAATGGACATTGATTGAGTTAAGTATGGAGGGAAATAGAAATTGTGGGGATTCAGTGAAAAAGCAGCAGCAGCTACAGGCGTTTATTTAGAGGTTTTTTTTTCCACTTTTCCCCCCCTCATTTTTCATTCTGGCAGTGGAGTTGGTTTTTCTTTTCAGAAGAAAAGTGGGATTGGGGATTTAGAAAAGTAGTCCTAAATAATTCCTAATCCAATTAGTTCAAAACTTAACAATAAAAAAAGAAGTTTACAGGTCTAATATAAATTATAATGATTTTTGTGTGGTTATATATGCAGGGAATGTATGATGAAAGACGAATGCCATGTACCTTTTCCTCATACCTATTTCGCAGCCTCATAGGCTCTTCATCCATGGACGGATCAAGCTGTTGCTCCATTGCCAAATTTCAAAAAAATCAAGAAGACCCATGTACTATATTCTCACAAAAAAATGGGGATATACATCTCGTTGGAATCCTCAAAAATCATTGTAGCAGGTTGACTGCCTTCAAAATAATTTTTTTCCATTTTATTTTGATCGATTTGGTTATTGTTTGAGAGAAGGTTGAGAGAAAGATGAAGAGAAGGAGAGAAGGGGAAGATGGAGAGTGGGTCAGAGATGTTTTCAACCCTGCAATTTCCCTGCCTTCTTTTGGCAGTACGACGTCGTTGAAGGGGCAATTGTGTAAAAAAAATATAAAGCAGACGCGTATGTCAAGGGCGTCAATTAATCGTGGATTTAGTTTTGGGCCTAAAACGTATATAATTACATATTACGACGGATAGGAGATGAATAACCAGGACAGAGATAGGACGAGAATCCCCATCTCTGAAAAATCCCCGATCATCAAATCCAGGAAATCCCCTCCCCAAAATTGGGGGGTTGGAAATCCATGTTGTTTTTAATATATAATTCAAACAATGAACTAGCCACAAAACCCTAAAATAATATATGGATGATAAGTGAATATATAACCTATAGTTTCATTAATACAATTATAATTTTTATATAATTATCCTCTAAAATTAGAATTTATATTAGAGTTAAAATTTCATATTTATTTTAAATTAAAAACTAGAAATTATTATTTTTAAATTGAGAGTAAAAATATCATTACAAATTATTCCGTATGCATCCTTATTAAGTATTTTATTAACTAATTAAAAATATTATGTATTTTAATAACTGTCTCACTTTATTATAAAAGTATAATATTTATATCTTGGCCGAAAAGAAAATTTCTGACTCCACCAAAGGCACCCACTGGCTCAAGTAGATAATGATGTGAAAAATTAAGAATAAGAAAATACTAAAATTAAGTTATTAAATAATATTTAATTAAGATGAAGAAATTAAAAAAATTACCTTATTAGATAAATATGAATATATAAGAATTAAGAGTTATGAAATATGCATACGTAGGTCATGATACGATCCTTAATATTGTAATGATAATCAATAATATTTTTTATATAGGTGGAGGTGAGATTCCAATAAGTATCCGAATCAATACTCATTCTATTAGAAATAATAGGCAAGTTGGTGATATTTTTTTTTTCTTCTTTGGTTAGTTTTTTTTTCTTTGAGTAAATCTCTTCTTTATTTATATATATATATTTTTACTAAGTAATCTAATTCGAGTGAGCAAATTTCTTTGGTTAGTTAAGAAACCATTTATTCATTTTTTCCCGAGAGAAGAAGTAAATTGTATCGTACGTATATATAGTTGTATAGTATTATTTTTCCCCTAATAAACGATAACATTTGTCCCAAAGGCCTCCAGCCCTGAGGAATTATTGACGTCCGAAATACCAATTGTTGGTAGACGAGTCGCCCATAACGTTCGGAAAAGAAAAGAAAATGTCACCCAAATGTTTTAAACACGTGTCAAATTATTATTCGTCTAATCCATCATTCTACGTGGTAGATTGAATTTATGTAAGAATTTTCCTCCTAAGAGGCTTTCACAATTTGCTGATGTGGAAATACAAAATATAGAAGAATAACTTGGATTCTTTTTATTATAAAAATGTGAGAAAAACAACGATTACAGTTTAACGAGAATTTTTTGGGTGTTTCGGGGATGCCAACTCAAAAATGAACGTTGGCATACCCACCCAATAATTAATAGACGTGTCTATTTTTTTTACACGTCAGAGAAAAATTAAAACTAATTAATAGACCAATTGGACTTTCAATTATTTGTGACATTAACAATTCGACCAAAACCCTAACCTTAACCTCCTTCCTCCGGCAACTCCCTTGTATGACCTAGCCGCTGCCATCCGCCATCCCTCATCTACAGCTTCGTTGCGCGAGGAACGATGATTCTAGCCGATGGTAACTATACGACTCTCTATATTTTTTAAAGTCTTTCTATTAATACTTTTCCATTGTAGTTGGTGATGGATCATTGAGTGAGAATGAGTGTTTCTGCTAGACGATTTTGCAATTCTCTTCATCCTCTCATGTAATTGCATGTATAGATTGCTTGCTCAGAATTTTTTTATTCTAAACTTCCCACAATTGGATTATTCTCTTTTTTCATTTTTCATTTTGTTTCTTAAGATATTCTTATAGGTTTCACTATATGGATCCTTTTGTGCATTTATTTGATCCTTTTAAATTTTAATAGATTTGTCCATCTTTGAACTTAAGGGAATAGTTGTTAATTGCTAAATATGTTAGGATTATTTAGCTGCAACCAAGAACTTAGATGTATGAAAGATTGAAATGTTGGTTTGGTTTATCTGTATGGTTTCTTTCTTTGCCTACTATAAAATGATTTTTTTAATTTACAAACCCGTTATTAAATTAGGTGTGGGGGGTTTTGTTTTTAATATCTACTTATTAAATTGGATGTGGGGTTTTTCGTTTCCAATATTTGATTGATTAATTAAATGATTGCTGGGTTTTTGTGTAAATCAATAACATGCAAATTACAGGGCCCTAAACCATTTCGTATTATGTATTTTAGTTGAGATGCAGTACTGTCTTTGAATTTCCATTTATCAGCATGTAGAAAGTTGTCCTCCTTCTATGCAATGTAGGCCTATAGAATTTATTCTTGTTGATGTAGGCCCAAGATAAAGGAGCAGATGTAGTAGTGCGTTGACCTCCTTCTATGCAATATAGGGGGAAGGAGGCGCAGAAGGAAGAAACCAAAGATGATTTGTTAGGGATGGTGATGCATAGTGAACATGAGGCATACGATTTGGACAAAGATTATGCAAATCGGGTTGGATTTAATGTCAGAAAATGAAAAAAAAGATACCGTGAAGGAACAAAAGAGCTTCGATCAATAGAATTTTGTTGCTCAAAACAGGGGAAATATGTTGATTACCAACCATGCAAAGACAGACATCAAAATAAATTTGAGACAAGAACCAATTGTAAGGCTATGGTGGTGCGCTTTTCGATTGAAAATGACATGTGGAAGGTTACGATATTTGTCCCGACGCATAATCATGAATTGGCATCACCTTCTGAACTTCATTTATTAAGGATGAATAGAGAAGTAAGTAAGGCAAAGGCAGATGTTATTGATACCATTGTTAATGCAGGTAAAATACCAACGATTTCTTTTTCTTTGCACTTTACTATATTTACGTAAAAGATCAATAAAGTAGTTGTCAAATACCTATCTCTAAATTCTAATGAACTTTGTATTATTGCAGGAATAAGGGTTACTAAAGTTTATTCTCTAATGACCGGAGAAGTTGGTGGTGAGGAGAACGTAGGCTTCTGATTACCTGTCAATAACATAAAAAATAGTTGTAAAATAAATGTGAAAATGGGTAGAAAGGTTACAACTTATCACTTTCCACAAGGACTTGTAGATCACGGTAAGAGGATCGTCCACTGAGATCTGGTTGGGAATTGTAGTTCTGTTTTGACTTCCTCATCACTGAAATTGATTGGGTGTTTCTGAAACTTAAAAATAAACAAATAGCAAATTAAACAGTAAAAGCAATCTTGGTCAAAGGCTTGGCCAAGGTCGGGTATAATGTTGTAGAAGAGACAATCTTGGTCAAGATGGATTGGCCAAGATTCAAATATTCCAATAAAGAAATATAAATGATAAGAGAAAACTCGTGGTAAGGGCAACACTGGAGCACTTATTCTTATGCTTCGATCACTGATTCAAGAATTTTCACTCTCTTTATTCATAACACTGCTATAGATTGGGAGGTACTCCTTTCCAATCCCACTTTCCTCCTCTATTAATCACCTAGCGGGTACTCCCTCTCCTGATGATCCTAATAAATGGACACCTTGCTGGTTAAAGGGTTTATTCAATTGATTGCTGGCTTGAAGGGCTACGCCTCCTCAATGGTATAGGGAAAGACAGTGTCTAGGCCAAGCTACTCCCCAATCGGAGCCCTAGATTGTCAGTCTGGTCTATCATATATCTCCCAAAACTCACTAGCCTGCTAGAGATTAACTGTCTACTTAGGCCAATCTGGTTTCAACTCGTCCCCTTCTTGACTGACTATAAATCTCTCACTAAAAATCTAAGGGTGATCAAATCTTGATTTTAATGGAAAACGGTTTGTTAATTTTAATGGAGACCGGTTTGTTAAAATAGAGTTTGAGACGATTACAAATGGAGAGTTATGAAGACTATCTTGACCTCACGAAGCATAAGAAATGGCTCGTCGGCCCTTACCAAGAATGGTTACTTAGCTACTAAACATTATCATAGAAGAAAATATAATTTGATTAATGGAAAAAGAAAATTAAATCTGCAGAATTCCTAATCGGAAATTGCAGAGCAAAGGTGTTTTGGAACCGAGAAGGAGATGGAGTCGAGAGTCCCTTTCCTAAGTGGCCTCTTGCAACTTAAAAGCTACTGCCCAAGCTCTCCTAGCTCGACTCCAACTCTTTCAAAATAAAGTCTCCTTATTAGAAATTCAAACTTGTTCAAATTCTAAATTTAAAAATAAAATAAGATAAAATAAATGATTTGTTTGTCAAAAAGATGATAATCCATTAAAGGATTTAATTCTTGGATCACAACTCATCTTCTCTAACTGTTTCCAGCTGCCAGTCCAATCTTCAGTTGTTAATTCAATCATTTAGCTCAAAATCCCGTGACTTCGAGCACAACACGTCTCTAGCTTGGCCTGTCTCTAGCTTGGTAATCTTGGCCAAGCTTGCGGCCAAGACTGCTCGTTTGTCTGATACACACTTCAAGGCTGGTTTTAATCTCCATTTTCGCTGCCTCCAATCATGATCTGCAAATGCAAGAGAACTGATAGAAATTAAATAGCTTTACTTTCCAAATTAGCCAGATTTTAGATAATAAATCATAAGAAATTAACGATCAATCAGCTTCACAAAAAAAGACTACTATAATTATGTCAATAAACAGAAAATAAAAATGATTGAAGCTGGTGATTCTCAGAGTGTCATCAATCATTTCAATAAAAGAACCATGGAGGATGTTATGTTTTTCTACCTTGAAGGTGTAGATGAAGAATCGGATGGTAATTGTTTTTTGGAGGGATGGAAGGTCAAGAATTGATTATGATTGTTTTGGTGATGTGGTTATCTTTGACACCACTTATCGCACAAATAAGTATAACTTAATTTGTGCTCCATTTGTGGGAGTTAACCATCATTGGCAAAACGTAATGTTTGTATGTGCATTTTTGTCAAATGAGAAAACATCATCGTTTGAGTGGTTATTCAGGACATTTTTAGAGTCTATGGGTGGGAAAGCACCAAAGAATATAATGACGGATCAAGATCAAGAGATGGCCAATTCAATTAAGGTGGTTTTCCCTAATACTCGTCATCGGTTATGTTTGTGGTATATTTCAAAGAATGCACCTTCTCATTTGGGCGGTTTCAATTCTAATCCAGAATTTAGCAAGTTATTTTACAAGTGTTTAGAGGGGTGTGACACAAAAATTGAGTTCCAAGAGACATGGGATAAGATGTTGACGAACTTTAATGAACTTAAAGCACACCGTTGGTTGAATGACTTGTATGAAATTAGGAAAAAGTGGTGTACAACTTTGAATAAAGATGTCTTTTCAGCTGAAATTTTGTCTTCGCAAAGAAGTGAAAGTACAAATCATGTTTTGAATAAAATAACAAGGAAAGCCACCTCACTTATGAAGTTATGGCAAAATTTGAGAAGCCAGTTGCAAGTTGGCGTTCGTCTGAAGCTGAAGTGGATTTTCGCTGCAAACAAGGTATTCCTCATTGTATAATAAAAAATAGTGGCCTTTTAAACCATGCAACAGAAGTTTACTCTTGCAAGATTTTGAAATTGTTTGAGAAAGAGTTACTTGATGTCATTGCAACGACTCACCTTGAACTTTCTTGTGTTGAAGATCATTACAGTTTTGAGGTAACTAGGGAGGGGATGCAATCAAGAGCATGCATTATCCATTTAAATGCATCCACTTTAGATATTAATTACAGTTGCAAAAAAATTGAATCAATGGGTTTGTTATGCTCTTATGCATTGAAAGTTCTTTATTTGAAAAATGTGACCAAGATTCCTAATCAATATATACTAGATAGATGGACAAAAAATGCAAAGGAGAGAGTCTTTCACAATAAGAATGTAGAGTCATCTCTTAAAGGTGATATTGAGCAGAAACTTTGTTCCGTAATCGTATGATCAGGTATGCCTACAATATAGTCACAAAATGTCAAGGCAATAAGTTGACAAGATAAATTTGTCGGGGTAGTTTGTTGAAGATGAATGGAGAAATTGAAAGACAATTGTCTAAGCTAAGTATGAGTGTTGATTGTGATGCAGAAGACAATGAGGTTAACATGGATACTAATGGTGAGCATGAGAGAAATGTACTAGACCCACCGCATGTAAAGCCGAAAGGTATTTCAAATGCAAGACTTAAAAATCACTAGGAGACACCGAAAAAGAAAGCGCAAAAAACAAAACCAAATTCTTACTGCCATTGCAACGAGTCACCTTAAACTTTCTTGTGTTAAAGATCATTACAGTTTTGAGGTAACTAGGAAGGGGATGCAATCAAGAGCATGCATTATCCATTTCAATGCATCCACTTTAGATATTAATTACAGTTGCAAAAAAATTGAATCAGTGGGTTTGTTATGCTCTCATGCATTGAAAGTTCTTAATTTGAAAAATATGACCAATGCATTTTTCACATGTTATTCATCTGCATATTATCAATGCATTTTTCCTAGTAATAACCTATCATTTTTAATAGTGGAAAAGAAATTTGAATGAATTTATTTATAACTATCAAGTGAACATAAGTGGAAGGATTGACATAAGAAACTATTACAGAAGTTCTAAAAATCTAGTCCCATACACTAAATAATGAGGATATTTACCAGTTTTGTACCTAAAATGTAATTGATAGAATAGAAAAGTTACAAGACACACAATGACACAATCACTAGCATATTGAAAATTGCTCGAATAAATTGGTAAAAGAAGGCATGACGCAGAGATATAAAACCTCAGTCCATTTGACAATAGGTTTCCCAACGCGACCAGAAGAGGAACTGCAACGAAAGTAAAAGGAAAATCGAATCAGAAACAGACCCAAACAACCACGTCGCAAAAGAGAACACAATGGATGCACCTAAAACTCTAAGAAACAAAATGGATTCACCGATTTAAAAGTACATTGAGATTGAACTAGGCAAAACTCACTTAAAACCTCTTGCAAGCCTTTGAAAATACTTCTTTTCCATTGGCTGGTCTGCTTCCTTCAGAAAATTCTCCATCTTTACAATCTGCCAACGAACAAAAGCGAAAAAGAAGAGCGTTAATTAAGCCATTCAATTAAATTCAGTCAATATTGATCAAGCACCTATCTGACATTGCTCATGTGCTCATAAACAAATGAATTCAATCAATTCACAATATTTATCCAAAAAAGGACCAAAAGCCTATATCTTTTGCATCAGAAGTAAAACCAAAACAAACCAATAATTTCTCCATAAAAGACCAAATTAGCTGCAAAAGTAAGAAAAACCCAGAAAAAGAAAAGAAAAGCATGTCACTAGTATTATTCTACCCCAAATGGCTAACCAAAACATAGGAAAAATTACTTTTACTGTGTTACCAACACTGCTACGTGGAACTCCTTTGTGGAGGAGCTTTTGTGGGTGTTTTAGATTTTGTGTTAGCCGAAGTGCCACTAAAAACAAGAGGTGGTTTACCACCATCAACTGAAAACAACGAAGCACAAATATAAAGCTCTCATGCCAGTATATTCTAGCCAAGTTAACTGTCGTTTTATTATAAACTCTGCCACCTCCAGATGGTAGGCTACTCGAGGCAGAGACAATCTTTGCGCAACGAAGTCGTAGATGGCGGATGACGGTAGCTAGGTCATACAAGGGAGTTGCCGGAGGAAGGAGGTTAGGGTTAGGGTTTTGGTTGAATTGTTAATGTCACAAATAATTGAAAGTGCAATTGGTCTATTCATTAGTTTTAATTTTTATCTAACGTGTAAAAAAAATAGACACATGTCTATTAATTATTGGGTGGGTATGCCAACTTTCATTTTTGAGTTGGTATCCTCGGAACACCCAAGAATTTCTCCAGTCTAACACGGCGAGGGATGGAATTTTTCCCCTATTATCGTTTACAAGTTGCATAATAAGAGGAGGTGCATCATCATAATAGACAAAGGGATGTCTATGAGCAAAGTAAGGCTAGCCAACCCATCTGCCACAGAATTGGCTTCCCGATATATGTGTTTGATGTTAACCTCCTACTCATCAAGATCTAGTAGAGTCTTAATGTGCTGGACCAGGTCCATATTTGTCGTAGAGGAAAGTGAGCATGATGTATCGCATGAATAATGCTCAGATTGTCGGTCTAAACTTGCACCTTTGTCCACCTTTTTTTCCGAGCTTCTTGCAATCCAGTTAGGATGCCCCCAAAGCTCCACCCGATATGCGTTACACTGGCCAATAAATGAGGAGAAACCCCCCAGCCATGTTCCAGTCGAGTCTCGAAAAGTGACGCTTGCAGCTGCAACGTCCGGTGATTCTCGAAAGGCTAGATCTGTATTAACAATGATCACGTCATCCTTCGCTGCTGCCCAGCTAACCCAGGTGTCTGCATACGCCAAAACTTGCATGTGGAAAGAATGGCAATGAGTAGCTGCGTTTGCGGCTGATGCAAGAGTGCTACGCAATATAAATTCTTTCGAACTCAGCGAAATCTGTTTATTCTCGAAAACAACAAGATTACGCCACTTGCATCACCACCAAGAGATAAACCTGAAAGCCACTGTCCATTCCCCATTTGTAGGGCCCTGAAATTTTCCTGATAGATTTGCAAAGAACCAATCATCTAGTGATAAGGTAAAGAACTCATCTCTATTTGTGTGGGCCAGAAACTTGTGTCATACCTATTTTACGCAGATGCACTCGTTATGCATGCAAAATAATTTATGGAGCTCAATTACAGAGGGGACATGCCTCACTAGCAGTTAAATGTCAATGCTTGCGCTCCCAGTTTATTAGCAGTCTCTGATGGGAAGCAAGCTAGAGGAAGGAACAAGCCCGAGCCGGTCCTTTGTTCCAGAGAGTAGCCCTTACATTAACTAGCGATACCCGCAGTGCCACATAGGCCGAGGCCACTAAGAAGTGTCCATTCGAAGTTAAACTCCAATAACTTTCATTGGAACCCAGAGCTTGAATAGGCGGGCAGCTGCTGGAAATCAATTGAACCAGGTCAGCATTGAAATAGAAACTCAGCAAATAAAGGTTCCAGAGTCCTGAGGGGAGGACTACCGTCGCAACAGACCAATCTCGAATATTTTTGTGAATTTCATAGTCCACCATACTAGCAAAAGGGGTCGTATTCCACCAAGTATCAAACCAAAAGGAAATGCTATGCCCGTTGCTGATAGACCATGCCATATTTGAGTGAGTAAAAGACCACATCCAAAACAACTCTCTCCAAACTAGAGTACCATGACCTACTACTGGGGAAGTACTAGGGTCTTGCGCATTAAAATCATATTTCCCAAACAACATAATTGAGCTTAAATTGTGGTAGTTTTACGACATATTTTCATGCATCTTGAATGGTGATTCTACTGATTTTAGTATGATTTTCATGTTTTTTGCAGTAAGTAGTCATGAAGAGCAAGGATAGAAAAAGAGGCCGAAAAGAGTCATTTCTGGGCAGAATGGAGCGAACACTTTTCTTGGCTGGTCTCTTGACCAAGATGAGCCGTTTGGGCTGGCAGAGAATCCTAATACGATTGCGATTGTTGACTTATTTATAGAAGAGTTAGAGTTGTGTCCTTCTTTATCTCACGTTTGTAGACTCTAATCGAAGAGGAAGAGTGATTAAATACAATTAGAGTTTAAATATGGTTTATTTATTTATTTCTCTTTTAGAGATATTATTGAGGGGGAAAACTATATATAGCCTCCCTAGGGTTTTGAGAAGAGGACTTCATCCCTTCTCTTATTTTTTACTTCTGTTCTCGTATTCTAAAACCCAGCTCCTTCATTTTGTTGGAGAAATAAAAGCCACCCGAGTCCCTCTTAATGGAATAATACTATCCACTTTGGACTTGAGCCTGCATGGTTTTCACAAAATCTCTTATTCCATTAAGATCAACTCATCTTATATTAAGTCTTTATTTCTCTTTTCTTTCCGATGTGGGACTTTGGTTCGCACACCTCAACAATCTCCCCCTCAAACGAAGTACCACAGAGCCCACAACCTAGGCTCACCAATCTCCCTTCGAATGACGTACCACCGAGCCCACCACTAGGGCCAAACAATCTCCCCCTCAAACTATGTACCATAGGGCCTGGTCTAGAAGGCCAACCGAGTACACTTTCCAGCTTGACCTGAAGATTCATTGTACTTCTTCCTATTTAGACCGGAGATCCACCATACTTTTCCAGCTCGGCCCAAAGATTCACAGTGTGCCACCCACATCAAAGCCCATTGCGCAGGCCCAGTAGAACCTTCGGCTCTGTTACCATTTGTTGGAGAAATAAAAGCCACTCGAGTCCCTCTTAATGGAATAATACTGTCCCGCTTTGGAGGTGAGCCTGCACAATTTTCACAAAAGGACTCATTCCATCAAAAAGATCAACTCATCTTATATTAAGTCTTTATTTCTATTTTCTTTCAGATATGGGACTTTGGTTCGCACACCTCAACAATCTCCCCCTCGAACTAAGTACCACAGATCCTACAACCTAGGCTCACCAATCTCCCTTGAAATGAAGTACCACCAAGCCCACCACTAGGGCCCAACAATCTCCCCCTCAAACTATGTACCACAGGGCCGGTCTAGAAGGCCCACCAAGTACACTTTCCAGCTCAACCTGAAGATTCATTGTACTTCTTCCTATTCGGGCCAGAGATCCACCATACTTTTCCAGCTCGGTCCGAAGATTCACAGTGTGCCATCCACATCAAAGCCCATTGTGCAGGCCCAACCGAACCTTCGGCTCCGCTACCATTTGTTGGAGAAATAAAAGCCACCCAAGTTCCTCTTAATGGAATAATACTGTCCGCTTTAGACCTGAGCCCATACGGTTTTCATAAAAGGCCTCATTCCATTAAGAAGATCAACTCATCTTATATTAAGTCTTTATTTCTCTTTTCTTTCCGATGTGGGACTTTGGTTCGCACATGATGTGCTGTCGAAACACTAAAAAATAATTACAACTCATCACTTGCTACAAAAAAGATTGAAGACAGTGGTAAGTGGTTCGATCCACAGAGAATGGTGAAGACGTAAACTAGACAAGGCCAAATATAAAATAAAATAATAAAAGAGACGATGAAGGGGTTTTTGGTTGGTTAATTAAATTAACTGAGAGAGGTTGTTTGATTAACTACGAATTAAATAGAATAAGAACAGAATAAAAATATAATAAAAATAAAGAATAAAATTAATGGGGGAAAATTCCTAGCTAAGGTTCATCTCCGGTTGCATCTAGGCCTAGTCAATTATTGGCGATATTCTATTCCTATGTCATAGACGTGCTATAGGGGGCAGGTATGTTTGGCCCCCTACTTTCCTTTGTACGAGAAGCTACCCCAAGGTACGTTTATGGGTTATCCTTGACGCTCTACCGTCCTCCAAGGTACGTTTATGGAGGCAATACTCAGAGGCCCATTAAGAGGAGGAAAGACACGTCTAGGGCGAGATGCGAATCTCTACCCTAATTGGTCGCTTGCCCTAGTCAGATTGGACCAAATAATATGATGACTCTGAACTAGTTGTCTACTTCTATTCTATAGCCTCACGTTAGTTATTACTATAGAAATAATGGTAATCTAGAGAGGTAGACCAGTAGGTGATCATGCTTCCAATAAACCCCAAAAGAATTGATAAGAATATGACAAACAAGCAAATATATCAATAAGAATATATGAAGAACAATTTGACCTCTTAACTAACCTAAGTAACCTTCAAATTAACTTTGCTAAGAATGGAGAAATTAACTACTCATGCCATAAAATAAATAAACAAAATAATAAAAGAAAGATTGCATAAAGGAATAAAGAGATGAAGATAGAAAACTATTAAATATTACCGGCCAGAGCAAAGCTCCGGTTTATGTACACTGTTAGAAATGGTCTGAGTCGCCTCCCCCAAAAGGAGGAGGGGAGAAAATGAAAGAGAAGCACACAAAGAAAGATCTATAATGAATGGGTGCCTTCAAACCCTAAAAACTAAAGTCTTTTATATCCTAACAACCCGCAAGAAGACAAAATCCAGCTAAGGAGATGCCAGCTGCCAAAAGAAGGAAGGAACCCTAAAACCCTAAATACTTAAGTTTTAAATACTCCTATAAAAAGACAAAAGAGCATAACCGCCTAACTAAGTAACATGGAATAAGTTCCTCTGTGATGTGATCCTGCTTAGGGTTAGTAAGCCGGATTACAATGGAGCTTATGGAGGATCTAGCCAAACGAATTTATCTAACTCACACAAGGCAACCAAAGAAGGAAATAAGGAGAAAGGAATGTTTAGCGGAGATTAAGTGAAATAACTTAGAGATGGAAGGATGAGATGTACCCGGGAATTGTAGGATTGACAAGAGAATTAATTGGATCACACGAATATCCAAGGATTTAAACCATGTAGCTTGACATCCACAATTCTTGAAATATGCAATTAATAAACCTTTCTTTCATTCAAGGAAATTTGCCCAAAATTACAAACACAATTCGATGTTTCCTCAAGCAAACAATCGGAAGGAGTAATCTCAACTCAACGATTTTTACTCAAGAAAATAAGTGAAGAGTTCAAGGCTTAGGTGATAAGAGAAGGAGTATTCTCACTTGACAAATATCACCCATAGTCTAAAACTCCCCCAGAAAAATGAAACAAAAGAGTTATGTATAGTGGGCATGCAAATTGCGCTTGAAAAGCCCAAAAAATCCAAAATTAAAGAAGTGTCTGGCGTGATCACGCTAAGAGTTTAACGTGATTACGCTACACACTTTTTACTTAGCGTGATCACGCTAAGACCTTAGCGTAATAACGCCAAGGATTATGCCCAAAATCCAAAATAACATCAG